>CM028346.1:20402607-21051429 GCA_016618105.1 Dendrobium huoshanense | reverse complement strand
AAAACCTTGTAAACTGTCGGTAAGAACTGCCGGTAATAGCTGAATTTCATGTAGTGGAAATTGTTATTGTTTTTGAGTTATTGGAGAGGGTAATCTGTTTATTAAATAGGCAGCTGTTAGGACAACTTCAAGCCAGTACATGTATGAAATGGAAGCGATTTGAAGTAATGTTCGGGTTGTGTCTAGAATGTGCTTGTATTTTCATTTAGCCAGATTAATCTGTTCAGGGTATAGGGATAAGAAATCTAATGGTGAATGCCATGTTATTTGAAGAATTTAGATATTTGATGATTTAGGTATTATTTTTCTCCATATGTGCATACAAATTTGATTTTATGAGAGGTTTGATGTTTAATTTGAGATTTGAAATTGATAAATAAGTTGGAAACATTCGATTTGTAATGCATTGGAAATATCCATATAACATGAGAGAAATTATTGATAAATATCACATAATATATGTATCTTTGATTAGAAGGAATTGGGGAAGATCCTAATACATCTGAATGAATTATAGCTAGTGGTTTAAGTTGACGATTAGAAGGGTTTTCCAACACTAATTTATGACCTTTAGATGTCTCACAAGAATGCAAGCATATAAGAAACCAAGTATTTTGAGTTCCAGGTTAAGATTGGAATTGATGGCAGTAACACAGTGATGAGGATGGTCGAGATGGTTATGCAAGAGGATTGCTTGTGAGCAGATGGCAGTGAAGATGGAGTTGTGAGTAGTTGATGAGGGGTTGGAGAGGGGATACTATCCATCACTATAAGGCCCGGTGAGTATGATCTAATTTGTTTGCATATCCTTGAAGAAAAAACCAGAGGAATCAAAAGTAATAGAGATGTTATTGTCATTAGTTAGATTTGAAATGGAAAAAAGATTATGTGTGATAACAAGTATATGAAGAATCAAAGATAGTTTAAACTTATGAAGCAGGGTTAGGAACAATCTGTCGCCGAAGTTTGCAATGGGAATAGAGGTACCATCACCAATAATAATGCCATCTATTCCTTGATAGGGATAGGAATGTGACAGGTTGTTGAGTGAATTTGTGAGATGGGACGATGCTTATTTTGTAATTAACTAAAAAATTATGAATATTTATTTTTATTGGTGTCTGCACCTGGCCATATCCTCATTTTGCAATTTTTTTAAAAATATATTACAAGTCTTTAGTTTATTTTTTTGGGTACCAATTGCATGATGATAATAAAGAAACTTAACCACAGGAGATAAGTGGAAAGAATAATTTGTTTTCTTGATTTTTCATTATCGTGTATACATGTATTTATACTTTTCCTATACTAAACATGTGGTTGACATTAATCTTGATAGTTGAAAACACTTGGCTATCAATGCCTGCACGTGTAATGAATCCAGCTGTTGTCATGGTAGCTGCGATCATTCTGGATGTTTGTTGTCTATATAGTTAGCTAGCTTCATTCTGTTAGACTATGGTTGATTCCTTCTTCCTTTTCATTCCCCCTCAAGCTTAGGGTTTATGGAAACACTAAGCTTGGCGCGGAGAAGATGAAATCTTAATGTTGAAAGCAGTTTTGTGAGTATGTCTGCTGTCTGTTCTTGAGTGTTGATCTGCTTAATCTAAATGATGTTCATATGTATTTGATGCTCAATGAAATAATGATCTATCTCTATATGTTTTATCCTGGCATAAAATAACAGATTATTGGCTATCGATATGGTAGAGTTGTTGTCAAAGTGAAGAATCATCGGCTGTGATGTAGGTATGTTGAAATATAATAGCAGTTGTCATAGCCAAATGATGTCCGTGATAGCCGTGGCTAAAGCCCTGTATTCTGCTTCCGTAGATGATCTTGCTACGGTATGTTGCTTCTTAACACTCCATAAGACTAGTGTATTGCCTAAGAAAGAGCAATATTCAGTCATTGACTTTCTTGTTTCTGTGTCACTTGCCCAATATGCGTCAGAGTATGACTGTAGTTGTAGCTGACCCAAAAAATGTGGATTCCATAGTCGATTGTTCCTTTGATGTACCGGAGTAATCTTTTGAGAAGGTATGCATGATATAGATTTGGGTCGTGCATGTGTTGACATAGTAGATTGACATGATATGCAATGTCTGGTCTAGTTATTGTGAGGTATTGTAAGTAGTCAGTGAGTTGTTAGTATGTATAATGGTTGGTGAGAATAGGATCAGGATCTATTTTTGATGGTGGCTTTGTGCATGAGGGATTGGATATGGATTTACATAGGTTGAGCCTTGCTGTATTGAGAATAGACAGGGCATATTGGGTTTGTGATAAAAAAATGAATTGTCATGTTTTGTGATGTGTATGCCAAGAAAATTGTTAACTGTGCCAAGATGTTTCATTGAAACTTATTGTGCAGTTGCAATATGATGCTTAAAATTAGAGAGTTGTTGTTACCTATTATGAGTATATCGTCTACATACGTGAAGAAATAAACCTGAGAGTCTTTTTGAGATAAAATAAGTAATGAAGGATCTGCTTTGCTTGATCGAAATCCAATTTGTTATAAAAATATTGAGAATGTCGTGAACCATTGTCTGGAAGCTTGTTTAAGATCATATATGGCCTTATGAAAAAGGAAAACGTGATGTGGATGTTGTTTATCTTCATATCCTTGTGGTTGTTTCTTGTATATGACATATGTTAACTTCCCGTTTAAAAAAAGCATTTGTTACATCTAGTTGCTGAATTTCCCATTTTTTGTTTAGTGCAATTATGAGAAGCATATGATGTAAAACCCATAAAAAGCTAATTTTTTTTAGTGCTGTTAGTCCGGACAAACTGGCCTTAGTCCCGGACGAACTGAAGAAAAATGTGAAGAATCTGTCATTTTCGTCTGGACGAACCTGTAAGGGTCGGGACGAACCGAACAGAGAGCATCGTCCAGGGACGAAATAATTGGAATTAATTTTTGTCTGTATGATCCGTGTCCAGAGGAGTTCATCTTGGAACGATCTGGGCATCGTCCTGGACGATCCTATTTGATAAGTATCGGATTTGAGATATTTTGGATCATTTTGAAGAGAGAGAAAAGGCAGGAGAGAAAGAGAAGGAAAAAGAAAGAAGAGGCTTATTTTGGAGATCGCGGAGCGCTTTTCGTCCGACGACGCAGTTGGAAGATTTGTTTGTCTCGCATTAAGGACTCTGAATCCTATTTCTGATTTTGAAGATTTTGAGTTTTGATAATTCTGTGCTAAGTTTTGTGTTTTTGTTACCGAAAAATGTGCATAATTTTGTATTGACGAAAGTTTTACCGCACAACTTTTGATATGTTTCTGATATGATATTTCTGCACGATTTGAGTATTTTCTGTAAAGTTTCTATCGGTTATTTTGAGTTATGTGAGATTTTTATCTAATAAAAAATTATCAAGATGTTGAAAAATATTGCTTCAGTACAAGTAAAGCTTTGTAACGTTATTTTATTCGATTTATGATAATTTGATAATTTTTGGGAATTGTGCATTTTGAAACGACGTCTGTCTACTATACGATATTTTAAGGGGTTTTTCTGCATTGAGCTAAATTGAATTTATTGATTGCAATACCTTATTGATATGCATACGAATGTGAATATATGATTGAATTATTATTATTGTTACTGAAAGACAAGTGAAGACTGGTTGAACCATTGGTTGGAGATTGATTTGACTTGTACAGGATGGTGGGTCGACGGACTTTCCTTTAAAAAGGGTTTGGCGATATCCTCTATTGATCATTGATACAACGATTGGGAGTCATAAGGAGTTTATGCTGACAGGCGGCCGATGGGCACAGAGTGACGACTCTTATTGAGCCAACGGATATAACGACACAACGATACATCGATACTGAAAAACGCCTTAATAGCCAGTGATTGTACTTGTTCAGTAAGACTACTGTACTGAATTGCATGTGTACGGTATTGACCTATTGATCTCATTATGGATTCATGGATTTATTGATATTGACAGATTTGTATTAGAATTTATTTATTACGTATTTACGGATTTATTGTTACTGTACGATTTCATTGATATTCGCATTATTTCAATGCTCATACTGATACTGATATGGATATCGATATTGCATTGACTTATTGATACCATGGACATGGATACTATTGATTCATTGATATTGATTCATTGATATGGACTCATTGATACTATCGCTTCATTGATATATCGTATTGAACTGCTGCATGTGATTCATTGATCAATATGTAATAGGTTTTACTGTATTGATTTGATTTCAACCGTTCTTGTGATGTATTGATTTGATTGTTTTATATTATTTCATACTGATTGATAGTATTGACCAGAGATAATTGATTTGATTGATTATATTGATACGATATTTATGTAACTGTTATTATCAAGACGACGATTTTTCTCTATCGATTTGATTGGATTCTTATGAGATTTGACGTATGTACTGATTTATTGAACTTTATGGACTTCTTACTACTATTTATCGATGCTTTTACCGATGATTGTGGATTGTATCGATCATGCATTGATTACTAATTTTTCGTATCTGCTGCATAGATTCACTGATCATGTGCAACTGATTGTTACAGATTTGATTGACTTACATGCATATTATTTCAGCACCGTGCTTTGATTTCAATTGTAGGTATTAGGTGACCTGCTGGGCTTTTTGAAGCTCATTATATGTGGTTAATATTTTCAGGTCAGGGCAAGGGAGCAGGAGATTGAGATTGATCAGGAATCCTCAGGTTTTTGTTCTTTTTGGTTATATGAATTCTTTTGTACTCAGGACAGGATAGATTTCATTTCATGTGATCATTGTGCAGAACCTGAGTATTATATATGAACTTTTGGGATATGAATAGAATTGTACATTGATGTTTTAAATTATAGAATCTTGTTAGACTGTTTGTTATTGATTGAAGACTATAGATAGCTCTGGTAAATGATTGATGGTTTTAATGCCCTAGCATTGGCCTGAGTACAAAAGAAATGAAATCTATAGTCTTCAATCTCAATCTCCTGGTAAATGATTGATGGTAAATGCTAGGGCATTAAAACCATCAATCATTTACCAGAGCTATCTATAGTCTTCAATCAATAACAAACAGTCTAACAAGATTCTATAATTTAAAACATCAATGTACAATTCTATTCATATCCCAAAAGTTCATATATAATACTCAGGTTCTGCACAATGATCACATGAAATGAAATCTATCATGTCCTGAGTACAAAAGAATTCATATAACCAAAAAGAACAAAAACCTGAGGATTCCTGATCAATCTCAATCTCCTGCTCCCTTGCCCTGACCTGAAAATATTAACCACATATAATGAGCTTCAAAAAGCCCAGCAGGTCACCTAATACCTACAATTGAAATCAAAGCACGGTGCTGAAATAATATGCATGTAAGTCAATCAAATCTGTAACAATCAGTTGCACATGATCAGTGAATCTATGCAGCAGATACGAAAAATTAGTAATCAATGCATGATCGATACAATCCACAATCATCGGTAAAAGCATCGATAAATAGTAGTAAGAAGTCCATAAAGTTCAATAAATCAGTACATACGTCAAATCTCATAAGAATCCAATCAAATCGATAGAGAAAAATCGTCGTCTTGATAATAACAGTTACATAAATATCGTATCAATATAATCAATCAAATCAATTATCTCTGGTCAATACTATCAATCAGTATGAAATAATATAAAACAATCAAATCAATACATCACAAGAACGGTTGAAATCAAATCAATACAGTAAAACCTATTACATATTGATCAATGAATCACATGCAGCAGTTCAATACGATATATCAATGAAGCGATAGTATCAATGAGTCCATATCAATGAATCAATATCAATGAATCAATAGTATCCATGTCCATGGTATCAATAAGTCAATGCAATATCGATATCCATATCAGTATCAGTATGAGCATTGAAATAATGCGAATATCAATGAAATCGTACAGTAACAATAAATCCGTAAATACGTAATAAATAAATTCTAATACAAATCTGTCAATATCAATAAATCCATGAATCCATAATGAGATCAATAGGTCAATACCGTACACATGCAATTCAGTACAGTAGTCTTACTGAACAAGTACAATCACTGGCTATTAAGGCGTTTTTCAGTATCGATGTATCGTTGTGTCGTTATATCCGTTGGCTCAATAAGAGTCGTCACTCTGTGCCCATCGGCCGCCTGTCAGCATAAACTCCTTATGACTCCCAATCGTTGTATCAATGATCAATAGAGGATATCGCCAAACCCTTTTTAAAGGAAAGTCCGTCGACCCACCATCCTGTACAAGTCAAATCAATCTCCAACCAATGGTTCAACCAGTCTTCACTTGTCTTTCAGTAACAATAATAATAATTCAATCATATATTCACATTCGTATGCATATCAATAAGGTATTGCAATCAATAAATTCAATTTAGCTCAATGCAGAAAAACCCCTTAAAATATCGTATAGTAGACAGACGTCGTTTCAAAATGCACAATTCCCAAAAATTATCAAATTATCATAAATCGAATAAAATAACGTTACAAAGCTTTACTTGTACTGAAGCAATATTTTTCAACATCTTGATAATTTTTTATTAGATAAAAATCTCACATAACTCAAAATAACCGATAGAAACTTTACAGAAAATACTCAAATCGTGCAGAAATATCATATCAGAAACATATCAAAAGTTGTGCGGTAAAACTTTCGTCAATACAAAATTATGCACATTTTTCGGTAACAAAAACACAAAACTTAGCACAGAATTATCAAAACTCAAAATCTTCGAAATCAGAAATAGGATTCAGAGTCCTTAATGCGAGACAAACAAATCTTCCAACTGCGTCGTCGGACGAAAAGCGCTCCACGATCTCCAAAATAAGCCTCTTCTTTCTCTTTCCTTCTCTTTCTCTCTTGCCTTTTCTCTCTCTTCAAAATGATCCAAAATATCTCAAATCCGATACTTATCAAATAGGATCGTCCAGGACGATGCCCAGATCGTCCCAAGATGAACTCCTCTGGACACGGATCATACAGACAAAAATTAATTCCAATTATTTCGTCCCTGGACGATGCTCTCTGTTCGGTTCGTCCCGACCCTTACAGGTTCGTCCAGACGAAAATGACAGATTCTTCACATTTTTCTTCAGTTCGTCCGGGACTAAGGCCAGTTTGTCCGGACTAACAGCACTAAAAAAAATTAGCTTTTTATGGGTTTTACATCATATGCTTCTCATAATTGCACTAAACAAAAAATGGGAAATTCAGCAACTAGATGTAACAAATGCTTTTTTTAAACGGGAAGTTAACATATGTCATATACAAGAAACAACCACAAGGATATGAAGATAAACAACATCCACATCACGTTTTCCTTTTTCATAAGGCCATATATGATCTTAAACAAGCTTCCAGACAATGGTTCACGACATTCTCAATATTTTTATAACAAATTGGATTTCGATCAAGCAAAGCAGATCCTTCATTACTTATTTTATCTCAAAAAGACTCTCAGGTTTATTTCTTCACGTATGTAGACGATATACTCATAATAGGTAACAACAACTCTCTAATTTTAAGCATCATATTGCAACTGCACAATAAGTTTCAATGAAACATCTTGGCACAGTTAACAATTTTCTTGGCATACACATCACAAAACATGACAATTCATTTTTTTATCACAAACCCAATATGCCCTGTCTATTCTCAATACAGCAAGGCTCAACCTATGTAAATCCATATCCAATCCCTCATGCACAAAGCCACCATCAAAAATAGATCCAGATCCTATTCTCACCAACCATTATACATACTAACAACTCACTGACTACTTACAATACCTCACAATAACTAGACCAGACATTGCATATCATGTCAATCTACTATGTCAACACATGCACGACCCAAATCTATATCATGCATACCTTCTCAAAAGATTACTCCGGTACATCAAAGGAACAATCGACTATGGAATCCACATTTTTTGGGTCAGCTACAACTACAGTCATACTCTGACGCATATTGGGCAAGTGACACAGAAACAAGAAAGTCAATGACTGAATATTGCTCTTTCTTAGGCAATACACTAGTCTTATGGAGTGTTAAGAAGCAACATACCGTAGCAAGATCATCTACGGAAGCAGAATACAGGGCTTTAGCCACGGCTATCACGGACATCATTTGGCTATGACAACTGCTATTATATTTCAACATACCTACATCACAGCCGATGATTCTTCACTTTGACAACAACTCTACCATATCGATAGCCAATAATCTGTTATTTTATGCCAGGATAAAACATATAGAGATAGATCATTATTTCATTGAGCATCAAATACATATGAACATCATTTAGATTAAGCAGATCAACACTCAAGAACAGACAGCAGACATACTCACAAAACTGCTTTCAACATTAAGATTTCATCTTCTCTGCGCCAAGCTTAGTGTTTCCCATAAACCCTAAGCTTGAGGGGGAATGAAAAGGAAGAAGGAATCAACCATAGTCTAACAGAATGAAGCTAGCTAACTATATAGACAACAAACATCCAGAATGATCGCAGCTACCATGACAACAGCTGGATTCATTACACGTGCAGGCATTGATAGCCAAGTGTTTTCAACTATCAAGATTAATGTCAACCACATGTTTAGTATAGGAAAAGTATAAATACATGTATACACGATAATGAAAAATCAAGAAAACAAATTATTCTTTCCACTTATCTCCTGTGGTTAAGTTTCTTTATTATCATCATGCAATTGGTACCCAAAAAAATAAACTAAAGACTTGTAATATATTTTTAAAAAAATTGCAAAATGAGGATATGGCCAGGTGCAGACACCAATAAAAATAAATATTCATAATTTTTTAGTTAATTACAAAATAAGCATCATCCCATCTCACAAATTCACTCAACAACCTGTCACATTCCTATCCCTATCAAGGAATAGATGGCATTATTATTGGTGATGGTACCTCTATTCCCATTGCAAACTTCGGCGACAGATTGTTCCTAACCCTGCTTCATAAGTTTAAACTATCTTTGATTCTTCATATACTTGTTATCACACATAATCTTTTTTCCATTTCAAATCTAACTAATGACAATAACATCTCTATTACTTTTGATTCCTCTGGTTTTTTCTTCAAGGATATGCAAACAAATTAGATCATACTCACCGGGCCTTATAGTGATGGATAGTATCCCCTCTCCAACCCCTCATCAACTACTCACAACTCCATCTTCACTGCCATCTGCTCACAAGCAATCCTCTAGCATAACCATCTCGACCATCCTCATCACTGTGTTACTGCCATCAATTCCAATCTTAACCTGGAACTCAAAATACTTGGTTTCTTATATGCTTGCATTTCTTGTGAGACATCTAAAGGTCATAAATTAGTGTTGGAAAACCCTTCTAATCGTCAACTTAAACCACTAGCTATAATTCATTCAGATGTATTAGGATCTTCCCCAATTCCTTCTAATCAAAGATACATATATTATGTGATATTTATCAATAATTTCTCTCATGTTATATGGATATTTCCAATGCATTACAAATCGAATGTTTCCAACTTATTTATCAATTTCAAATCTCAAATTAAACATCAAACCTCTCATAAAATCAAATTTGTATGCACATATGGAGAAAAATAATACCTAAATCATCAAATATCTAAATTCTTCAAATAACATGGCATTCACCATTAGATTTCTTATCCCTATACCCCTGAACAGATTAATCTGGCTAAATGAAAATACAAGCACATTCTAGACACAACCCGAACATTACTTCAAATCGCTTCCATTTCATACATGTACTGGCTTGAAGTTGTCCTAACAGCTGCCTATTTAATAAACAGATTACCCTCTCCAATAACTCAAAAACAATAACAATTTCCACTACATGAAATTCAGCTATTACCGGCAGTTCTTACCGACAGTTTACAAGGTTTTACTGGCGGTTAAAAAAAAACAGTGGCTTTTCGACGGTTTATAAGCCACTGAAAAAATTGGTGTCAGAAATCGTTGCCGGTGGTTTATTTCTCTGACTGGTTTTCGGCGACGCTTGTCGCTGGTTATCACCGGAGTTATTACCGGCGGCTTTCCGATCGTCCAACCACCGGAAACCATACCGGCGGCTACCTGGTGGTCCTTATCGATGGAATTGTTGGAGGTTGTAGCCGCTGGCGTGTCATCGAACAACTGCCAGCCAGTGTCGATAAACCGTCGGTAAAATACCGGCGGTTACCCGGCGGTCCTAACCGACGGCATGTCCGGCATTGTAAGCCGCCGGTGTATCGCCGGACACTCGCCGGCAAGCGTCGGTAAACCGTCGGTAAAAACCGGCGGTTTAAAGAGATTTTCGTCGGCGTCAATCATCCGTCAAGTATCATCATTTCCGACGGCCAAATCGTTGGTTGGCCGCCGGAAACCTGTAGCATTTGAAAAAAAAATTGACAGCCTACCCTTTATTTGAGGGAGGTTAACCCTAAAGTATAAACCTGCGCAAAAAGTAAGCAATAATAATAATTTTGGGAAACACGCCACTATATTCAATCAATTATCACAGTTATATACATAAGTAAAACCAAACAAAACAATAAATGTAACCAAAGTTCACATGTTCAACCAAATTCCCAAGTTCTAAGTTCAACCAAATAACTTTACAATCATATCATCATAAGTTCATCAATTATAAAAAAATGCTAATCCTCGTCTGTATCCTCGTTGTCTAGAGTTGCATGTGGCTGCTCTGTCTCTTGCTCTTTCTTTCTTTGGCTTTCATCTCTGCAGGATCGCAGCTCAGCTTGCATTTCATTTTAAACCTTTCTCATTTCTTCTATCTCTCTAGTCAGCGCTGCAATCCTCTGGCTTACAGTTTCTTCAACTCCACTTGGATCATAAAATGCTGAGATGGATTAACTGCCCTCATAAGCATATCCTTGCGATCTCAAGCCATATACCCTCCCCCTCTATCTTCCTCCAACAACATTTGACCATGTATGATACTCAAAAATCTGGGTCGATCCTAAAGATGATCCCTCACCAGTGGATTGTTGACTTTCCCAAGCTCATATTAAATAATCCTGTGATAATAAATCCATAAAATTTATTGATATTACAATTAGCTAGTTTTATTAAAATAAATTCCTATTTCCAAACTCCAAAAAATTATACTCACATGAGCCTTCTTAGCCTTTTCATCAACCCACTGATGGTCAGCTTGATGTTTATGAGTTCTTGTATGCAACTCCAGCGGTGTTGGCTCCCGACCAAGGTACTCTTTCTGAAAATATAAGATATAGTTATAATAACATAGATATATTTAATAAACTAATTTAAAACTCTTACCAGTCGTCATCTATGTTCCATATGAGGAACATATCCACCAGTATGAAGAGCGTTTCCTAAACCCCCACAGCAGGAACAGATCCACCAGCAAATGTCCCCTACATAGTTATGAAAATATTTATTAAAACACATGTGTAAAACTTAATAAGTGTACGTGCTTAACTTTAAAACAAGTATACTTTACTTGAATAAGAATGCATTGTCTACCTCTACCTTTATTAACATAAGTCAAATCTAATACCTCAACTTTCCTTATCGGGTCATCAGAAGGCCTCCATTTAATGTGACAAAATCATGTAAAGTGACTTTATCTAATCTTATCTTCCAATGGACCTACTCCAACCTTATCATGTATATTCCCACTTCGTATCCTATCTCTAAGGGTCAACCCACTCATCCTTATCTTTAATTTATTGACCACGATTCGGCACCATAAAGCATTGCATATCTTGCCACCATCTTATAGATTTTTTACTAAAGTTTGAGGGGGACTATTCTATCACACAATAACAAGTCCGATTCATTTCTCCATTTTAACCATCAAAATTGAATTGTGCTGATAATATCCCCTTCTATTTCACCATCACTCTGAACAAAAGATCCAAGATATCTAAAATGTGTATCTTATTAATGACTTGATCGCCCAAAGTCACAATCTCCTCACTTGGTCTATTGCTACTAAAATAATATATATATATATATATATATATATATATATATATATATATATATATATATATATATATATATATATATATATATATATATATATATATATATATATAAAAGTTTTAGATCTACTTAAGTGAAAACATTTAGACTCTAAGGTTGCCCTCCATAATTTAAGTTTACCTTCAACTCCCTCTCTAATCTTATCAACAAGAAGAATAACAGCAACAAAAAACATACACCAAGGTACATCCTTTTGAAAAAGTCTAGTGAGAACATCCATCACTAAAGAAAAAAATATATGGGCTTAAGGCTGATCCTTGATGTAATCCAATCAAAATAGTAAAATACTTGGTCAAACGACCTTGTGTTTAAATACAAGTAATAACTCCTGCATACATTTCTTTAATGATTTGAATATAAGTGTTATTAACTCCTTTCTTTTCAAGAACTCTCCATAACACTTCTCTGATAACTTTATCATATGCTTTTTCTAAATCAATATTTATCATATGTAGATCCTCCTTATTCTTTCTATATTTCTCCATCGAACCTCTTAATAAATGTATGACTTCCATAGTAGATGAATACAAATTTATTTTGAGAAACATTAGTATCATGCTGCAACTTATGCTTCATAACTCGCTCCAATAGTTTTAAAGTATGACACAATAACATAATTCCTTTATAATTCGCATAATCTTTTGCAACACCTTTATTGTTAAAAATAGAAATTAACACACTCAAAGTCACAATCCACCCACTAGATCTATTATTACTAAAATTACACTTAATATATTCAATTTTAGATCTACTTAAACGAAAGCATTTAGACTCGAAGGTTAACATCCATAATTCAAGTTTACCTTCAACTCCCTCTCTAGTCTTATCAACAAGAAGAATATAATCACCAAAAAGCATACACTAGAGTACAACCTCTTGCAAAAGTCTAGTGAGAACATATAATTACCAAAAAGCATATCGAGGGAGCACGGTGTGTTCGTCAGCGGTGTTTTCATGGGAGTTCAACGACGGTCTTGCAGTGAGAGCTCGAGGGCGGTCGGTGTGGGGTTGGCGGCCGGTGTGGAGTCATCAGTGGTTATCAAGCTGCTTGATCGTGCGAGAGGCGGGTGGAGGCGACGATGAAGCGCAAGTGAAGAGAGAAAAGGGAAGAAAAGAAATGAAATGGGAGGCTCAGGCTGGTTCATTTTAGGGCTTTTACCGACGGTTTTCTGGCGCCTTACATCACCGGTAATAAAACCACTTAACACCGGAGGTTGTCGTCGTCGGTATGCCGCTGGAAATATTTAAGTCTGGCGGTTTCATGACCGCCGTTAGTTCCGGTGGCATATTCTTAAATAACCGCTGGTTAGGCCGCCGGTATTAACCGGCCGCCGGTATTAACCGGCCGCCGGTATTAACCGGCGGCCAAACCGCCGGTTAAACCGCTTTATTACCGGCAGCTAGACAACTGCCAGTCTAGGCCGCTGATAACAGCTGAATTTCCTGTAGTGTTCAACTCCTATAAAACACTCCACCTTCTTATTCTCATCTTCGCACATTAAGTTGTGAATGTTTCCCTTTGATCCCTTCCCCTTTTCGACACAAACTTGCACCCACATCCAAATCACGTGTCTTCATGGGATACTAATTAGACTCTTACAAGGGCTATAAATGCCTAGACCTATCCACAAATCATGTCTACATTTCAAGACATGTCACATCTATAGAAAACTCTTTTCCTTTCACCAAATCCTCTCCACTAGAAGCTCCCTCTACCTCAAACCCATCTCGTCATCTCCTTGTTCCTACACCACCATAAAGAATTCCACAAACCCCACAACTAATCAAACCTCCTATTCTCTCCAATATCCATATAGCCTCAACTGATCATCCTCTACCCCAGCCCAGTCAGCCATATCCAATCAAATACCCACCACAACTTTGATCTCTCCATCACTTAACCTACCTGCACATCCTTTAGTCCTTCCGGTCCCACCAAATGATTACCCTCCTTCAATCAAGCTCTTTAAAACCAACAAACTGGCTCAATCTCCTCCATCACCAAACTCCACATGTCATTTCATCAGACCCAACCAATTACTATAAGGCTATCAAACACATTGAATGGCAAAAGGCCATGGCACTCAAATTCTTTTCTTTACAAAAACTAGGGGCATGGTTCTAGTTCTTTTTTCTCCTAATGCATTTATTCTTGGTTGTTGTTGGACATACCGCACCAAACATCAGTTAGACAGATCTGTCGCTTGATTCAAACCCCCACTTGTTGCATAGGGAAACCATCAACAGCAAGGCATATATTATATAGAAACATTCAATTCTATAGTCAAACTTCCAACCATTTTTGTCCTTCTTACAGTCGATTTGCATCATGATTGGCCCTTCCATCATCTTGATGTGGCTAATGTGTTCCTTCACAACAAACTCGTCAAGACATTGTACATGGCACAACCAAAGGGTTTCGAAGATGCCACACATCCCGATTAGGGTGTAAACGAGTCGAGTTTAGACCCTTATCGAGCTCGGCTCGTTAGTTGGAAAGCAAGTTCGAACTCGAGCTCATCTCACTGTAAACGAGCTCGAGCTGGCTTACGAGCCATGTGTCAAAATTTTTAAAAATCACACCTAAATTTAAAAATTTTGGGTTGGCACAAGATCACTTTTTTAGTGTTAGAAATTTATATAATTTAATATTCTAATAACAATTCGATGGTGAAAAGAGTAAAATTTCTATTTTACATTGAAGAACTCTCAATTTAATAAAATAAAATATATTGATTATTTCTTCACACGCGCGCTTAGATCAATAAGACAACTCTACATGCAATAACAACACTGATGACAATGTAAACGATAATGGCAACTCTTCAAAATTAAACTATTTTATCCAGAGAGAATTTACCATGATCAAATATTATTTGTTATATATATTGGCTTACCGACCCAGAATCAACACTTGGCGCACACAGCTTAGGTTGCTTGCTACATATCTACTATTTTATATTTTATTAAATTATTGCCTTAATTAATATCGTATGGACATTTGGAGTAAAGATTCCTGGAAAAGCCTGGTGAACAAAACCGACAAAACGATGGCGTTAAATTGAGCCCTGGCTCTGATACCTTCTTTAAATGACTGCATGAAAGAGGGTTTTTTATTTTGTAGGAGAACCACGGGATGTATTAATTGAATGCGCCTATGCATGCGTAAGAGGAGAAGATATTTTGTCCCGATCGATCGAGCGTACGTAGACTGAGCACCTCTCCACTTGATGAGATGGTGTGTATATATATATAAAGACGATCATCATATGTCCATACCTCCCCTCCTGTACGTGTTAGAGAAGAATAAGCAATAGCAACGAGAAGGACGAAGAGATCAATGAGTTGAGGAGGGAGTAATAGAAATAATTGTGAAGGCAAGCCAGAGAGCGAGGTAATTAAGCAGCCAGCTTGTGAAATCGAGAATGGGTAGAGAGATGAATAGCGTGGATTATAGTTGGAGCGGGAGCCAGAGCATGAGCGTAAGCCAGAAGGCTTCTCATATGATGGGAATGCCTTCGGCGAGTTTCGATGGGGTGTTCTCGCGTTCGAGGGCGAGTGAGACGAGAGCTATGGAGGAAGAGGCTCTGCGATGGGCGGCCTTGGAGAAGCTGTCCACATATGATCGGCTGCGAACCGGCTTCATCCGGCGGGCGCTCGATAGCTACGAAGCAAGCTGTCAAGATGTGAGGAGTAGAACATATTACAAGTACCATGCGGTGGACGTTGCGAATTTGGGTTTGGCCGAGCGTCAGGAGTTCATCGCCAGGATCTTTAGGGAGGCGGAGGAGGATATTGACACCTTCCCTAAGAAGCTACGAGATCGGATTGATAAGTAATATATATTATTAATCACTTTATTTCTTTCTCTCTTTCTTTTTTTGGAAAGAATTTATTAAACTTATCAATCATAGATTATATTTTTCAATGATTTAGTGGGGAGTATATCTAAATATGTATGATTTAGTAAAAAAAAAAAAAAACATAGAAACATATTATATGAGACTTCATACTGAACATGGTTAATTTATTTTTCTCCAATCAAACATTAAGAATATAAAAAATATTATATTTACTTTCTTTACACTAATATTACTTGCAATCAAACGGCCTATAAATGTAATTTGTATGATTGAGAGTATCTTTTATGGAAAGGCTCAATTCTATGCTATTTAGCAAAAATTATAATGAATCATACCGCCACAAAAAAAAACACCTCAATGTCTTAATGTTAACACTGACTTTACAAAAGGCCTGTATTATTTAAAAGTCTTAATTTGTATGTTGTCGTTTTGGATGATTTTTTATTATTTTTTTAACATAAAATTTAAAGCATTTTACTTTAAAAAAAAATATATTTTCAAGAGCCGAAAGAAAGTACCGATCTCAAAGGAAACTTTAATCAGATTTTTTAAATATTTGTATTTTTTGACAGGCATGAAGATGCCGGCCCATACGCATCTTCTCTGACTTTTTTAGAAGAGAGGAACATTTCATAGCTAGCGAGTTTCTCAATACTTTAGAAAAAAAAAATGACATGACTTTTTTATTTCTCAAAAGTGTTGAGCTGATTGTAGATAATAGATAGTTTTATATTGAAAAAGCAGTTTCATTTTTTCTTTTTCCTTACTGAAGATTAAAAAATGATATGGAAGGCCTTTGATATCTTCTAATTGCATGCCATTTGTGATGACCAATAAACTAAAGACCCAGCCTTTGTCCACAACAAAAGACCACTGAAAACAAATTAATTAAGCTCTAATGTCCACTATTTCAAAATCTTGAATTGCTTAATTTTTACTCGTTATATTTGTTTGCATATGCCGGCCAGCAAATTAAATTAACTTATTCAAATTGCATTTTCTTTAAATAAGAATAATCCAGCATTTAGGAAAAGTCCAAATTTGTATTTCTCTCAATGCTGCAACAGCAGGTTGTGCTTAAACCGTATATAAATCCTAAACTTGAATAATTTAATTACGATATTTTTATTATCTTTTAATGACATGAAGTCATGTAATATTGATTAACAAATAATATTAAATCATAGAATTATCAATTATTAAATTTATGAGAATTTACATGTAATCAACATAACAATTATCATATTAGATTAAAAAATTATTCCCTTAATTACATATGGTAATACTAGAGACATAATATAAAATAAATAAAAATGTCAAGTATAAAATTAATGATAAAACAATAGAAAAAATTAATCATCTTTTATGATATTTCATGAATCGTCCTTATCATTTTTTTTTTTCATAAGCACAAATTATCCGCGAACGTACTTTAATGAATTAATGTGCTAATTATTATTTATGATATATTTGCATTTTTTTGTGCAGGGTCGGTATCGATCTTCCAACGGTAGAGATCCGATTCGAAAATCTATCGGTAGAGGCTAAATGTCACGTGGGGACAAGGGCATTGCCAACGCTTCTTAATGTCACCATAAATATTGCAGAGTCAATTTTGAATTTGTTTGGTATTAAATTTTCCCAAATGACTACTCTCAACATCCTTAAAGACATCTCCGGAATTATAAGATCATCAAAGTAATCATATATATCTTATATTTAAAGCAAAAAAAATAAGAGAGAGGAGAGAGAGAGAGAGACAATCTAAGTGTATGAGGAATCATTTATTTATTTTCTTGCAGAATGACATTACTCCTAGGGCCCCCATCTTCAGGAAAGACTACATTATTGCGAGCATTAGCAGGAAAGCCTGATTCATCTCTAGAGGTTTGTGTTTAATTAGTTGATTGATGAGATAATTAAATGTATATATTGTTAACAAAGTGCTACTGATCATCGAAGTAGTCATTTGGTTCATTGCTATTTAGATAAAAAGAAAAACTATTTTATGACTCCCAAATACTATTTTGCAAAAACTAATAATAATAATAATAAGAATAATATAATAACGCAGATGGGAGGTGAGGTAACATACAATGGATATAAGCTCAGTGAGTTTGTCCCTCAAAAGACAGCGGCATACATTAGCCAGAATGACGTCCATGCTGGTGAAATGACTGTGTATGAGACACTTGACTTCTCTTCCAAGTGCCAAGGCGTGGGAGATAGAAATGGTATGATATTTAAACCAGGAAGTTACACTAGCTACATTTTTCTCTATGAATATATAATAACAAAGTAATTCCCTAAACATCATATATATATTTGTATTTTGTTGATCTTCAGAACTTCTCAGTGAGTTGACTAGAAGGGAGAAGGCCGAGGGCATTTTGCCTGACCCAGAGGTGGATCTCTTCATGAAGGTGTGTAAATTTCAATAAGCCATATTTAGGACCCTGTTTAAATGCTATGAAATCATAGAATTCTTTTGCTTCCCAGAGAAAGTAGATATATATATATATAGATTTCTATAATAATGGTTTATGTTTTAGGCCACTTCTATTGGAGGTGGGAAGAACAATCTTCAAACAGATTACACATTGAGGGTACGTAAGCTAGCTAGTCATTTACTTCACAGGCATTAATACTTGCAACAACTTAGAATTAAAATACATCAATATTGCTTTTTGTGCCAATTGGTGGACTGCAGATTCTAGGACTGGATATTTGTTCTGATATTGTTGTTGGTGATGAGATGAGGAGAGGAATATCTGGAGGACAAAAGAAACGCCTTACTACAGGTCCTTAAAACTGCTCATCATCATAATTTTTATATAAAAATCAACCAACAAAAATTATTTAAATATTTCATTTTACTTCTCTATTTAGGAATGGTAGCTAAATTAAAAATTAAAAATTAAAAAAAAAAAAAAACATAAAGAAAGAGGTGTGTGCAGACATACAATAAATAAACTCCCAAGTACGTATAGTTTCCTGATAAGGCAAACTTATTTACTTTGAAAGTACAAAAGAAAATAGCTTTTAAAAATATTTTTAAGAATGACTTTCATCCTATTTGAAAATAATGTGAGTATGAATGGACAAATTAATATTTTGCAGGTGAGATGATTATAGGACCAACAAAGACATTATTCATGGATGAGATATCAACAGGGTTGGATAGCTCAACAACATATCAAGTTGTGAAGTGCCTCCAACAAATTGTGCACCTAGGAGAAGCCACTATACTTATGTCTCTTCTCCAGCCAGCGCCTGAGACATTTGACCTTTTTGATGACATCATCCTACTAGCTGAGGGTCAAATAGTGTACCATGGTCCACGAGTACACGCCCTTGAGTTCTTTGAGAGCTGTGGGTTTAAATGCCCTGAGAGGAAGGGTGCAGCTGACTTTTTGCAGGAGGTTACATCAAGGAAAGATCAGGAACAATATTGGGCAGAAATGAATAAACCTTATCGATACATTTCTGCGGGTGAATTTGTTAGACATTTCAAACGCTTTCATGTTGGCAGAAGTTTGCAAAATAAGCTCTCATTTCCTTTTGACAAGAAGAAGAGTCATGGAGCAGCATTGGTGTTCACTAAGCACTCTGTTCCAGTTAAGGAGCTCCTTAATGCATCCATTTCAAAGGAATGGCTTTTGATCAAAAGGAACTCCTTTGTTTATATCTTCAAAACAGTCCAGGTTTGCTCTAATTAACCAAATCCAGCAGTTGTGCTTTGCATAGCCTCATATTTTCTTAATCAGCATGTTATGATTTTTTTCTCTTTTTAAAGCTCACTGTATTGGCATTGATGGCCTCAACCGTTTTCTTGAGGACAAACATGCATACAAGAAATGAAACTGATGGGTCAGTCTACATTGGAGCAATCATCTATAGTGTCATTGTAAACATGTTCAATGGGTTTGCTGAACTAGCTCTTGCTCTCATGAGGCTTCCAGTATTTTACAAGCAAAGAGAACTCCTCTTTTATCCAACGTGGATTTTCAGCATTCCAAACTGCATTATTCGGATTCCCATATCTATTGTGGAATCTGCTGTTTGGGTGATTGTAACATACTTCACTACAGGATATGCGCCAGAAGCTGATAGGCAAGTTTCCTAGCCATTCGACAAAACTTATTTCACAAAATGTTTCATCCTTAAATCTGGTGTTTGTCAAACCTCCTTAAATTTATATATTTGAGCTTAAAGTTTACTAACGTGATTAGGGTTATATAGTTAGATTTATAGCTAACAAAATGTGCCACAAGATTGGGGCGATGCATTGTGCTCCACTGATTTACTATTTTCTCCTCTCTCAAAATTTTCTGTATAGAAATTTCATGTTATTTTTTTCTTTTAGTGCTGGTTTTCTAGCTTACAAGATATAAATTTTCTATTGGGTAATCTCACTGCGATCACTAGAAAAATTTTCTAACTCCATTTTTTCCCGAGCAGATTCTTCAAGCAATGGCTTATATTCTTCCTCATTCAACAGATGGCAGCAGGCCTTTTCCGGGTTGTAGCAGGAGTAGCTAGAGATTTAACTTCTGCGAACACTTTGGCATGTCTCCTTACGCTATACATGTTTAGTGTTAGTGGCATCATTCTACCCAAAGGTTCTAATCATTGCAACCTGCATTACATGCTGTAAATTCAATGGAATTATTAATGTTCTGTGGATAATATGATATTCCATAAGAACCTTAAAAGACAATTATTGGATTCTAAACAAAAAGGTTATGATGTTTTTCACAGAGATGATACCAAAATGGTGGAAATGGGGTTACCAAATTTCACCTACAACATATGCATTTACTGCTCTAACAATTAATGAGATGTTTTCGCCTAGATGGATGGATAAATTTGTAAGTATTAATTATTGTTGTACTCTTTGACTTGGACATTATAATTATGTAATTACTTCCTGCTGAGTTGTTAATGACAAACTCTGCAAATAAAATATCTTATGCTTATTGACATGTTTTGCTCAATCAATTTGATGCAAGTATATATTCTATAATCTAAACCTTCATGCTAATATTGAGTAAAATTGGCAGGCATCTGATGGCAGAAAATTGGGCGTGGCAATCCTAGAGAACAACAATGTCTCCACTGATGAGAGCTGGTATTGGAAGTCAGCCTTCATTATTTTACTATATGCTGTCTTCTTCAATGCTATGTTCACCCTGTCCCTCATGTATTTAAATCGTAAGTCATTCCAATTTTATTGATCCACGAGCTTCATACAAGAATGATTGGCATTAACAATTACCAATGACATTCAATCTTAAGTTTCTTTTTTGGGTTAATTAATGATAGCTCGGGGCAAGCCAAATCCGGTCATATCAGAAGAGAAGGCAGTGGAGATCAAGGAAACTGGAGAAGTTGAGGCAATAAACTATCCACGAATTAGAAGGGTGGGGCTATCATCCAAAAAATCTTTTTCTCAGTCTATATCAGAAGACAATAGAAATAAGGGTATGTTCTATATAATATACAAACGAAGTTTTCAAACAGAGAGAATTTCAAGAAAGACTATTCATCATCTTCTGAGATCATCATGGTATTTATTGTTCATGCAGTTGAGATGATGGTCCAAGATTCAAATTTTCGTAACAGTGATGCTTCACCTGATTGGCGTGATTATGAAGCATACAAGAATCAAGCCAAAAAAGCAGTCTCTACAAGAGGAATGGTTCTCCCTTTTACACCCCTTGTCATGTCTTTCAATGAAGTGAACTACTATGTTGACACGCCTGCTGTGAGCTTCTCATTCTTCTTACTTACTTGCATGTGGATTTTAAATCAAAAGTAGTGCAAATTCAATTGTAACTACATAATAAATAAAAAATAATAAGAGACTTTGGTTTGATAGGAAATGAAAGAGCAAGGAATTACTGAAGATAGGCTTCAATTGCTGAGAGGGGTTACTGGCGCATTCCGCCCTGGAATTCTTACCGCCCTTATGGGAGTGAGTGGAGCTGGAAAGACAACTCTTATGGATGTCTTGGCAGGCAGAAAAACTGGCGGCTACATTGAAGGAGATATTCGAATTTCAGGTTACGCTAAGAACCAAGCAACATTTGCTAGAATTTCAGGATACTGCGAGCAGTTTGATATTCACTCTCCTCAGCTTACTATCCGAGAATCATTGATCTTCTCAGCATTATTGCGCCTTAGCAACGAAGTAAGCAAAGAAGAAAAATTGGTGAGTATAGCCTCTATCTCTCTTTCACCAAGCCTAGTTTCTATCGTTAGTGGTTGGGTTGGTGAAAAAACCTTGACAACTACTTATTTCAAGTAAGCTAAAAGAGAAACTATGAAAGGGAAATTGATACTAATTGCTTACAGATGGAATATGATCAAAAGTTGAAGTGCAGTGCTTGAGTTGCAGCAAATATTAACTTGTCATTTATCTGTCTTCAGAGATTCGTTGACGAAGTGATCTATCTGGTTGAGATGGATAACCTCAAGGATGCATTAGTGGGGCTTCCAGGAATTTCTGGTCTATCCACAGAGCAAAGGAAGAGATTAACTATAGCTGTGGAGCTTGTTGCTAATCCTTCAATCATCTTCATGGATGAACCAACATCAGGCCTTGATGCACGAGCGGCTGCTATTGTGATGAGAACAGTAAGAAACACTGTTGACACGGGAAGAACTGTTGTTTGTACCATCCATCAGCCGAGCATTGATATATTTGAGTCATTTGATGAGGTAATATGGCTTAATATGTATACCTACAAATTTCTATTGAAGTCTCAGTCTCTGAACAAAGTTTCTTCAAACAGCTGCTTCTATTGAAAAGAGGGGGGCAAGTCATTTACTATGGACCGTTGGGCCAAAATTCTCAGAAATTGATTAGTTATTTTGAGGTTTGTGCTCCTAGAGGTAGCTTCATTTTGATAATTGAGCTCTTATTTAATATTGATCATCACTTTATTAGTGTTTACATATTCAACATGTGATGTTTGAAATGCCTCGTGCCTAAGGTGTGAATCTGTCAACAATGGAAGACCATGTCTTGTGAATTGTGATTGTATATACGCGGCATCATTTCTCAACAATAAATAAACCATGTGAACAGCTTTGAAATGGCAAAAACAAAATAAATGTTATCGGCACAGATAACTGAAGAGGTAGTCCAAAAAAAGTATGATAAATGGAAATTTCAAACTGAAATAGCATGATTAGAAACATTTACTCCTCCATCAATTTTGTTTTGTCGACTTTATATGCTCTCTATAGTTTTTTTGTTTAGTGATTACTGATGATTACTTTGATCTAATAGTTATTCTAAAATCATTAGCAGGAAATTCCAAGAGTTCAAAAGATAAAGAATGAACGTAACCCTGCAGATTGGATGCTGGAAGCAAGTTCTATTTCCTCCGAGGCAAGATTGCAAATTGATTTTGCAGAGATATACAAGTCCTCAAGTTTACATATGTACGTCAAGGGCCAACAAAATCCTTTAGTACTTTAGTATTTATGATTTATGCCATAGTTTCCCCATTTGACATTCTATCTGCATGCCTTACTAGGCGCAACTCAGCATTGGTTAGAGAGCTGAGCAAACCAGTTCCTGGTACAAGTGATCTTTACTTCTCAACTCCATTCCCCCAATCCAATTTTGGGCAGTTCAAAATATGCCTTTGGAAGAACTGGTCAATATATTGGAGAAACCCGGAGTACAACCTGACCAGAGTATTTGTTACTATCGTCACTGCTCTGCTTGTTGGCACTATTTTCTGGAAGATTGGCAAACAGAGGTATCCAAGAACAACTAAAATTCTAACATCCATGAGTGATGCCTTTAATTTTCATGTTTGATTAGTTGGCTAACAATTTTGTCCCTGGACCCAGGGAAAAATCCACTGATATTAATGTTGTCATTGGAGCAATGTACCTTGCAGTTATATTTGTTGGCTTTGGCAACTGCTCCACCGTGCAGCCAACCATCACAACAGAGAGGTCAGTTTTCTATCGCGAGAAAGCTGCAGGCATGTACTCGGATCTACCTTATTCTCTTTCACAGGTAACTCTACTTCACATCTATAATTTCATCTTGCGCCAATCCGATATAAAGAGACGAGGATTCCACATTTTCCTATTAATATAATTTGCTTTCTATTGATTAAACATTTTGCTTTCTATGTCGGATGCAGGTATTTGTTGAGGTACCATATGTGTTTTTCCAGGCATCGTATTATTCACTTATGGTGTACTCCATGATGAGCTTCGAGTGGACTGTTACAAAGTTCTTGTGGTTCTTCATTATCTCCTTTCTCACTTTCCTCTACTTCACATACTACGGAATGATGACAGTGGCAGTGACTCCAAACATTCAAGTCGCTGGCATCTTGTCCTCATGCTTCTTTTTCTTCTTTAATTTATTCTCAGGGCTCTTCATCCCTAGACCAGTGAGTAAAACTCCTAAGAGGCTAAATAACTGAAGCGGTTTTGAGATTTATTTTCTAGTGCTTTCACTGTATGCTAGAGAGACTAATATGATGCATGGAATTTCATCATCTAACAAAAGGCATTTGGATTTGCAGCTAATTCCAAAATGGTGGGTCTGGTACTACTGGTGCTGTCCTGTGGCTTGGACATTATACGGGCTTATTGTGACACAATACAGCGACATGTATGAATTGGTTAAGGTACCAGGTCAGGCGGACCAGACCATTAGAGACATTGTAATTAATCATTATGGCTACAGAGATGACTATGTAGGCATCATGATTGCCGTACTAATCGGCTTCACAGTCTTGTTCGCATTCACATACACTTACAGCATCCGAACCTTGAATTTCCAACAAAGGTAGAGAGGATGATTAATGGCAATCCTGAACAGTAATTACAATCATTCCTAGAAATTTTATTTCGTTTGATCTCTTCTGATTACTGAGGTGAGCTTTAGGCCGTTGGTAATGATCCACGTTCAGGGTTTTGAGCTCGTTACAAAGAGTTTTGCTACTTTGACAAAGTGATAAATTGGAACCATTACTGCATGTTAATAGAAGCCGCCATCAAATTGAAGGGTTGTTTTTTTCATGTTAATAGTCATTAGAAGCATACTAAAGGAAGATATCAACGTAGTAATGAGGACAGCCACTTCTTTTCGGCTATATAACGAGTGCTGTGTAGCATTTTTCCATCACAGAGACACTTCTGTAATAGGTGAAAGTGCAATTGTTGATGCAGATGAGCAGTATTGCCAGGAAAATGGTTCTTGATGACTTCCAATGGGCTTTTTAACATTTTTGTTTTATAGTAATGAAAAGTGTACCTACCTGCTCCATAGAAGACATTGTTTATTGTTTATGTTTTGCATAATTAAGTACACATTCAACTTCACAATACAAAGAAGGGATTTCTAGTAATGTTGACGGGATTTAGAAGAAAATCGCTTTGAATAGCATTTAGTGGAAAGCCCTTTTGCAATAGTTCTACAACTGCTGGGAAAATGAAAGAGAGGAGCTCATTGAATTGCAACAACAACTACTGGGGAAATAGAAGAGTGGAGCTCATTGAAATGAAACAGTTAAAATTGTTGCAAAGACATGACAATGATTAAAATAATGACTAACTAGTAATGAATAAAATCGTTGCAAATAGCAATGATAAAAAGAAGAAAAGTATCAAATAATCCTCCTTTGATCCTTTGACTAGAAGAGTTTAAAAATAGTGATCGTGTTACAAAACTATGATCCAGAGATAGCATATAATTCAACTTCAAAATTAAATTGTAAAGAAACATAGTAAATTTTCTCCAATAAGCGTTTCTAAAAAGAACTTATTTGAAATTAAAAATGAAACTAAAAACTAAGTTGTTCATATCAATGTATCAATTCAGAAAGGCCATGTTCTTGGTGACCACTCTTATTGTGTTGTTTGGCATTAACATCATTGAGATGAAGTAATACCAAGCCTAGGGGATTTGTGTGAGTGTAGAAGCAGAGAAATTTACAACAGAGATGGTGACAGTGAGGGATTTCAAAATGTCATCATAATTTACTGGGGTATTAATAAAGGTTGCATGGTTATCAAATTCATAATTTTAGGTTTCATAGATCTGACTGATAGTAATAATATCACATGGGATACATTTCACCCTAATAAAGACTTAGTTGTCCTAAGCTTCATTTGCATTAGTAAAGAATTCCCTAACAATAGGGAGTATGTAGGCAATGGGTTCTGCACAAAAGTTCTCCCAACTTCTAATTACTATCACATGTTCTACCTAGCCCCTAGCTCCTAAAAACCCTCCGAGAGATTAGTTCCTTATAAACAATAAAGTGGTTATACCTTTCTTCCGCCATTGTGCTAACAAATCACTTCTTGTCATAAGAGGAAGAAGATGAGGATAACCTTTTCTTTCCTGCTGCAATCTTTTGGGTAATTGTCCCCAACAAGAAATGCTTCTAGTCCTGTGCTTGAAAGTTTTTGAATCATGCAGGAAATGAATTTTGCAGCCCCCTATTTGTATAAAGCTAACAGCACTACGGCATTGGCCTTATGAGCGTTGTGGTGCGGGTTAGTCAAAGGGTCAGTTGGTCATGTGAAAGGACTAACACTACAACACTATGGTTAGGTGGCGCCAACACGCTCTATCTGGGAATTCAAAATCTCAGCTTTTTGAGTGGTCCTCCACCGCAGCTTTCAATATGTGGGAGCACTGCAACACTGAAGGAGACCACCGCGACGCTCAACTACTCCAATTATGATGCTTTGACTGAGCATTGTGGCATGTGTGGCTGCGTCGTAGCGCTCAACTACTCCAATTATGATGCTTTGACAAAACATTGTGGCTCATGTAGCTGCACCATAATGCTCTTTTAAATTTGATAAAAACCTGAGAGCTCAATGTCACTAAATTGGGGTGCTGAGTGGCAATTTAATGCAGTGGTGCTAGGTTCCTAAGACACTGCGGTGCTCAAGAACTCAATGTTTTGATGCTCCAAGTATGATTTTCATACATGACACTAACTACCATCGCATTAACATTATTTAGTAAGCACACATTAAATGGAAAACTAGGCAAAGTCTAATCACACCACATTAATAGCATTCACTTGACATTTATAAAAAAGAATCTTCACACATTGCAATGCCCATTTGGGTTGCCTCCCAATGAGTGTTAAATTTATAGTCTTAAGCCAGACTCTACTCTATTGTATTCTAATCAAAACAAGCCAACTCAACCGTCACTCTACTACGTTCCATATCCCCTCCTAAATAAGACTTAAGTCTTACTCTATTCACTTTGTCACTTATTGCAAATAATTTTTCATCATGGAAAAACTCATTAATATCAGCCTTATTATGTTAGTGTGATGGTAGTTAGTGTCATATGCTAAGCTCTATAGTGCACAAGTTTTTTCCAATTATAGCCTAGTTAAATAATTAGTAACCTAAATTTCTATTTTTTTTTTCTTATCTAAAATCTCTACATCAAACTCTTGTAACAACAAAATCCATATAATTAACCTAGGTTTTGCATTTTAGGTATTTGATCGCAAAAATAATCAGTGTATACTATAACTTTTATGTCAATCAAATAAAATCTAAACTTATCAAAGATAAAGACTATGACTAGTAGTTCTTTTTCAGTTGTGGTGTCGTTGATTTGAGTTTCATTCAAGGTTCTACTAATATAGTAAATAACTTGAAATTTCTTATCGACTCTCTACCTTAGAACTACTCCTATAACATAGTCACTTGCATCACACCCTAGTTTAAAATTAAGTGACCAATCAAGAATAATAATAATGCGTGCTGAAATCATCCACTTAGTGATCATTCTAGTGAAAATTAATTCATTATTTTCATTGGTCATGACTGTCAAACCCCCTTTCTTAGGCACACAGTGAATGGAACTAATACAAGCACTATCAAAGATATGATAGATAATAATTGTATCAAGCTATTTAAGTATTTCTTTCTTTATGACCTCCTTCATAGCATGGTTCAATCTTCTTTGTGGGCCAATCTTTAGTTAAGATTCTTCTTCCATCAAAATCTTATATATACATAATGATGGATTAATCTTCTTAATATCAACTATCATCCAACCAACTACTTCCTTATAAGTTTTAGGAATCCTAATCAACTTATGTTCGTGATCCACTTCTAAATCAACATAAATAATAACAAGGTTGATCCATCTCCCAAAAATGCATACTTCAATGGGCAGATGAGGCTTTTAACTCTAAGACTGGTGCTTCTAAGATAGATGTTCTCAATGAATCCTGGCACCAGGAGGACCAGTTGGTGCCAGGCAGAGCTCACAAAACCAGGAAGAAAGAATCAAAACATAGAAAAACAGGAAGAAAGAATAGAAATTAAAGAAAGAACAAGAATCTATTGAGTAGCATGGACACCACCTGGGTTGCAAATCCAAGATGCAGGCATTTTCCTAATGGAATGTAGGAAGTTATGTCTAAAACTCTCCCTCTTCTCTATACAAAGGCTTCTATTTATAGGCTTCAACAAGACAATAAAACTAAGACCCAAACCTAAGGTAAACCGGGTCGAGCGCTTGTTTATTAGCCGGCCTGGGTTTGTTGTGTGCAAACAAGTATGTCCCAGGATTTAAAGTATTGCTCAGCTGCAGCTCCTACGTCATTCCCCCGATCTTGAGAAGATCAAACTTCATCCTGGAGCTCAGTATTGGCTTCCACTGGTTCCCTTTGTTCATTACCGACTTTTTGCGTGTGAAAGGCATCTACATTCTGATTGGAGGTCCCCATTGGGTCGTAATGGTGTGATAAATCTGCAACATTAAAAATAGGTGAAATTTGTAAATTGACAAACAACTCAATTTGAAAAGCATTATCATTAATGTGTTTAAGGATACGAAAAGGTCCCTCTGCTTTAGGCTGAAGCTTACTGTATCTTCTATTGGAAAACCTCTTCTTGCTTAATCTGATCCAGCTAGATCTCCTTCCTTGAAGTGTTTGATTCACCTTGATTTATTTGCTTGTTTTTTATATTTGGCATTTTGCTTTTATATATGTTGTTGGAGCAGCTAGTGAAGTTGTTGGATCTCTTTGACGCGCGTTTCAACATCTATACTATGAGCTGTAGAAGAAATAAGAGGTGTTAGTTTGAGGGGTCCCGTGGGGTTTTGTCCATATACAATTTCAAATCAACTCCGGCCTGTAGATTGATTTCGGGATTTATTGTATTAAAACTCCACTTCTCCCAAAATCTCATCCCATGACCGAATGCTCTTCCCCATGAAACACCGTAGGAGGTTTCTGAGGCTTCTGTTAACCGATTCAGTTTGGCCATCTGTTTGCGAGTGAGACGTGGAATTGAATTGTAGCTTAGTGCCCAATTTAGACATAAGAGTTCTTTAAAAGTGACTAAGGAATTTAACACCTCGATCGAAAGTGATTGTTTTTGGTATACCATGTAATCGAACCACTTTATGAAAGTAAAGTCTAGCCACATGGAAAGCATTTGACGTTTTGTGACAAGGTAAAAAATGTATCATTTTTGAAAAGCGGTCGACTACCACCATTATGGAGTCATTTTTCCGTTGGGTAACAGGAAGTCCCAATACATAATTCATGCTGATGTCTGTCCAAGGTGAATCAGGTACAAGTACAGATAGGTATAGACCGGTATTATATTGGGTAGTTTTGGCCATTTTGTAAATATTGCATCTCTTAATATGCCGGGTTACATCTCTTTCAAGTGATGGCAAATAAAAATTTTCTTGAATGGTGATGTGAAACCACATAGGAATTGTACGTAGAAAATTTTAATGATTGAATTAGGCGTCACAACTTAAACTTGATATTTCACTTTGAAAATATTTTACAAATTTATAATTGTTTAAATTGATATGGCAAGTAACCACACAATAGCAGAAAAGATATCAAAATAATATCAAGATTATAATGAAAACAAGTAGTGCAACAAACAAATAATTCAACACATAACAAAGAGAGAATTCACCTCGAGTTCCCCTCACTCACATTCTTTAAGGGTTAGCGGAAGAAGAATCGTCAAAATCCGGAAGATGCCACCACGAAAGAGAGAAAGCCGGGGTAGAGATCCAAAGAAAGTTAGCTAGAGGAGGGGCTATGTGTAGATGACCGGTAATCCACCAACATCCGGAGGGAAGATTTTTGACTTCTTTTCTTGGAAGAGTGATCATGGGATGAGAGGAATTCCAAGAGGGGTGGGCAAGAAAGAGGGCCGGCCAAGTGTGGAGGGAATTAGGGTTTGTGGGGCCTAGGTTTAGGGTTATCGAAAGAGCATTAAATCTGAAATTAATTTCAAATTTAATTAAATGAGGGAAAATGATTTGAAATTCAAATCCAAATTCAAATATGGGTTAGGGGAATTAGGGTTATTAAATTCTCCTTAATATTAATTACCAAGGAGGGTAATCAATTAAGAGAATTAAATTAGGGTGGAGAGAAGGATTAAAATTCAAATTTTGAATTCAAAATTTTGGAGCATGGGGAGGGCCAGCAGCATAGAGAGAATTTGGGGGAATATTGGGAAGGGTTTAATAGTTTCCTAATGCACTCCTATTAATTAGGGATGAAATAGGAATGATCAATCTAATTTAAAATTAAATTAGATCCCAATTTATAAACTTTCCTAATTTAACTATCTTAGTTTAGGAAAGTATTTGAAATTTGAAATTTGAATTTCAAATTATTTAGATCTTTCCCACACCAATTAGGCTATTTTAGGCAGTTGTTAATGATGATTGATTTCATCATCCAAGGGGAAATAGGAAGGGGGTGGCCGGTGGTGGGGCTAGGGCTAGCTAGGCTGGCGGTTTGGGGTTGAAGGTGAGGAGGCCGTCGACATATGGATGAGGTTAGGGGTGGCCGACGGCTTAGAAGGAGATTGGGAAAAAAGGATCGGCCGGTGGATGAGGTGGGTTGGATTGGCCGGCGTGGTGGTGGGAGGGAAGATAAGGTGGCCAGTGATAGGGAAAGGAAAACAAAGAACCGCAAGTCCCGGAATCCACTGGAGGCTGACGGGTGATGCAAGGTCCTCTCCTAGGATTTTTCCTCTCAAGAACTCATAAAGAGATCAAACAAGAAAAGCTAAAATTTTTCATTCATAATCATCATTATCCAATTACAAGACCAAGGACCTAATATAGAGGCCTCATAGAGAAAGAAGTGAAATGACTAAAATGCCCATTGGGCTACAACTCAACTCAACACTCAAGCAAGGGTACAAAATAAATAAAGAAAATATGAACTAATACATAAAATATCAATTATATAAGCTCCTCATTATAGCTGTCAATCTACGATGCTTCCGACGGTAGACATTCTGGAATCTCCTACTGATGTCCTCATCATTTTGTCTCTACCAAAATGACTTGAAAGATTGCCGTCATGGTTTTCAAAAATAATAACTTCATGCATGGACTCTTGGGGTATACAAAGTCTATTTCCCTGAAACAGGTAGTCTTATTGGATATGAAAAGGCTTATATGGTTGAAGTTGACAGTGTTTCCATATCTTAGCAAAATCAGGATCCTTTTCGAATAATTTTTTCAGAACATCAAAACCAACGGTTTTTACTTGTGTGTTTAGTAGCATGAATAGTCGGCTGAGGGCATCTGCCACTTGATTGGAGGATCCAGATTTGTCTTTTAGATAGTAATGAAAAGAAGATAAATACTCAACCCATTTGGCATTTCTTCCATTGAGCTTGCTTTGGTATTGCAGATGCTTGAGGGATTGATGATTCGTAAAAAGAATGAACTCTTGGCCAAGTAAGTAGTGGATCCAATATTGTAGTGCTCTGACAATGTCATAGAATTCTTTGTCGTATGTGGAGTACTTTTGGTGCTATTAGTTTCATTTTTCACTAAAATAGGCTATAAGGTGTCCTCCTTGGCTTAGCATAGCTCCAATGCCATTGTGGGACGCATCACCTTCAACTTCAAAGACTTGAGAAAATTTTGGGAGTGTGAGAATCAGTGCTGATTGTATAAGGGTTTTGAGTTGATCGAAATTGTCTTGTTCTCCTTTGGTCCATTCAAATTGTGGCTTTTTGAGGCTTTTGGTGAGGGGAGCTACAATAGTGCTGAAGTTTTGAATGAACCGACGGTAAAAAGATGTCAAACCGTGGAATCTTCGGACATCATTTATAGAGGTTGGTGTCGGCCACTCTTGAATGGCCTTAACTTTCTCATAATCCATTTCAAGTCTTGCTGGTGAGATAACAAAGCCTAAGAACTTGATAGTGTCTACTAGGAATTCACATTTGGCGGTGTTAGCGAACACACGTTGCTTTAAGAGTACTTGAAAAACTTGTCTCAGTTGTTATGAATGTTCATCCTTGTTCTGGCTGTAAATCAAAATGTCCTCAAAATAAATAACAAGAAATTTATTTAAGAAGGAACAAAAAACCTAATTCATAAGACGCATGAAGTACTCGGCGCACTGGATAATCTGAATGGCATAACGATTCACTCATATAGCCCATCCCTTGTTTTCAAAGATGTTTTCCATTCGTCACCAGGCCTCATTCTGATTTGGTGGTACCCGCTTCTGAGATCTATCTTGGATAAAATGCAAGCACCACTTAGTTGGTCAAATAAATCATCCACTTGCATGAGTGGGAGTTCCATGCACTGGGAATGCCCTTTTTAGATGTTTCGGTTTTGAGAGAATGCCCTATTCCATGCACTGAGAATGTACTGGGAATGCCCTTTTTAGGAGTTACATGCACTGGGAATGCCCTATTCCATGCACTGGAACAGGAAACTTGTATTTGATGTGATTTTGTTAACGTTCTGGCTATCGATACACATACGCCAAATGCCACCCTTCTTGGGCACAAAGAGAGTTGGAACGGCACAGGGGCTGGAACTAGGTCTAGCAAAGTCTGCAGATATTAGCTCTTCTACTTGCCTTTGCAACTCCTCATAGCTTTTAGGGGGCATTCGATAAGTGGGTCTATTAGGAATGGAAAATCCTGGTATGAAATTGATGGCATGCTGAACTTTTCGAATGGGTGGTAAGCCTTTTGGAAGTTTGTCCGAAAAGATTTGATTGAATTCTTAAAGAAGAGGCTTGATTTCCAGTGGGTGCTAATTTTGTAGACTGTTCTCGGCCATTAGTAGCAACACAAAGCCATTTTGTGCGGTTTTGAGAGACTGAACAAATAGTGTTGATGTTTCGGTTTCAGGTGCAGGCAGCTGAAATTTATCTGGTTGTCTTGGAAACTCCTTGGTTTGATTTTCATTAAAGGGCGTAAGCACCAGAATTCGGCCACCATGTTGAAAAGATTGTGTTATGAAACCCATTATGGATCGTTCTTCGGTCAAACTGCCATGGTCGGCCTAACAATATGTGGCATGAATCCATTGGTACCACGTCACATAAAACTTGTTCTTGAAGATCCAAACCCATAGAAAATTGAACCAAACATTGGCGGTTGACCTCAATTTCATTGTCTTTCTTTAGAAAAGCAAGCTTATAAGGTTGGGGATGTGGGTGTGTGTCCAGATGTAATTTTTCTTTCATCAAATAGGATACCAAATTTTCATAACTACCTCTATCAATGATTAGATTACAAACTTTTCCTTGGATGGTGCATTTCGTCTTAAAAATGTTATGCCTCAACCACTTGTGTTCAGGTTCATAATTAGTATTCAAGAGGCGTCTGATTACTAAAAGTTCTCCGTCATCCGCAGGTATAATTTGTTCCATCTCATGTAGGCTGATTGAATTTCCTTTACATGGGTCTTCATCAAGGAGAATTTCTTTTATCAATGTGACCAATCGCCTTATGGGGCAATTAGCCGCGATGTGACCAAACCCATGACACTTGAAATATTTTCTAGTTGGAAACGAATTGGCGGGAGAATTGCTCGTGACCAAACGTGGACTGGCTGAGCTGGTAAACACATTTGGTGGGTATATGGTCGTATTCCTTTGGTCCAGGTCGGAACTGTTCATGTTGTTGGTTTTGGATAGCTACTCCCCGGTAGGAATTCTCTATTTCCCTTGCTTCAGTTGTTTCTCGACTTTCAAAGAGAGGTTAATCACATCAGCCAAGGTCCAGTAAGGCTGGAGTTGGTCAATGTTTGATATGGACGAGTTCAGTCCTCCCAAAAAATCTAGCAATTGTGTTTTCTTATGGTTCTTCCAATTGGCATTTGAGACCCAATTGTTCAAATTCAATAGCATACCCTTCTACTGATAGTTCATGCTGTTGTAGATTATGTAGCTAGAGAAACATGTCTTGGCAGTAGTGCATGGGCAAGACTTCTTTGATCATCTTTGCCCACATCATAATTTTTTATTTTCCTTCTCTCTGATAGGATCGTTTTAAATTTTCCCAACATAATGATGCATTCCTTTTGAGTTTGATGGCGATAAGCTTGACAATGTGGTCTTGCGGGATATCTTTATAATGAAGAATCCGTTCAATGGTATGTAACCAATTGATGAATTCATCTGGATCCAACCGTCCTTTGAATTCTGGAAGATCAAGTCGTATGCCGAATTCATGAACATGTCTTCTTGGTTCTCGTCGAAGGTACCTCAAGGGTATATCATCTTCTCCGCTTGATCCCTCATGATGGAAAGGATTTTCATCAGCTTCTTCCGATTGAAGTTCCTCAGCTTCATTTTGTGTTTCCCCTTGTTGACTGACTTTGACGGCAGCCAACCGATCTTGTAGTCTTTGGATTTCCCTCCTTAGTTCTTCGATAGTTTTTTCTTGGGTGTTTCTTGGAACACCTCTTCTCGGCGGCATGTTTCTTGCTCTACGGAATGCAAAATTCCAGTGTAGGGACCCTCCGCCAAAGCTTCAGCAACCTAATTGAATTCTTTGAAGAATTATTGACCTGGTTTGCTCTAATACCAAATAGCACTAGGCGGATCAATTGGTGCCAGGCGGAGTTCACAAAACCAGGAAGAAAGAATCAAAACACAAAAAAACTGGAAGGAAGAACAGAAATTGAAGAAAGAACAAGAATCTATTAAGTAGCATGGACACCACCTGGGTTGCAAATCCAAGATACAGGCATTCTCCTAATGGAATGTAGGAAATTCTTTCTAAAACTCTCCCTCTTCTCAATACAAAGGCTTCTATTTATAGGCTTCAACAAGACAGTAAAACTAAGATCCAAACCCAAGGTAAATTGGGCCAAGCGCATGTTTATTGGCCGGCCTGGGTTTGTTTTGTGCAAACAATTATGTCCAGGGATTTAAAGTATTGCTCAGTTGCAGCACCTGCATCAAATTCCTTCAAGATGATGTGTCTACTGTCTCATATGTCTCCAAAAAAAACTCTAGAAACATCATCTAACACAGTAACAATGTCTCTCTCAATCTCTCTTATGTTATCCTCAAGCAATGAATGCTTCAATGAATAATCAGTTAACATCTCATCTATAAAATCCCCCACACAACCATCCACCAAATTCACTCTATAAAATTGATCCTCACTATAGTTTTAGGAAATTGCAAAGACTTCAAAACATTAATGGTCACCTCTTGATTCTACACTATCATTGTTAACTCTCATTTCTACGAATCTATAATTGTCCTTCCAATGACTAGAAAAGGTCTACCCAAAATAATTAGTATCTCTTTATATTCTTCCATATATGATACAATGAAATCAATGAGAAAGATGAACTTATCAACTTTCACCAACATATCCTTTGTCACCCCCTTAGGATACGTAAATGACTTATTTGCTAACTACAAGATAGTGGCAGGTTGAACCTCTCCTAAATCAAGTCTCTTAAAGAAAGAATGGGGCATAAGATTAATGCTTACTCCCAAATCACATAGTGCTCTTCCACATAATTTATCCCCTATGACATAAGGAATAGTAAAACCACCAGGGTCCTTTAGCTTTTGAGATAACTACTATAAAAATGTACTACATTTCTAAGTAAGATCAACTATCTCATAGTCTCCTTTCTCTTATTGTTAAGGCTGTCCTTCATAAATTTAGCATACATAGGTGCTTTTTTCTAAGGCTTATGTAAATGGAATATTGATGGTCAATTTTTCTAAAAATCTAGAAAATTGTCTATCTAGGTTTTGCTTCAAAAATTCTCTAGGGAAATAGTGGTGATGATTTTTCTACAACCTTTCTAATGATCTTTTCTCTTTTTTTTCATATAGTTTAGGCTATTCTATAGGTTGGGTGGACTTTACTAGTGCTTTTTCAGACTTATGTTTCTCTCTAACTATCTCCTTTAACTCCTTAATACTCCTCAACTAAAAGGCTTTGCATTGCTCTTTACCCTTATCATTGGGATTAATCTCAGTATTACTTGGAAGGGTTCCTTGTGGTCTATTATTGATTGAATTAGCCAACTAACCTAATTGGTTATCTATATTTCTAATGCTAGTAGCACAGCTCTGAAGTTGGGTCCCCATCTGCAAGTCTTCTAAGGAAGACTTCTTATCCTTATATTGATTACTAGCATTGAATCTTGGATAATAAGTAAAGAATTTATTTAAAAAATAAATAAAAAAAGTAAATAATTTATTAATAATAGTTACCTTTACTCTAACACTTCCAACTCTGGTTGGAAGAATCACCTTAATTCTAAGGCTTACAAAATTTTCTTGAGGCTATTTCAATTCCTTACATTATTGGTTTGGCTATTATTCTAATTATTACCCCCAATTTGATTATTATTTCAATGAAAATGTTGACCTCTACAGCAAATAAAAAAAGAGCCAAATACAAAATGCATACCTACTCAAATCCTGCATAAATACCGTTCGAATCCGTTGACTACTACATAAACCATCTCCTACAAACTGCATTGAATTCAACACCCATCCTCGAGTGCGAAAATCTACCTCGAACACGCTCTTCCATCGTTGAGCTCTCTACATTTCTCTGCTTGGTTTCCACGTGTCTGATTCTTCACCTGTGGCTGCCAAACACCCCGTCGAACATCTCCTTCCTCTGCTCAACTGCCTGCTTTATTCTTCTTCTTCTTCACAACCAAATAACCTGACACCCACGTTCGACCCACGAGCCCCATCAATCCTTCCGACATCACTACTCTAGCCAAAACCACCGACCACATCCAATAGTTTGACTTCTCGTGCTTGTGCCTTCAATCCCCATCCGTCAAGCCGCTGAACTCCTCCGACACCAGGCTGACCCTAACCCCATTGCCTGCTCCCTACCAAACTCTAAATTATGAATCCAGACCTAATCCGGCTCCTTCCTCTTCAACCTAACCTTCGCTCCACTTGACTCCTTCCTCTCTAACCTATCCTTCCCTCCACTTAAATTAACTCCCAAATCCCGCCAGCTTGAGACTGAGCTCCCTGTTGGTGTTGAAAAGGGGGTTTTGAAGGATTAGTCTTCTTTGGAAAAATTTAAAATTTACTTTGAATTTTAATTATGAAATTGAACATCCCATTATAAAAGATATACAACCTCGAGAGACTGAAATAAAATTTCAAAATGAGGTTCAGATTTAAAATTGAAAATCTCATCTTGAATATCATAGTCAATTTTAAGAAAGAACTACATATGGCCCTCAAAGGGCCAAAGTGTGGTTCCATCTAATATGTATCTACGATAATCAAGATGAATTATCATTAATCTCATATTCAAAGTTTTATGAACAAATGATATATCTTCCTAAATGAAGAAAATAATATCTATTAATGATTATTTGAACATGACGATAACGATCATCGTTTATTTAGATTTTTCCGAGGAAGACAAATTGAGTTTTGAAAATTGATTTTAAATGGTGGATGTGGGTTCTAAATCTCCTACGAGCGTATGCCTTTATAGTTGATTACATCATAGTAAACCGGGGCCTCGTATGAATACTCTCGATTAAAATGACGACAGAAATTCTATTTAGAGATTTTCTGAAAGTGAATTTGGAGTTTCAACAGGGATTTGATCAAATTTTGAACACTTATTTCTTGAATCAATGGAGGAGTAGGAGACACTTTGAGATTATGAAATAATTCAAAAATATCCCAACCTAATCTAAATGTTAAGCTTTAAATTTTAAATTGAGAGAATTCTTTTTAATTTGAGTTGATCGTATTATTAGAAGTTTGGAATTACACTCCTGGAAGTTAGGGTCTTATGATTTAAAATATGCCTCAGATCTTAAATCTAAATTTGGCACTGGACCACAGTAACCCGATCTGGTTTAATGTAGTGCAAAATATGGACTTACCCCGGCCTGAATTTGGGAGCCAGTAACCACTTAGGCGATTTAAAATCCATGAATTTGGTCATTAATGAAAGAGTGGTAGGGACGTTGTTAAAGTTTTTTAGGATTGGGACCGACGTCTAGAAAATATACTGATTGGTCCCTTGATTTATATAGGTTGCACATGCTTAAATCAAATGCAATTAAAATTTTAGACTTATATAGATTAGTTTCTAATGCAATGCATGCTTATTGACTCGTTTAAATGCATAAAATGAATATATAGCAATTTTTTAAAATGCTTAAAAATTATTTTTTCATATAGATTGCACAATATACCCTTGACAGATCTGTACCCTCAAAGGCCAAGTGGTCTGGTAGAACCCACAGGCGGGAAGATGCCTAATAAGGAAAAAAGGTCAAACATATTTATGCATACTCCCGGCAATCCCGGGCTTACTTATTAGATCATTAGTGTTTTTATGTTGGCCTAAATTTTGTTAATTTAAATTTCAAGTAGAAAAATTTTATACGTGCCTCCGATTAAATCCAAACTAAAATAAAACTTGACGTATAAATTGTCAAAAAACTAGGAAAAGTATACAATCCTAATTGCTATCAAATTAAATCAAACACATCAGTAAATCAAATTAATTAAATAAATATTCATAGGCAAACTGTATGTTTATTACAACCCAGAAATTATAGAATTTAGAAGTGGCTGGGCATGGCACCACTAACCACAAACTCCGGTTCTAATCCTAAGATCAAAGCTAGTTGACCTTAAGTGGGATACTCTATCTTCAACTCTTCATCCTTCTCCTCTTTGGACTCCTTGGATTCATCGTACCTTGATACCCAAATGAAAAAGAAAACATGAGCTTCCAGATGGAAAAGGACTATCCCTTTAAAGGGTATCCTTTTCTCTTTTTGGAATCTAAATTTGGATCTATAAATCCCAACTCAATTGTCCAATTTTCACAACTCTTAACCTTTAAACAAATTACATTTATATTGAAAAGAAAAATCTAAACTCTCTTGTAAGATTATCCTAAGCATTTAAAATCAAAGAAATCTCAAACAATTTATATATATGTGCAGTAAAAAGTAAATCACACTTGGCCACGCTCTTGTTTATTTAGGGGCTAAATAGCTGAAATATCTATAGCAGTTATATTTATTATCAATTCAGCCCCTTTTTATTGCCCTGCACAAGCATGACCACCTATAGAAAACTCATTAAGCAAACAAATCGGTCCTAACCTAAGGATAAACTACCGCCTATCACATCAATTCACAGATTGTAGTTGAAGTAAATAAATACTCACATCAATAAATTTTCACTCAGCATACAATGAAAACTAAAAAAACTCAGCATACAATAGTAAAAAGTAAACATCGGCCTAGCCTAGACTAGAGTTAGTTGTCATAGTAACCAATCTAAAGTCTGTGTTAAAAGCTATATGCTGGGGTAGATCCTAAGCTAGATAGTTTGTTAAAGTTATCTAGTATTCAAGTTCGTTAAAGGTCGAAGGGAAAAATTTGATTAGAGTTTAAATATTAATGTATGAAGACTTATTTGAGATAAGTTTTAGTTATTAAATGATTACTACCTTTGTTGCTCACCAAGGCCGGGAAGTTTATTTCACTTTTTTTTGGACTAAATTAATAACCTCATAGGCCTAGGTTACCCAATAATAATCGGAGTTAATTAAGTTAATTTGATTGGTTGAAAATTAAGGGTTAATGAATTTTAATTAAGTATATTGATTGGTAGTTTGAATAATTAAATTAATATTTTTTGGAATTTTGAATGAATTATTGGATTTGGATATTTTGGAATTGTTTAGATTATTTTAATATGTTAATTAAGGGTTAAAAGTTAACTTTTAAAAATAAGATTAATTTTGAGTTTTTTGACATTTTTCTTAAATATTTGGCCTGAAAATAAGTGATTAGACTTTAAGTTTGCTCAATTTAGAATTTTTTATATTAAGTTATGAGTTTTAAAAGTTTTGAACTACGGTTAACCGGGGAGCTAACTTTTTTACTTTGATCAAATTTTGAAGGTTTGACAATTTTAGAAAATAGTAGATTTTAAATAAAGTTTAATGGATTTGAGTTTAATTAAATTGAATATTTCTAGAATTACTGGTGATTTTCCAAATTTTGGGTATTTTTGAAATTTTTTAAATTATCTAATTAAAGGGATTTTAGATTTTTATCCAAATCAGTCCCAAACCTCTTAGAATCACCCCTTACAGTCATGAATGACCTAAGGGGATGTTTTCAAGCATTTAGGAATTTTTTGAATTTTTAAATATTTTTAATTAATTAATTGAATTAATTGTCAATTTGTCCTAAAAATTAAATTAATGTCAAATTAAAGGTATGATCATTGGGATTTTATTTTTCATGGATTAATGGCTCAATTATGAGCAATTAAAGGGTTTAATTCAAATTTTAGAATTTAATATAAATTATTAGTGAATTAATTAAGGTTCTAGGTCAAATCTAGGAAGGGATTTTGGAGTTCCTAATTGATGGATTAAATGGGCACCAATTCCAAAGAATTTTGGACGATGAGATCACCTGATCTCAAGGTCCACTCCCTAAATTTGGACCCAAATGGAGCTCTCTAAGGTGGTTAACCAAAGCACCAAAGGTAACCTCTAGGTTAACTTCAAAAATTCCTAAGTCACTACCCTAAAGCTTGGATGGGGATACAATCAGTTGCTCTAAACTCTTTAGACTAAGCATAATTAACACACCAAAAATCAAATCCTAAATCCCATTGGAAATATCATAGAACCAATTTGAACTTAGAGGTCAAACTATGACCCCTAAACCTAAACTGGCATAGACATGCCCTTAAATACCTCAAATATGGGAGAAAAATTTTGGATATGTCATAGACATGTCCAAATTCATTCTCCCAAAGTCCCAAGCCATGGTGACATTAATTGAACACATAAATGCAATATGACAGCCTCCTATGAATATGAAGCAAGCTTATAAATGAATGTAATAGTTCTCTATGAACATTAAAAGACTACCTACAATGAGTACAAAGGGCATCTGATGAATACGATAATACCTTATGGGAAATATCGAAATACAAGCAAAAGTACTCGACCCTACAAGCAAACTAGGGTGGTCGCAAAGAAGATAGTCCCCCTTTGTTATCGATGCTACCTAACTACATGTTAAAATGCATATTTCCCTACAAGCATACACAAGCATTATGTGATGAATGATACAACATGTTCATGAGTGAAGTACGAACTGCATTTAACATATAAAGCAATTTCTTTACAATGCTCCAACAATCAACCATCATTCAAGAGCCAGCAAAAATGTTAATTTATTGCAAATGGAGGAAGACAATACGCAACAGACACTAGCTCCCATAAGTTGCTATAAAGGACCCGTTGTATACCCAATTTATTATCCACAAGCAAAATATAAAGTGACTACATCAAATGCTAATGCATACGAATAGCACTAGAAGATCCTCATGCAGCACAAGTTATCCATACATAAGGGCCAAAGCTTACGATGCATACAACAAACCTATCTACAAGCAATAATGATGAATGTATCACCAATATGGTGGATCCTCTATAGGCATGAGGTAGAAGATTGTGGCAAGCATAGATGCTCATTAATAATGACATAAAATCCTCCATATTATATAACTACGGGTCATGAGCAGTAGCATCTAACATGCAGTAGATATCGCACCCCCCTACGATGAACTACCATTCAAATGGTCAGCAAATACGTCGATCCATTATGAGCAAGGGAGGACGACATGCAGTAAATGCAAATACCTACGAACTGCCGTAAGGGACCTATCATGCCCTCAGAGTGCTATCCTCGAACAAATAAAGAAGATCTTTAACAAGTACAAGCTCATATGAGTCATAGCAGGAGATTCATTAGTAAACTATAATCTACATGTAGATAGCAGCAAGTAGTGCACGACAATCTACTTGTATGAAATGGGCATATAACTATAATATGACTCCCATGCCACCGAATCCGCAACACTCATACAAGCGGACAGAAGACGTGTATATGCTCTCAAATAGAATGATGCGCACAATCAAATGCATGGCAGTTGCCCGCACAATTAAGCAATGCTGAATAACATAAAAATGCCCCCACATGTGTACTACAATCTATATACATATAAACACAGAGAAGTGCACATGCAATAACAAACCCGGATGAGCACCGACCAGCGTGCCATAGGTACACACGTGAAGTCTATGAATATTGTGCTGGTCAGTAAATAAACCCAAGTTCGAGCTTGATCCTTCTATGCGAGTAGATAGGAATTGACCCAGCTCGAACCATTAAATAAATATGCGGTCGCGAGGTCGACCGGGATATTTATTTTATACACTCATATTAGGCTTTCAAGTTCTTCAATAAAGAAAACTCACAAAAAAAGGAATAAATACTACAAAGCTCGATCTTCTGTTGACAGCTCGACAGAGTCGATAATGTACGTTCAATCCAAAAATGGAAGCAACCCCATAAACCCCGATGATGGCCATATTGAACGTAGATTTCAACCAACTAGGTTAATTTCAAATATCCTAAATACCACTCAAATGCCCATGAAAATTTAAAACTCAAAAAAATACCAAAATTCAAAATATTCAAAATTGAAAATAATTCATCAAATCACTTAAAGCAAAACTCATCTAACCTCTGCAACAGTTTATCAAAGTGGACAAATTTAAAAAATCACTATAACTCACAAAGAGCTAATGGTTGGTTGAGAATATCACTAGAATTCATTCTCAAACCATTTTCTTCCAGCGGGGACGTGATACGTGTCCTCTAATTGACAGTTTTGCAGCCAAATAGAACCGCATCTAAACGGTTATGACTGAGGCCCTCTGAGCCGGGTGATTTGCCGCCAAATGTCATCACTAAATTATGATTATAACCAGAGCCAATATGCTGCCCAATGGCCCTAAATCCTTGAGATATGAATCAATAGGATATAATCAATAAGGCACAAAGCTCTCTATCAGCTAAAGTGAATTCAAATTTGTCCCCTTAAACAAATACCCACCCTAGGTCTAGAAGGTACTCTTGAACGACGCAACCCATGGCTGTCGATAAGGACCCTTCTGTCATGTTGGGTTGACTACCTCCTTTGACTAAGTAGACCAGGGACCACGATGGCCCGGGACAACGGAACAATGGAATCTTGATCAGGTCCATCATCTATTCCCCCACCATCCGCTTTAAGTGAAAGATAGTGAAATTATCAATTTTAAATATCAAATCTTCAAGCTTCCAATACCTAAGTCCATGTTGCTACTATATGTCATATAACATGTACTTTCTATATATTTGATTGACAACTAGCCATAATTGAATGTTTTCTCTTGTGATATGGAGGGGAAATTAACTATAAGAGCTTGCGCCTATAGGAAACCATAAATCATATCATAAAGTCCTCACAAATTGAGGGCAAAATCACTTGGCAGTGTCTTATCTACAAATCCATCTGTCTTCCAAAAATTTACCCAGGAACTTAATCCGTTAAAACTCCCCCGAAAAGCAGCGGGGAGGCTGGGGCAGAATTTTTGAAGCCCACATCAACTAGTTGAACGGGTCGATCTGGTCCAATTTTTAAAACCATAGTTTTTTCAATCACTAGTCAAACAACACTTCTCTTAATTGGTTTCTACTTTTATGCATGCAACAAGAAACACCATATAAAAAAGAAAATTACAGTATTATGTTAAAAGTGAACAATGTGACAATGTAGAAGTAAATAGCACAAATAACACAATTAACAAGAACTTCTATCTATATACACTTCAATTTATAGTGCAACAAAACAAACAACCATACAAATAAAAATAGGTTGAACATGAACAAAAATAAGAATAAATCAGTAATTCTCGAAGTAATATAAAGTTAATAAAGAGATACCATTCGACTATCCCTGGCAACGATGCCAAAACCTTGATTCCAACCCCAGTCCTATCAATTTTGGGTTTTTACTAAAAACTATGTAAGTGCACGTGTCATGTTAAGTAATATAAAGGTGAGTTGAGTATCGTTTTAATGAGGATAAGTATGATCTCAAAATCACACTATTACTATTTCTATGAATGGCTAAATTTATCTTATTGTAAAAATCAAGAAGTGGTGCTAATGTAAGTGAATAACTAAGATTATTAGAAAGAAATTCTATGTTTATGGTAACCTGATATATGGTAGTTAAGAATTCATGTATACAAAGATTAATCTTCTAATTTGTTGTTGTGAGTCAAAGCATATATAACTACTTATCTTTATAAAGCTCGTTGGAGTTTTTAGCATAGAAACACTTTACTACAATGATTATATCTCTTTAAAGACTCCAGTATTCTATACATGGAAGAATCAGCATTCTAATTCCCTAATTATTCTACTACTATTCCGTTGAGGAGATAGATCTCACTAAACTTTAACATTATGCAAGGCCTATACACAGCTTAAATTAAGCATAAAGGAACTAAAAATAGCATTTAAGTATTTACAGGACATGAGATCTAATTTATGCAGACAAGATTCTCAATACATCATAAGTTCAAAATGAGGTTTAACCTGACATTACAATTGTAATAGACAAAATAATATTCATTTCAAATAAAATAATATATAATACAAAAGAATAGAAAAAGAAAAAATAAAACCGGATCATCTTACAAGAACAAGTACAGACTCTCCATGTCATTAATTCCTTGCCCCTTTTTGCTTACACTCTTCCTTCCACTAGATCTTGCTTTAGACTAAGTGTAAATAAGGCCACACCCCCCCCCCCCCCCCCAAATTTCACCCACGCTATTTTTATTAAAGACTTATTGATGAAATTAATGCCACAACACTTCTAGTGGTAGAGTTGCAGTGCTCAAATTTTAAACTAAAGCTACAACGATGTTGAAATTCTCCATTGCGGTCCTCTAACTGAATCGACGTGTTGTTCCATGAGAGTAACTGAATCAACTTCTATGCTACAATACTTAGGCAATTTGGCACTACGACACCCTTATCAGCATTGCGATGATATGGGCGAGCTAGCGCTGCATCGCTGGTAACTTACATGCTACGGTGCCTTACTCTTTGTCCTGAGTTAGATTTCGGCATTGAATTATGCGAGATGCTCTGGTGTCCAGTGAGGCAGTGATGGATATTTTTCTTCAATTTTTAAAGATTTTTATATGAACTTCTTGCACAAAATCATCAAGTGAGATGACTTTAAAGTAAAAAGAGGATAGTGTAAAACATAACAAAATTTATAGTAAAAAATAATTTCCGATCACAATTCAATATAGTCACCATAGTGTGGCAAAACCTAGATATCATAGGTGAACTTAGAAAACATCAAAGAGAACCTTAACATATGGTTGGTCTCACATTTAGAATTTGTACTGATGTTAAGCTAGCTAAAAAATAGGTGGGCTAGAAAATAGGTGGGTAGTGCATATTCATCACACTTGAAATGAACACATCCAAACAGTGCATGGATGAAATAAATCACAAATATATTATTGAATAAGAGGAGTTAGATGAAACATGAGATAGACTAGTCATATTGATAGTGGAGGCATACATATATATGAACTTGGGAGAGTTGAGAGGCTAAATGTAGGTGACTACACTTTGAAGATGAAAAAAATAGAATTGTAATTTTTGTTATGAATGTATGAGAGAATAAACAATTTTTACTATATGATACACATTTTCTTATAATCACCCTTATTTTTCACTTATATTAGATTATTTATATGATATATGTACACGCACTAAATGCATGTGAATACAACAACAACATCATCATCAAGCCTTTATCCCACTACGTGGGGTTGGCTACATGAATCCTTTTTCTCAATTGTGTCCTATTAAAAGTCAAATTCTCATTTAAATCTAATAAAGAAAGGTCAATCCTAATATTTTCTAACCAAGTCTTTTTAGGTCTGCCTCAACCTTTCTACAGCTACTCCAGCCTTTTCACGTTTATGCTCATTTCATACCCTATCTCTAAGGGTAAAGCCACTCATCCACCTGAGTATCTTCATCTCTGCCACACTTAACTTAGTATCATGCTTCTCTTTTAATGGCCAACATTCGGCACCATAAAGCATTGCTGGCATTGCAAACCTCACCACCATCTTATAGAATTTTTCCTTAAGTTTGAGGGGTACTTTTCTATCACACAACAAGCCCGATGCATTCCTCCACTTCAACCATCCAACTTGAATTATGCTGATAATATCCCCCCATCTATTTCACCATCACTCTGGACAATAGATCCAAGATATCTAAAACGTGTACTCTTATTAATGACTTGATCGCCCAAAGTCACAATTCCCTCACTAGGTTTATTACTACTAAATTACACTACATATATTCCGTATTAGATCAACAAACGCATGAGAATAAAAAGAAAAAAATAATATATATATATATATATATATATATATATATATATATATATATATATATATATATATATATATATATATATATATATATATGAAATATAATATTATATTTATTTAGTTATGTGAATAAATAAAATTAATTATAACAATGATCATATTAATAAAAAAAATTGGAGTTATATAAAATCATATGTAACAAAATATAATTTATTTTTTCTAATACAATAAAAAAATAAATATTTTTTCTCAATAGAATTATTAGGGTAATAGCAACAATCAAATCACATTTTAAAGAATGCCTTAAAATTTGATTACAAATATAACAATTAAGGATTATGTAAATATATTATGTTCAAAAGACAGAATAAAAGAATTACATATCAATTACTTAGGAAGCACTACCTCACTTCAATAAAATTAAAAAAAAAATAACTCTTAACAGCTCTTACTGAAACTTACTAGCATGATCCTTTAGAAAGAATGATGGTCATGTGTGATTCCTCATATCCACAATATCTTTGCTGGTATATTATACATGTTAATATTTTTTCCTAAACAAGATAGATTAAAAATAATAGTAGTAAAATGTCAATACCTTCAATCAATCTCTTGGAAAATACGCAACTCAACTTGGTCTATTGGTTGAGATCTTTGACTACTAACCAAGATTTTTTGTGTTCGAGTCTTACGTATGTGATGTGTATATGAGTTTGCCTTTGACCTAAAATGTGTCTGCAAAAAAATCTTTTGGAAAGTGTTTATGACAATGAAATCAGCATGTTCCATGTGAATGTGATCAGTAGTTATTTATGAATTTGGTGCAATTTAAATTTGACAAATTCGGCAATAATGATTGCGATTATCTAAAATATATCACATAGTAAATGGATTGATGATAAATATATCCCATAATAAATGATGGTAGATATTAAATTTATTTTCATATAAAATAAGACAAGGAATTCATGATTGTCAAAAACATATTTATTTATTATTTGCAATCAAATAAATGAGACTTTAGGAATAAATCCCAAAATAATACTTGATGTAGGAAATTATAAATTATAAAATATAACTCTAGATCATTTAAGGTACACCTTTGTGAAATATAAGATGATGTTAATTTTGAAATAAATCATCTTTAGTAAATTATGAATTAAAAAATTAAACGAAATTGGATGTTAAATAAAAGAACAAAGTGCACGCAATTCTAAAAATTCAGAGACTGATAAAAAAGCATGCATGTAAGTCATGTTTTTTTTTTTTTTTTTTTTTTTTTTTTTTTTTTTTTTTTAATTAAAACCCACAAAGGGGCCTACGTGTTGCTATCAAAAAAACGATTACATGGTCCTTAAAAGGAACCACTAGCTCACTACTGCTCGAAAGAGCTACAAATAAAAGGGAAAGAAAAAAACCTACGAGCCTGTGGTTCCTCATCCTAATAATACAATAGGTGCAAAATAAAATACTACGGCTGAGAGTATACGCCACCCAAAAAAGGAAGATCTTCAAATAGACGTTCAGCACCATCTTCCTGCAAAAAATGAGAAACAAAAAGCAAAAAGCAAAAAAGAAAACAATAAAAAGTACCTTGATTTCATAGAAGATCTTGTACTTCAAAATTGAAAGAAACTTGCAAGACATACTTCCAACCATCTGATACATCAGCATCTTACCTCTGGCCTCCCCCTTTCCAGCAAAATTCCAATAACAATTGTCCCCAAACTGTAAGAAAAAATAGCTCCAAGAACAGCAAATACAATTAATCCAATTCAGGTAAACTTTATAAATTTTTTTACCATTAAAAACTCTTCTATCCACCCAGTATACTAAGTGAGAAAACAGGCAACAATAGCCACCACACAACCCAAATAACAAACCAATATCCATAAACCAGCACAGAGAGCAGCCAACCAACCAACTAGAGGCCAACCCAAAAACCATAACAACAGACAAACAACAACTCCCGCAGCAACCAGAAATCCCAACGCAGCCCAGCCTAACCATCCAACAAACAAACTCCCACAGAAAAACATCACTTAAGCCCTTGATACTTCTTAATATAAGGCAAACCAGAACGATCCAATCTAACCAAGCCATTGACAATTCTAGGAATATCGTTACTGTTAAATTCCACATACTCCCGTAAATGGCAACCAAGAGTCGCCAAAGCATCAGCACACCCATTACCCTCACGATGAATGTGAGAGATCTTAAAATTGATGTTAGCCAAATTCTGCTTTAGCACCCGAATCAAATAATAATTCTCAGCATTAGACAAAGAATTATTGTTAATATAGTGCAAAATATTCATGGCATCAACTTCAATCCAGACTCTATCATAACCCATAATAATACACATTTTGATACCATAAATAACCCCCTGCAGCTCAGCAACACAAGCAGAAATACCAACAACCGGACCCGCAAAAGCCTTAATCACCTGACCCAGGTGATTCCTAACAATGCCCCCACACCCAGCCTCCTTACCATTATAAGAACCATCAGTGTTAAGCTTAATCCAACCAATAACAGGCATAACCCATCTAATAATACAGACCCTATTCTCTTGCACACCCGAAATACTCAAAATATTAAAAGCATGAAGCACATGCCGGCAACCTTTAAAATTACTATATTTGAGCATACCAGACTCAAAGAGCAGCTGAATTTTATCACAAACAGAACGAATGATACGAGAGACGGTCATCCTAATACCGTCATGCTTCGCTTCATTTCTACTCTTCCAAAGAAACCAAATGATAATACTGACCAAGCAATTTCTAACATGACCTTTACTAGTAGAGAACCAGCATTTAAAAATGTCAATAATGGACTTAAAACTGTGGTAAAATTTAAATTTAAACAGCTCTTCAAAATACATCCAAACAGAAACTGCAATAGGCCCATTAGCGAACACATGGTTCACCGTTTCAATATGTTGACAGCAATGACATTTAGAAACTAATTGAATGCCTTTTTTCATCAGATTCATATCCACAGGGATAAAATTATAAACCACACGCCACACAAAAATAGCATAGGTGGTAGGGATTGATTTATTCCAAAGAACAGAAAAAAACGGGTTATGAGGCTTTTCCTTCTTAATGCAATACCACGCTGCTTTAGCCTCAAATAAACCATTGTGAGAGTTAGTAAAGAGAATAGTATCAGGATTCTCACATTGAATAGGAATTTTAATAATCATATTAATAATAAAATCAGGAACATGCTCTTTCAGAAGATTAATATTCCGCAACCCATCATAAATAAAATGATTAACTTGCAGAGTAGAAATGGATCTAGTATTAAGCAACATGTCAATAGAAAACTTACCCAACCATTGATCTTGCCAGAAAAAAACGTCCCCTTTGCCAACACCCCACTGAATTAAACTCTCCATATCCCCTTGCATTTTACATAATCTCTTCCAAATAGGGGAGTCACCCCTTTTAAGAAACCGAGTGGAAGGATGCAAACCCCAACAGTACTTACTGTGTAAGAACTTAGCCCACAGGCTTTTATTAGTTCTGAAATTAAACCACAGCTTATAAGAAAAAACCTTACTCATATCGACCATGGACTTGCAGCCCAAACCCCCTTCCATAAGAGAGCCACAACACTTGTTCCAAGAACCCCAATGAATAACACCTTTACCATGATTGGAACCCCAAAACAATTTATTCAACATTTTGTCAATTTTATCACAAACAGCAATAGTGGGATTAAGAGTATGAAGAAGATAGATAGGCAAAGCAGCAAGTACACTTTTAATAAGGATCAGTCTACCACCATAAGAAAGTAAATTAAAAGCCCAATTATTTAATTTTTTATCTAATTTATCTATAATATTTTCAAATAAAAAAGACTTCTTCTTCCCTTTATACAAGGGAGTACCCAAATAAGTAAGAGGTAAGGACATATGAGAGATCCCAAAAATCTCATGAATTCAAGCAATACGATTAGCACTAATTAACTTACTAGTAATGAAACCACTCTTATTCATGTTAATAGTTAAACCACTTAACAACTGAAACTTATCCAAACATTTAAAAAGCAATTTCAACTTCTTAATAGAACCATTAGTAAAGATGATAAAATCATCCGCAAAACTCAGATGGGAAATAGGAAAACCCCCATAAGTACCATAATTAAGCGAAGGGTACGTCACATACATCTTATTCAAAACTCTAGATAAATACTCCATAGAAATGATAAACAAAGCAGGAGAAATGGGATCACCTTGTCTCAAACCTTGAGATGATTTGAAGTACCCGTGAGCAGTACCATTAATCACAACAGAAAAATAACAATTATTAATACTATTCTTGATAAGCTTGATAAAATTATCACTAAAACCCAAACAATTCAACATTTTATACAAGAATTCCCAATTAATATTATCGTAGGCTTTAGTAATATCAATTTTAATAATCATGTTACCTCCAGTAATAGGCCTATGAATATCATGAACTAATTCTTGTGCCAACAAAATATTATCAAAAATCGCCTGACCTTTAACAAAACTAGTTTGAGTTGGGGAAATAATTTTATGTAACAAAAACGACAATCTACCCATAATAATCTTAGCATTAAGCTTATTAAAAAAAGAACAAAGGCTGATAGGCCTAAAATCATCCCAAAAATTAATGCCATCTTTTTTAGGAATTAAAACTATAGAAGTCGAGGAAAAGAACTTAGGATAAGGGTTACCCTTAAAGAAGTCAATAACAGCATCAACCAAGTCCTCCTTAATAATGCACCAAGTTTTCTGAAAAAACTTGGTATTGAAACCGTCCACCCCCGCCACCGAATCGGAATTCATACTACACATCGTATCCCAAATCTCTTTTTCAGTAGGCAAAGCAGTTAACATATTATTATCATCAGTATTAATAATACAAGGAACGATATCAGTATCAAAGCATAAATGAGAATCAAAACCTTTATTAAAATGCTTATAAAAGTACTCAATGCCAGATTCATAAATAAGATTAGAAGAGTGTAAAACCTCACCATTAGGTTTAGTCATTTTATGAATATGGCTAGTCACCTTTTTATGATTAACTAAAGCATGAAAGTACTTAGTATTTCTGTCACCATCACACGTAAATTTAATAGCCGCTTTTTGCCTCCAATAAATCTCCTCCATCTCTTGAAGCTTAAAAAGATTAACTTTCGCTTCATTAAGCTTCAACAGATTATCATTAGAGTGATTAGAAATATAGTCCAATTCAATACCATTCAAATCATTCTCGGCTTTCAGAATATTATTAAAAATATTTTTAAAACAGCTTTGTTCCACCATCTCAACACTTGCTTCAACCTCTTAAGCTTCATACAAAGCCTATGCATACCCCTAATACCATCATTAGGGTGTAACGGGCTAGCCCAATTAGAGCTAACAACATTAAGAAAATCGTTATGCAATAACCACATATTTTGGAACCTAAAATTGCCATGCAAAGTATTACTAGCTAAGTTAATGTTTAATAAAATAGGGGAATGATCAGATAACGTTTTAGAAAGATGCTCAACATGGGTAAGAGGAAACTTGGAAAGCCACTTATCATTAAAGAGCAACCTATCCAGATGTTGCCACATAGTACCTCTATTCCAAGTAAATAAATTACCCGTGAAACCTGTTTGAATAGTTGTTATTTGAATGATTAATATTTTTGCAACTTATGTAGTTTTGATGATTCCAAACATTATTGTTCAAATGTATAGTTATCTCCTAACAATTTTAGAAGATTTGCACTTGCTCTTGTGTGTACTAACATTTCAGGAAAATCCGACTCCAGACTGCGATAACTTCAAATCAAATTCAACATGAGATATTTTGTTTATTTGAAGTTTGCATTTTCTTTGATTTAATTTTGAAAGGGAGTGACTGTAATTGAGTGAATAAAAAACTTACACACACACATAAGGAGATCATACAATTTTATACTGTTCGTACGGGACGATTTTTATCGTACTGGATGATCCGTCAGTTATCTTCTATAGAGCACATGGAATGAATAGGAATTTGCTCGGAAAAGTTTTCTAAGTCCTATTCGTCCAGGACGAAATTAATTATCATCCCGGACGATGGGTTCTCTGTAAAATTTTCGTCCAGACGAATTTTATCATCGTACGAGGCGACCAGTGCTCTGGAAAATTTTTGTACAGACGAAATTAAATATCGTATCGGACGATCAGGTCTCTGGAAAACTTTCATCCAGACGAAAACAAATTATCGTCCGTGGCGATTGGTCCTCTGAAAAATTTTCGTCCAGACGAAATAAATAATCGTCCAGGACGATCGGGTCTCTGGAAAATTTTCGTCCAGACGAACATATTTTCGTCCAAATGATTAACCGACTTAGAACAGTTTTCAGCAGTTTCTAGAACCGACCTTGTAATAACCGTTCGTACTGGACGAACCTAGTTCGTACAGGACGATCATCTGTACGAAGTCATTTCGTACACATATACAAATTGGGTCATTTCAGATCGTTTAAGTAAAATCGTCCAGGACGATCCAGGATCGTACAGGACGATCCACTGCGTATATAATTGGAAACTTGCAGTTTTTGGGCGGTTTTTCTTGTCTTTTACATAAATAGTCCAAATTAGACTGCCACCCAATCTTTTTGTCATTTGATCTTCGTGCCTCTTGAGAGAATAGCCAAGGAGAGAGTGAAAGAGAGCATTCAAAGGAGGATTCCTACCATTGGAGCGAGAAGGCTTCACTTGGATTACTAAGGTAAGAGTCTCTACTTGTGAAATTGGATTTCTTCACTCTTTTCTTTCTTCCTTCTAGATTCTTGTGAGAAGATCAGTCAAGGAGATCCGATTCTCTGCCGACACTTGGAGAGTGTGAACAGCCAAAGGGTTCTCTGCCTACACTTGGAAAGTGTGAACAGCCGTAGGGTTCTCTACCCACACATGGAGAGTGTAAAAGGACGACGGTTCTCTGCCAGCACTGTGGATTGTGTAAAAGGACGATGGTTCTCTGCCGCACCGGGTAGTGGTGAAAAGAGTGTGTTGTAAAGGCTTCTCCGCCTTGCTGTGGGTGCTAAAGGAGAGTCACTTTGTGGTATTAGTGCAATACTCAGAGGGTGCCTCTGAGGAGTGGATGTAGGTCTGGTTATAGACCGAACCACTATAAATCTGGTGTCATTTACTTTATTGCTTTTACGTTTTCGCACTTTAAATTTTAGTTTTAACAACTCTGTGGTTGAAAAACATTTTTCTACAAACTTTAAAAGAAAATTTTATTTCAGTTCAACTTTATCATTAAGAGGGTTTAAAATTTTTAAAACTAACAATTCACCCTCCTCTTGGTAGCCGTGGGACATTTACTTAGGCTTAACAACCTAATTACTGGACTCAACAAGTGGTATCAGAGCTTAGTTTCAAAATCATAAGTTTGAACTACTTTTTGATTAACGTAGATGGCTACATTTGGAAACCGAAACACACCTGAGGGTTACTCTATCACTAGATCTCCACTGTTTGACAATATTCGTTTTGATTTTTGGAAAACACGCATGTCTACTTTCTTACAGTCACTTGATTATCGCATGTGGATGCCAGTCCAGGAAGGTTACTCAAAACCAACTAGATTAGTTGATGGAATTAGGGTAGAAACACCCTATGCAGATTGGACTATTGAAGAACGTGACTTAGCATAATTAAATGCGAAATGTTTAAATAGTTTCTTTTGTGCTTTAAAATCTGAAGACTACATGCGAGTTTCCACTTGTAAAAGCGGAAAAGACATATGGGATAGACTTTGTATTACTTATGAAGGGACAAATGAGGTTAAGCAATCAAGACTCAATATCTTGTTACATGACTACGAATTATTTTGCATGAAACCTAATGAAACTATATCTGACATGTACATAAGATTCACTCAAATTGTCACCTCTTTGCATGCACTTTGTAGGGAATTAACTAATGCTGAAATGGTTAATAAGATTCTTCGTTGTTTACCTACTGCATACGATGCTAAAATTACTGCAATTACAGAGTCTAAAGATCTGAACATTTATTCCATTGACAATCTTCTTGGTTCACTCATTGCTTACGAGCAAGGAGTAAGTCAAAGAAAGATTGATGCAGGTGAACCAAGAAAGGACAAAATATTGCACTAAATGTGGAAGAGTCAGAAAGTGAACACTCACAACCTGAGGATGAAGACAATATTGCACTGATGACTAGACAATTCAGAAGCTTTTTAAAGAGGAAGCAGAAGAGACGCCAGCAATTGAATAGAGGTAAGTATAACAGAAATGGCAAGGTTTCTAATGAAGTGATTTGTTATGAATGCAGGAAACCAGGTCATATAAAGACTGATTATCCAAAACTCAAAGCCACTCCTAGCAAGGAGAAGGTAGAGGAGAAACCAATGGTAAAGAAGGGCAAGAAGAAGTTTCAAAAGGCTTTTTGGGCGGACTCAGCTTCAGACTCATCTGAGACTGAAAAAGAAGAAGAAGTCACCAACCTTTGCTTGATGGCAGATAAAGCTGAACAATCAGATCAAGAAGAGGTATGTGATTTAACCTATAATGAATTGTTTGAAGTTTCTGAAACACATGCATGATGCATATAGGAAAATGAAAAAGATGCATGTTAGTGTAGTTTTAGAATTGGAAGAGCTTAATAAGGAACACGAAATCCTTAGGAAAGATCATGCTTTAATTGATAGCAACCACATGAAACTACTTGATGAATATGATGACTTGAATAAAAATTTTGAGAATTTAAAATCATCCTATGCTGAACTTGAAAAAGAATTTAAGAATTTTAAGGATGAATCTGAGAGCAAGACATATAGAATTAATTATACCAATCGAATCTTGGAGGATATGAATTCTTTTTACAAACTCACTATAAGAGCTCTCGATGATAATAGGAACCCCCCTAAACTTGAAGATTTTACAAATCCTAAATATTATCCTAAATTCATGAAATCCCTTAGAAGATAATCATATGAAAGAAAACATAGGAATATTTTTCCTAATGTTAAATGTAACAATTGTGGATTTTTGGGACATATATCTCACACCTGCACTTTAAAGATGAAACCTAATTTGGTGTGGAGAACTAAGATGCATAAACCTAGACATATCATACATGCATCTGATTATAAATTTCATAAAGGTGAACCCAAACTAGTTTGGGTTCCCAGGTCTAACATTTGAGAATTTTGCAGGAATACTCTCACACAAGACCTCGTGAGAGTATATGGTACCTGGACAGCGGATGTTCAAAGCACATGACTGGAGATACTGCTCAATTCATAACGCTGGAAGCCAGGAGTGGAGGCAAGGTTACACTTGGAGATAATACCACAAAGAAAGTGGTTGGATCAGGTATGATTGGAAATTTGAAAAACTTTTTCATAGATAATGTTTTATTAGTTGAAGGCTTAAAACATAATTTGCTTAGCATAAGTCAGCTATGTGATAAGGGCTATAATGTAAAATTTTTACCTACTAGCTGCATAATTAGCCTAAATGGGAAAATTGTTTTAAATGGAAAAAGGGTAAACAATGTCTACATGCTAGATTTAAATTGTATTCAATCTCCTACTGTTTTTGTTTGAAAACTGTTTCTGATGAATCATGGCTTTGGCATAGGAGACTTTGTCATTCTAGTATGAAAAATCTTAGAAGAATTACCCAAAAGAATTTGGTGAGAGGAATACCTAAACTAGACTTTACCAAGGACCATCTATGTGATGCATGTCAATTAGGAAAACAAGTGAAGTCCTCTTTTAAGTCCAATAAAGATCTTAGGACCAGTAAACCTTTAGAAATTCTTCACATGGATCTTTTTGGACCTGTAAGCACTGTTAGTCTAGGAGGAAAGGTATATGGATTTGTTATAGTAGATGATTTTTCAAGATTCACCTGGGTTAAATTTCTTTTTCATAAGAGTGAATCATTTGAGGAATTCAAAATTTTTCAACTTGGATACAAAGAAAACTAGGATGTGAAATAATTTCTATACAAAGTGATCATGGAGGAGAATTTGAAAATGAAAGATTTGAAGATTTCTGTAAAGAAAAGGGGATTGATCACAATTTTTCTGCACCTAGAACTCCTCAACAAAATGGAGTAGTTGAAAGAAAGAACAGAACATTAATAGAAGCCGCCCGAGCAATGTTAGCAGAATACTCGCTTCCTAGATATTTTTGGGCTGAGGCGGTTAGCACTGCATGCTATGTTCTGAATAGGGTGAATGTGAGATCAAATTTGAATAAAACACCCTATGAGTTGCTAAAAGGTAGAACACCAAATTTGTCTCATTTGCATGTATTTGGTTGCAAGGTGTTCATACATAATAATGGAAAATCTGCCTTAGGAAAATTTGATCCAAAATCAGATGAAGGAATTTTTGTTGGATATTCAAGTGTTGGAAAATCTTATAGAGTATTCAACAAAAGAACTTTAGTCATTGAAGAAACCACACATGTTGTTTTTGATGAAAATGGAAACATGGAAGAGCCAAATATTGTTGAAGAAGAAATTGAAGAAAACTCCCAAAAGATTGATAGATTAAATTTGGAAGAAAATGTGGAAGAAAATTTAGAAAGAGAAGACCCTTTGCCTAGAGATTTGAGATTTTCTAAAAACCACCCAAAGGAATTGATTATAGGTGAACCAAGTGAGGGTGTTAGAACTAGGCGTGGATTAAACAAGGAAGTCAATCATTCAGCCTTTATTTCAACTATTGAACCCACTAACATTGATCAAGCACTTTCAGATGAATTTTGGATATTGGCCATGCAAGAAGAGTTAAATCAATTTGTAAGAAATAAAGTTTGGGAACTAACTACAAGGCCAAAAGATCAAAGTGTTGTTGGAACCAAGTGGGTGTTCAAAAATAAAATGAATGACTCAGGAGTAGTCATTAGAAATAAGGCTAGATTAGTAGCTAAGGGGTATAATCAAATTGAAGGAATTGATTTTGAGGAAACTTTTGCCCCTGTAGCTAGACTTGAAGCAATTAGGGTTTTACTAGCCTTTGCCTGTTTTAAAGGTTTTAAATTGTTTCAAATGGATGTCAAAAGTGCCTTTTTAAATGGGGTAATTGAGGAAGATGTTTTTGTAGAACAACCTCCAGGTTTTGAAAATTCTAAATTTCCAAATCATGTTTTCAAATTAAAAAAGGCATTATATGGATTGAAACAGGCACCTAGGGCTTGGTATGAGAGGTTGAGCACCTTCCTACTTGAAAGATCTTTTGAAAAAGGAAGTGTGGATACAACTCTCTTTTTAAGGAAAATTGGAAAGGATATACTTATTGTTCAAATTTATGTGGATGACATCATCTTTGGATCTTCAAATAAACATCTTTGTGATGATTTTTCTAAAACAATGAGTAGTGAATTTGAAATGAGTCTAATGGGAGATTTAAATTACTTTCTAGGATTTAGCATTAAGCAACTTGAGGAAGGTACTTTTCTTAGTCAAACTAAATATATTAAGGACATCCTCAAAAAATATGAAATGGACAATGCTAAACCTGTTAGTACACCAATGAGTTCTTCAGTTCAGTTGGATAAGGACCTTAAGGGAAAATCTGTTGATCAAAAGAAATTTAGAGGGATAATTGGATCTTTACTTTACTTGACTGCTAGCCGACCAGATATTATGTTCAGTGTTTGCTTATGTGCTAGATTTCAATCAGATCCAAAAGAATCACATTTGACAGCAGTGAAAAGGATTTTAAGATATCTACTAGGAACTCAAAACTTAGGAATTTGATATCCTAAGTTTAGCTCTTCATTTGAAATTATTGGTTACTCAGATTCTGACTTTGCAGGCTGTAGAGTGGATAGGAAAAGCACTTCTGGAACATGTCAATTCATTAGAAATTCATTAGTTTCATGGTCTAGTAGAAAACAAAATTCAGTGGCACTATCTACTGCAGAAGCAGAATACATTGCATTAGGAAGTTGTGTGGCACAAGTACTTTGGTTAAAACAACAGTTGATTGATTTAGGATTAACTATAGGCACTATTCCAATTTATTGTGACAATACTAGTGCTATTTGCATTTCCAAAAATCCTATTCAACATTCTAGAACCAAACACATTGATATAAGGCATCATTTCATAAGGGATCATGTATCCAAAGGAGAAATTGAACTCATACATGTTTCAACTGAAAATCAACTTGCAGACATTTTTACAAAGCCTTTAGCCTTTGATACATTCAGTACTTTAAGAACAAGGCTAAGTGTTATTGATTTGAATGCTTAAACAAAATGTCTTTGCAACATTGATATTTGTTTTGTTTTGTTTTTTTTTTATTTTGTGAAATTTTGTGTGTTTTGAATGAATTGTTTTTGAATTTATGGTTTTGTTTTATGTTTTCTGTGTTTTTGAATATTTTGTTTGATTTTCTTAATTTAAAAAATTAAAATTTTTTTTGGAGGAAATCGTTTAGGACGAAATTGGGTTCGTACGGAACGATGTGTGAAGGAACAGTTTGCGCGAATTTTAACCGTTTTGAGAGAAGTTTTTAATTAGATCGTCTATACGATCTGATGATCGTCCAGGACGAATTTTTTTCTCTCTCAAACGTCGGGACGATTGAATGCAGCGGTTGAGTGGATAAGACAGTTTTTAATATGAACTTCGTCTATACGAAGTTTTCGTTCATCCAGACGAACATGTGTCGGTTCATTGTAGGGGACGGTTTTCAAGAGTCATTAAAACGATTTACTTTTTGATCGTCTGTACGAAAATTTTTCGTCTGTACGATCGGTCAAGTCAAAAAGCCTGTACGAAGGGACGCATCGTAAGTTGTGTTGATTACGAAAAGCCGTTACATTTTGGACGAATTGGATTGTCTGTACGAAATTATTTCGTTCAGACGAACGATAATATTTCATCCAGGACAAATATTTTCGTCCAGGACGAACGTATCGTTTTTCTTTAAATATGAAGGCTTTCTAACTTAACAATCACACTTCCAAACTTCATTTTCAATCCCTTTCTACATCAAATCAACAATGGCCTCCTCTAGCAAAAGACAAAAGGTGTTGGTGAAGAAACCAAATAGGAATGCCCCAGACAACTTTCTTTCTAAGGCGAATGAGGAATCTTTTCCTCGTTTTGCATCCACAAAAATCACTCCCTCTCGCATTCTTATTCAAATTGAGTTGAAATTTTGGGTATTGCACCTCTTCGCCTCAACCCAATTTCATTTCATTCTTTTTCTCGTCCACTTCTACAATAAGCAAACCTACCATTACTTTCTAGCTAACATGAGTTTCAATTCTGACCACTCCACCATTAGTTCTTATGTTTTTAAGCAAAAAATTGAGATCACCAAGCACGACCTTGATGCATTTTTAAACTTAAGAACTGAGGGATATATAGCCCACACCCTAATGTCAGAAACCTCCTTCAAATGGTTTCAAATCAATAGGGTGATTAGAGAAATAGGCATAACCTATCATGTTGCTAAAGTCTCCGGTATGACCCAAGATGCCCGAATCATCCAGCATATCCTTAGATCCTCAATTATTCCTAAAGCTGGTGATAGGATTAACATTACTCCTCTCCTTTCTGTTCTAACCTTTTTAATCATGGAAAGACATCCTATTGACGAAGCCCAACTTATCATAGACCATATCTATGGGCTTTCAGAAATAGGACATGCAGATCAGAAGAGGAAGAAAAATATTTCATTAGGACACTTAATCACTTATATTTTGGAAAAGAAATACAACATAGTGCATCCTGATGAAGAATATGAAGAGCCAGTTTACTATAACGATGCATCATTCAGATTGCTCTTCAAGGAGGAAAAAGAAAAAGAAAAAGCACATGCTAGTGCTTCAGAAGAGGAAGAAGAAGAAGGAGTGCAAGCTTCTGCTTCTCAATCAGATTACCAGAATCTGATTGAGAGATTTGATAGATTAGAGACTCACATTGATCAAAGGTTTGATCAATTTGATGCTCAACTTACGCAGCAGCAATAAGACATTGGTAATATTAAAGATGAAGTTCATGAAATTAATACCAATGTAATGTTGATGGCCTCCTACTTCAACCTTTTTGGCGGCATTCCTCCTCCTCCTCCATAACAGTAGAAATGTTTTTATGTGTGTCTGTTGTATTTGTTTTTTATGTTTTTATCGTGTCTGTTTTATTGTTAAGTGTTTGTGTTTATGTTGGTTTTTCTTTTTTAAGTTCAATGTATTTTCCTCTTTTTATGTAATCTGTTTCTTTAGTATCAATGAAAGTTTTTTTTTATTAGATTTGTTTTGAAATGTGGTTAATGTTTATGAATTTCATTAGTATTATTTAATCTACATAGTGCTTAAATTCGATTGTAATTTGAGATTATCTATATTAGAAAATCTAGACTTTCTGAATTTATAAGTTGTTTATAACTTGTTGTAATTAGAACTTTTAAATTCATGTCTATTCATTTAGACTACATAAAAGTTAATATTACTATTGCAATTTAGATGTTTTCTTATTTTGTATTTCTATGCTCAAGTGATATTTATGCACCTAGAAATATTTGAAATTTTAGATTATAGATTTTGGAAAGAATTGGTCTCAATTACTCTTGAACATTGTACAAATGTACAAAAATCAAAAGGAATTCGCAAAGATTTGCAAAGTGAAAAAGAGGCACAAAATAAGCCCAACCAAGAAAAAATGCACAAAAATGTGCCCTAAAATTTTGAAAAAGATGCGCAAAGCACCACATGAGGTAATTCTCTTCTTTCCAAATTCGTTCAATCTCTTAATTCAAATTGATCTTATGTTCATTTATATTCTATTGAACTTTGAAATATATAATTTTTATACATCTCTCTTGTAATAATTTTCTATAGTCAAATGTCTAAATTGAATCATGTCTTTGATAAATTCTTCTTACTTACAATGTTATATCAGTTCTTAAATTGTATGAATTTCTATGATTGACCTAATATCTTTAGTTTAAAATTGCATACCCTATGTCAATCACAATTTAGATTAAATTTTAAAAATGAATTTCATATAATTACTTACATTTCTTGTCTATTTCTTCTTCACTTTTTGTTGCTGTCAAAAAGGGGGAGAAATTATTGTATTTTCTGTTTTGATTGTTCTGTTTGTTTGACTTTGTAGTTGTTTGTGTTAAAATTTTTGAAAAACAAAAATATTATTTTTTATGCCTCCTTATTTTAATGTACTCATCAATTCATGGGGAGTTTAGGAAATAGGAGATTTGTTTAACTTGAAACCATACAAATAATAATTGTTTTGCCATCATCAAAAAGGGGGAGATTGTTTGAATAGTTGCTATTTGAATGATTTATATTTGTGCAACTTATGTAGTTTTGATGATTCCAAACATTATTGTTCAAATGTATAGTTATCTCCTAACAATTTTAGAAGATTTGCACTTGCTCTTGTGTGTACTAACATTTCAGGAAAATCTGACTCCAGACTACGATAACTTCAAATCAAATTCAACATGAGATATTTTGTTTATTTGAAGTTTGCATTTTCTTTGATTTAATTTTAAAAGGGAGTGACTGTAATTGAGTGAATAAAAAACTTACACACACACATAAGGAGATCATACAATTTTATACTGATCGTACGGGACGATTTTTATCGTACTGGACGATCCGTCAGTTATCTCCTATAGAGCACATGGAACGAATAGGAATTTGCTCGGAAAAATTTCTAAGTCCTATTCGTCCAGGACGAAATTAATTATCATCCCGGACGATGGGTTCTCTGTAAAATTTTCGTCCAGACGAATTTTATCATCGTACGAGGCGACCAGTGCTCTGGAAAATTTTCGTACAAACGAAATTAAATATCGTACCGGACGATCAGGTCTTTGGAAAATTTTCATCCAGACGAAAACAAATTATCGTCCGTGACGATTGGTCCTCTGGAAAATTTTCGTCCAGACGAAATAAATAATCGTCCAGGACGATCGGGTCTCTGGAAAATTTTCGTCCAGACGAACATATTTTCGTCCAAACGATTAACCGACTTAGAACAGTTTTCAGCAGTTTCTAGAACCGACCTTGTAATAACCGTTCGTACTGGACGAACCCAGTTCGTACAGGACGATCATCTGTACGAAGTCATTTCGTACACATATACAAATTGGGTCATTTCATATCGTTTAAGTAAAATCGTCCAGGACGATCCAGGATCGTACAGGACGATCCACTGCGTACAGAATTGGAAACTTGCAGTTTTTGGGCGGTTTTTCTTGTCTTTTACATAAATAGTCCAAATTAGACTGCCACCCAATCTTTTTGTCATTTGATCTTCGTGCCTCTTGAGAGAATAGCCAAGGAGAGAGTGAAAGAGAGCATTCAAAGGAGGATTCCTACCATTGGAGCGAGAAGGCTTCACTTGGATTACTAAGGTAAGAGTCTCTACTTGTGAAATTGGATTTCTTCACTCTTTTCTTTCTTCCTTCTAGATTCTTGTGAGAAGATCAGTCAAGGAGATCCGGTTCTCTACCGACACTTGGAGAGTGTGAACAGCCGAAGGGTTCTCTGCCTACACTTGGAGAGTGTGAACAGCCGTAGGGTTCTCTGCCCACACTAGGAGAGTGTAAAAGGAAGACGATTCTCTGCCAGCACTGTGGATTGTGTAAAAGGATAACGGTTCTCTGCCGCACCGGGTAGTGGTGAAAAGAGTGTGTTGTAAAGGCTTCTCCGCCTTGCTGTGGGTGCTAAAGGAGAGTCACTTTGTGGTATTAGTGCAATACTCAGAGGGTGCCTCTGAGGAGTGGATGTAGGTCTGGTTATAGACCGAACCACTATAAATCTGGTGTCATTTACTTTATTGCTTTTACGTTTCCGCACTTTAAATTTTAGTTTTAACAACTCTGTGGTTGAAAAACATTTTTCTACAAACTTTAAAAGAAAATTTTATTTCGGTTCAACATTATCATTAAGAGGGTTTAAAATTTTTAAAACTACCAATTCACCCCCCTCTTGGTAGCCGTGGGACATTTACTTAGGCTTAACAACCTAATTACTGGACTCAACAAAACCAATATCATGTAAATTACAATCAGAAGACATGCTATTAAAATCACTCATAGCTTGAAAATTAGGGTTAGCACTACCTATTCTTTCAGATGAATTAGCAATAATATTAAAGTCCCCCCCAATCACCCACGGATCCCCAATAGACCCAGCAAAGATTCTCAGGTTATCCCAAAGAGCCAATCTACAATGACGATTACAAGCAGCATAAACAAAAGAACCAAAACAGGAAAGATTTTGAAACTCAATCATAGTATGAACAATTTGTTGACTGTCTTGAATGATATCCAAATTAATAGAATTATACCAAAAAATCCAAATTTTATTATTACAATTACCAAAAGCCTTGTTAAAACCAAGAAACTTACAAGTAGCTTCCAAGTTACTAGCATCAATCAGAGGTTCTAATAAAACTAAAATATAAATATTATGAATCCTGCACAAATTCCTCACTCTATTCCTGGAAGGGGAACCCCCCACCCCTCTAATATTCCAAATAAGCGTACTAAACATTAGAAACTTTCTTATTAAGATTAGGAGAAACAGCAACTCGAGGAGCTGCTGCCAAAATAGCTTTAATATTTTTACTTTTCTTTTTAGAATTAATAATAGGTAGACCATTATTCCCATTAGAAGGGCCCCCAACAATGTCAGCAAAGGATTTAGACACTTTCTCTTGACATTCCTCTTCAGATATACCCATACTAGTACTAGACTGAACAAGCTCTCCTTCTTCCACCTCCTCATTTCTACAACCACCATTAACAAACACGTTATTCTCCACATCAACATTAAAATTCTCGTCGAACTTCGTAGAACCTACACTTTTATCTCTCACCAATAAGGTACAGCCTTGCTCCACACCCTCCCTAGTCAAATCATCATCCCCCAAATTAACAGTAGGTATACTTAGTTCCGCATCCTTAATGATATTCTGGTCAGCCCTGGAGTCCCCCAAAGCCTCATCCACATAAAAGATCACCTTATCACCCAACCCGTCACTAACCGGCTCATTACTCAAACTTCCAATTTCCTTACCAACATTCTCATCCCCCTTAATAGGATCCTCCCTATCATTAGTGTTAATAGCTTCCTCCCTATCTGCATTCATTCCCACCTGATTAGGAATAGATTCATTATCTTTCCCATTTTCAGAAACCTCCATCTTCTTATTAGGACCATTCATATTTATCATCTCGGTTTTTTCAATGCTTTTTTTAATTTTTAACTGAGGATGCACAACATAACATTCACTGATAGAATGCCCATGAATACGACAGTGATTACAGTAATCTGGAACCTTTTCAAACTCAACTTGTTGTAAATAACCCTGATTTTCCGATCCTAACCAAACCTCTTTAGGATGATTCTTAGTAATATCTATTTCAGCAAGAATCCTAGCTACAGAAGGCCGAGATCTCGCAGCCGTAGCCTGATCAGACTGCAGAGGTCTCCCAAAAACCGAGCCAATAGCATGCAAAACATGCTGATTAAAAAAATGCAAACGAATATTCGGAAACGATAACCAAATCGGCACGATCGGCGACTCCTCCTTAATATCGAAATAAGGAGTCCATTTCAACAATCGCATTTGACAGTTCGCAATATAATACGCTCTACGGGAAAATATACGACTATAATCTAAATCATTAGACAACTGAATCGCAACATGCCGCGGATCTAACAATCCAATAGAAAAATTACCAGAAAGTTTGAGGTTGCGAAAGAAACCACGAATAAAATCCAAATTCGGACGACGTAAAGTAAATTTACCCACAAGCGTGAACTGATAAGGAGCAGCTAGTCGAATGACATCTTCTTCAGAAAACAAAATAGCAGGAACCCCTTTAACAGTAGATTTTTTTAACACAAAACTAGATCCCTTAGCCTCCGCAGGCCCAATAAGAACATCTTTAAAAGATCGGGAAGAAGGACGCTTCAAACCATTAGTAAGATCAAAAAAACTAGGATTAGTTTTCGGAGAAGTAGCTGGAGGAGAACCCCAAGGGTTCGACGAAGACGCCATTGCAGAAAAAGAAGCCTAAGGCCACAAAGGCCTTAGACACCCACCCCCCAAGCACCACCCAAAACAGCGGCGGCGGAAACCCTAAAACTGCTCACGAAGAAAGCAGAGAAAAAGAGGAGAAAAAAAATCGCCAGAGCAAAAGGAAAAATCAGGAGAGAGAAAGAGCGTGATGTTTATGAACTATGATAGCTTTTGATGTATTTGTAAAATATATAAGAGATTTTCATGTGTCGTTAAAAAAATCTATCTATTTTGTGTTCATTTGGAAATCTTTCCAAATACTGGAAAGCATTGATTTGGATATAATTTAGTGGTTAATTAGTGCATTAATTAGGAGATCTAATTATTGCATTGAACAAAAGATTTGATTGATGCACTAATTTAGGAAATCTGATTATTATATAAATTGATAGATTTAATTAGCATAATTAATTGGTAGATCTAATTGGTATGATTATACTTTGTCATATTATAGCATTAATTAAAGTTTTCTTTGTCGCTTTATTTCAAATCTATAAATAGTGGTGTAAGGGCTACTAGAGGTATGTGAGGGAGAAAGTCAATTGTAACTCTATTTTCTTTACATTATACTAAAATAATCATCCCTTCCTCGTGGACGTAAGCATCTGCCGAATCATGTAAATCATCATGTTCTTTGTGTTTGTTGAGCTTTAATTTTAGGTTTATTTTCACTGTGTTTTCACAATAATTGGTATCTGAGCTAGATTACCGTAGAATTTCTAATGGCGACTTGGAGAGTTCAACGAAGTTTGTGTTTGTTCATTTGGAATGAAGGTTTTGTTTGTCCGTAGAATGAATTAAATTATACTGGCAATAAATAGAGGCATCTAATATTATTAAGATAAGAGAGAAAATCATAACATAGATAAATTTCAAAAAAATAAAAAAATTTCCTGTATTCATAAATTAATCTTTAAACAACTTTTATTGAATCCAGAATCAGGGAAGATAGACCCAAAATAATAGTAGATCTTCAATCTGCAATATAAAAAAAGTATTGTATTTGCATTATATATTTTTTAAGATAATTGTTGCATATAATATTGAAAGTACAAAATTATTTTTATCCTCAAAAATATATCTTCCACAAGGTTTGTCGCACGATGCTTAAGAAACAGAATAATTAAAAAGATATCAAATGATAAAGTTTCACAATATCTAACATAAATTCACAATTGATTTATAAGCTCATACAACTGAATAGAACATAAGAAATAAAGTGTTTTACTAGTAAAGGTGCAGGCATTCCCAAATGCATGAAGAAAAATATGATGGTTGAACAGTGTAATTAAAGAGAGACCTGCGAAAGTTTAGCAGAGAGCAGAAGAAGGAAGAAGACGATGTAGAGGAGTGAATGTCTTCATTTCATTAATTCCATCTTCGGATTATACAATGGTTTTATAGAGTTGTAAGAGACAAGTAGTTAGAATATCAGCCGGCCGTTGATGGCAGACTGTCACGGCCAAGGTTTTGAAAACCGGACCGGACAACGAACCGGAACAAGGAGGGGTTCACGGTTCGACCGGTTCAACCGGTCTAACCGGGGTCGAACCGGATGACGTAATAAATAATAAGTTTTATTTAAATTTAATACAATTAACATAAAAATAATGTTATCATTCAAAGTATTAGATAAAAAATTAAATTAAAAAAAATTATGAAACATAAAAACTTATATAATTAAGTAAAATAATTATTTTAAAATCTTACATAAAAGCAAAAAGAAAATTAAATCTCATAATTATAAGAATTTACACTCATAAAAATATGATAATTTTAAATTTGAATATTTTTCAAATTTTAAATTTAATTTCTATATAACCATATAATTTAATATATATTATTATTAATTTATGTTACATATTTAATATAAATTTAATTCTAACCTAAGTTTATAAATTTAATATAAACTATTCTTATTTTATATTATATGATTAAATATATTTTACATGTTTATGATATATTGTATACAAAAGTTATTTTATAAATTTATATCTAAAATCATTAATAAATAAATAAAATTATTAATGATAAATTATTTTTTATTATGTATAAATAAATAAATTTTTATTATTAACTAATAAATAATTATCACTCACATAAAAAATAATTAATTAAAAAATCTGTTTAAAAATAGGTTTTATATCTATTATATATGCTATGAACTCATACACTCATCATCTCTTTTCTTTAGTCCCACATTCCTTAGAAACACTTTCTTGCTATTGTTTATATAACATATTTAGATTCCTTACACTAAGGGAGCACATGGGGAGGTCATTTGAAGAAGTGTCATGATGCTTTGAGTACAAAAGTGCTTATTATATAAAGTGTATTTAACTTTAATTAAATGTTTTTAATATATATTAATTAATTTATTTTAAAAAAATACTTAAAATTTGTGAGATTTGAACCGGCCGGTTCAAAAATAACCGGACCGGTTCACCGGTTCGCGGTTGAACCGGCCGGTTCTGACCGGTTCAGTCCGGTTCTTTGCAGAAGCGGTTTTAAGGCTGAACCGGACCGGCCTTGTGACCGGTTCACGGTTGAACCGGTCGAACCGGCCGGTCCGGTCCGGTTTTTAAAGCACTGGTCACGGCAGCTGCTCAATCGACCATGCCGCCGGAGCGCGTGCAGGAGAACGTGAGCGGTAAGGTGTGCTCGCGGAGCACATTTGTATTACTCTAACATCCCCCGTCAAATTGATGGTCTGCTTGCAGATCATCAATTTGTTCCTCAGTTCAGCGAACCTGGGACCTGGTGAGAGGTTTGGTGAGAAGGTCCGCCGGTGAGTCGGTGCATGGAGCTGATGTGATTTACTGTAATTGCCTTGCAATTGATATGATCGCTAAGGAAATGGTGATCAATTTCGATGTGTTTGGTTCACGCGTGAAAGACGGGGTTGTTCGCAAGAGCAATGGCAGACACATTGTCGCAGAGGATCAGAGTTGGGAGAGGCTGCGGAGCTTTGATGTCACTGAGAAGACGACATAGCCAGATGACGTCTGATGTTGCAGCAGCGAGAGCACGATATTCAGCCTCTGTTAAGGATTTGGCAACGGTGGACAGTTTCTTTGCGCTCTAGGAAATAAGGTTTGGTCCGAGGTAAGAGCAGAATCCAGTGATGGATTTGCGGTCTTCAGAGTTGGATGCCCAATCGGTGTCAGCATAAGAAGTGAGGTTGAGAGGTCCCGATTCATACCATAGTCATGAGTGCCTTTTATGTAATGCAAAAGGCGCTTAAGGCGTTTGAAGTCAGAGACGGTGGGACTGTGCATATACTGGCATATGACATTGGTGGCGAAGGCGATATCCGGCCTTGTCACAGTGAGATATTGCAAAGAACCTGCTATCTGCCGATAGAAGGTAGGATTATCGTGTGGTAAGTGATCAACCATGGTCTTTGTTTCTTTGGGAGAGACGGGGGTACTCACTGGCTTTGAAGAGTCCAAGCCAGCTGAGTGAAGAATGTCACGAGCATAGTGAGCTTGATACAGAAACAGACTTGTAGATGTATGTTGAATTTGGATGCCGAGGAAGACGTTGGCATTGTCCAGCTGTTTAAGGGAGAATGTCTGCTTGAGCTGATTGAGGAGGTTCTGCAGAGTTGGTGGATGATTACCTGAGAGAAGGAGATCATCGACGTATATGAGCAGGTAGAGTTGGACGTCCTGTTTGTCGTAGGTGAGCATGGAAGGGTCTACCTTGCTGAATTGAAAATCGAAGGCGAGAAAAAAGGTCGTCAGTTTGTGAAACCACTAACGAGGGGACTGTTTGAGGCCATATAGAGCTTTACGCAGTTTGTAGACATGGTTCGGGTAGGCTGGATCAACGAAGCCTTGAGGTTGCTTCATGTAGACATCTTCCTGAAGGTCGCCGTATAGAAACATGTTGTTGATGTCGAGTTGATGAATCGGCCAGCCGCGGTGGAGAGCAAAGATAAGGAGAACTCGGATAGTCAGCATTTTAGCTACAGGGATAAAGGTCTGTTGATAGTTGATATTGAATCCCTGAGCTACAAGCCGGGCTTTGTAGCAATTGACTGTGCCGTCAGTGTTAAGTTTTGTCTTGTATGTCCATCGGCAGCCGAGGACGGAGGTATTGTTGGGAGGAGGAGTGAGATACCATGTGCCTTGAGCTTGTAGAGCCATGAATTCAGATGACATGGCTTGTCTCCAGTGAGGGATTTTAGCGGCTTGAGTGTAGCATGTGGGAGTGAAATCAATATTTGTGATAGCAAGCAAATCAAATATTTTCTTTGGTTTTAAGTGATCGGTCTGAAATCGGGTTGCCATGTGATGTTTTTGAGCAGGAACGAGAGAGTTTGAAATTTCAGGAGCGAGCGTGGTGTGAATGCTGGACACGATATCTGATGAAGAGATGGTATTATAAGTGGAGGTAGTAGAGTCGAGTGATGGCAGGTTAGAGACCTGAGTTACAGTGGAGGTGGTGTATATGAAAGTGGGAATGAGAAAAAGAGGGTTATTGGTAGTTGGTGGAGAGGATGGCTGGGAGATCGGTAGTGAGTGTGAAGAAGCTTGAGCTGATGCAAAGGGGAAGTGCAATTCGTTAAATGTAACGTGCCGAGAGATGTGAAGTTTGTTGGTATGAGGATTGAAATACCGGTAGCCTTTGTGAGAGGTTTAGTAGATGAGAAAAATGCAGAGGGATGATAGGGGAGCTAGCTTATGAGGTGCTTGAGGTCTGAGCCAGGGAAAGAAGGAGCAGTCGAAGATCTTTAGATGTGTGAGTGAAGGTGGGCTGCCATGAAGAAGCTGGAATGGGATTTGATTATTTAGAGAGGAAGTAGAAAGGCGGTTGATGAGGTAGTTAGAGGTCTGAACAGCCTCAGCCCAAAATTTGAATGTTAAGCTTACAACATGAAGGAGCATGCGTGCGGTTTCGATGAGATGCCGGTGTTTCCTTTCGGAGACGCCGTTTTGCTCCGGGGTGTAGGGGCAGCTGAGCTCGTGATGTATGCCATGCTTGGTAAGGAAATTATGGAAGTCATGGCCAGTGAATTCACCGCCGCCGTCTGACCGTAAGTTTTGAATTGAAGTTTTGAATTGAGTTTTGATCAGATTATAGAAATGTTGGAATTTGGTGATTGATTCGTTCTTGGAATGCATTAAGTATAACCAGGAAAAGCGCGTGCAATCATCTATGAATACTATGTAATAACGATAACCAGAGAGAGAGGGAAGAGGAGAAGGTCCCCAAACATCTGTATGTATTAAGGTAAATGGAGTTCTTACATGGTGAGCTTCCTTAGGAAACAGAAGCTTGTGGCTCTTGGCCACTTTACAGGAATTGCAGTTGAAATTAAAGAGCTTAATACTAGTATTAGGTAGAAGCCTAGATAGAGAGGTCATCGAGCGGTAATGCGGATGACCCAAACGGGCATGACAGAGAGCTGTGGAGTCGATGGCTGCATGAAAGCGAAGCGGTGGCTGATCGAGGAAGACAAATTGGGTAGATGCCTTCACGGTTGGGGCCATGTAGCAGAATTATGTTGTCCTGAAGGTCCTTAAGAGTGAAGCCATGAGAATCAAAAGATATAAAGCAGTTGTTATCCTTAGTTAATTTAGATATGGATAAGAGATTTTGTGCAAGAGAAGGGACGTGAAGGAGATTGTGTAATTTGAGCTTACGATTGGTTTCTAGAAGTGGTAGAAGATCGGAACCTGCGTGATGGATGGGTAGGGATGAGCCTTTTGCGGTAGATACTGAGTCCATTCCCTGGTATGGAAGAGAATGCTGTAAGTTTGTAATGTCTGGTGTGAGATGGGTAGAAGCGCCGGAGTCAAGTACCCAGTGTCAGTGGTGACACTGGGTTGAGTTTGTGTGAGAAGAGCCCGGCTGGATAGACTTTGCTGTGTGTAGTTCGAGTTATAGCGGTGTTAGCAGGCTAATGCAAGGTGACCCATTTTGCCGCAGATTTGACATATGGGTCTATCGACATTGTGTGGGGGATTACTTCTTGGTCTAGCTGGTGCAGTGGATGAACTGAAGGTAGCTCCTCGGCCTCGACCTCCCTTGTATTTTGAGGTGCATCCACGTCCCCTTGAGGTGTAAAGAGCTTGTAGCTCAGTGGTGGTGGTTGTGTCCTGTTGGATTTCCGTTTGCAGGTTTATCTCTTCGCTGCGGAGCAGTGAATACAGAGATTCAAGTGTCACGGGCAATGGTGAGATCCTGATGGCTTCTTTGAATGGATTGAAGGTGGCAGGTAGACCTTTGAGAGTATAAAGAATGATATCTTCTGTATCAACGTAACCTCCGGGGGCTGAGATGTTATCGACAAGTGATTTCACTTTGCTCAGGTATTGAGAGATCGTTTGATCTCTCATTTAAATGTTATGTAGTTCGTTCGTTAGATGTATTACCCTTGATCTGTTTATCGGCTGCAACCTTAATTTCATCGCCCGCCACACTTCGCAGGAGGTTTTAAGGTGCAGAATATAGAGGAAAACAGAGGATGAGATGGTGAAGAAGAGAGCTGAAATGAGGTTTTGATCCACAAGCTTCCAGAGCTTGTGATTAGCATCGGAGGACTCAGGTGGACAGATAACGGAGCCAGTGATATAACCTTCGAAGCTATTGGCAGCGAAGACCTGATAGATTTGGAGCCTCCATATAGCGTAGTTGTATGTGGTGAAATGAGTGTGTACTATGAGCTTAAGGTTGCTCATCAGAAATTTAAGTGACGGAGGTATGACAATGGCTGCCATGGAGGACGACAGAGAGGAAGATGTCCTGGACTGTTTAGAGGAGTTGGGTTCCGTTATTACTGGTGGAGAAGAGGGCTGAAATGAGGCCCAGTGTCACAGCTCTGATACCATAAAGAGAGACCTACGAAAGCTTAACAGAGAGCATAAGAAGGAAAAAGACGATGTAGAGGAGTGAATGTCTTCATTTCATTAATTCCATCTTCGGATTATACAATGGTTTTATAGAGTTGTAAGAGACAGGTAGTTAGAATATCAGTCAGTTGTTGATGGCAGACTGTCACCGTAGTTGCTCAGTCGATCGTGCCGCCGGAGCGCGTGCAGGAGAACGTGAGCGGTGAGGTGTGCTCGCGGAGCACATTTGTATTACTCTAACAGTAATATCTACTGTAAAAGTGTTCTGAACTAATCTAAACCTGCCCTAGTAAGCCATGTGTTTTTGTATTTCTGCATTTTCTATTCTACAAATATCTTAGTATGTTTTTGAAAGTATCAACTCTGGTCTAATTCATGCCCCGAGGGTTATGTATGTGAAAATCTACATGTTTGAATTTTGCCCTGGGGAGTGTTATAGCATTCGGTTGTTGGGGAGCGCTGCAGCACTAAGTTATCTATAAAAGAAATATTGCGGATCTGGGTGTCTAAGTGTTGTGATGTTGTCAAATGAATTTTTATATAAATATCAAAACCTACTAAATAAAATTTAGGCAAATCTCATTTCTCCCCCTAAGCAGCTAGTTAGAGAGAGGGAGAGATGGGAGATTTTCAAAGAGAGAAGGTTTGTTTTGGGCAACATCAGGTCAATTTCGTGCATCAAAGTTAGTTCGTGAAATTTTTTAAATTGAAGTTACATTTATCTTATCTCACTTTTTAAAAATTCAAAGTTTTGGAGATTTTTTATTTAAATTTTAAAATTTCAACGCAAAAGTGGGTATATTATAAAATCTGGTAAATTTTCACTGCATAACTTTTGATATATTACATATTACTGTATTTTACAAATTTTGGTATATTATTTGTAAATTTTCACCATAAAATTTTGATTTTATATTAATTTAAGCATGTTGATAAATATAATGATGCTGATAAATATAATGACACTAATAAATAGCATTATAGTAGAATAAGTCTCGAAACGTAGCTGTGAATACTGCATGATATTATGGCTATGAGCCTATGATCTAAAGATGTGAAAATTTATTTGTGAGTTTACCTTGAATTTTTGTTTATTTTGGTGTCAATGGGGCATTTTAGAATTCAGCGATTATTCTAATATTGTTTACTATACTTAAAAATGCAATTAATTTATGTTTATATGTTGAAAATGTGAGAAATGGAGGAGTTCTGATATATGGTACTAACAGTTATAAAAGTTTAAAATTTTGAATATGATATCTGAATAGAAGGTTAAAGGGCCTAAAATTATGAATATATATAATGCTAAGCATTAGTTTTCATAAGAACATATTATTTAACACGGTAACACATGGAGTCATAAGAGCCTGAATTTCTATTTCAGATATCTATTAAAAAGTAAAAGGGCCTAAGGGGAATGAATGTAATCTATTCTGAATAGCTCGTGTTGAATGTTTAAACCCTATTATTTGTAATCCAATGTGTTGTAGTAACTATTTTTAGTTATGTTATTTATTTTGAGTTCTAAATTGTTAGGCCTATTCTAATAAATTGTAGATTGCAGAGTTCAGTTCTGGAGTGTTCACTCAAGAATTTTTTTTGAAATTTATAGAGTGCCCTGTCCAAATTTCGAGAGGAGTTTTGAATTTTAATGTTGTGAATGTGCTTCTATTAATTAAGTAGCAGACGATTTTCAATGATTTTCCCCCAAATACTTGACAATATGCATTAATCTCTCTCAAGCAGTGTTCAGTTCATCCTTTTGGCGCACCCATTTTGTTGTGGTGTGATCACAACAGTTAGATATCTGGCTATTCCTCGAGTAGTGCAATATTTACCAAACAAATGGGAGCAATACTTAAGTCCATTGACAGTGTAATTTTTTAATTTACCTACCAACTTGATTTTCAATGAATGCCTTCAAATCTTTAAAAGTATCAAGTGCTTGATCTTTGCTTTTAAGGCAATACACCAAACCCTTCTTATGTAACCATCAATAAAGTACATGAAGTATTTTGCTCCTTTTTTTTCAACTCTTGATGGCCCCCAAAGATGACTGGAAACATAATTTAGGATATATACCACTATTATTATGGACAATAGTGTTAAATTTGATTCAGCATATAAAAAATACAACATACACAGAATTCAAGTTCACTGATTTTATCTCCATACAACAGGTTTTGCTTGCTCAATTCAGATAACCCTCTTTCACTGATATGCCAAAGTCACAAATGCCACACTTGGTTTTGTCTTCAGCAGGTTTCATAACATTGCATTGAAACCAAGCACTGTGCGACCATCAAGTACGTATCATAATCACTATTACTCCTTCGGTTATCTTTCAAACCTTCGTTGATTTAACACCACAACCTCATGCATCCAGCATTTCCACATATATCAAATTTTGTTTAAGATCAGTAACATACCTTAGACCTTCTAGAGTTCAATGTCGTGTGCTAATATAGTTGGAAGCTTAATGTAATAGCATGTTGTACACAAGGATGGATTTGGGCACATTCAATCAGCATGGTTAGTAGATATATGGCAAATCCAAAAAAATCTCATTGGGAAGCATTAAAATTGATTATCAAATACTTAAAGGCTCACTGATCTAGGTTTGCTGAATGAAGGTGGAGTTGAAATTGATTAAATGATAAAAGGATACTTAGATTCAGATTTTGCAAGCTGGCTTGAAATAAGGAGTCAATTTCATGGTATATTTTCACTATTTTTGGTGAATTTGTTAGATGAGAATGTTCATTACAGTGACTACTTGCTTTATCGTCAACCGAAGCTAAATTCACAGTAGCAAAAGAGACAATTAAAGAAGGATTATGGCCTCACAATTTGCACAAAGAACTGGGTTTTGAGTGAGACAAAATCACTATATTTTGTGACAGCCAAAGTGCAATTTATCTCATAAAAAATCATGTTTTTCATGAACGTTCAAAGCACATTGACATAAAATTATATTTTTTAAGAGATGTGATTAATGAAGGAGTAATTCAAGCAGAGAAGATCTCTACATAAGATAATCAAGCATATGATGTACACCCATGACTGTTTGTGCAAGTTCCTTCAAAAATATCTTACATATTAATTACGTTCAGGTCATACAGATGGAAAACTCCCTTTGGACAGTCCGTTCGAGGGACTCGCTCAGGAGTTGGTAAGAAGCTTATCACTAGAGCATAACAGACCTCCTTTGGTCACTTCCTCCAAGTAGTCGCCCTCCCCGGCATGGACAACCTCAAAAGTTCCCCTCTCAGTCAGACAAATTTTTATTCATCTTAGTCAAAGTCAAGTCTTCTATGCGAGACCTACCAAAAATCATACTAAAAGGACAACATCTCATCCACAAGACATCTCTCATGATCAAATCATCACCAAGCTCAGAAATCAATGTTAAATCATCACTCACCCCCTCTCGCACCAACAGGGCGACATCAGACCGAATTCCTACCCAACGTCGACTCAATCTCTAGATGCCCAGGGGTACATATCACCGACATCATCTCTCACAAGATCGCTACACCACAGGCACATCTATCCGAGCTATATCAAAGACTAATGATATAACTCATGTACTATGTACATATTCTATTATAACTCTCCAAGCCCTATAAATAGGGAGAGGGGAATACAAGAAGATTACGGCCTAAAGATACAACAAAAAAGATACACCATAAAGAAACACCAAAGAAAAAAGAAGAGAGATAGAGTGTGTGTGAGTAAGAGTTGCAAAGAAAAATGTTGTTTTCCTTTATTTAGTTTGATCTCTGCGAGATATAGCTCTCTCACTCTCATTCTTGTATTATTGGATGGGATAATAAAGATTATGTCAAAATTTATTATCTCGCCCTCTCTTTAGCTCCATCTCTTTATCTTCACATCCTTGCATACAGGTCCTTAGCTCAATTAATGTACGAATGTTAACTTCTATTGGTTTGCTAAATTGAATGTTGTATTGTGCAAATGTTTTTTTATACAGATTTGTGTAAAATTGTAATATTAGTTTAGGCTATTTGGATAAGACATTTTATCAGGCATTTTGAAAATTAGATGGGACAGGCCAATTTAACCGTGAACCGGCCAAGCTACCGATTTGATCAAACCTGAAAATCATGTTTGCATCAAACGGAATTGAACCGGTTCAACGGCCGATTTGACAAGATAACCATCAAACTAGTCCCAGCTTAATAGAACCGGCTGGTTCTATAAAATATTTAAATTTATTCTAATTAAATTTTAAGTAATATATTTTAATTTATTAAATTTTTTATAAATTTAAAATATTTTTATTAGATTTGGAGATGAATTCAACCATAACATAAGCATGTCATCTCACATAAAATATTTTGTTGTAAGTTTTGTGTACTTTATACTATGTAATGATAACTAGCTTAAACTAATCTATGATGTGGGACTAAAACAACAGCATGAATAATTGAACTTTATATGAGTAAGAATGGGAATTTGGGCTGGGTTGGGCTGCAAATTTTGGCCTGTTAGGATACGAATTTGGGTTGATTAGACTGCAAATTTGAATTATTCTATTTTTATTAATATATTGAAATTAGTTAATCACAACAATTAATAATTATGAGCTAACTTTATTTCATCTTAAAATAATTAATAATATTTTAAAAAAGTTTATGTGAACTTAAGTATTATAATTATATCAATAAATTTGTTATTTTCTTTTTAATATAAAAATAAAGATAATTACTTTATATCCTGTAAATTTTTAAATGAGTTTAAGACTTTATTTTTGTTTGAATATACATAAATTAGTATTTAATAGAAATCATTTTATATTCACTGAATTTTGCATTTATTCAAAAACATGATTATAAAAATTAATAATATAAATTTTAATATTATAAAAATTAAATTAAATATTGTCCTTATTACAAATTTTAATATAGTAAATTTTATGGTCTTATTTGTTTAGTTCGGATATTAGACCAACCTCCCATCTTCCGGTCAAACTCATAGCACCACCTTGAAGAGCCGTTGGGGGGAATGTAAATGCACGCGCAGTGCCATATGGTACATCTCAACGAATCTTCTTCGGTTCATCTGCGTAAGTAAATATAAACGACGCCGGAAACGAGAGCCATCAATTATGCACGCCAAGGAGCAAATGATTAAAGCTCCCCATGTCGTCCTCCTCGCAAGCCCCGGCATGGGCCACCTAATCCCCATCGCCGAGTTCGCCAAGCGCCTCGTCATCCACCACAACTTCACCGCAACAGTTGTCACCTTTTCCGGCTTCTCTTCCCAATCCCCGCATCACCTTTCCCTCCTCTCCTCTCTTCCCGCCGGCATCACCTCCCTATCCCTCCCTCACATCTCAATCGACGATCTCCCTTCTGACGCCCGTGCTATGACCCCCATCTCCACCACGATTGCTCGCTCCCGCCCTCTCCTCCACGACATCCTTCTCAACCTCAAGTCCTCCGGCACCCTCGCCGCCTTCGTCGTTGACAACCTCGGCCTCGCCGCGCTCCCCGTTGCTAAGGAAATCGGCGTTCTTGGTTATCTACTCTTCACGTCCTGCTTTACCATGCTCTCCGTAGAGCTCCACCTCCCTGAACTCTTGGACACGGTCACCTGCGACCTTCGTGACCATCCCGACCCGCTTAGGCTCCCGGGCTGCAGCGAGATAAGAGGACGAGATCTCCCCGAACCGATACGCAACAGATCTCACCCAGGCCACCGGCTCGCGATATACCAGTCCAGTGTCTACAAGGAAGCCGCCGGCATTTTAGTGAACAGCTTCGAGGCATTGGAGCCGGGACCCGCGGAGGCCTTGAAATCCGGAAACCCGCCAGTTTATCCAATCGGGCCACTGGTTAGGGCCCGGCCGTTGGAATCCGCCGATTGCTTGCGATGGTTGGACCGGCAGCAGGAAGCTTCAGTTGTGTTTGTGTCGTTTGGCAGCGCGGGAGCGGTCTCGCGCGCGCAGGCGGAGGAGATAGCAATGGGGCTGGAGATGAGCAAGAACCGATTTTTATGGGTGGTGAGGGTCGCCGGACAAGAGGAAATTCCGGCTGCGCGATTTTTGCCTGAAGGGTTCGTGGAGAGGACGAAGGAGGTTGGGATGGTGGTGGAGGGATGGGCACCGCAGATGTCGGTGTTGGGACACGTGGCCACCGGCGGGTTTATCTCTCACTGCGGGTGGAATTCGGTGCTGGAGAGTTTAGTGAACGGGGTGGCGATGGCGGCCTGGCCGTTGAAGCACGAGCAGCCGATGAATGCGAGGATGCTTGTGGAGGAAGTGAGGATTGCGGTGAGGGTGAGGATGGGTGGAGAGGGTTTGGTGAGGAGAGAGGAGGTGTGTAGGACGGTGAGAGAGTTGATGGAAGAGGAGGAAACTGGGAAAGTAGCGCGGGCAAGGGCGAGGGCGAGGGAGATGAGGGAGGCGGCGGCTAAGGCGGTGGGAGAGGACGGTTCGTCGTTCAGGGCGTTTGCAGAGGTGGTCGGACAGTGGAGATCATGTCTAAGTTAAGAACCATGATATATAATGATAAATAAAAAATTCTAGCTCATGCGTGAAAGGGTATGCTAAGGCACGCAAGCTTACTTGGCACAAGAAGCATGAAAAGCGTAGAATAACAACATTGCCTTGTGCTTGCTTATGTAGCATTTGTATTCGTTGTCTAAATTGTGCTTAAACTGTCTTCCATTTTACTAGTTGCTAGTTCTCTCTCTGTCACATTGAGCCTAAGAAAAATCAATAACGATTTGTTTCTTTTCTCTTGTACTGTTTGTCTCTGCTTTCTCCCTCCAGAAGACACTGATATTGCATGTTCTAAATCAACTGTTCTCACGGTGTTTGCTTTCAATCAGAGAATAAAGAACAGAAGTGATCATGGTTAAATATTCTGATCAAGCATCAAAATACTTAATTTTAAAGAGAAAAACTGGCTTATGTGTTTCTACTTCCAAGATCTTTGGCCTAATATCCATGGGCGGAAAAAGAAAATGTGCTTAAAGAGGGTAATTTCGGTATCCAACCCCCCCCCCCCCCCCCCCCCCCCCCCCCCCTCAAAAAGATATATTTGCCCTAATTATAATAGTCTGCCCATCCCGCCTATCAAAAACAGGGACCATCCAAAGGGCAGTTGTAGAGACAGCGTTCATCATCGTCCTATATAACCGATCATTCGTCCAACAACAGAAAGAGGAAGGAGCACATAAATCAAATTCTCTTCCAAGTAGCAGTTTTGTGCACAATGGCTTTTGAAATTTTTGCAGGGATAGTTGCTTGACAATCCACAATACCTCCAAATATTTTGTCGTTTCTAGCACGCAAAATATAATAGATGTTTGCACAGGCAGCCAGAAGGTGATAGTTAATCCTGGGCTGAGAAAAACCCTGTTCCAGAATACTATGCAATGCCAGAAATAAATTGGGTATGAATAGGTGCTCAGACAACCAAGGCAGGAATGACTTAATAATAGCAAAAGTAAAACTACATTCAAAGAAAAGGTGAGCAGCAGACTCAAGCTCCGTATGGCAGAAAACATAGATGTTGGTAGTGCCAATGCCACGAGAATTTAAAACATCTGAGGTTTTCAATCCATTTTTAAAGGCCAGCCAAGAATAAGCAGAAAAATGGAGAGAAGAATGCTTGTGCCATACCAGCTCATACCACGAAACAGGGGCACAATTAGAGAATAATTGTGCAGTATAATCCTTGAAGATAGGATAAGAAATGTCCAACTAAAGATGAGGTTCGTACTGGGAATGAATATGAACATTTAGTATCAAAGCAGCAATATTATCCTCAAAACACAAAGGTAAAGACCAATTGTTACCCAGCAGTATATTTCCAACGTCCTAGTTAGAGAAATAATCGTATAGAGAAATCTGAGTCTCATTCAAAAGGTCCGCAATGGAGGAACCATTGCACCATGGGTCCCAAAGAAGGGACAGCTTGCTACCAAGTGAGATGGACAAAGAAATACAATGTTTGATATCAGCTGCTTTGTTACACAGAAATTTCTAGTATTTAGACCCCTTAACATACAAAGGTTTCCAAAACGAGTGATAAGTATAGTGCCACCAGTCAAAGAGTAAGTTACTAGAGTTGTTAGAGTGCAGAAACCTCCAGATAATAGAGCAAGCAAAATTATGGTAAAGATTGTCGATAGAAGGGATACCCAAACCTCCTTTTGATTTAGGCATACAGGTGTCTTTCCACGAGATTATGTGTAATTTTTTCATGTTAATGTTCCCAATGTAAAGGAAACGGGAGCACATACGATTGATGATTTTGCAATAACCTTTTGGTATAATAGAGCCCCTAATCCAGTAGGCAATCGTGTTATAGATAGTGAATTTGAGATATTGAATCCTGCCAGCAAAGGAGAGCAGCTTGGCCTTCCAACCATCAAGGGAGGCAGCAATTTTCTGGATAAGGGGTTGGAAGTCTTGAAATTTCATATTTTTGGTAAAAATAGGTAGGCCTAGATATTTAATGGGAGTATCAACATGTTTAACCTGCAGCAAATCACAGATTTCAGCAATATGGGGTGTGTTTTTGGAGAATAAAACTGTACTTTTTTGGGGGTTGACGTGGAGGCCAGTGGCATTACCAAAATTCTACATAATAGTATTAAGGGAGCTGGCATTAGAAAAAGTTACTTTACCAAAAATTAAAAGGTCATCAGCAAACACAAAATGAGAGATAGCACAGTTACCAATGGTGAAAGCACTAAAAGTAGAAGTTCTAGTGGCATTGTCAATGTAGGATCATAACCCATCCATAACTATACTGAAGAGGTAGGGGGATAACTGACAACCTTGTCGAAGACCAGATGAGAAGTTGAAGAACCCCTCAAGAGCACCATTGATACATATAGACAAATGTATGTCGGAAGTACAAGCTTTAACCCAATTGATAAACATATCAGGAAACCCCTTATTAGCCATTCTCTTGTATAAAAAACCTCTGTAAACAATATCGAAAGCCTAGTAATGTCAAACTTGCCACAAAAGTAATTTTATTTGCCTTTGTGATTAAAATTCCCAATTATCTCAGCTGCAAGGTGGATATTATCAGTAATGATCCTCTTATGAATAAAACCACTTTGACTTGGATGAATGATGAAAGGAAGCACGACCTTCATTCTATTAGCAATTATTTTGGCAATAATTTTGTAGATGACATTGTAAAGTGAGATTGGTCTATAGTTTTTGAGCTCGTTTAGTGGAGATGTGCTTTCTTGAATCTAATCTGAGACAGCAGGAAGAAGACAAAACAAAAGATTGGAAAGAAGAAAAGGGGAAAATGGCAGAGCAGTTGGCTCACGTGGAGGCAAGCAAAAGAAAAGTGTATGGGGTTTGATTCTCTCGTCCAGAAATAAATGGAGGATGTCTCCTGACTTCTTGTGTGAGTTCGCTTGGATAGTTGCTGGAGTACCGGCTGCTAAATGCTAGAGAGCGGACAGGAGAGGTGGGTTCAATAGTAAGCTGTAGCGAAGTGGTTGAGAGTTTCGTAACTTGGACTTGAAGCTTAGTGGAAGTCGAACAGGAATTCAGTTTGGAGGTGGTTTTGGCGTAGAGTTGTGGGAGGACGAGAAGGTCGGAGCCCTTGAACCACTCAGGAAGGCGGAGGATTGAAAAAAATATAAAGCTTGCAGAACTCTTGTGTATGTGCCGGAAATCTCTTTGAATGAGTGATCTCTCCTTCGTTTTAACGAGGAGATCTTGCATTTACACAAGGCGAAAGAAGTCCGAGGTAAGGATCATTTTAGCGGGATTCAAGGAATCTGATCAGAGATTTGCACAGAGAAGTTCGACGGTGCCGAGGCTAGCATTCAATGTGATTTTGATTTTTGTTTGACTTTCTTTTTTTTTTTTTTGTTTAAATTCATAAGCAAAGTTTTTTTTTTGGGAATTTTCATAAGCAAAGTTAATAATGACTTGCTATAACCGGCATTCACATTAATTGAAAGTGTCAGCAACGCATTAATTACAAAAAATCGTCTAGTTTTGTGTGAAATTCCTCAATTTGTGTGTCGACTGTCTCATTTAGCATGTCAAATTCGTCGAACATCAAAATTAGACAAATTAATAGTGCATTTAGGGTATTGTTGATGTCCCGGTCGCAACGGCGCTATCCGTCAAGCGATCGGACGTCATTTGAGCATCGTCGAGGTCTTATTTCCCTCGAAATACGTGTTTTGACTCGAAATTCGTGCCACCATTATGGATACTTAAAATTGAATAAACAAAATACAATTTTCAGAGGTTGACAACGTTCCGGATGCAATGGCACTGTCCGTTTATCGATCCGGCATCGTTTGGTCTCCGACAAGGTTAATTTCCCTTGTAATGCTTGCCTTCGCAACATATTTTAATCGTCTTTGAAAATTGCGAAACCACTTCAAACGATCCAATTTAATCAAATAAAATGTATATTCCTAATGCCGACGACGTTCCGGACGCAATGGCACTGTCTGTTTGTCGATATGATATCGTTTAGTCTCCGACGAGGCTAATTTCTCTTGTAATGCGTGCCTTCGCCACATATTTGAATCGCCTTTGAAAATTGCGTCACCTCCTCAAAAGATCTAATTTAATCAAATAAAATGTATATTCCTAATGCCGACGATGTTCCAGACGCAATGGCACTGTCCGTTCGTTGATCCGATATCGTTTGATCGGCCTCGCGCTTTAATTTTGGGTGTCGGACGTCCCTTTTGACCGATCTCGTCCGATTCAATTGCGAGAGGCTTCGACCTAGCAGAATTCGACGTCCTGATCGCAATGACACCATCCGTTTGGCAATCGGAGGTCGTTTGACCCTTCAAATGACATGTGGCGCCAAGGCAGTTTTGCTTTATTCACCTTTTGGGGTCCTTTCTCACATGGTTTGAGGTATAGGGGTCAACACCCATAAATCAAAACAAAAATATATCATTAGCCATCAAATAATTGCTCCCTCCACTAATCTAATTAAGCTTAAATTAACAAATGAATCATCTTAAGGAGGCACTCCTAATTAAGAGGACACAACGTTATTTGTTAAGGGAAAATTCTTAACAAGCAAGTGCAAACTAATAACCTAATATTTGTGCGCGAAGCTATCTACTCTCTTCAACATTGGTGACTAAAGGATATCGCTTGCAATTAAAATGCAAAAACTCTCAAAATAGAGGATTTTGGGTATTGCCTACAATTAAAAATAACTTACAAGATGACAAAAAAAAAATATAAGAGATGATCTTAAACACAAAATATTTATGAGCTTTGGATGAAATTTGATTTTTAAATAATTATTTTTTCTCAAAAACTCTATCCAAATAATAAATCTTCAAGCAAGAACCCATTCTCCTTTCAAAGCAAAAAAAAAAAAAAAGAGTGTTTATAAACCCTATAAAAACCTATAATATCTCCTAATAACCACTAAAAATATTAAGAAAATGTTCTAGCTCAATAGCTTGAAAACGACTCATCTGACAATTGTACGCACAATCATCAACCATATGTGCGTTCAGCACAAATTTTCATACTATGTATGATTCCATTTTTTTTATTTTTTATTTGGACTAAATGATGCATCAAATCTCCTATATATATTTGCTACATAATGGCTAGTTCCCAAAGCCTATACCACATTAGATCGTAGATATGATCATGGATTGCATGTATAATCAAAAGTTATATATTTGACTTCTAATACATTAAAATCTTATAGACTTTAATGTCATTGACCATTGCAAAGTATTTATTGATTTATATATAATTATAATCACTCAAAATAAATATTTGAGTTTAACTATGTGTTCATCACCCTTGCATCAATTTGGTAAATTAAATTCAAACAAATATAATAAATCTAATTTGACAAGGTTACCATAAGAATTTGAGATCTTTAGTTAGATTCTTCTTAGCTTATACCTATGAGCATATCTTCAAGTGGAGGATTCTAGTGAGGCAACTCATCATCTTCAAGGTTGCTATAATACGAACAACTTGAAATAAAATGCATAGCAAACGATTAGATGACATCACAAAAAAATTTTCAGTAACAAACTAACCATGAAACACAAACGAGTCAGAGGGCTTACAAAGTAAAAAATTTCCATCTATTAATTGATGATAAATATATATTAGTGTACAACAACATCAAGCCTTTATCGCACTACGTGGGGTCGGCTACATGAATTCTTTTCCTCCATTGTGTTCTATCAGAAGTCAAATTCTCGTTTAAATCTAATAATGAAATGTCATTCCTAATATTTTTTAATCAAGTCTTTTAAGGTTTGCCTCTACCTTTCTTAACATAAGTCAAATCTAATACCTCTACTCTCCTAACCGGGTCATCGGAAGGCGGCGTTTTATGTGACCAAACCATCAAAGGCGACTCTCTCTAATCCTATCTTCTAGTGGAGCTACTCCAACCTTTTCACGTATATGCTCATTTTGTATCATATCTCTAAGGGTAAAGCCACTCATCCACCTGAGCATCCTCATCTCTGTCACACTTAACTTAGTATTATGCTTATCTTTTAATGGCCAACATTCGTTATAAATATATATTAGTGTGAATGGATAAAATAATAAACAAATTAAATTTACTCTCTCACTTGATGCATAAATATATTTTTTAAGATTTTTCATGCAAGGTCAAGTATCTAGCTAAAATTATAAGTGATGTCCAATATTATAATTTTCTCTATTTAATATCATCAAAAGAGTTCAGCATAAATTTTAAACATCTATTTAAACATTGATGATACCTTCTATTTAATAAAATATTCCTAAATGATAAATTACATGCAAAGAGTGAAAAATAATTAAAAATAATTTGCATGAGATATTAAAATAAAACCCTAACAGCATGAGAATAAATAAATCATATTTCCAATAACTAAATCATCAATTAACAATAATGAATTAATAATAATTAAACTTGAAGCCAATCAACTCAAGGGATACAATAATTTTATTTTAATGATATTAAGATTAAAACATGTAGAAACAAAAATCATCCAATAATAATCATGATGTAAAATTAAAAAATTAACTCTCATCCAAAATATATAACTAAGCGTGAAGTTTAACTCTACTATAACACTAATTCATCCTAAGAGATCAAAAGCTTAAAAAGTTGTCCAAAATTAATTATATGGGCTAGTGATCCCTTAACATTTCTCTAATTAGTTTGATTAAGTTATGTGCATCAATTAAATCTTATGCAAATAGATAAGGCTCGTCGGGTCAAACAAAATCAGATATGCATGATCACATCCATTATCACTTAGTCCTCAAACTTAACACAATCTAATTTGTCTAAAATGAAGTTGACAATCCAATGTGAGAACTAAACACAAAAATAGTAGCCATTCAATTGAATTAGCTAAACATTGTAAATTTAATTGCAAAATACTAATCCTAAAATTATTTATTATGATAACTTAGACAAACTTTCAATTCAAGAACTAAATCAGGATGGAGCAAAAGATTTGTCTAAAAGCATGATCTTTAAAAATTTATATAATTAAATCTTAAACATAGTGAACTAAGTGTATTAGTCTAACATATGTAAAAATTTATAACAATTTTTTACCATACACCTTATTATGAACAAATTTTGTATCTCTAACCCTACAAGATTAATTTAATGCCTTAACCAATCTTATGTGAAACATAACTACAATACAAAACTACTTAGATTTTGGTATCCAAACTACTTTGGGGTCACTACTATTAGTGCCATTGGAAGGTTGTGCATACACATATGGTGATGTAAACAATATTGTTCCTTTTTAGGATCCAAGGTTGCGTAAAAAGAACAATGTTTATTTTTCTGCGAGGAGATATAATTTGGTTATTTATTTATTGAAAATGTACATTTTTTTTCTCAATAGGATTTTTTGTTACCTACCGTTATAGAAAACTACATAATTATAAAATGTGCTCAATCATAAACACATGCAAGATGACCAAATATATTGCAAAATGCACACAAATTAAGGTTGGGCTATACTTGGACAAATGATTTCATAATTCTATTTTACTTTCTTGAATAAGAATTAGCATACACATAAATATTTATCAAACAATAAAAATGCTATAAGAAATACCAAATAAATCATTTATATCATTCTTCTGTTCGGTCATTTCATTTTTCTAAGGGAATAATTGTCGTGAGATATTTTCAATTTCAAGTAAATGATCTTCATCTTTTTGTTTCAAAGACTTTACAAATTTTAAAAGACTTGGATTCATTTTTAGAAAAGTGATGTTCTTTTAAGATTTAAAAATTTAAAAAATATTTCTTCGAAGACTTTCTTTGTAACTCTCTTCTTAGAAATCTTAAGATGAAAACTTCTAAGTCAAGCTGTGTGAGTACTCATAAAGAATTGAGTTGTATTGATTTTTAAAGTGAAGTATCAGTTAATCAAGTGAAAGAACGCAGCTCATCTTGGATTATTGGCTTGGAGGTTTGGCTGCCAACCAAGATATCTTGGATTTGAGACTTGCATATGTGATGTGTGTGTGAGTTTGCCTTGATTGACCTAAATGACCCCAAAATAAATCAAGTGAAAGAGAAAAATCAAAGTAGGAAATTGCTAAAACATTTAACTCGTCCAATTCATAATAATCAATATTAGATAATGAATCATTTAAAAGTTGATGTGCAGCGGCTACTTAGGGAACAGTTTAGTCGCTTCACTGGCAGATCCTATCTCTTGGAAGTTACAATTGCTATGTTGCAGAGCTGATGACTTTCGAATGTTACGGCTCTTGATGGCACATTTGGCGCCAAGGCGTCATAGATTGTGCCACTACGACACTTAAAGTCAGAGAACACAATGCTGCCAAGCTGACCATTTTAACACCATGACACTTGATGACAGTGAGGTTAAATAAATGGTGGGGTTGTGAATATATGGAATGTAATTTAGTAATAATAGTTCTAGTGGGGGATTGTGACTTTGGGCAATCAAGTCCTTAATAAGAGTACACGCTTTAGATATCTTGGGTCTATTGTTCAAAGTAATTGTGAAATAGATGAAAATATTATTAGTAGAATTTAAGTTGGATGGTTGAAGTGGAGGAATACATCAGGCTTGTTGTGTGATAGAAAAGTCCCCCTCAAACTTAAGGGGAAATTCTATAAGATGGTGGGTAGACCTGCAATGCTTTATAGTGCAGAATGTTGGCCATTAAAAGAGAAGCATAATATTAAGTTAAGTGTTGCATAGATGAGGATGCTCAGTGGATGAGTGGCTTTACTCTTAAAGATATGATACGAAATAAGCATATAGGTGAAAAGGTTGAAGTAGCTCTAATGGAAGATAAGATTAGAGAGATTAGCCTTAGATGGTTTGGTCACATAAAATGGCGGCCTTCCGATGACCCGGTTAGGATTAATTTGACTTATGTTAAGAAGGGTAGAGGTAGACCTAAAAAGATTTGGTTAGAAAATATTAGAAATGACCTTTCTTTATTAAATTTAAATGAGAATTTAACTTTTAACATGGCACAATAGAGAAAAAAGATTCATGTAGTCAACCCCACATAGTAACATAAAGGCTTGATGTTGTTGTTTGTTGTTGACGCTTGAAGATAGTGAACACAGCGCTGTCATGTCCAAGTGTGGTGCCTTGGCGGTGTGGAAGATAGCGTTGCAGCATGGAATTGTCGAATGCCACGGCGTTGTACTCTACTTTAAATTTTCTGTCATTTTTTAAATTTTTCCGACACCAAACAACCAAAACAATATATTTAAACTGATAAAAACACATAAAAAAATAAAACGTAATTTACTCTTATATTACAAGTTATTTTAGGCATTTTGATTGAAGATCAAAAATTCATCTTGCTTCTAAAACCAGTAGCATACCACTTATGTTCTTCCCACAACTACAATGGGACTTTGCCGTATGGAAAGTGCCACACAATCAGCATAATGACTATGTGTTCTCCATTTTATCTATTTAGCAAACTTCCAAAATCCATTGAAGATATATATTTAAGTCAAAAAAATGTCAAATAAATTTCTAAAATTTTATAAATTTAGGTCCTTTCTAAAATAAAAAATGTTTTATCAGATTTCCAGTGGATAACCATTTATATTTTTTAAAACTTTTGAAGCCAATGATTGATTATAATTGGCTCCAAAAAAATTATGAAATTAATTTTAGGGATTAGTTATAACTTAATTAACCTTTATCAATAATTTGCAGTGCTTTGTAAATATTATTTTTTAACTACTTTCAAAACCCAATTTATCCCATTCAAAAAATTAGGATAATTAAAAAATTTCTAATTAGTAAGACTAGAAAAGAGCCCATTCATACTGATTTTAGAGTCTTTTTAAAGAAGAGTAACAGGCGAGGAAGACGAAGACAAGAAAGAAAGAATAGAGAGGAAATAAATATTTTATTCACCTTGTCACGGGTTACAAGCTAGGCATCTATATATAGATTGTTTAGGCATGTATTTACAAGACAACCAATGAGTCTATGACAGCTCATTAATATTTAATTAATTACAAGTATATTGACTGCTCTTATACCGCCCCGCAAACTAATGGATCGGTAGATACAGTAAGTTTGTTACGCAGAAGAAGAAATCACGGCGTAGAGAGTGCTTTAGTAAAAATGTCTGCGATCTGATCTGTAGTGTTGATAGGGAGAAGCCGTATCTGCTTTGTGTGAATATGATCACGTATAAATTTTTGATCTATTTCTATGTGTTTTGTATGGGCATGAAAAATCGGATTGTTGGCGAGTGCGATCGCTGATGTGTTGTCGCAATACATGTCCGTGGGTTGAGTTTGAGGTATGTCGAAGTCTTGAAGTAGTCGCCGAAGCCACAAGACATCCGCAGTAAGAGCTGCTAAAGCACGATATTTCGATTCCGTGGATGAGCGAGCTACTGTATGTTGCTTTTTCACGATCCAGGTGATTAATGTATCACCAAGAAACGAGCAGTAGCATGAAGTGGAGCGACGAGAGACAGGATCGCCGACCCAATCTGCATCGGAAAAGGATTGAAGAGAAAGTTTAGATTTGGATATTGGTAAGCCGTAATCAAGCGTACCTTTGAGATAGCGAAGCAGGCGTTTGAGCAAGTAGATATGCTGCGAAAGCGGCTGATGCATGTGTTGAGACAATTGATTTACACTATAAACGATGTCGGGTCTTGTGATCGTCAAATACTGAAGGGATCCAGTAAGCTTCCGGTAAGTACTCGGATCGAAGAGCACAGAGTCGAGCGGAAAATCTTGCGGCAGTTTTATGCAAGAGGGATTGGCCAAGGATTTGCAATGTGTTAACTGTGCTTGCTGTAAAAGGTTAGAGACATAGTGTTGCTGAGAAAGGAAAAACTTATCTCTAGACCTTGAAATCTTGATGCCAAGGAATTCGGTGGCCTGGCCAAGATGTTTCATAATAAATCTGCTGTGTAGTTTTGAGATAATGTGATCAATGGTATTTGGATCATTTCCAGTAATTAATATGTCGTCGACGTATATTAGCAAGTACACTTTTATGGATAGTTGCTTAAAAATAAGAAGCAAATAATCTGCATTGCTATGATTAAAACCAATAGAGACGAGATAGGAAGTGAACGTATTGTACCATTGACGTGGAGCTTGCTTGAGTCCATAAATGGACTTGTGAATGTGGCACACGTGGGTCGGATGAAGGGTATCCTCGAACCCTTTGGGTTGGGACATGTAGACAGTCTCTGAAAGATTACCGTGAAGAAATGCATTGGCGACGTCTAATTGATGAACCTGCCAATCATTATGAAGAGCGAGAGTTAATAATATACGGATTGTAGGGAGTTTTGCTACGGGACTAAAAGTCTCCGTATAATCAATGTCGTATTCCTGATGGTTGCCTAGACCCACAAGCCGTGCTTTGTGCTTGGCAATTGTATTGTCAGAGTTAAGTTTTAGTCGATACGTCCATTTGCAGCCCAAAATGGGAGCGTCTTTCGGAGGCGAGACAAGGCTCCAAGTGCCTTGTTGTTGAAGGGCAAGAAACTCTAAGGCCATAGCATGACGCCTTTCTGATGATTTGTTGGCTTCAGTGAAACTAGTCGGTGCAGCAACGGGAGCATTGGGAATATGGCATAAGTTGAGACGAACCCGAGGCTTAAGATTACCAATTTGAGCCCTGGTGACCATTTGGTGGTGAGGTGTATGATCAGAAGAGGTCGTTGCAGATCTGGGTTGTGAGGGTGGCAGCGAGATAGGAGGAATTAAAGGCTCGGAATTGAGACCTCGAGTGGGCGGAGAGACAGTGGGGGGTTGGGTAGGCAAAGTTGGAATAGGAGGGTAAGAGACAGAAGTAGGTGTGAGGAAAAATGGAGAGTGATCAGCAGCTGGGGAAGAATTGTTGGTGGATTGTTGAGTGAAGGGAAAAGACTGTTCATCAAAGGTAGTATGGCGAGAAATCAAGATTTTATTAGTTGATTTGTCAAGACATTTGTAGCCCTTGTAGGTGTCTGAATATCCGAATAAAACACAAATGGTAGCCTTGGGTTGCAATTTGTTATGTGAGTGCGGAGGTGCAAGCGGGAAACATGCGCATCCAAAAACTCGAAGATGGTTGTACTTAGGTTTAGTATTATGGAAAACTTTGAAGGGGGACAAGTTACGAGTCACAGGTGAAGGCATACGGTTAATCAAATAAGCGGAGGTCAAGACTGCGTCGGGCCAGTGAATGTAAGGAACGGAGGACGTGTGGAGTAAGGTTCGAGTCGTCTCAATAAGATGCCGATGCTTACGCTCGGCGACTCCGTTTTGTTCTGGAGTGTAAGGACAAGACACCTGGTGTTGAATGCCATTAGTTAAAAGAAATTCTTTGAAGTGTTGATTGACGAATTCCGTTCCACCATATGTACGAAAAACTTTAATAGATTTGGATGTATATTTCTCAACTTGAGCTTTAAAATTGCAGAAAATATTAAAAACGTCAGATTTGTTTTTCATAGGAAAAATCCACGTGAATCGCGAGAAATCGTCAATAAAAAGAACGTAATAACGAAAACCTTGCACCGAAGTGACGGGAGCCGGTCCCCAAATGTCCGAGTGAATTAAAAACAATAAAGACTGAGAACGGTGAGCAGTTTTAGGAAAAACAAGTTTAAGACTCTTTGACATTTGGCAAGAATTACAAACAGACATTTCTAAAGGTATTTAAGCTGCGGATTATTTGCAGAAATTAAGTGAAGAGTCTTGGGATGCGGATGTCCCAATCTTGAATGCCAGGGAGATGTTTGTGCCGCCGAGAGAGCTTTGTTCTGTGCCGGAGGTTGACTAGTTTGAATTGGGTAAAGACCGTTGGTGCACGGACCTTGTAGAATAAGCACTTTCTTCGTCGTAAGATCCTTAAAAACAAAGCCAGATGGATTAAACGACACAGATATATTGTTATCTTTAGTTAATTTAGAAATATATAACAAATTATAGCGTAATTGTGGAGTATGAAGAACTTGAGATAGGAGTAGCTTACGATTCGGGGTTGGTAAGATACCAGCCCTGGTATGCGCGATGTTTACCGATCGACCGTTGCCGACGATGATGCCATCATTTCCTTGATAGGAGTTGGACAGAGACATATTATCAAGTGAATGTGTAAGGTGCGACGTCGCCTCTGAATCCAAGAACCAGTTGGACTGCGGGTTGTCTACGGTAGCAGCTAGAGCTTTGGTTGTGATATTGGTAGATGAAGGAATGTATTGAGGGTTGAGTCGATGCCAACACGATGATGCCGAGTGGCCTCTTTTGAGGCAAATTTGACAGCAGACAGGTGGTGTTATGGTTGACCTTTGTTGGGATTGTTTGGCCACGTCATTTTGTCCGCGATTGCGACGAAAGCGTCCACGAGGGGCATACAGAGCCACAGAGGGATTGGGAAGTACCGAATGTCTAGTGGCATCGGAGGTAAGGTTGATTTCTTCGCTTAGAAGAAGAGGGTATAGTTGGTCGAGGCTAATAGGATTGAGCATTGTCCGAATAGCAGTTTTAAACGATTGATATGATCCTGGTAAGCCATTCAAAATGTAATGGATTATATCCTCTGTATCAACCGAAGATCCTGCAGCGGTGATCTGATCAACTATGGTTTTGATGTCAGATAGATACTGAGTCATTGTAAGATTTTTGAGGGAAATATTATGAAGAGAGTTCTTGAGTTGGATGACTTTGGATCTGTTAGACGATTGAAACCGTGTTTCAAGAACGGTCCAAATAGCAGCCGTTGATTCAAGATTAACAACGTAAGGTAAGATTGAAACATAAATGGTGGAGCACAAAGAGGCGGCAAGTATTTGATCGGAAAGAGTCCATTTATCGAATAAAGAATTTGGAACAGTTGTTCCGTCATTCTGTAGAATGTTACGATTAGGAGGAACGGTTGAGGGATCAAGAAAAGTATGAAAACCTTGAGCTCAGAACAGTTTCAAGATCTGAGATCTCCAAACGACATAGTTATCTGTTGCTAGTTGAATCGGAGCTATGTTCTTGATGTTTGATACTAAGAACTTGAGAGAAGAAGAAATCTGGATCTCCTCTTGTTGCTCCGTGATCGTTTGCGTGCTGCTTTGCGAATTTGCTGAGCTCTCCATGGTCGTCCCGCTCTGATACCATAAAGAAGAGTAACAGGCGAGGAAGACAAAGACAAGAAAGAAAGAACAGAGAGGAAAGAAATATTTTATTCACCTTGTCACGGGTTTCAAGCTAGGCATCTATATATAGATTGTTTAGGCCTGTATTTACAAGACAGTCAATGAGTCTATGACAGCTCATTAATATTTAATTAATTACAAGTATATTGACTACTCTTATACTTTTAGTGTCAATAGAACACATATATAGCATCCATGCCCAAACATGCCTAGACTAGTTTATTTAACATGGAAAGCCTAGCACTAGTTCTTAAGTAATTTAGTATAACCTCTTAGGTGTAGTTAACTTGATCCAAAGTTAGCTTGACCTTTTTCAATGACATTTGACCCTTAGACTTCTAGCCCAGCCTATTTTATCATAGGTAGACTAGTAGCCTTCCCTAAGTTAATCTAGTGGATATGAGATCTAGTACAATGGACCATGGACCCTTCTATTTTTAGTCTTTAGTCTCTCCTAATTGATCTTAAGTAGACTAGTAACCTTTTCCTAAGTTGATCTAGTTAATCTTAAATCAAGTATAATGGATGCATGAACTTTAGACTTCTTGTTCTCCCAACTGTATCCAAGATAGACTAGTAGGTCAACCCTAAGTTGGTCTATTTGATCCTAGATCTAGCCCAGTCAACCTTTGAACTTAGATGTCTAGCTCTCCCATGTTGAGCTTATATAGGTTAATAGGCAGTCTCTAGAAGAATTATTGATCCTAAGTCATATAGTATATCACTTAACTCTTCATCCTACTATTCCCTAATTGATCCTAGGTGAACTATCTATCCCTATTAATTAATCCTAAGTGGATTAAAAATTTACCCTAGCATATTCTTATTGATCCTTGATGAACTAATGTTCTTAAGTGACCAAAGTTGATCTTAAGTCTCCTAAAAAGCCTTCTAGCTGTAACTCTAGCCTATTATAATTGAGTTAGTTTAAGTAGTCAGAAGTATTTCATTAGCTTGTATTAGTTAACAATAAAGAGACTAATGGGCATATCTAGATTGGTCTAGTTAAACCTAGGCTGCATAGTTATCCCCTTGAACTTTTAAGACTGTCTCCTCTCGGTCTATTCTAGTAGGCTAATATCTTCTTTTAGATTATACTAGTTGAACCAAAGTAAATTAATGGACTTTTTTAATTTTGTCTGGTTGATCATATTTATATTTTGAGGAAAATCTATATATAAACTGTATTCATATTTTTCGGGAAGGTCGTGTGCTGATTTAAAGAAAGGATGCACTTAAATTCAATACAAATTGGGTATGCCTTATATTCTTCCTTTTAGTTGATCTTTTTGTGCTTTTTGTTCAATTTCTATTGTTATTTTGAATTTTGTCCAGTGTTTCTCACTTCTTCTGGATATGCAGGTTTTGTCCGAATTACTCGGTTTTAATTTTTACTGCATATTTTTGAGTAATATACGATTATCTGTGCCTTTCCATCTTAGAATGTTGCAGTTTAGTTGATAGGGTTTTTTCCAGTTTTGTTTTAGAATGATTGTAGCTACTTTAGTTGGCTAAAATTTTCTTTAAGGACATTATTTTATATCTCCAAGATTTTCCTAGTTAAACCTACCGTTTGATTCTAACTGAATGGGTGTGAAGCATTGCCCCCCCTCAAAACAAGTGGTTTTAAGCATATTGCTCTTTAGTTTCGAAACCCCCGTGCCCCTTGACCCCGCGAACCGGGCAAGTGAATAGGGGGCGCTATTGTAAATTTTTAGAGTATTTGAAATGCATTATTTATCACAAATTTGGTATATTTTAAATTCATAATGGTTTGTTTATTAGGTTGTCTTTTTCGCTTAGTGCTCCCTCCATGAGGGTTGACTATAACCCCTTTTATTGTGTTTAATATATTGTAAATTCATTGTCATTACAGTCAGCTGTTGTCATCTCCACCACCGTCATTATCCATCACCAACCACCTCTGATCATCATCATCACTTGTTGTCAATAATTGCCGGTCATCACCATGGCCCTCGATGGTCACCGTTGGCACCACCTTTATCGATAGAAATAGCTACTTGCCTCTAGCCACCATTGCTATGGGTGTATGGTCAGTGAGTCAAGCCACCATGATATGGGTGTAAGTGAGTCAAGCCTGCTCGTGACCCGGCTTGAACTCGACTTGATAACGAGCTAGTGAGCCGAGCTTATAGAGCCGAGCTTATTGAGCCGTTAGCTCGAGCTTGACAAGTCTCAACTTTTGAGATCGCGAGCTGTCTCAATTAAAACTTAGAAGTTTTTAAATAAAAAATTACTAGTTTATTAATTTTAAATTTTAAAGAATAGATAATTAAAGCTATAGTTAGTTTTTCAAAAAGAAAAAAAGTTAAAGCTGCACTTATAGTACTATATATATATATACATGTATATATATATATATATATATATATATATATATATATATATATATATATATATATATATATATATATATATATATATGTGTATATTGGAATTTCTTCACAAGAAAAAGAGAAATGCTGTCAACGTTTAAATCTGTTATCCATAAGAAAAAATGCAAACGACACATTTTTATCAACGGTAAAAAGCAACGAACTCATCTTCCTCTCCGGGAAAATATGGAACGCATTGTTCTTCTCCGGCTATCATCACGTTGACCGTCCACCAGTCTTTTTTGGCGAGCTCATGAGCAAACTTGAGAGCTCACTTTTATTGTACAAGCCGAGATCTAGTACACTCTTTGAGCTTGAGCTCGACTTTGAACTCATGTTTTAACAAATGAGCCGAGCTCGAGTTAGGCATGACTCGAGCTCGATTCAACTCCTTTACAACCCTAACCATTGCCACTAGGTATTATTAAAAATTTAATAATGTAATTAAGTATTGAAAAAAATAAATTTAAAAGTAGACAAATTCGCTCATCAAACGGGTGACTTATACTGACTCAGACTTGCTGAGTCATGTGTCAGTCGCAGAAATAACATGCAATTTATTTTAAAAAAAATATATTGTAAGTTGCCCATTAAACGGGCGACTTGCTACAGTAAATTTTGAAAAATAATTAAAAAATAAAATAAGTGAAAAATGTATTAAATAAATATACTTGAAAAACAAATTAAAAATAAAAAATAGAGACAAAAAAATATAGAATTGTGATATTTGCTCTTGAAGCCTCTGTTTAAGGAGAAATTTTGAATCGTTTAAAAAATATTAAAAAAAAACTTTGAATCGTTATTTTTTTTTCTGTCGCTTTAATTTTCGATATAACGCCTATCCATTAAATATAGCCATTAAAATTTCAATACTGTCAAAATAAATATATTTTTTATCAAATTTTGATGAATATCTATTTTTTTTAACTATTAACTTCTATTTAAATACAGAAATTATAGTTTACATTAACATTATATTTTTTTATTTTTTTTCTCTTTTTTTATTTTAAATTATTTTTTAAGTATATTTATTTAATATATTTTTCACTTAATTTATTTTTAAATTATTTTTTAGAATTTACTGTAGCAAGTCGTCCATTTAACGGACAACTTACAATAATAACATTTTTTTAAAATAAGTCTTCTATTAGTTCAACGATTAAGACATGACTCAGTAAGTCTGAGTCCGCATAAGTCGCCCGTTTGTTGGGCGACTTTGCCTATTCTTAAATTTATTTTTTTCGATATTTAATTACATTATTAAAATTTTAGTAATACCTAATTTAAAAATTTGTCCTTGCCAATATTGGTCACCTACCACCGCTATCATTTGATTTTACTTTACATTTTTTACTTTAAAACAACAAAAAATAATAATAATCACTTTCATTTTTTTTATATTCATTCAAACAATTCCTAAAATTTTCATATTCAATATATATTTTTTTACATTACATTCTTTTAGCAAGCAACCAACAATCTAAAAATAAAATCTATATTCTGTATATTTCTTCGGTCACTGAATTAAGAACATTATGAAATGATTTTTGTTGTGTCCTAAAATCTTCATGGCTGTAGAGAGAGATATATAGTTTAGCATCTTAGTTTTGTACTAAGATCCAATACACAGACAGATAAAAAGATAGGGGTGTAGCATTCATAAGAGACATGAAAGTTTATATATGAAAACCACTGAAAAAGGGAGAAATCAAAGGGTCTTGCCCGGTTTAAATGAATCCCTTGGTGTTTTTAGTTGATTAAAAATGAGACCCTTCCTTGGTGGAAAGGTCTTGGCTCAATATAGCAAATATACAACATATAAAGTGCATTAAAATGTGAGAGTTGGAAGCATCAATGTTGACATGTTTGTTTGGTCGACAGGACCATAGTTGGCAATCAATATAAGTTGGAACAATCGTAGTTGGTGGGTAACAGAGGTCGAAAAGATCGTAGTTATGTGACGATAGTTGAAAAGACCGTATTCAACAGGCAACAGAGGTCCAAAAGGCAGTAGTCAAGATGCAGTGGTCGAAAGAACCATAGTTGGCAAGCGACGGAGCTCAGAAAGATCATAATCAGGTGACGGTGATCTAAAGGACCATGGTTGGCGGGCAATGGAGGTCTAAAAGACCATTATTGTAAGACGGTGGTTGGATAGACTGTAATCGGTGGAAGAACCATAGTTGGAAGGCAATAGAGGTCAGAAAGATCATTTTAGGGGGGGCCGTGGTTGGAAGAATCATTGTAGCAGGCGACAGATGTAAAAAAGAAAGATCATATTCAGTGACGGAGGTCGGAAAGACTATAGTTGGCAAGTGACATTGGTGTTTAGGTAGAAGTACGGTAATGGTCGATGGTCAGGTGATGGAGGTGGTGGAGTAACATAAATAATTATGAAATTAATTTAGGGCTCTATCAATCCCTAAATAAATGCTTAGATTTTCTTTGATATAAAAATTATAAAAGCTTCACTGGATATGCAAGTATATGCCGAATCAAGTAATATAATGATAGAATAAATTATCGATCCCATAAGGAAGAATGTTTATTTGCAAATACTAGTACTATTTACTTCAACTACAATAATTATTCTACTCAATAAAAATAAGTTTTGGTAGAGATTCAATCACTTAATTTAAAATAAATAATAATTACATGAAACACTATTAGGATAAATTATTTTGGATTGATGGAAAGTAAATACAACATGTTTTTATAATGATTCTCTTTTAGAATGATGCTAATCATAGAATATGCATCATCGACCGCTCAATCTAGAATGAAGAGATAAAGGATAGATTATATTAAACTCTTCCAATCTCAATATCACTCTAAACTCTTATAGTCTATCACCCTATTAAAATCTTAGCAGAGTAAGTAGAGCGTGTACTATTAAACGTCCCTAATGATAATTTATCTCTAGTGGAGATTCAATTACTTAATTTAAAATAAAAAATAATTAAATGAAGTACTATTAGGATAAATTATTTTGGATTGATGTAATATAAATACATTATATTTCCTAAAGATTCTCTTTTATATTGATGTTATTCATAACATATGCATCACTGACCGTTTAGTCAAACATGAAGAGACAAATGATAGATTAAACTCTTCTAACCTTAATACCATTATAAATTCCCATAATCTGTGATCATATTGTTGACTTTATTTTTCCTTAAACCCTTGGTCAAAGGGTTTAACTTGGTCAAATTGACCAAGCTAGACCCCAAGACCTCTCCCATTCCATTTAGTGGGTCAAACCAAGTCTACTGAGCCCAAACCTAGGCCCTGGGTCAACCTAGTTGACCAGGTTAACCTAGGTGGTAAACTAGGTTGACCCAATTGACCGAAATCTCTTCCCTTCTAATTTCAAATCAATTACAATCCTACTTTGACTCAACCCCTTTCCATTTGGTCTTAATTGACTAGGTTGACCAAGTCAACCCAAGTCTCCCTAAGGTCAAATTGACATATTTAAGTCAATTAAAGCCCATTGAATGCATTAAATACCTTCCTATTGATCCTTTGAGCAAGACCACGACCAAGAGAGGTTATTTTCCCTCCTAATTAACCCTATAAGCAATCACAACCCTTGATCATGATCCATGGCCTTTAAATAAAGACTTTAGGGTTCCAAATAGAGAATCTTGCATTCTATTATTTCCAAGAGCCCCCTAAGCCCGAGAACTTTCATTTGAGAGCTCTCCTAACTCCACCCCACCTTCCTCAATCCAATTCCACCCAATCAAACCTTGCCAGCAATGGGATTCCGGCGAGCTTGAATCAAAATACTTTCAAGGCTTTTGTGCTCAATCTAGGCATTGCGAGCTCGTTGAGTCTTCTATAACTAGGAGCATAGATAATCTACAAGTGTAACAAGCCCTTATACAGTTCAAACCGTCTATTAAATCAAGGAATATTGCTAACCCTAGACTAGAACACCTAGATATAATTAGCATTCAAGATATCACATTTTAGAACACAAAATCACCTCCCCATGAATGCTCTTCATTCCTAGTACATATGTTTAAAATTTCTTTGGGTTTTTAATTCAACGAGAGTTCGATCCATACATTCCTCTGATCGTTGATCTCGTAATCAATGATCTAAATTGAGTCATTACGTGATATTTCTAAACCACGCAGTCATTATAGCCACTCCAATCTCCATTTTTCAAGATTACAGCTGCTCAATCAAGATGGTGAATGATCAGACTGCTGCGTAGGCCGTTGACTCACCTAAGTGTAAAGCGTGTGGATCCCACGGATTGAATACCAATAATTGTCGACAACACAAACATTGTCATTTAATGTCGTCATTGGAAATCATTATCCACAGTCTAGGGATGAATCTCGAGCTGCCAAGTGTCACTCAGCCCGTAATTTAGAATATAATTACCTTTTGTAATTATTTTTATTAAATTTTTATTATCAGAACTTCACTAATTAATTAAAATTTAATTTTAAACCTAAAAAATTAACATTTTATATCATAATTTTTATAAAAATAACTACTTTAATTTAAAATTAGTATTCAGTTAAAATATTAATTATATTTTAAAATTATTCAAATTATTAAATATTTTGTATTTTGAATTAATGATTAATTATTAATAACTAAAATATTTTATATAAAAATTTAAATTTATTTTAAAACATATATATTATTTCAGATTAATGTTTAAAACATTTTAATTTAAAATTTAATTATTTTAAATAATTACTATATATTAATGGATTATTAATATTTAAGTAATCAATATATTATTAATAATTAATTACTTTTAAATAAAATATAAAATTTTATTTTCTATAAAATCAGAGAGTTAGTTTTGGTTATTTAATTTTAAATAAAAAAATATTTCCTATTTTAACTATTTTTCTTAATTATTTAATTACTTAAATACTTATTTAATAATAAATTAAATTAAAATGTAATTATTTTCTAAAATTTATTAAAAAAAAATATTAAATTATTTCAAACTTCATCAAGTTTAATATTTAATTTAATTTATTTTAATAATTATTTTTAAATATTATTTATTTTAAATTACTTTAAAATACACTTTAAATAGATTAAACATCAATAATTCATATTTAATTCATTTTAAATCCTAAAAAAACCTATAACACCTCATATATTTTTAGAAAAAAATTTTTAATTTAATTTAAAATTATTTGAAGCAATTGAAAATTAATTTTTATTATTTATTTTTATGTTATTTAATTATTTAAATATTTAATTACTATTTAAATAAATTATACATTAAGTATTTTTAAATTAAAAATTATTTTCAAACTATTTTGAACCTTTTCTTGGGTGACTAGTAAATCTCTCATATTTTTATATACACATATACATTGAACTATTTTTAATTATATTACTTTTAAAATTTATATACTCACTACTAAAAATTTGGATTTTTCGCAGCAGATGTTAGGAGCGGTTTTAGAACCGCTGCGAAAACCATATTGTAGCATCGGTTTTAGCCGCTGCTGCTTACACCGGTTATAACCAATGCAATTAAAACATGTTCAGATATGACTAATTTGCATCGGTTTTAACTGGTACAAAACTAGTTATTTGTACCGGTTAAAATCGCTGCATATGTAAGTGATTCGCAACTGCTACCCCGTCGGTCGTAAAACCGCTGTTGATTGTCGTTGCAGCGCATAGTAATTACCGTTGCAAAGAAAATAGTAGCGGTTATAACCGCTGCAATAACTCAAAATTTGTGCTGCGATTACCTTAATTTTTTATAGTGAATCAAACCTTTAATATATATATTACTTTAAAATTATATATATGTCAAATCCCTTAATTTTTAGAGATCTACTCGTGAAATTTTAAACATTCATTATGCATGTGAGTAACATTCGTGGGAGGAGGATTAGTGAATGATTGGGCTCCAATCATTCTCTAATCACTTTGCTAATCTCATTTAATTATCTTTTATATGTATAGGACGCACGAGCACCTAGTTTAGGCTATCCTAGATCTAAGGACATGGAGTGCTTATGTTTGCTGCAATTTCCTTTTTTTTTTTAACCCAAGGGTTAGTCTTAAACATTTAATTCAAACCTACTTAACGTAGCGACATCCTAAGGACAAGAATCAAGGACCCGTCTATTGAACTTAGAGAAATTCTAAGAGCTAAGGTACACCTCCGATTGATATGAAACTTTAAACACTTGAACTTAGTGACATCCTAAATTTCCAAAAAATTTCTAGGATTTTTTAGGATTATTTAAACCTCCTCTTGATGTTGATCTGAGCTGTGTATATTGTTTAAGCCTAGTTGAACCTTTTTTTCCTCTTGAGTAGGAATTTTTTAGTCTCCTCCCTATGTGCCAATCCCATCTGAGAGGATAATGTAGGATCCTTAATCGAGAGTTTTCTTAGGCTCTAGTTTGAGATGTAATTAACCACACGGCTTGAAGACTTGAGAAACCAAATTCTACCATCAAATAAACACCACTCAAGCTGATGTATTGGTGGGGAAACCTCTTTATTCCTATCAGGTAATGCATATTTTTACCCATCGGGGTGTGTTGGCGAAGAGCCACTATCCTCTATAACTAATTATATGTATGATCTAATCTGCCATTTCATTGGCTCGCTTGCGAAGAGCATTAAGGCCTATGATCATCTCGTCCTTTGGGATAGTGTGATCATATACCCTTTGCATTCTATCCCCACTAAGTGGTACCTTTTCGGAGGTCCATACTTATGAAAATCTTAGAAGAAAAAGTAAAGTGAGTGCTATTAAAACCCCCTCATAATAATTTATCTCTATAAATTTAATAAATGAAAAGTGTTATGTCTATACTTGCATCATACCAAATCAACATAAATAGATGTGCTTGCTTTCCTTATTCCTGTGCTCCATATTACACCTGATATTAAATTACACATATAGTCACTATGCGTATTAAATGAAGACCTAGTATATTAAAAAATTATGAAATTATTTGATGAAGAGAACTCATTAGTGCTACCATATTTCATTTACATCATCAATTTAAAATTAAAGAATTTAACATACATAAAGAACAAGCGAAGTATATTCATTTTCATTAACTACACAAGAGAAAGAAAGTACAGAAAAAAGACATCATCAAATTGTTCAATTATCTCCTCTATATACCTCCTTGAACTTATAGAATTGATTCCATAAACACAAGCCAAATGCTTTAATAGAATATGTCTAGTACTTCTTTGAATTCCCTTAGTTGTCACACCTAAGAAAACATTAGAAAAGCACAATCAAGACTTAAATTAAATAAGTGACTTAACTCCTCCACTAACATTACCGATAAATTATTTATAGAGAAATATTAAAAATAGATTATGGTATCGTTGCGCTCAAGACACTTACACAAGGGTACAAATAAAATGATTCAACACCGTAATGCTAAAGGTTTCCTCCACCATGGCGCTTGCTGATATGGACCAGTTATTTAATGAATCAACACATCACTTCACTGGCAGATTGTTGACCTGAACCGTTATAATTGTAGCTTCATGGCACTGCTGATGATTGAGCGTTGTGATGTCCACGTGACACTCCCTTGACTTAACAGTGCTAGAATTTGGTTCCGCAGCGCTATGCAGATAGAAATTGGGCTTTAAGACACTAACTCTTATGATGATACGGTGCTATCAAATAGAGACTAGGCTCACAATGTCCATATTTGAGCTCTTCGATGGTGTCAATGATAGTGCCGCACAGTATTGTGTCTGATGCTGCAGCGTTGCACCATATTTGAAAATTTTGCTCATTTCCTATATTTTTCAGTATAAACACAACTAAGAAAATATTTTTCATTAATAAATTAACACGTTGAAAATATAACATTAATTTATATTTATCATTAAGTGAGAGTCCGACGATAGTCAATGGTCCTGTAGAAGTCTGGCGATGATTGGTGGTTAAGCAGAAGTCCAACGACAATCGGTGGTCGAGCAATGGTCAAGGAAGATCTTGGCGGCAAGAGAGATCTCAAAACTTTCTTTATTTTTTCTCTTCTTTCTCTCCATCTTCTTTGGTGAAGAATGAGGGGTCTATTTATAGTTTCTTAGGAGTGGCATAAGCAATAAATTGGGAGAATATCAAGGGTATATTAAAAGTGTTTTTAATGGATTGCCGATCTTGACTCCCTTAATTATGGAAAATATTATCGAGTATTTAAGTGTCTTAATGATATCAAAATTTGGTGATCTTAGGCTCATTGGATTCATCTCATAGAGTCGCTTGATTCAACTTATACGCCTGTCACATTTTAAAATCATTTAATTATCCAATTTATAGTTTGAACCTTTTAAATGCACTTTAAGTCTTTGATTTGGACCAATTTCTGCTTGAATTAGGTCAAATTAGGTCTCATTGGGTCAATATTTTTGATATATTCAGTTCAACTATAAGTTTGCAAAAATTAGAGTCTGGCAGACCCTAAATTTAATTTTGGAAGATTCCAATTTGAATTTGCCTCGATATTTGATTTATATTTGATTGAGATAATTTTTTGAAGATATATCAGTATCCCATTATTTTTAGACATGGTGGCCTGCAAAGTTCAAAAATATATGTTGGACTATTTCAAATTATTGTAATGTAAATTACAATCTTAGGATTATTATGATGCACAACCACTCCCTGGACATCAACAAGGATGTTCTTTCAGAGCTATAAACCAAATAAAATACCCTTGATCATAATTTTAACATGTCTTGAAGTTTGTGTGTCAATTGAAGTACTGACTTTTGAGAAATGTCGAAAAATTTATTTCCATTCTTTTAAATTACTAAAAATTGACTATTGAGACTCTGTTGGGCCTTAAAAGTGTCAAAATTGAGTACATAATATTGAAAAATAATCCCAAGGACTCCAAAATGTTTGAATCACACCATACAGGCCAAAAACTAGACCCGAATATGTGTAGGCGATCAAATCGGTCAGAACGAATGACCTATCGTCAGCTTCACCAGCGGTGCCCATACATATATATATATAATATTCATACAGCACTCCATATGTTCAATTTTTTTTTTGGAGGTGGCTACTATGTCGCCTCCTTTAGGTTGTTACTATAACAACTAAAAGATGACTAAATCCCACCCCTCCTTTTCAATGTTTTTAAAATATTTTTTCCAGAGATTTTTTTTAAGAATATTTCTCCAATAATATTCTTATTTATTTTAAATATTCTTAAATATTATCAAAATATTATTATTCTCCCAAAAATATCTTGTTCTTCCTATTTTGTCTATAAATAACCCTTCTAAGGGTAGGGGAAGGTTGCACCTCTTCTCATTCTCCTTTCCTTTTCCAACCTTCTTATAATAAAGACCTTCCACTCTCTTGAATAGGTTACATTCCATATCAAGTTCTAATGCCCCTCTTGGTGTAACATGAACACTCACACTCAAACTCCTTCATATATTAGAGGATTTTTCACTACTTTAAATAGGTAGCATCCACTATCTAATTTTAGTTCCCCTCTATGTGTAGAAGAAAATTGTCTCCTTCCATCTTCTTTTTCATCATAGTTCTTCTTATATTTGAGGCATTACACTATTTTTTATAGGTGGCATCCAATCTCAAGCAGCAATACCCCCTTTATGTATAAGAAGTATATCTTGTCTTCCACCTTATTTCCCCAATACGCCTCATATTAGAGGCATTCCAGTGTCTTAAATAAGTGGCAACCCCTATCAAGCTTCAATACCCCTCTTTGTGTAAAAATCTCGATGAGAGTTTGCTCTCTCAATAGACTTCCCAAGATAGAAGAAGATCAACCACCTCTTTATAAGAGAAGCTGGTTTGAAAGATCTAGTGGTAGTAGCACCCAGGAGGAGAATTAATAAGTGTCGACAAATGGGAAAAAAATTTATGATGATTGAGCAAACGTCTAATGGAGATTGGGTGGAAGTCCGGCTATGGTCGCCGACCGGGGTGAAGTCCAGTGGTGATTGGGTAGAAGTTTGGCAGCAATCAATGATTGGTTACAAGTCCTGCAGTAATCGACAACTAGAACGTGAGTTGAAGGTGACAAATATGTTGCTAATAGAAAATCTTAAATTAATAAGTTATTATTTTAACCAAAGAACTTATACCACATAACTATCTAAGATAATATATTATGTTTCAACAGTAGAAAGGGCTACTGAATTATATTTTCTACTAGACCAAGAAACTAAAGAGTTTCCTATGAATTGATAAGTTTTAGAAGTACTTTTCTGATCAACCTTATATCCTACAAAAATTAAATCAGAATAATCAATAATTTCAAAAGAAGAGTTATGCTTATGATACCAAATCTCTAAATTTTGAGTTCTCAAAAGATATCTTAGAATTTTTTTAACTTCTGTCAAATGTAATTTCTTTAGAATTAGATTAAAATCTAGCACATAAATAAATATTAAACAAGATATATGATCTGCTAGCATTCAAACGAAAGCAAATGATCTAATTATTCCTCTAAATTTCTTTTGATTAATAGATTTTTCCTTATAATTCCTTATCTAATTGCACTGAGGAACTCATAGGTATAGTCACTAGTTTAGCATTGTCCATTTTATATTTCTTGAGAATGTTCTTAATATACTTTGACTGACTAAAAAAAGTTCCTTTCTTATTTTACTTTATACTAAAACCAAAAAAATAACTCAAGTCTCTCATCAAGCTCATCTCAAATTCACTTACTCATTATTTTTGAAAAATCATCACAAAGATTTTTATTGGTATATCCAAATAAGATTTTCTCAATATATATTTGAACAATGAGTATGTCATCTCCTATCATTTTTAAAAAAAGAGTGGACTCCACACTTCCTTTCATAAATTATCTTTCTAATAGAAAAATACTTAACCTCTCATACCAAGCTCTAGATGCTTGTTTTAGTCCATACAACGCCTTTTTTAATTTAAACACCTAATTAGGAAATTTAGAATTTTTAAAACCTAGAGGTTGCTCAATATAAATATCCTCTTATATCACATCATTTAGAAAGATACACTTAACATCTATTTGAGATAATTTAAAATCTTTAAAACTAGTAAAGGCTAGCAAAATCTTTATCACTTCAAGTCTCTCTATAGGGGCAAAAGTTTCTTCAAAATCAATCCCTTCTATTTGATTATTATCCCTTGGATACCAATCTTGCCTTATTTTTAATCACAACACCTAAATCATTTATTTTTTTTTAAACACCCACTTAGTTCTAACAACACTTTTATACCATAGGTCTTTCAATTAATTCCCAAACATCATTTCTAATAAATTGATCCAATTCTTCTTATATGGCCAAAATTCAAAATTCATCTGAAAGTTCTTGATTTATATTAGCGGGTTCAATCATCAATATAAATATATAATAGGTTCACTTCTTTATTAAGTCTATGCATAGTCCTAACACCCTCATTAGATTCAACTAAAATTAATTCCTTAGGGTGACTCTTAGAACACTTTCATTCTCTAGGCAAACAGTTTTCAGTTCCAACGTATTCTACTCCAAATTTGTCTTTTTTAATACATTGGGAGATATTTTCAGTATGATATTCTTTCTAACTTTAGTTCTTCCAAAATTCTAGATTCATCAAAAATAACATGTGTGGTCTTCTCAACTACCAAAGTTCTCTTGTTAAAAACTCTATAGGATTTACCAACACTATAATATCCAAGGAAAATTCCTTCATCAAAGTGAGGATCAAATTTTCCTAAAAGAGTTTTACTATTATTATGAATGAACACCTTGCATCCAAAAACATACAAATGTGAAAGATTTAGATGTTATTCACTTAAGAAGTTCAAAGGATGTCTTATTCAATTTGGATCTAATATTCACCCTATTCAGAATATAGCAAGTCGTACTAATCACTTTAGCCCAAAAAATATTTCAGAAGTGAGTATTCTATGTTGCAACCCATGACCCCGAGTTTGAGATTTTGATGATGCCAAATAATGAGTGTTTTGGAACATTTCTTCTATTAATTTCCTTGAGTTTTTCTTTCAATGAAAAGAAGACTGTTTAGGAGTATGAGTCAAGCATTGTATTTTTCTATTAATTTTATTTTATTGGTCTGGTCCTAGGTGCAACAAAAACATTATAATCAATTCCATATTCTTTATTTCGTACCGTAAAATCGATTCTGTGAATAGATTTGTACGAATATTTTCGTATATACGATTTTCAGATCCAAAACCCTAGCCGTCTCCTGTACCGTACTGTACGATTATCTTACTTAAATTAACCCATAATTAGTGCATGTAATCCAGGCCTAATTAATTTTTGAACATCGTACTGTACGAACTGGATCGTCACCATACGATGAATAGAGACGACATCTGATCGTCCAGACTATTCCTGTACTAGTGTTTTTGTGGATCGTACCGTACGATATTATATCGTACAGTAGAAAAACTTCTAAATTTCTCAGGAGTCTATTTGTACATTCACTCTTATGAAATAAACAGTAATTTGAAATCAGAGGTTTTGGAGCCCGTTTTAGAGTCAATCAAGAATCACAGAGGGGGTGAATGTGGTTAAATTCCAAGGGAGAGAGCTCAGAGAAATTCTTGAAGAGAGGAAGGAGGAGGTGAGCTTGTGATAGGGAGATAAACCCAAAAAAAGGATTCCTCCTTGACTTAAGGAGGGAGAAAAACGAGAAGGTAGGAGGGCGAAAACAGAGTTTGTCCGCCACGCCGGGTTGGTGAAAGGGAGGTTTGTAAAGGCTTCTCCGCCTTGCCGAGGGGGCAAAAGGAGAACTATTTTGATAGTGAAAATCCTGGAGCGGAACTCCGGGGAGTGGACGTTCATATTTTGACCGAACCACTATAAAAATTCTTGTGTGTTTTTTCTATCGTCGTTTATTTTTTACTTGCATTTAATTTTCTAATATTGCATGTGAAACTTAAAGAAAAATTGTTAAAATTTTGTTGTAATTTCAAAAATAATAAAAAATTAGAACTTTGTTTAGGATTATTTTTATTAAGGAAAAGTTTTTCACAATTACCCCCTCTCTTGTCATTTAGAATATTCTAAAGAACATCTTCTCTTAATTTTTTTTTCTTTCGTAAGTTTATTCATAGTTTAAAAAGTTATAATCTTCCATTCTTTAAAAAATCTTCAAATTGATTTTTAAATTCTCTCCATAATTGAATAAAAATCTCACCCCCTAATTTCCTCTAAATCCAAGTAGAAAAACTTCTAAGTTTCTCAAGTGATTCACTTTTATGAAATAAGAATTTGACCCAAGTGAATCTTGAAAAATCATCAACTATAATAAACCTAAAAAAATTTCCTCCTTGACTTATAGTGTTAACTAGACCAAAAAGTTCCAGGTGTAGGACATCCAATGGTTTATTATTCTAAGATTCTTAATTGAATAAAAGAAGTACATAGTTTACTATTCTAAGATCCTTTATTGAATAAAAGGATGACTTTACCTATTTTTCTAATTGACATGTGTCACATAGGTGATTCTTAATGAAGTTTAGTTTAAGTATCCCTCTAATCAAATATTTTTGGAAACTAAGATTTTTCATGCTTGCATGACAAAGTCTCCTATGTCATAACCATGATTCATCACGGTAATTATTTTAAGATAAAAAGCATTATAAAATTTAATAAAATTCAGATCAAGCATGTACACATTATTTATCCTATTTCCGTGCAATATATCAATTTCATTTTGGCTTATAAAGCAAGCTTATGAGAAAATTTTAACACTATAACATTTATCACAAAGTTGACTAATACTTAATAATATTATGCTTTAAGCCTTCAACCAATATGACATTTTCAATAAAAAAAGTGTTCTTGTTGCTAATCACACATATACTTTTCACTTTCCTTGTGGTATTGTCTCCCAGCCTCCATTCCTTGCTTCTAGCGATATGAATTATGTCAAATCTCGAAGTCATATGCTTCGAACATTGGTTGTCCAGGTACCTTATGCTCTCATGAGGTCTTGTATGAGAGCAATTTTTATAAAATGATCAAACGATAGACTTGGGAACCCAAAATAAGTTTGGGTTCACCTTTTGGTAATAATAATCTAAATGCATATTAGATATGCAATGTTTTATGCCTACGAGGGCTTGCGCTCGGTAGGAGATTTAGAAACCCAGATCTAATTTTCAAAATTCAACTTTTTCAAAACTTTTGATTAATTATCTTTGGAAATTAAAACAAAAATAGTGATTATTATTATTGTATTCGAACAATAGACGATGACTAATATTTTCTTCCCTCGGGGATACATGTTAATCATTGTTATGAATTTGGGTATAAAAAAAAAGATGCTATATCCAAATTATCACAGCTAAATATTCGATTGAACACCGTTTTGATCCTTAGGGATCATATGTGGTTCTCTCCCAAATTTGGCCATGATATTCAGGATCAAATTTATAATCCTAAATCTAAACTCATAAGGGATTTTATTCACCTCTCGAGGTGATATATTATCATTAATAGGATGTTTAATTTTAGGATTAAAATTCAAATTATTCCAAAGAAAATTAAACACTTTTTCAAAACATTTATTTTTCAATCAAACAGATTATTCAAAACATTTTGAAAGCTGAAGCCTTAAAAGGCACAAGCACATAAAAGATCTTAGAAGCCTAAAAGCCTCAAAAGGCACAGACATATCAAAAACCTTAAAAGGCTAAAAGCCTCAAAAAGCGTAGGTACATAAAAGATATTAAAAGGCCTAAAAACCTCAAAAAGCATAGGTACACTAAAAAGCTTGAAAGGCTAAAAGCCTCAAATGGTGTAAGTACATAAAAATCTCAAAAGTCTAAAAGCCTCATAAGATATGTATTTCTTTAATTCTCTAAAAGTCTCAAAAAGATAAAAATTGCATGAAGGAAAATTTCTTTAATTTACTTTGTTTTAACTTGTGGCAATATATCAAAGCATATCTCAAAAATGTATAAAAAAAACTTAGTTTCCTCAGGGCAAGTTCACTTCAAAAAAAAAAAAATATTAAGCTCATATAAATATCTCAAATCCATATACAATATTACAATACATGATGTCAATATATTAGAGTTCTACCTCAATCTCAAACATACAGTCTTCTTCATCTAATGCAAGGATCTGAAAGTAAAACTCTTAATTGAAGTACTTTCATCAGCATTAATTTCTACATCCAACATTGCAATAATTTGTAATGATGACCTTCTTATCGAGAGAAGAATTGAAGCTCCAAAATATAGGTAAAAATTCTCTCAAACTGAAGACAATAGACGTTCTTTTAGGATAAACATAAAAAGGCCAACCATTAAGAAATCTTGTGTACCACTTATAATTTTGCTTGAAGAATAACTTTTTCTACACAAAGAGGGAAACTATAGTTTAATAAGGCATACCAACTATCCTATACAATGGAATGCCTCTAATATAAGAAGAAGTAGAGGATATAAGGAGAAGAAGGATAAGACCTACTCCTATACAAAGAATGACACCATAACTTATTAATTGATATCGTATATCCAAGGCAGTGAAATATCTCTAATGTATGAAGGAGTAGAGGATAGAAGGAGAAGAAAGATAAGACCTACTCCTTCTACAAAAAGAGGGGCACTAGAGCTTTATAATGAATAATACCTATCCAAGATAATGGAATGTCTCTAATGATAGAAGTAGAGAATAAAAATACAATACCAATAATAACTACTTCTTCTATATATAGAGGGGCAGTAGAGCTTGATAGGGGATACAGCCTATTCAAAATAGTAGAATGCCTCTAATATAAAAAGAAGGAGAAGAGAAGCTAAAAAAATGTGACAAGAATAAAATTTTTATGTAAAGAGGGGCATGGGCACTAGAGCTTGATTAGGGATATCGACTATTTAAGAGAGTGGAATGCCTCTAATATAAAAAGAAAAAGAAAATAAAAAGAAAATGAGGGCAAGAGAAAATTCTTCTACATAAAGAGGGGAACATTTGAACTTGATAGGAATATTGCATATCCAATATAATGGAATGCCTCAAATGTAAGAAGAAGAGAAGAGAAAAAGGAGGGAAATAACAAATTCTTCTACAAAAAAGGGCACTAGAGCTTCATATGGAACATTATATATTTAAGAGAGTGAAATGTATCCAATATAAGAAGAATAAGAGTAGGAAAAAAAAAAAGAAGACGAGATAAAGAAGAATGTTGAAGAGAAGTGTAGGGGTATTTATACTTGAAAGGAGCAAAGAAGAGTCAAATAACTTTAAATAAAGAGGGTTACATAACTTTAAATGAAGAGAGTTAGTGAATTTAACAAAGAGAGTTACATGACTTTAATGAAGAGAGTTATGTGACTTCAAAAAAATAGTTATAAAAAAATGATAACACTTGAAAAAAAAATCTTTATGTTAAAATCTTTCAAACTTTAATGAAAAGAGTTATATAACTTTAAAAAACAAAGTTACATAACTTTAAATTAAAGATTCACAAACGTTGTAAAATATATACAAATAAATAAGTAAAATAATAATATCCAAAAGATGAAAAAAAACTTTTATAAAAAATAAAATAAAATAAAATAAAATAAACTTCTCTTAAAAATATATATATGAAAAGGTTTAGTAAAAAAATTCTTGAAAAAAATAAAAAATAAAATAATAGAGAAAAATATAATTTTAAAAAAATCTATTGAATAAAAGAAGAAACAAAAAAAAACTTTTCTTTTTTTAAAAAATAAAATATAAATATAAATATTATAGGATTTTTTATGATTTAAAATATAATTTTTAAATAATAAGCTTTGGCGTCCAAAATAGGGAGGCAAGTGATACATCACTTAAAATCACCTTGATCAAGCACTAATCTCAAGACATAATCAAATTAGAAACTTTCAAAATTAAAATTTAGACCAACCAAATTCTGATCATAGAAAACTTAAAGTCAAACTAAATATCTTGACAAAATGAACCAATGACATCGAAATTGGTCTAATTTGAGTCCAAATGGGCTCAAGTCAATGGACTGATGCATACTTAGAAGTTTAAAAACATTAATTAAGTAGTCAAATGATCTCTAAAAATGTCTTGCTTATAATCAAATCAAGCATATTGATGAGATGAATCCAACGAGCCCAAGATTACTGAATTTTAACATCATTAATGCACTTAAATATTTAACAAAAGCTTTATAATTAAGGGAAATTAATATAGACCATTTGAAAGAGCACTCTTAATTTACCCAAGATTTTCTTCATATTTACGAAGCATGCCACTCCTAAAAACCTATAAATAGAACCTCATTCTTCACATGAGAAAGGGGGAAGGAATAGAAAAAGCTAGGGGGAGTTCTCTTACATTTTTTTTGTCATTGCCACTAACGACCACCACCGACTATTGTCATTAACAAACACCATCACCCTCGACGGCCAGCTTCAAAAATCACCACTTTTTTTTCAAAAAAAATTAGAAGATTTAACCTTATTGTTGGGTATATTTGTTTGCCTTTGGACATTAGTTCTCTAAAATCCCTCTTTGGAATGGGTATAGATTATATATCTGTAAACATTTGATCATTGTACTCTTTCTCTTCTTCAATTGTGAAGAAAGGAGGATATGTGAATCACTTACTACATAGTAAATTTTACAACTTGGCCAAGCACTATAATTTTTTTCTTTTTAGGGTTTTTTTTTATAAATAATTCTTCTGGTGTTATCATTTTTATTTATTCATGTTGAATTTTTGTACACTACTAAGACGTGAAATATAAACTCTACCGACTCAAATTTTCTAGAATGTAACAAAATTAATAGGTTTTTTGTTAATTAATAGTGTTTCATGTCAAAACATTTATACTAATAAATAGATAAAGAGTTTAACATCCAAATATTACATGAAGATCTAGCACTTACATAAATTAGAGAAGAGTGTAAGAATTATAAGAGAAGCTAGAGTTCTCATGTGAAAAACCAAAGAAAGAGAACAACTATGGGGTCTAGCCATATTAAAATGATTTAAATATTATTTATTAATGATTACAAGTAATGCCTTCTTCTCGAGGGAAAATATTGATCAACTGTGAAAAAAATCTATTATAAATACTAGTGTTATAGTTGGCAGTTAGAGTTGAGGTTGATGGCACACATAAATATTATAATTGATGACATATATTAGCATTATTAATAATGATAGATAATATAGTTAGTAGGTGTTGGAGTATTCATGTAAATAAGAAGATTGCAGGTTAGTAAACTATAGGCGATCAAAGATGGTAGGAAGATTGTAGTTGGGCAACAAATGTTGGAGGATTGAAGTTGGGTGACAAAGTTCGAAGGACCATAGTAGGGTGGTGGTGGCTAGAGGATCATTATTGGGTGATGGAGGTTGGAGTGTTAATTGTGTGGAATTTGATTATGTTGATCAATTAGGTTGTAGTGTTATCTTTACACTTTGGATTCTGGTGCCCCAGCACTACATATCTGATAGGCTAGTTGCTATGCACCCGAGGACTCAAGCACCCAAGCATTGCATACCTTAGCACCCCAGTGCTACATTTTTTTGGGAGAAAAAAATAAACAGTGAACTATTGTGAACACTCCAGACCATGGTGTTACGGTGCTGTCAAATAGGAGCGTTGTAAGGGTCCAAATTAGCATAACTATATTTTGAGGCTAGCTGGGAATTTTTTTTTTAGGGTGGCATCCCTTATGGTTTTTTGTATCTCTTTATTTTGTTCTTATGTAAGAATGACACAAGAGAGAAGAGAGATAAAGAGAGAGTAAGAAAGAAGAGAAATTTGTACTATTTCTCCCCAATTTTTATAATGGATTTCTTGATGTGGTGTGGCTCCATGATTTTTTCCCCATTTCAAGTTTTTTCATGTCAAATCTTGGAGTTCTTTTCTTTCTACAATAATTTTTTATATCTTGTTTGTATCATTGAGAGTTTTAATTTTACCCCTAACAACTAGTATCAGAGCCACGTTCTTTAATTCTAGTGGGAGTAATGGCTGACAAAGAAATGTGTAAGATTGAAAAGTTCATTGGTTCAAATTTTTGTTGTGGAAGATGCAATTTGAAGAATTGTTGTATAAGAAAAAGTAGTATTATCGATGGAAAGATTCATCAAGAAGAAGGATTTAATTACTATGGAAGAGTGATAGATTCTTGATCACACGACCAAAAGTTTGATATGGCTTTCACATTTCACATATGTTGCATTCAACATTATAAATGAAGACTACAATTAATCTCATAACCGTGCACTTAGATGTATGAGAAGCCATTGACCTAAGAAAAGTATTCTTGATGAAGAAGTTATTCAATATGAATACGTTGGACAGCACATCAATGACAGAGCACTTGAATAATCTAAACACTATGATAAGTCAATTGTATTCAATTGGCATCAAGTTTGATGATGAGGTGAGAGCATTAGTGATATTATATTCATTGTCAGGTGGCTAGGATGGGCATGTTACTGCTGTGAGTAACTCTTCTTCTTTTTTTGAAAAAAAAACTTTGAGTAACCCTTCAGGAAGTTTAAAGTTAAGCTTTGAGAATATTATGGGGTTAGAGCTTAATGAAGAGATACATAGGAAGGCGAACAATGAATCTTCAAATTTTACTCTTAATGTTGAAGAAAGAGGAAGGAGTTTAGAGAAAAATCCAAGTTGAAAGGGAGATTTAAATAAACGAAATGAAAGCCTACTTCATGTAGAGTGAAAGTAATATGCTGGAATTATAAAAATGGACACTTAAAGAAGGAATGTATTGTTTCAAAGAAGGATAGTGGTAGAGGTCAAGATAAAATTCATTTTACAAATATATATGCATAAGAGTTTCATTTAGATTCTCTAATTTTATCTCTGGATAATTTTGAATCTTGGGTCATAAAATTCAAGTGCTTCATTTAATGTAAGTCCTAATAAGGAGATGTTCTGGAAGTACATAGAATGTGATCAAGGCAAAGTGTATATGGGAGACAATAAGCCCTATAACATCATAGGATATATAGATATTGATATCAAAATATCAAATGGGTTAAATTTGAAAATAAAGGATATTAGGCATGTTCCTTATCTGAAGCGGAAAATATAGTTTCTATAAGTCAGCTTACAAACTAAAGCCATGTGATATCATTCACAAAAGATTCATGGAAGGTGATAAAAGGGGCTATGGTTATAGATCATGGTAGTACTGAAAGAACTATATATGTTATCAATAAAAATTAGATTCCAATGGAGTTGATGATTCAGATGTTGATGGAGGTCTTTGATATCGAAGGTTTGGCCATATGAGTAAGAAATGCAAATATTCATTTCTTACTAGAGGAAAGCATCATTGTTTAAAATCTATAAATTTAAACTCTTATGGATATTATATATGTGATTACCAACAAAGAGTGGGCTTCTCAAAAATTAATTCAAAATTAAATTTAAAGAAGGTAGATTTAGTGCATACTAATGTATGGGGACCCTACACCAATTTTTTTTATAGGAAGTTCTCTTTATTATGTCATTTTTATTGATGATCACACCATAAATGTATGGGTGTATACTTCTTAAAATATAATTTAGATGTGTTTGATATTATCAAGAAGTGAAAGACCATGGTTGAGAATAAGTAAGATTAAAAGCTCAAGTGTCTCAAATCAGATAATTATGATGAGTATCATGATAATAAGTTTAAGGAGTTTTTGTTCTTAGAATGACATTGGACATGAATTCTCTATTATAAGAACACCAAAACAAAATGGCGTTGTAGATCACATGAATAAAATAATCCTTAAGCGTGTTAGGAGCATGAGGTTACTTGCAAGTCTATCCAAATAGTTTTGACTATAAGTATTTAATATTAGTTTTTATCTGATTAATCATGGTTGTTGGTATGAGTTTTGAAAAATGGGATTTGCTTTGCATTGGAAAGATACAAAGCAAATCAGGATTACATTTCTTTGGAAAATTTTGATTTTTAGTATTTCCAGTTTTGAAATCAAACACATCATTATAAATGATATATCTTCTTAGGAGGAGAGAATATCATTGCATAATGCATTTAAACAACAAAATTGAAAGTCTCACCTTGATTATTATTGTTAGACTCATGGAAGAACTACAAATGACCCCAATGGGTCAAAATGATGTTCGATAGAGTATTTACAAGTGATAGTTCGGAAATGAAGTATCATTACTTTCATATCCAAAGTCATGATAACAAATGATATGTCTTATTAAGGAAAGAAAATATAATTTGAATATAATGATAATGATCGATGTTGATTTTGATTTTCCTAAAGAATATTAATTGATTTTAAAAATAAAACTAGGGGATACGAGTACAGTCCCTCATAGTTAATTATATTATAGGAAACTTAATTTTCTTATAAAAACTCTTGATTAAAATAATAGTAGAAACTTTATTTTTGAGATTCTCAAGGAGTGATATCAAAGAGAGCGATGTCAAAAATTTTAATCGGGAATGGATCAAATTTTGAGCACTTATTTTTGGAGGCCAAATGAAGAAGAGTAATAGGCATTTTGATATTTTGAAATGCTTTAGAAAGCTCCGATCTACCCTATGTGTTGTGCATTAAGTTTTAATTTGAGGAGAAATTTTAGTTTAAGTTGTTGATTCATTCGAAAGTTGGGATTATATTCTTCAAAGGTTAGGGACTTATAATTTTGAGTCTGACCCAGATCCTAAATTTAAATTAGGTACTAAATCATTGTGGCCCTAACCTAGCTAATGCAATGCAAAATTTGGACTTACCCTGGCCAAGATTGGGGAGCAAGCTAACCACATAGGCGCTTAAAATCCATATGTCTAATCTTTAATAAAAGATTAGTAAGGGCATTATTATTTAAGCTTTGAGGAATTTGTGCCGAAATCTATAGTAGGTCCTAAGTGGATCCATTGACTCATGTAGGGTAATTAATGCATTAAAAGAATGTATTTAAATTTTTAATCTTTTAATTTATTTCTAATGTAATACAAGCTAGTTGACCTTTGAATGCATAAATGAATATGAACCAGTTTTAAAATTATACTTAAAAATAGATTTTTTTTTCCTAGAAATTACACAAAATCCCTTTAACAAAACTATAACCTAATAAGTTAGGTTGTTTGACAGAACCCACAGGTGGGGAGGTGCCTAATAAGAAATAATTTTTTTAATATGAATGCATGTAAAATCTCAGCGGTCTAGAGCTTTCTTATTAATTCATTAGAGTTATTATGTGAGCTTAAAATATTTAATTTCAATTAAAAGAGTTATTTATTATACCCTTATTACTCTTCGAACGTATTCAGGCTAAATCAAAACACAACATATACAAAGAAACCTAAAAAAGCATGTAATTTTTACTGTGTAATCAATATAAATAAATCAAATCAATTAAATAAATAAATAAATTAAATGTCCATATAGTAAGTGCTAGTTAATTTACAATCCTAAGTCTGTAGAAATTAAAAGTGGTCGGGTACAACTACAATAACTCAAATTCTAATCCTAGAAATAACGTAATTTGAGAGTAGGATATTCCCTATCTTCACTTCTTTTTCCTTCTATGAGCTCCTTGGATTTGTCTAGTCCAAATATCCAAATGTAAAGGAACTCCTCTATGAAGGGATATTTTTTCTTTTCTTTTTGGATATCAAAGTCATCTTAATGTGATTCTCAAAATGGAAGAGAACTTTTCCCTGAGGAATGTTCCCTCCTCTTTGGATTCCAAGTTAGATATAATATCCTATCTCAAAGTCCACTTTCACAATACTTAACTTAATTAAATTATATTAAATATCAAAAATAAAGAAAAATGTAGAGAACATGCATGGTTATCCTGAGTAGTTAAAAACACATCCTAAGAAATTATAATATTTTTGCTCAAAATAAAATCACAGTCATGCTTGCCCTTGCTCTTCTGATTTTAAGGGGGCTTACTATTTTGCACCTATAGAAAATTTTATCAGTTTAAATCTTTGATTTTTGCCCCAAAATTTAACCATACATGAGCATGACCACCTACAAAAAAATCTATAAGCATTCCTTTATTTATAACCTAGGGAAACATAACTGCCATCAAATCAATTCATTATTACTTAATAAAATTAACACATCAATCAACCAGCATGTAGTGAAAATCATAGAAAAACTCAACACATAAATAACTAAAAAGTAAATATTAGTCTAGCCTAAAACTATAGTTGATTATCTTAGTAAACCATCAAAGTGTGTGCAATAGGCTGTGTGTCTTAAATACATCATATGCCGGTTAATTTGTTAAAGTTGTCTAGTGATTCGATTTGTTGAAGGCTTAAGTGGTTTTAATTTAGTTTAAGCATATTAATGATTTGAATTTGATTTTAAAATGTATTTTAAGTGTTGAGCAATTTCTACCTTTATTTATAGTACAGCACTGAAGTTTATGTCACTTTCGCTAAGTTAATAGCCTTGTAGGTCAGGGTTATACAATAGTAATTAGTATTAATTAAGTTATTTAATTGGTTGAAGGTTAAGGGCTGCAAATTTTAATTATATTGGATGATTAATGGTTTTGATGTTTAAGTTAATTTTTTCTAAAATTTAGAGATAATTATTGAATATTCAATATTTTTTGAATTATTTGAATACTCTTATTAAGGGGTCAAAATCTAACTTTTAAATTAAAATGAATTCTAGAATTTTGATATTTTTACTAGATATTAGATCCTGAGATGAGTAATTAGATACTAATCTTGCTAGATTTTTAATTATTATACATTAAGTTATAAATTTTTACCTATTTTTGAATTCTAATTGACCAAATTATTAGCTTTTTAACTGAAACTTATTTCTAGTATTTTGACATTTTTATTAAATACTATACCCTAAATGGAGTCTAATGGCTTTGAGTTTGGTCAATTTGGAATTTGTTTAGATTTAATTATGAAGTTTTGAAATTTGACTAACTAATTGAATTAATTAATTGGTTAATTAAGAGGGTTTTAATGGTTTTGATCAAAATTAACACCAAACTTCTTTAAATCATTCCCAAAGGTTAGAAATGACCTAAAGGGGGTGTTCTCAAGTGTTTGAGAATTTTTTAGAAGTTTGTTTTTTTTTAAATCCAATTAATTAAATATTTAATTTTCACTAAAACTTAAATTAAAGTCAAATTAAGAGTCCAATGATGGAGCTTTTAATTTTCTTGAGTTCTGGATTTTATTCTTGTTAATTTGATATATCATTTACAATTTTTGGAATTAATTTGGAGGTTGATTGGAAGTAGAATAGGCTTTGATGACTTCATAAAAATATGAGGTCAATAGTGGTCCTTTAGTTTCACTAAAGGAGAGGTTACTTGAAGAAGCCTGGAGTGGTAAGGAGGTAAGTTTATCTCACATTAAAGTTTTTGGTTTTTCATCTTGTGTTCATAATGATGCGGGATAAATGAGTAAGCATGATTGAAAATCAATCAAGTGTACATTTATTAGATATGGCTTAGATGAATATAGCTATAAATTATCAGAATCAAATATTCATTAGGAGAATAGATGTTAAATTCAATGAAAATAAAATATACAATGATAGAAATGAGACTCCTATAGATTCTTATAAATATGTTGAAATAAAGGATGATCATAATCAAGAAAATAAAGCTGATGAAGCATATAGGGTTTCTCTGACACCTGCTATTGAAGTTAGAAGATCCAATAGAATCTCAAAGCCACTGCAAAGGTATTCTCCTTCCCTATACTATATATCTATGACATATAATGCTAAATTAGAGTGTTATGAAAAGGCCATTCAAGTTGATTCAAAGAAGTGAGAGAAAGTCATGGATTATGAGATGGATTCACTTGGGTTGAATTAGACTTGGGATTTAACATAGCTACCAGATGATAAGAAAGTAATGTAGAGCAAATGTGTTTATAGGCTAAAAGAAAAACTTGATGGTAGCATGGGCTACAAGGCCAGACTTGTAGTTAAAAATTTTTAGCAAAGGGAATGAGTAGACTACAATGAAATTTTCTCTCCAGTAGTGAAGATGACTATAATTTGTAATAAGCATAATAACAATAGAGGATTTATATCTATAATAGATTGACAAAAATATAACATTTCTTCATGGTGCCTTAAAGAAGAGTTGAATATGGTGCAACCTGAGGGATATATGGTCATAGGTAAAGAAGATTTGGTGTGTAGGATCAAAAATAGTCTACACGGGTTTAAGCAGGCACCAAAATAGTGGTACAAGAGATTTGATATGCTTATGTTAGATAATTGGTGCATAAAGTGCCAAACATATTATAATTATTTTTCAGATATTTTGATAATTACTATATCATTATGCTTTTGTATATGGATAACATGTTTATTATATAGTCATATATGGAGAAGAAAAAATGTCTAAAGGAGCAATTATTAATGAGTTTGGAATAAAATATCTAAGTTCAGCAAAGAAAATTCTTAATAAGAGAATTAGTAGGAATAGAAATGCAAGTATAATGAAGTTATCTCAAGCTGAGTATACTGAAAAGGTATTATAGATATTCAACATGTGTAAGGCAAAGTCAATTTGCACTCCCTTTGATAGTCATTTTCATCTATATAAGGAACAATTGCATAAATCTGAAGTAGAGAAAGAGTATATGGATAGGACTCCATATACTTCAACAATTGGAAGTTTGATGTATGATATGATTTATATGAGACCTGATAAAACATATATAGTGGGAGTAGTAAACAGATTTATGAGTAACCCAATAAATTTCAATTGGAGGTGGTAAAGTAGATTCTAAGGTACTTGAGAGGATTAGTTTACATATCTCTTTGCTTTAGAGATGCATGGATTAATTTATAGGGTTATGTAGATTATGATCTTATTGGACATCTTGATAGTAGGAGAAGCACAATAAATTATATCTTCACTTTCGAAAAGACTATAGTGAGTTGGGTTTCCAAAATAAAGAATATTATTATTTTCTCAACCACAAAAGTTGAGTACTTTACTATCACTGAGGCTAGCAATGAGATGATATGATTGTAAAGTTTTGTGGTTAAACTTGGAAAGGGGAAAATGAATGAAAAGTTACATAATGAAAACATGAGTACTATGTCAGGACAAAGCATATCCAACTTTGATATCATTTCATCACGTCATTAGAAGATGATCAATTATCTTTGGAGAAGATACACACGACCTAGAATCTTGTATATATTCTGAATAAGATGGTGATGGTTGATAAATTGAAGATATATGTAGCTTACATTAATCTTTATGAAGGATGAGAGCAGGGGTGAGCCACACCATAGGAGCTATGATTGGTGTTACAGATTGGGAGAAGGATTGATTGTAATAAGTTTTTTAAGGAGAGATTGGTAATCATGTGGATTCTTATTATGTGGATCAATTAGGTTATAGTGTTGTCTTGGACCTCAATTTAGTATGTCAAGATTGAAGCAGGGTTATAGGGGTTCTTTAAACTAATTGGGTTATAGTGCTTTGGCACTGTATACCTCAGCACATCAATGTTACGCACCTGAGTGCCCGATTCCACATACCCAAGAGCCCTAGTGTTAAATATTTTTTGGAAAAAAAATTAAAGAGCGGAGTAATGTGATGATTCAGACCACTATGACACTATTAGATAGATTTGAAATAGAGTGTTTAGCACTACAACCCTCCAAATTGGCACCATGGCATTGCGAGGCCGACCAAGTAGTTTTTCTTTCTCATTTTCTTAAGGGTGTCATCTCTTGTTAGTTTCTTTATATATCTTTGTTTTGTTCTTGTGTAAGAATAATCCAAGTGAGTAGAGAGACAAGCACAGAGTGCGAAACAAGAGGGACTTGTACTGTCTCCCAAAATTTTTATAGTGAATTTCTTGGTGTGGTGTGGCACCGTAGTTTTTTTTCCAAATTTTGAGTTTTTCTATGTTAAATCTCACTGTTCTTTTTTTGTGCTACAATTTTTTTTCTTGCCTCGCTATGAGTTTTACTTCCGCCCCCAACATGCAGGATAATAGTCTATGAGCCATAGTTTGTGGGCGATGGAGAATAAATGATTGTAGTCGAGAGATGGTGATCGAAAAGACCATTGTCAAAATATGGTAATAAAAAAATCATAGTCGACATAAATAAAAGTTAGATTATGGTGGATCATAGTTGGTAAGCGATGGAGGTCAAAATGATAGTTAGTCATGCAATGGTGGTTGGAGGACTATAGTTAGATTATGGTGGTATGAGGGTCATACTTGGGTGATGGATGTTAGAGAATCATAACTAACGAGTGATATGGTTGGAAGGATAGTAGTCAAGTGGCAGAGGTTAAAAGGATTATATTATGGTGGTGTGGTCCAAGGATCATAGTTGGGCAATGCTGGTTCAAGGATCATATTCAAGTGATAATGATTGGAGGACTATAATTAGCGAATGACGGAGGACAGTAGTTAGGAGCTTATTGTTTAAAGACCATACTCAACATAAAATATTGGCTGAAGGATTGTAGTCAGCGGGTGGTCAGCGGGTGACACAAGTTGATGGTCTGTAGTTGGACAAAGGTGGTTAAGGGATCGTATTTGGGTGATGGTAGTCCAAAAGATAATATTTAGGCAATGATGGTTGAAAGATTGTAGTCTAGTGATAGTGGTTTGACTATCATAATCAAACGACAATGATTGGGGACCATGGTTGGGTGATGTTGGTCTGAGGACTATAATCTGTGAGCAATAGTGGTCAGTAGGACCATAGTCAGGTGATAGTGACTATAGTGGTCTTTCGGTGAAGGCTTGATGGCTACAGCTAGGCGATGGCCTAGGGGAGGTGCCCAAGAAGGAGATCCAAAATTCTTAGAGTTGTAGAGCTCTCTTAAATCTCAAGCCAAAGTCAAGTTCTAATTGTCAATGTAAAAAAGTGATGGCTTATTTATAGATTTTTGAGAATCATATTTCTGTAAATATGGAGGAAACCATGAACACTCGATCATCACTTATATTAGTTTCTTTGATTATAAAGTGTTTATTTAGCATTTAAATATCTTAGTAATGTCAAATTATGTGATTTTTTTATCATTATATTTATCTTGTTGTGCCACTCGACTTGACGATAAGCATGCCAATTTTTGAGATGATTCGATCATCCAATTAACATCCATAAGTTTTTAAACATACTTGAGGCTCTTGATTTGGGCTCATTAGATTTGGATTGGATCATTTTTTGTGTCATTTTATTCAACCTTTTGAGATGTTCAGTTTGATTATAAATTTAATGAAATCGAACTTTAAGGTCATAAATTTAATTTTAGAGGTTTCGATTTCAAGTATGCATCGAGGTAAAAATCTTGGTTAAGTTGTTATGAAGATGTTGATGACCTAGCCACCCCTTCCTCATCTTCCTCTTTCTTCCTCCCTTTCAATCTTCTCCTCCAGCTAGGCCAGGGAGAACCCTCTCCCTCTCTCCTATGGGCTCCCGACTCTCTTTCATGATTTTCCCCCACTCTCAAGGACACCAGCAACTCCTTAGAGCTCGATGTTAGACTGGACAAATATTTTCAACCTCACAAGTTTTGTTTCCAATGATATCCCCATCTCGTTTATACACACACTGGATGAAGTTATCATCTTCCAAGAAGGTAAGATAGATACAGCATCAAAGGAATGAAGACTATTTATGGTAGGCTATTTTGTTGGGAGAAGACCCTATTATGAGGCTTTTCTTATGGTTATTCACAAAACTTGAAATCTCTAAGATAAAATTCATCTACATAACCTTAGTGGTGGTTTTTTTCTTATTAAATTTTAATCATCCATGGATTATGAGATGGTTTGGCATGGTGGTGTTTGGTTGTTCTTTAGTAAGCCATCTATCATGCATAAATTGTCATCGAGATTTAGACCCCAAAGGGAAAACTTTATGTTTGTTCCAATCTGGTTTATGATTATATATAGATATGTCACTCTGTTGTCTGAATTTTGAGGGTATATCTTGTATTTCTAGCAAAGTTGGTATCCTTTTACCTACTGATGCTCTCACAGGCAAAAAGACACGTCCAAGTTATGCTCGTATTTGTATTTAGGCAACAACTATATCAACTATTTCCATAGAAGACAAAATTATCTACATAAGAGTGGAGGCCATTACCTCTGTGGATCCCTAGTTCCATTATTCCCTAATTATTGAAGAAAACTATTTTTGAGGCTTAGCCACCCATTTGTTCGTACATTCCCACAAACTGTCATCATAACTCCCAAGCCTCAGAATTCACTCCTGTAATTGATCTTCCAAGCACATCCACATCTATTTTCCCCAAAAATCCTCCAACTACTTCAATTCCACCTATCATTGATGTTCTCACCCTACACAATACCCAACCTCAACTCCCCTACATAAGAGTCCATTACAAGTTCCATTATTCCATAAGCCACTAGCTCAAGCAACCATGGATAACCCTGAGACAAATTTCAACACCAAGTCAAAAGTCAACTCTGAAAACCCTACTCCCTCCAGAAGTACTACTACTCAATAAAAATCAAACTGAGGCAAGCATTCAAGGAAGACTCCTAACACCTCATCCAAATCTCAATGATTCTTTCCTCCATTACATCTTGGAACATTCGGGGATTTAACAATCCCAATAAAGTTTTAACTTGCAAGATTTAGCTAAGCAACATAATTTGGAATGCTTTGTTTATTGGAGAATCACATTCATGATGACTCTCTTTCTTATTCTTCATTTTGTTCTAATCATTTTATCTTTGATGGAGAAGCTAGCCATAATAATTTCAACCTATCTAATTTTGGTAGAATCTGGATTAAATGGGATGCCTTAAAATTACATTTCTCCCCTTCCTTTACTTCTTCCCCAATGAGTAGTGGGATTATTACTTTTGGCTCATTCGCCTCCTTTTTTCTACTGGTTATTTATGTTGCTAACTCTAAAGAGGATCATCTCACCTTCTGACAAGAAATTCGCGACACTGCCCCTTCCCCATCATTGCCTTGGCTTGTCATGGGTGATTTCAACTGTTGCATATTCCAATATGGAAAAGCTAGAGGGAGTTTGTTGCTTTACATTATATTGAGAGATTTTAATTTTATAATCTTTGATACTAATTTAAAGGACTTGGCATCATATGGGCATTTTTATACACTGTTTAATCATCAAGTTGATAATCCTATCCATATCAAACTTGGTAGGGCCTTAGTTAATCAGTTGCGGATACAAGGGGGGGCCTAGGGGGGCACGTGCCCCCCCTCCTGAAAAGTAGAAACACTGCTTCCGCTCGCTTCTAATTTTATTTCCTACTCTTGGCAGCTCTTGCGATTCATCTTCTCCGCTCAACGTTAAGCCCTAATACTAATTCGCTGCTCTCGTGCCATTTTCATGATTCGTTCGCGGTTCTCCTGAGCTATGAGGAAGAGCGAATGAGGGAATACGAGCCACAGGCGAATATTTGCTGTTTTCGTCATTATTCTTCTGAGTCTTGAGGAAGATTAATTCACAAATGAGGAACGAGGAACGAGGGCATACATGTCAACACGATTTTAATTTCATGATCTTCGTTGTACTCGATGTTCTCAGCTCCGGTTCCAAAGGCCAAATCGGCATGTATATATCTTTGTTCCACTATTTTGCTTTTGGATTTATAGCCTTTTATGGGCTTTTTGGCTTATATATAACTAATGTTTGTTGTTTTTTGGAATTCCTCTTATCAGCTTTTTGTCTGCATGTAATAACTCAAATAGTATTTATTAATTATTAATTCCTATAAATCCAAAATCTTGAGAGGATTAAAACCTAAAAATGGTTTGAAATTAAAAATGTTCAATTCAGCTAAATCCTTATAAACTTTTTTTTCTTTTTTTTCCTAATGTTGATTTTAAGTCTGACTGAAAAATTTGAGGGAATCTTTGAAAAAAAAATAGTTTGTGCCCCCACTGTAAATTTTTTCTGGCTCCGCCACTGTGTGGTTGGAGGTTTTTCCTTCTTCTCTTTATTGTTTTTGTGGACCCTCTTTGCTCCAATCACTCTCCTTTATTTCTAAAGGATGTTATATACTATGCTAAGAAGAGACGTTTCTAGCTCAAAAACTATTGGACTAATTTGGATGAGTATTAGAATATTTTGCGTCATGTTTTTATGGATTCTTGTCATGGCAACCTTATTATGGATTTTTGAAGCAAACTTAAAAACATAAAATCTTCATTAAAAACAAAAATTGGGCCTCTTATACATCTATTGAAGACTTTTTAAAGCTCCTTCACACTCAATATATAACTTGCCTTCCTCTTCTTCATGCTGACCCAACCAACTGTCCACAATCATTCCCTTAAGGTATTAATGGTGAGATTACTGATCTCACCAACTCTTGGGCCTCTTGGATCACTCAAAGAGCCAAAGCTAAGTGGCTAAAAAATGGAGAAGATAACTTCAAATTTCTATATGATAAAATTCATATGCGTAAGAACTATAATGGTTCCACTATTATTGTTGCCTTCGAACGGAACCTTGGAAATGCCACTTCTGCTATTAATGTCATTACCCAACACTTCAAGACACTGTACAACCCTTCTTCCCTTCCTCTACCCGATACCTCATATTTCCCTTCAGAACAAATTATTCTCTCCCTTCTAACCCATATCCTTTTGGATCCTATCACTATGGTTGAGATTAAAGTGGTTGTTCTATGAGGTTCCTCTACCTCTACCCTAGGTCTAGACTATTTTACTCTTCATTTTTTTATAAAACTGGTTGGCAAATTTTGATGACTAGTCTTTGCAAAGCAATCATGTTATTTTTTTGAGAAAGGCTACTTACCTAGAAATGTGAAAGCTACTGGGATTGCCTTAATCCCTAAGAAGAGTCGTGTTACATCCATCTCTGATTTCAGGCCAATATCTTTGTGCAACACTATTTACGAAATTATAGCCAAGATTTTTGTTTCTATGTTTAAACATATCATGCCTATTATCATAAGCCTTCCTCAGGCTGATTTTATCCATAAGAGAATCTCCTCTGGCAATGCTATTTTTTCTACTAAACTTTAGGGTACTTCAAAAAATGCACAAGTAGTCAATTCAAGTGTTCCAAGTTGGATATTAAAAAGGCTTTTGATTCAATTTCAAGAGATTTTTTATTCCAAATGATGATTCAAAAGGGGTTCCCTCTGGTTATTATTGGTTGGGTGAAGGCTTGGATTTCAGATGTTCACTTTTTTGTCTATGTTGATGGGGCTTTAGAGGGGTTTTTTCCCTCCTCTGTGGGTCTTAGGCAATGTTTCCCCTTAAGCCCCTACCTCTCTTGCAAAGTCATGGATGCTCTTTCCTATCTCTTGGACAACAACATGAATGGGAGTGGGTGTGTGGGTATTGATATTAAAATTATTCATTTCTCCCACATATTATATGTTGATGATCTCTTAGTGTTTGGGAAAGCTACTGTTCATAATTATAATGTTTTGAAATACATCCTCTTCACCTTCACCTGCTCCTATGGGCTAGTTGTTAACCTTGATAATAGCTCCATCATCCTTCAAATGAATGCCCCTTTAGCCAATGATATTTGTGTTGTTTTAAACATTCAAACTGTCTCTCATAAAATTCCCTACATTGGCCTTCCATATATACATTAAGAGAACTCATCTCTCTGACTTTGCTACTCCCCTAGATATAATTAATACTAACAAGCTTTTTGGTTGGAAAGAAAAATCTCTTTTGCATGTAGGCTTCAATTTCTTCGATTCACCATTAGAAACACTATATCATATTGGATCCGTGGGGACATTTTACCTAAATTTTGTTGCAAACAAATTACTAAAATGTCAACAAAATTTTTATTTTTTGGAGATCAAAATGATAAGAAGCTTCCTTTGGTGCCTTGGTCTAATTCTTGCAAGCATAAGAACAAAGGGGGTTAGGGCCTCCTCGTTATCTTCGGGTTTAGATTTTCTTATAAATGTGCTTCCATTCTCAGGATGTGCAATTCACCCTCCCCACTATCGACATGGTTGTCCATCAGGTATTGTTTTCCCCTTGAAAAAAACCAATGACCTCTTCCTCTTCCAAGTGGAAAAGCATATGTGATACCGCTGTCAAAGCAAAAACTAATTTCACCTTCAATGTATCAGTTAATGGCCCCATCTCCCTCAAATGGGACCACTGGTGCATTGGTAAATGTCTCACTGATCTACCTTATCATAATACTTTAATTAATTGCCTTCCTGAAGCTTTGCTCTCCGATTTATTTGATTTGAAAGATTGGAGGCTACCCACTCAAACCCATGATTCGTTAAGAGCCTTTATTTGCTCTATGCCCATCTCTTTTTTTTTTTCTATGCCCATCTCCTATGTTGTTGGTGAAGGTTATTTGAAATGGTCTTCTATTAGTGGTTCTTTCAGCTCATTTTTGCATGAATTTTATAAGGATGGAAGGTTGGTTAATTGGTATTCGTGGATTTCAAAATCTGCTATATGCCTTAGTTTAATGTTGATGGGTTTCTCTGCGGTTGTTGATCTTCTGGTCTACTTTGCGGGCACTCAACATTCTCTTCTATTCATGCCCTCGATTTGCAGCCATCGAATACGCTTTTGTTTTCTAGATGGGGTTCCATTTTGATGCCTTGGACGATGATGACATCCTGTCCTAATTCTCTCCAGGATGGTCTTTCGGCAACCAGGGGTTCCTCTCCACATCAAATTGTTGCTAAATATGCTTTCTGCTCTTAGTCCAGGCATAACTTTGTTTTTATTTTCTTCTCTGCTTAGGTCTTTGCACATTTTTTAGCAGATTTTGATGGCTCAGCTGTTGTTTTATGAGCTGGTTTTTTGGTCATCTGCTCTGTTTTGGTTTGAGCAATGATGGTTCATTTTTTTTGCTTTTTCTTTACATTCTTACATGTAACCACCCTGATGTACTAAGTAGTTAATAATTTGCAGAGTTGAAAACGATAATGTTCTGTATCACTGTTGTGTTCATTATAAGCATTTTTACATAAACTTTTCTAAAAATGATTTATGCGTAAAAGAATTGAACAGATATAAAACGAATAATATCTTGGTCATGGTCAAAAATCAGTAAACTCTTACCTATGCATTTGAGTTAAGCTTAAAATGAACTCAAAATTAAATAATATTGGGATCATCAGATTTGCTCCATCCAAATGATATTTCAACCTGAAGCACACAAAATTTATATATAATAGGGCATTATGCTTATTTATTGCGAATACTTGAGAAATTACAGTTCTTCCCTCTTCTTAGATGAAAACAAACATACAGTTAAGATATATGCATCCAAGCAGCAAAGCGGCACACATAAAATGAACTAAAAAAAAGATCATCACATCCAAGAGCCAAGAGGAAGCAATTAGCTAGCTAGTGATGACTTGATTTTTGTTTTCTTTTCTTAGAGTGCGCGCATTGCTCAAAAGAGAGATTTGTCCATGATATTGCTCAGAAGAGGCGTTCAATATATAGGAATGAGTTCCCCTGTGTGGTTTGCTCTCTATCAATGCGTGTCAATCAAAGGCCGCCCGCCGGGCGGCCTCAAGCACCGGACGCAACCTCCTTAGAAGCGCTTTCGATATGATGTTTTGCCCATGTGTGAACGGGCAGCTGCGCCTCAGTCGAAGCGGTAACAAGGGGGGGCCACCAATGGTTCATCCTCCGCCGCCTCGATCGCTTTACGAGCGCCCGTGTGTGCTGCCGTAGGAGCGCGTTGACGGCCATGAGATAATTGCTGGAGTCATGGTCCCGCAAAATTGCTCCCTCTGACCCATACGCCGTCGGACGGCTCAACGTTTCCAGCGGGTGCGGTGTGTTCAAAAACTTGCGTAGCGCGGCACGGCCAACATCGCCATCCAATAACGCGTACAGTGCGGCGCCGGATGGAAGCAAAGGGTGAGGCGTCGAGGTCTTCTCTTCGGGCTGGAGGATGTATTGCTTTCCAAGCGGGAAATAGAGCAGATGCTCGGTGTTGAGGCAAGTGTGCGAACGGAAGGAGCCGTTGAGGCGCTTCAGAAGTTTGGCGACGTGGTTGGGATAATCACAGGAGAAGGCGCGGGGTACGATGTCGCGGTGCATCATGACGGCGCGGATGTAGGTTTCGTCGAGGGAGAGGGCTTCGAGCACGCGGTGTCCTGCGCAGAAGACGGCGGGGGAGCCGAAGGTAACGACGGGGAGAAGTGACGAAAGCGGGATGGCTTTGCGTGAGAGGAGCATGAGGCTGATGAGAAGAGAGAGGCTTCCTCCGAGGGAGTGGCCGATGAAGCGGAATCGAGCGGCTACGCCGTGGGCAACGATGTGGGAGTGGATCTCTGGCATGAATTGGTGGTATATGCCCTTGGCTGCTTCGTATATGCCTCGGTGGACTAGAGCCTCGGTTCCCTGGTTTATGAATGGCATCCACTTGGGTTAATTAGTGACTGTATGTATGAGTCCAATTGTTAGCTTTTGTTTACATGCTGTTCTTCTACAACGTACGATTTGTGGGGGACTTACTTCGAATTTTGTTGGCTCGAAGAAGAGATTAGCTTGCCAGGATGCCAGAGAATCGGAGCCCTGATAACATTTCAGCAAACAGTTTAGATCCAAATATTAATACTCAGTACTTGAATGGACATTATTTTCAAGAATATGTGAAAATAAATAAATTATAAAGAATAAAAATCGAGCGTCACATTAAGATCCTTTATCATCACTGCCAAATTAAAATAGTATGACTACCCTTACTAAATTACAGTCCTCCGATCACCGTTGTCCAAGTATAATCTTCCTAATATTATCATCCAATACGATCATCTAACTATGATCCTCTAATCATCTTCATTCAACTACGGTCTTCTGAACACCATTGTCGAACTACGACCTTTGACTATTATCACTGTGATGTCCTAGAATCTAATTTGAAATAATTATTCATTTAATAATTCTTCCCAATTAGATTCTGGGACACCACAATCACCATATTACTAGCCATCATATTTCATCCCTTGACTACAATACTCTAACCTACATCATTACATCGATGCAAACATACTTGATCACCTAACATCAATTTTGATATTTTAAAAATCTAAAGGAGCTATTAAAATTATATGCCATCTAATCTTTTTTGGGTATGAATATCGATACATATTTAAATAAGAAATGTCTCGAATTAAATTTAGGACATCCAAACTCTAATTTTGAGAAACTTATAGTTAAGCTAAACTTCTTGACAAGAGGTTCATGTCAACCTGTAAAGTCATCCAATCATAGTTCAAATGACCTAGATCAAGCATCTGAAACACAGTAGAAAATTAATTGGATGACCAAATAATTTCAAAATATGTTATGCTTATAATTAAATCGAGCGTCACATTAAGATGAATACAACGAGCTTATGATCATTTAATTCCAAGATTATTGAGGTATCTACATGTGAAAATAATGATAAATAATCAACATTCAAAAGATATGTCTCTCTAAAAAAATTATAAATAATCCTTCACTTTCTACATGAAAGGGGAGGACAATGGCTTGAGATTCAAAGGAACTCAAATGCACTAAAAATCTCAGAGCTCTACCCAAGCATTAATGACAGGCCACCATCAAATCGTTTCCTAATCATTTTCATTGGACAACTATTTAATCACCACTATTAGAACATTTACCAATCGTTGCCCTCAAAATACCTCTTGATCGCCACCATCAATGTACAATTTGGGTTATTGCCCCACTACTACCATTGGAACACCACCCAACTACCACCATCGAATCACCAACAAATCGTCGTCATCAGATCAATGCTCGACGAAGTTCATCAAACCACCATCGATTGTCAATAGTCTTTTAACCCTCATTGCTCGACATCAGTCCTTTGACCATTATCTCCTGACTGCAAAGTTATGACTATCGTCACCCAATGATAATTTTTAGATCATCGTTGCAAACAAAGGCCATCAAACTACGGTCACTTGACTGTGACCCTCCAATCATTGTCGCCTAACTACGATCTTCCTACAAATATCACTCAATTATAATCCTTCGACCATTATCACATTCCTATGGTTCTCAAAATACCATTACTTAGATACAATTCTCTGACCATTATTGCATGATTATATGAAAACTTATTGATTTTATCGCATATTATCATCAATAATGTCAATACATGCACGCCATCACAAATAAAATCTATGCACAATATTGACATCAATTCTGACTTTTAACTTGAACACCAAGATTCTTTTCACTTGAAACTAATTTTTGTTCATGAAAATGGCGATACCCCTTAATTTACCAAAAAAAAAAATCATATTCTTTCTTAAATTGGACCGTACTGCTCTCTTGCACTTTGCACAGTCAAACAAACAAAATTAGGGACATGAATTAAAGAGACATTGGAAGGATGCGTCAATTCTCATTGATTAGTTGTGTGGAGCCTACTTTTAGATTTTGTTTTATTGAATGTAATGCTATTTAGTTGGCACGCGCTTGAGAGTGTACTTTGAGCTGAGAAATGCTTGAAGGCTGGGTTGTTTGGTGGAGATATTATGAAGTGAGTAATTTTATGTATAAATATTAAATATAGGACATAATTTTGTATCTTAGAAAATAAGTTGAAAATTAACCTGGATGACAAAGCAGCGAGTGCGTGTGCTCGGCTCGTCGCACACGAACCACTCGCAAGGGGAAGAATGTAGAGATTGAAGTTCCCTGGCTGCCTCCAGCCTGGCCATCTCCTCAGCAGCCACCACCGCCGTCACCGACGACGCCGCCACGTAGGTCGCCACTTTAGACTTGTATGTCCTGCCTTTACGACCTTCATCATAATTAATTGCATCCTGATCAGTCCCATCGGTGACTTGTGCTCCGAGGTAGAGGAGACTCTTGGCTTTGTCATGGATGTAGGAAGCCGCGGTTGCGGCGATCTCGTATGCGACGGAGGGCGAGCGGGCTGACTGGCTTGGTGATGCTGCCACGCGCTCCGGCCGGGCCGCGCGGGTGGAGTCAGTATCTTGCCTCGCCTTGATCGCAGCCTCCTGCTTCTTATCCAGCGAAGACGTCACTAGCCAGAATCCGTAGTAACTCCTCAATTCATCGGCCTGCGTGTGGTAAAAGCTTTTTATGTTGAACACTGAACTATTATTAAAGACAATAGTAACTAATGCTACCAACTCACATGTTATGATTTCTTTTTTTGTTGATGCACTAAGAAAATTAATTGATTTGACAAAACAAACGCCAATGCTTTTAAAAATAATTTTTTGGCGATTTCACGATGGTTGTCAGATCACCACATAATGCTCCATCAAAAATTAGAGCAATGCTATATTGCTATTTACCCATAATTTAAAGAACAATATTTCATAAATTAAACGAAAAAAATAACTAATTACAGTGACAAATCAAAACAGATTATTATATTTTCTCTTTGTTTTTCTTTATTAATTTCAATACATCCGAATTATAAAGGTATAGATCATGTGGTATTATTAAATTTATATAAAAAGTTAATATTATACTAATAAAATTATTTATCATATAAAGTGTATTAAAATATATTAAAAATTTATTGAATTTATTTTGAAATTAATACTAATATTAATCTAGAAAGAAATCAAATAATTTTCAAATTCGATATAATTTGTATAAAAATATATTCACATGGTTTTTTTTTTCTAATTTTAATTTCAATCAGCATTTAATCATTGTTGATTTTATTTAAAAAAAAAACATTAACATTTGAAACGTGTAATTTGAATTTTAAAAAATTGCATTGGTCATATATATTCTAACATAAATTGGTAGAAATCGACCTAACACTCTAACAGGCTAACCCCAACGTACACGAAAGGTCACATGCATATATATATAGAGAGAGATTTTGGTCTTCAAGAAGTAATTCAAATAACAAAACAGTTCTGATGAAATTCTTAAGAGAAATATTAGAAATAAAAAATAATAAGCCGATTCCTAACTTAGACCGAACAAATAGGCAATCAACAAATCGCCCACGCCACTGGCATGAACCAGATGATCCGCAAATCCCACCATTCGATCGGAACGAGAAAAGAAAAAAAAAATTCTATCAAATTTTGATGAAGATGAATTTGTAAATTATTTAATTGATTATAAGAGATATAACATAATATCAAAAGAGGACATTTTTTCCTCAAATAGAACAATTAAAGTGCAGGGATTGCTGAAGGAAAGCTAGGGGTTGCATACCTTGATATCTGGAATGTCGTAAGCGATGCTGCATAGGAAAGCCAGCTGGCTGAAGAGCTTAGTCTCCTTCCACGATACCCTGTTCAACAAACTCGCGAACTCCTCCCGACTCCATTCCACTTTCTCCTCCGATTCATAGCTCACTCCGCATGCATTATCTTCTTCCTCCCACTTTACGGATTGATCGGTCTCATCGCTGCCATCCTTAGCCTGGAGACTCTTCCATCGACTCCGAATCTCGCATATTCTCTGCACCCAATTAGTCCTCTTCTTCGAGATATTCTCTTCCTGGAAACCACCAGTAGAGGCAGCAGCACCCATTTCCTCCTCGCTCTCCTCTGCGTCCGAGAGGCCGACAACCTCAGGTTCGAAGATCAGCGACCGGATCGAGCTGGGGAGGATTGATCCTGAGATACCTAACGGAAAGGCTCCAATCGATCGGCTCGTCTTCAACCGAGGCGAAGCCGTCGGATGAGAGACCCTGAAAGAGCACCGCAGCAATGGCTCCGACCGCGACCGACGCATTCCAAGTCCGCTTCCAAGATCGGCATCCCTCGATGCCGCTGGCGAGGCAACTGCCATCCCCAAGGTGGCGGAGCTCATGGCGATCCCGTTGCTCTAATTTGATTCCTGCACTTTTCGCCCTTCCTCTCTTGTTTGCTCCGCAAATCGGAGTGGGGATTCTAATTTTAGAAATTTGGTTGGAAATCGTTTCATCTAGTCTTGGAAACACCCATTTGTCCTTTTATTAGCAAAGATTTCCCTTAATCACTCAAATTAAATTATTCTTTCTACAGATTTATGTATTTATATATTTTCAACTATATTTATATTATTCTAAATAAATTGATATCAGTGATTTATTATAGCAGAGCCCACAATTTCTTAATGATACTTATTGTTGCGTGCTAGAATATACGCGGCGGTAGAGTTTGTAAATTTGTGTCCTAGCGTTGTATGAGTATTCAGCACACAAGCAGAAAAGAGAAGTGAACACCAAGGTTTTTACGTGTAAAACCCGAAAGAGGGAAAAAACCACGGGGTCTCGTCCAGTTGCAAAGTTCCACTAGTATTTGTTTGAAGTACAAAGGTTGATCCGTCTTACAAATCAAGACGATCAATTTACAATCAACTTCTCACAAAGTTACAAAGTTCTACGAATTCCCGGCGTTTCCCGAAAATCCGGCAAAGTTCCGACGTCTTCAGACGGCAGGAAGAGCTCCGGCGGTGGTCGAGGAGGAGCTTCTTCCTTCTCCTCCTTCTCTTCTTCTTATCTCTCTTCACTTGAGTCCCCTTTGTGTAGAATGAGGGCTCTATTTATAATTTTTCTGGAGTGGCATAGCTCGTAAATAAATGTGAGATCGGGGTGAATAGGGAGTGGTTTGAATGGACGACCGATATTGAACCCTTCGATCATGCACCGTTCGTTGGACATTTGGAGGACTTAATGATGTCGGAATTTGGCGAACTTAAGTTCGTTGAATTCGTCTCGTCGAGCCGCTCGATTCGAGTATAAGTTCATTAAAATCGAAGACCATTTGGTAACTCAAATTGCGGTTTGAACCTTCCAACATCGCTTTAGGTCCTTAATTCGGACTCATTTGGGCTTGGATTGGGTTGATCTTGGTGTCGTTGGGTTTGTAGTTCCGAGACGCTCAGTTTGACTATAAGCTCACTGAAATTGGAGTTCGGGAGCTCCTAGAATTAATTTTTGAAGTTTCCAACTAGCTTTTGCCTCGAGATTCGTGCCCGATCAAGCTAATTTTGTGATGCCGTATCAGTTGCCCCCCTATTTTCGGACATCGAAGCTCCAGGAGTCCGAAAATACTGGTTCCAAAATTTTACACTGGCCGAATAACAAAGAATTGCATTCCAAAAATTAATAGCTTGCTCGAACTTGTTCATAGAGGCCCCATTGGGCTCCGAAAGTGTCAAAATTGAGTTCATAATGTCGAAAAACATGTCTGGGGTCCCCAAAAACGTCAAATTTGGACTTGTCTGGGCGAAAAACCGGTCCAGAATGGACCGAGCGGCCAAACCGGCCGGCCGCCGCCGCCGCCGCGGAACCACGGCCACGCCTGCGCACGCTGGAGTCTGGGCAAACCGCATCCGTTCGCACATGAGCCAGTCCTGCCCGAGTCTGGGCCACCCGCACGGCATTGTCGCTGCCGCTGCCTCCGGCAGTGGCTAGCCGCAATCCGCGCACCGTGTGCGCGGATCGATGCGTTGGTCGCGTCTTTTTGCATTGCCGGTTGGCTGCACCGCCTTAAGTGGGCCCCATTAGCCAAAAATAAGTATTTTTTTTGCTATTGTTGGCCGAAAAAATCCCCAAAAAATTCCGAAAAATTCAGAATAAATTTGAATTTCAAAAATTGTAATAACTCCCCCTCATTCTCTCCAAAACCTATAAATAGGCCCCCAAGGCCTTTAGAAAACTTGCTCCTTCCCTTTCTTTCTCCCTCCGGCTCTCTGACAGTTGAGACTTTTGCTATTTGCGAGTGGGAAATTTCCCCTGCTCAAATAAGAGCCCATCCTCTCTTGCAGGAGTTACGGGGTTTCTTCCCCTCCCCCCGGCTTTCTAACGGTTGAGGCTTCCGCTATTTACGAGTGGAAAATTTCTCCTGCTCGAATTAGCGCCCCTCCTCTCGTGCAGGAGTTACGAGATTTTTTCTCCTCCCCCCGACTTTCTGATGATTGAGGCTTCCGTTATTTGCGAGTGTGAAAGTTTTCCTGCTCGAATTAGCGCCCCTCCTCTCGTGTAGAAGTTACGGGATTTTTCTTCTCCTCCCCCCGGCTTTCTAACGATTGAGGCTTCCGCTATTTGCGAGTGGGAAATTTTTCCTTCTCGAATTAGCGCCCCTCCTCTCGTGTAGGAGTTACGGGATTTTTTTTCTCCTCCCCTCGGCTTTCTAATGGTTGAGGATTCCGCTATTTGCGAGTGGGACATTTTCCTTGCTCGAATTAGTGCCCCTCCTCTCGTGCAGGAGTTACGGGATTTTTCTTCTCCTCCCCCCAGCTTTCTGACGGTTGAGGCTTCCACTATTTGCGAGTGGGAAATTTTCCCTGCTTGACTTAGCACCCCTCCTCTCGTGCAGGAGTTACGGGATTTTTCTTCTCCCCCCTATTCTTTGAGAGATCTGTTGAACTGCAGAAATCCGGCGTCGGGTAGAAATACGGCGTTGGGCAGAAGACCGACGAAAGTCCATTGACAGACAAATGTCCGACAATAGATAGAATTCTAACGTCTGGTGGAAGACCGACGAAAGTTCGTCGACGAGCAGAAGTCCGACGATGAGTAGGAGCCCGCTGACGAGCAGAAGTCCGACGACATGGAGAAGTCCGGCGTCAGGTAGAAGTTCAACGTATGGTAGAAGACCGATGAAAGTTCGTCGACGAGCAGAAGTCCGACGACGAGTAGAAGTTCGCTGACGAGCAAAAGTTCGACGACAGGAAGAAGTCTGACGTCGGGTAGAAGTTCAACGTCGGGTAGAAGACCGGTGAATGTTCGTCGACGAGCAGAAGTCAAACGATAGGGTAGAAGACCGACGAAAGTTTGTCGACGAGCAAAAGTACGACGACGAGCAGAAGTCCAACGACATGGAGAAGTCCGACGTCGGGTAGAAGTTCAACGTCGGGTAGAAGACTGATGAAAGTTTGTCGACGAGTAGCAGTCTGATGACGAGTAGAAGTCCACTGACGAGCAGAAGTCCGACGACAAAGAGAAGTCCGACGTCGGGTAAAAGTTCAATGTCGGGTAGAAGACCGACGAAAATTCATCGACGAGCATGTTGACCTCATTTTTGTATGAGGTCACTAGGGACCCACGCAGATTCCAGATCAATCCTAACCCTAAATTAATCTAATATCCAAATCAAAACTAAACTCTAGGATCCTCCTAGAATCCCTACCTTAGGATCTATTCTAGGCCTTAGGATCCTTCTAGGCTCCAGACCTTAGGATCTACTCTAGACCCTAAAACTCTCCTAGATCCAGACCATAAGATTTTCTTAGATTCCACAATCCTTCCAGATTTTAGATCTTAGAGTCTCTCTAGATTATAGGACCAATCCATATCCTAATTCAATTCAAGCCTCAATCAAAATCCAGACTTCAGTCCAGTTCAAATATTCAAACTTCAGTTCAAATCTTGATCCATCCTTTGATCAAGCTTCAACCCTATCCTATCATTTATGATCATCCAAATGATCATAAGTAATTTGGATAACTCAAACTTAATCAATCAAATTTAAAATCCAGATCAAATCCAAAATCTAGACCAAAATCCTAAGTCTAAAGGCCCTGTCCTAAAGGCCTTTTCTAGTAAATTTTTAAACACTTCAAAACCCTATCAAATGACCTATGATTCAGGGTCTGTCAGTTGTATACTGATTGGATATGTCTCTAGAGGCTACCCTCCAAATTTGAGCCCATTATGAAGTGTCTAACCTCATAATCTAAATCAAAATCCAAAGGCTGTAAAACCTTCAAATATTTACGGCCTATGCCACTGGACCTATCACCCAGTGGATTTTGACATTGGAGCTTTCTTCAAACCCTCCAATAACTTTCAGACCTTTAATCCTGATATGTTGATCAGTAAACTGTATTTTATTGGACTCATTTCAGCCTCCAGTGGACATGAGGTCAAAATAACCAAAATACCTCTTTGGGGTATGAATAGTCGTTTTGGATCAAATGAGCTCCAAATTGAATGCAACTACCTCCAGCAAGTTTCAAATGTCAAAACAAACCCATTAGACCCATTTCCAGACTCTGGGTCAACTTGGTTGACCAAGTCAACAGGGTTGACCTAAGAGGCCCTTTAATGGTCCAAATAGGTGATTTGACTGAAACGACCTATCTAAGCCATGAAACCACTTATATTGATTTTCAAATATCATTTCAAACTTGTTAGGCCTGATCCCAGACCCTGGGTCAATCTAGTTGACTAAGTCAACCTAGGTTGACCAAACCAGGCCCGTTAGGGTCAAAATAGGCATTTTGATCAAATTAACTTTTCCAAACCATAGAACCACATCCAATATACTCAAAACATCGAACCAAACTTGTTGAGCCCAAACTCGGGTCCCGGGTCAACCTGGTTGACTAAGTCAACCTAGGTTGACATAAATGCCCTTTAATGTTTAAATAAGTTATTTTAACATATTCAAACCATTTAATCCCTTTTAAGCTTCAAATCAACTCCAAACTACGGCTTAATCATACCCTAATGTTTGGCCAATCAAACCCAAATTAAAGATGACCAAGTCAACTATAAGATTTGATCGAACCCCTTTAAAACCCTCTCTAACTCTCCCAAATTCTAATCCTCAAACTTTAAATCTCTCTCAAGCCATCAAAACCAACACTCAAATCTCTCTCCCTTGCCACCTCAGCTGTCATGTGGCATGGGGACCAATCAAATGGTCAAATCAAGGGTTTAGAGGGATCAAACTTAGTCAAACCCCCTCTTAAACCTAATCTACCTTAATCCAAATCTCCTCAGCTGTTAAGACTCCCTCTAAAATATTTCTAGAGCTATTTTAAGCCATTAGATCAAGATCCAATGGCTCTTATCAACTCCATATGCTTTAGTAAAGACAAAGGCACCTTTCCACCTCATTGTCCTTTTGGTCCTTTGATACCCTACTCCCATCAACTCCATGGGCACTTGGAAGGCATCTAAGAGCTCACCCATTTAATCTCAGCCACCCATTTGATCATGAAATGATTCAATGGGGCAAAAATATCCTATGGACATGCATTTTAACCCCTAAGCCTCTCTCACTCCCTCTCTCTGATCCAGTGCTAATCCAACCCTCAAAAACCCTTAAAACCTCCTCCAGGTCTTCCTCTAGCACTTCCAAGCCTTCCCCCACCGAATTCAAGCCTCCAAAGCCTCATTGGTGAAGAGAGAGGAACCTAGAGAGAGAAAGAGGAGTTTCAAATATAACTTTCTATCCAACGCGATTAATCTCTTGGTATCTTCATAAAAGTTGTAGAGGATCATTGCAGCTTTCCAACGAGCCCAAGAACACAAAAATCTGACAGTTGGATTGTAAGTTATTTGCATTTTTAGTTTACATTTTAATTTGAAACTGTAGCAAATCTACAATGCATGGAGCCTCCTAACTTTAGGTATTGTTAGATCATGTTGCCCTCTAGCTACAGTTCAAATTTCATGCAATTTCGTTGAGTATTTTGAAAGTTATGGGCATTTGAAGTTTTCTAGCTCTGGTTCAACCAGAGCCGTCCGATCGCTCCTTCAGCGTGATCGGACGGCCCAGAGATGACCCTGTCCCCGCAGCTGGGTTAGCTGAATCATTTAAGTAGAGGGTCCCGCCTTGCCACGTGGTGCGATCCCATTGGGCGCCGCCATTCTGGCGGTCAGTTTGACCAAGAATTATCAAAAAAAATTCAAAAAATGTCCAAATCTTCCAAAATTCATAGAAAATTGAATTTTCCACAAAATTGGACATTCTTGGGCTCGTTGAAAAGGAAATTTAATTTAGTTTATTATAAAAGTAAAATCAAGTTGATTTAGCCTCTGTTTTGTGAGATATTTACACTTGTTTAAATTATGTTTTTTCCAATTTTCTCACAATTCAGTGGTCAACTGGAGTCCAAATTTTGGTGAAAGATTATTGGGTATCTTAATCATGTTTATGGATTTTTCTAGGGTCACATACCCAATGGTTTTTTGTGATGTGAATTTTCAAGATAAAGGGTCCATTTTGGACTCTAAATTTTGAAAATTCATAACTCCTTAAATTCTCAATTTTTTGCTGTGAAATTTCTGTGGTCTAGATTCATGTATGCCATGGTTAGAAACACCAAATTTCAAGCCAATTTGAAGAGTAGAAATACCTAGGAAAAATAATTAAGGACAAGGTCTAGTTAATTTACAAAAATCCTAAGAAATTCTACATATACTCAATCGGGGTGAAACTTGAGAACATTAAACTTAGTGACTTTTTAAACCTTAGGTTCAATTTTAACCCAATTTAGAGTTCATTAAGTTAAAAAATTAAACAAGTCAAAGTTAACCCCTTAATTAAGCATTAAAACTTCCACAAATTACAATAAATTAAGTTTAAATCAAAAAAATACATAAAACCCCTCTAACTGATCAGAATTAAACCTTTAATCAATGAAAATTGAAACCAACTCAATTTGATAGTAAATCTGGCTTTAATTTAATTTTAAGTGAAATTCAATGTTTAATTAATTTAATTAATTAAAAAAAATATCTAAAATTCCAAAAAAATTTCAAACACTTGGGAATCACTCCTTAGGTCATTCCTAACCTTAGGAGTTGATTTCAAGGAGTTTGGAATTCATTTGAAACAAAATCAAGAAAACCCTTCTAATTAAACAATTTTAAAAATTCAATAAATACATCAAACTTTGAAAAATCATAACTAACTCTAGAAAACTCCAAATTGACCAAACTCAAAGGCATTCAACTCAAAATCAAGTCTAGTATTTATTAAAGTTTTTAAAACTTCCAAAATCAATCAAAATAAAAAAAGTCAACTTTTTGGTCAAACCTAGATCAAATCAAGTCAAAACTTCAAACCTTCATAACTAATTGTAGAAAAATCCAATTTAAACGTACTTATAGTATAACTGATCGTATTAAGGTCTAGTATTTTAATAAAATATTAATTTTTTAGAAAACATTCTTAATTAAAAAGTCAACTTTTGACCTCTTAATTAAATGATTAAAATAATCCAAAAAATTCCTAAAATTTGAAAATTGTCTTAAAACTCAAAAAATCATTAATCAACCTTAAAATCATTATGAAATCATTAATACTTAAACTCAAATTTAAATCTTCCCTTAAGTCTTTCAACCAATCAGAACGTCAAATAACTTTAACAATTTGCCCTGCATAGGACATATCCAAACCACACGACCTACCTCACACACTTTAGATGGTTTGCTAGGACAATCAACTCTAATTTTAGGCTAGGCCGGTGTTTACTTTTTCACTGTGTGCCGGGTTTTCGAGCTTTCACTGCATGTTGGTTGTTAGCTTAGAATTGATTGACTGTCTATTTATTTATTTACCGTACTCTGTTGAGCATTTAAATTTCAAATATATCAACTGCTTGAGATCAATTATAACTGCTTGTGATTATTTATATAACTGCTGATTATTAGGATAACCCTGCAGGATCGAGTCTAAAATTCTATTTTTCAAATATAATTTGATTATATCATGGTTGTAATGTTTAAAGTGCTTTAAGAATGGGATTAGATATCCAATTTGGAATGGAAAGAGGAAGGGACATCCCTTAGGGGAGAGTCCCTCTCCATTTGGAGATCTAAATTAGGATAACTTTAAAATATCCAAAGAGGAAAGATAGCACCCCGTTCAAGAGAGAGTTACTTTTCATTTGGATATCCGAACCCAACGATCCAAGAAGAAGCAGAGGGACGAAGAAGTGGATAACGAGAAGACCCATTCTCAAAATCACTTAAGTCTTAGGAGTATAATCCGGGTTGTCGTTAGTGGTGCCCGGCCACTTTACTTTTCTGCAAATTCTATTTTGTAATAATAAGTGGCACTTGCCACATGGACATTCAATTTGATCTATAAATTTAATTGATTTATTTATTAATTGATGTGTTGACTGCGATTAGGATCTGCCTGTTTTTTCTAGTTTTTTGACGCTCTTGCATATCGCATTTTGATTTAGCCTGGAACCTGATCGTAGGCTCTTAAGGACTCATTAAAACTTTTCTACTCAAATCAAATAAAAAATTTTAAGCCAACATAGAAATTCTAACGTTTTAAGAAGTAAGCCTGGGACCGCCGGGAGTTCTCATTTCAAAATCCTTCATTCAAATTCAAGCATTCAATCGAGTCAATCAGCATGCATTGCATTATTAACAAATTAAATGAGTCTAAATCTTTAATCACATTGTTAGATTAAGCATCAAACACCTAACATAAGTCAAAGGGCCAATTAGGATCTGCTCTAGATGTCGGCCCTATTCTAAAAAAAACTTTTCTTAAATAACATCCCGACCACTCAACATTAAAAGACTAGACTCATGTTTTTAAAGCGCCTATGTGGTTTAGCTGGCTCCCCAATCTAGACCGGGGTAAGTTCAGATTTGCATTGCACTAGTTAGGTTCGGGTCAAACAATGCTTTCTTGGATAGTACTTTTCAGGAATCACGATTTTCAGAATGCTAGGTTTAGGTTCAGTCGACTTTTGGCTAGCTCTTGTAATAGACAAAAAGACTGATACTTTGTAACCCTTCACACACACACTTGACCTCATATCGGCCAGATATCTCGGCCTGGACGATTTAAAACAGAAAGTCCTTGATTAAGGCAGCCAACGTTAACTTCTACGATATAAACGATAAGCTTAGCCGCCATAGATCACTCCTCGTATCGGCCTAAATTAACATTAAATCTCTTTCCATCAAAATTTAAGGATGATTGATACCCAACACGGCCCGGACGATTAGTCAAAAACCTTAAGATAGGTTGGGCCCATATTCAGTGTCAGGACGATTTTGAAGTAACGATTGAGATCAGCCTAAATCTAATTTTCAATCGTCCAACTTGCACCAGGGCTATGCTCTGGCCGATCTTCACACCAGGCCGATGTCCAATAAATGGCAACTTCAAATTTGACCCAATCTTGTTCAATTTTTAAAGACCTTTGGCTGCTGCCTTAAATTGAGGAGAGAAAGAGAGAGAGAAGAGAGAGAGAGGATCCAGGGGTTTCACAAGGGTTGCTTTCTCTCTGCGTCGTCTTCGTCTAGAGTTTCCTCCTTTGACTTTGGTTCTGGTTCTCTGCCATCCAAAAGGAGATAGGTTCTTTGAAATTCTTAAGTAAAATTCATACCTCTATTTTTCCGCAATCGAGAGTATTTATTTCGTAAAAAAACGGGGTTAGTTTGGGACTCCAGAACTTTCAAGGTTCGGGTCACTTTTCAGCGATGTTCCGAGGCTATCGGACCATAACTACGAATTGGGCCCAACACTTACGCAAATTTGACGAAAATTCCAACCTTTACCTCCTTTGACATCCAACTTTGAAATTCTTAAGTAAAATTCATAGAGAGTATTCCTCCAGATGTAATTAACTACGAGGGCTTACGCTCGTAGGAGATTTAGAAACCCAGACCTGATTTTTAAAATCAAGTTTTTAAAACCTCTATTTAATTATCTTTGGGAATTCAAACAAAAATGGTGATCATTGTCGTCATATTCAAATAATCGGTAATAGGTAATATCACCTTTCTTCGGGAAGATATATTATTTTATTATCATTATTTTGATTATGAAATTAATGATTTCTTATCTGAATTATTTTAGTTAACCAATTGATTGGACGTCATTTTGATCTTTCGAGATCATATGTTGTTCCCCCTTGAGTCTGACTAAGATAATTCAGATAAATTTAAAATTCTAAAATTTGAACCCATTAGGGAATGATATGATCACCTCTCGAGGAGATATACTGTTCATAATGACGTGTTCAATTTTAAAATCCAAAATTTAATATTCCCAAAGAAAATTAAATTTTTTCAAAACGATATATATTTTCAATCAAAACAGAGCAGAAGTCCAACGACGAGTAGGAGTCCGCTGACGAGCAGAAGTTCGACTACAGGGAGAAGTCCGACGTCGGGTAGAAGTATAATGTCGGATAGAAGACCGATGAAAGTTCGTCGACGAACAGAGTCTAACGATGAGTAGGAGTCTGAAAATATTTGTTCCGAAATTTTAGACTGACTGAATTATTGTATAAGTGATAGATTTATGAATCACTTGCATTCTTGGAGTCTTTATAGAGAGAACATTATTTATCCAGAGCATTGTTTGATGATGTTGACCTTTGTAAAAGGACTCGAGAGAATCCACCAAGGATGTGAGACCTATCTGAGGTTGTATGTCGAAGCCTTTGCTCGACGACATCAACCATTGTGGAAGAGGTCGGGAGAATCCACCAAGGATGTGAGACATTTTTGAGGTTGTATGTCGGAGTCATTGCTCGACGACGTTAATGTAATAGCAGTTCTGCTCATATCATCCGGGTCGATTGGGGATCGTCCTGGGACGATCAGTTCAAATTTTGTTTCAGGATGTGTTCAGAAGCTACAGGAAGATTTTCCTGTAAGGATCGTCCGGGCCGATTGGGGGATCATCCCGGGACGATCAGAGCAATGCAAAAGTCAGAAAGTAGGGGTTCTTATCGTCCAAGGAAATTAATTATCGTCCTGAGAAATCGTCCCAAGACAAAGTGAAATTGTTTAGATCGTCCTGGACGATCGTACGATCGGCCGGGCCGATCTTAAGCTTACTTAAGGGAAATCAGCTCATTTTGAGGAGAGAGAAAATCAAAATATTTTATAAAATATCTGAGGAGAGAGAAAGTCGAGAGCAAAAGAGGAAAAGTGGATTTTTGGGCAACGCCGGTCCGTTTTCGTCCGTCGAGACAATTCAGGAAATTGGTGTACGCAAGGTAAGGCACATTCCACCTTTCTCAATTTTCAGAACGATGAAGTTTGAATGATTTTTCTAGCCAGATTTTGTTTTTGTTAGCGAATTTCGTCCGTATTTTCCGATTGGTTCAGTTTTTATCGCGTAACTTTTGGTATGTTTCTAAGGTGCCGAGTGTGCACGTTTTAATTATTTTCTGGAGAATTTTGACCTGATAGTTTTGATTCGGCGGTGTTTTATGTTGACTGTAATTTCTGATGTAGTCTGAAATTATCTGGGCAGTAGAATAAAAGTCTTGCAATGTTGTTGTAAATATTCTGTGTTAATTTGGTAATTTGTGAAATTAGAAATTTTTATGTAAATTCCGTATACTGCCGTTATGCCGCTGGATTTTCGTACGATTTCTAAAATTGTCCGGATTTGTTCTGAAATGACATGATTTGATTGTGTGCTATGAAAATGGAGTTATAAGGGGTCAAGATCCAGTGAGATCCTTTTTGTGTCAGGGAAAATCTGAAATGAGCTCTAAAATCTGAAAACAAGTTCCGTTCTAAATCCGATGATAAATTCTGTTCTGGTGCTATAAGCACATCTGTTCTGGTGCCATAAGCACAAAGGGAGGTATAAGGGGCCAGAATCCTAGAGATTATGTCAGTGTCTGGGAAAGGAGGTATAAGGGGCCAGAATCCGTTGAGATTCTGTCAGAGTTAGGGAATCTGTTCTGACTTTTGATATATTCTGAATTGATATGATTTCTGTACAATTTTGATATGAATTATGATTCTGATACGATTCTGTTTCTGTTCTGATTTGATCTGATCTGTATGATTATGTTCTGATCCAAGTTCTGGAATTATGATTTCTGTGATTTCTGTTATGTTCTGATTCGATATACGATTTTGTTGATCTGATTTATGTACGGAGTTTGCCTGATATGTTTGATGTGGATTCTGAGAATTTGGATTGGAGGTTTGATGTCTTGCTGAGCTGTTGTAGCTCATCCTTGTCTTCTGTGTGATTTTCAGGTTCTGGGAGAGGGAAGAAAGTCTTGGAGTAAGAGTTCAGAGTCTGATCTGTTATAGGTTGGTACTTTTGATTTCTTGTGCAGTCATAGCTTTTCTTTTCTGTTTCTCTTTCTATCTGAAAGCCATGAGCTGTATTTGTATATGATTTTCTTTTTAGGAAGAAAAAGATAGATGATCTGTTTCGTTGTACTTGATGTTTATAGTTGCTCTGTGTGTGTTTGTTTATGTGTGTAAATATTTGGAAGAAAGTTCTGAAATAAAATCCAAAATCAGATCCTTGAATCAGTTCAGTCAGTTTGAGTTTGGCCACGACCCGATGCGAGCGGGATCCGTCCCGGTCGGGTTGGGTTGTAACACGCTTTAGTGGTATCAGAGCAATAGTTTTAGAATTTAGAATTTGGATTATAAGACAGAGCTATAGGAAGTGATCTGAGTCTGTCTTGGGTAGTTTTGGTTTGTCCGGATTTTTATTGTGTTATTTTTGTGGCTAGTTTTCTGGATTTTCTGTATGGATCTGCCAGACCCCGAGATGACAGACGGTCAAAGTGCCAGTTAGGCAGCACCAGTGGGTAGTACAGCCCCAGTGGTTGGTGCAGATACACTGTCCCAATTTGCTACATTGGTTGCTCGGATGATGAGCGAGACTCATAGTAGAGCCTCTACTGTTCGATCTGAGGATATTGATAGACATCTTCAGATGTTTCTGAGATTCAAACCACCGAGGTTTGAGGGCACTGTTAAGCCTAGAGCAACTGAGGAGTGGCTGAGGAGGTTAGAGAAGACTTTTGACGGCATGCAGTGTCCGTTAGACAAGAAAGTACTTTTGGCAATTTTTTTGTTAGATGGGGAAGCAAAACACTGGTGGGTAGGCCAACAGGAAGCAAAGTTTCAGGGCAGATTGAATTCTCTGATTTCTTGGGAAGAATTTTCTGAAGTATTCCGACCTTGGTTTATTCCCCCTTCTGCACGATAGCAAATGCAGGAGAGTTTTCTGAGGCTGGTTCAAGGGAGTAAGACGGTGATGCAGTATGAGGCAGATTTTACTGCCTTAGCCCGATATGCTCCGAAGCTGGTGAGTACTTCTACTGAGAAGTGCTATCGATTTCTGAGGGGACTACGAGACAATCTGAGACATCCCCTGGTACCATTTCATATTTCTAATTTTTCTGAGCTTGTGGAGAGAGCTCGTCTGATAGAGAATGATCTGATAGCTACTCAGCAGCGGTGGACTGCGAGTAGGAAGAGATTTGGGGGTGATTCGGGCAGTAGTTTCTCTGGCAAGAGGAGATTTGTTTCTAGTTCTGGAGACTCCAGGAGGAGTGGACAGTAAGGATTTGCTGGTACTGCTACGACCAGTACGACCAGCCCTGGATCTGTTAGTGGGGCACCTGTGTGCCAGAGTTGTGGATGATGATATTTTGTCCAGTGCTACAGGATAACTGGTCAGTGCTTCAGATGTGGTCAGCCAGGACATCAGATTGCAGAGTGTCCACAGGCTGGATTTGATCGATGATCTGAGTTTCGATCTGAGAGCTTTGTTAGACCTACCAGTACAGCAGGAAGACCGATGATTATTCATCCACGCCCTATGACTAAGGAATTTTCTGGTAGAGGTGGTGGTTCGAGTTCTGTGCCACGGAGACTACCTACTATTAGTTAGAGGGAGCCTAGTAGTTCTGTAGCTTCAGCTCCAGCTCCAGTTCAGCCACGAGTGTACAGTCTGAGTCAGCAGAAGGTTCGAGATGCTCCGGATGTAGTGACAGGTATGATTTATATTTCTATTCAGCCCTGTCGTGTTTTGTTTGATTCTGGAGCCAGTCACTTGTTTCTTTCCGAGCGTTAATTTGATGCTTTGCATCTGGATTCGATTTTGCTACCGGTTTCTCTTTCGGTGATTTTGTAGGCTGGAAGTAATTTGATTGCTCGGAAGTTTTGTTTTTGTAAGATTGATATTACTGGCAAGAAGTGGAAATCGAGTTTGATTTTATTGCCGATTTCTTCGTACGATGTGATTTTGGGCATGGATTAACTGAGTCTGTATGAGACTTAGATTGACTGTTTGAAGAAGCAAGTAAGCTTGCTTATGTCAGGAGAGATATATGTATTCCAAGGTTTACGAGGTGTTCTCTCTTGTCTAATTTCTGTATTGGAAGTGAGAAGAATGTAGAAGAATGGTTGTCCAGTATTTTTGGCTTCGGTACGGGATATGAACCTGGAGGTGGATTCTGTTTCTGATATCTCAGTGGTACGAGAGTTTGCAGATGTATTTCTTGAGGAGTTGGTTGGTTTACCTCCGGATAGAGATGTGGAGTTCTCTATTGATATTTTTTCGGGTACAGCTCCGATATCAAAAGCTCCGTACAGGATGGCACCGAAGAAACTTTCTGAGTTGAAAGTTCAACTTCAAGAGTTGGTGGATAGAGGATTTGTTCGTCCTAGTATTTCTCCTTGGGGAGCACCTGTTTTGTTTGTGAAGAAGAAGGACGGAACACTCCGTATGTGTGTTGACTACAGAGATTTGAATAAAGTCACGATCAAGAATAAGTATCCCTTACCACGGATTGATGACTTGTTTGACCAGCTTTCTGGTTCTTCTGTATTTTTGAAGATTAATTTGAGATCTGGATATTATCAAGTGAAGGTGAAGGAAACTGATGTGTTGAAGACAGCTTTCAGTACTCGGTACGGACACTACGAGTTCTTGGTTATGCCTTTTGGGGTAACCAATGCACCTGCTATTTTTATGGATCTGATGAACAGAGTGTTCAAGGAGTATCTGGATCAGTTCGTGATCGTCTTCATCGATGATATTCTGGTGTATTCTGCTTCTGAGGATGATCATGCTAGGCATTTGAGCTTTGTGTTGGAGACTCTGAGACGGCATCAGTTGTATGCTAAATTCTCCAAGTGTGAATTCTGGCTGAAGAGCATTTTATTTCTGGGGCATGTGATGAGCGGTGAAGGTATTTTTGTTGATTCCTAGAAGATTCAGGCTGTTGCGAATTGGCCAAGGCCTACTACGGTATTTGAGGTACGTAGTTTCTTAGGCATGGCTGGATACTACAGGAAGTTTGTGAAAGGATTTTCTTAGATTGCTACGTCTCTGACGAGACTGACTCAGAAGTCAGTAGCTTTTGTTTGGACGCCGGAGTGTGAGGCTAGTTTTCATAGATTGAAGGATTGTCTGACCTCAGCTCCAGTGCTAGCACTACCGTCTGGTACGGAAGGATTTCAAGTGTTCAGTGATGCTTCACTGAAAGGTTTGGGATGTGTGTTGCATCAGCATGGTCAGGTAATTGCTTATGCCTCAAGACAGTTAAAACCACATGAGAAGAATTACCCGACACATGATTTGGAATTAGCTGCAGTTGTTTTTTCTTTGAAGATTTGACATCATTATCTGTATGGCGTCAGATGTAAGATTTTCACGGATCACAAGAGTTTGAAATACATTTTCACTCAGAAGGATCTAAATTTGAGGCAAAGAAGGTGGCTTGAGTTGATCAAGGACTACGATCTGATGATTCAGTATCAGCCTGGTAAGGCTAATGTTGTAGCAGATGCTCTGAGCAGGAAATCTTCTGGATTATCAGGTATTCAGCTCACTTCTGATGAGTTCCTGATTCGTGATATGGAATGTTTGCAGTTGAAGGTGATAGAATCCAAACTACTGAATTCTGGAGTTTTGACTCAGTTGAGCATTCAGTCTTCTTTGGAAGACAGGATTCAGGAAGCCCAGAAGTTAGATTCTGATTATTCGATGTTGATTGCTCAGATTGAATCTGGTAAGAAGCCTGAACTTCGAGTTTCTGATTATGGTACTATTTTTTGTAAGAATAGGTTGTGGATTCCTGTGTTTGAAGATCTGAGGAAAGAGATTCTGTATGAATCTCATCATTCAAGCTACACTGTTCATCCGGGAAGTGGTAAGATGTACGGAGATATGAAGAGTTTGTTCTGGTGGCCGGGAATGAAAAAGGATGTAGCAGATTTTGTTGCTAGATGTGAGGCCTGTTAGTTGGTGAAGGCATGGCATCAGCGACCAGTAGGACTTTTGCAGTCGTTGTCTATCCCTGAGTGGAAGTGGGAGGAGGTAACGATGGATTTTGCTATGGGTTTTCTTCGATCAAGGCAAGGGCATGATGCCATTTGGGTGATTGTGGATCGATTGACGAAGTCTACTCATTTTCTTCCTATCAAGCAGACCGATCCGGTGGATCGATTGGCACAAGTATATGTGAAAGAGATTGTCAGATTACACGGTTTGCCAAAGGTGATTGTTTCTGATCGAGATAGACGATTTACTTCCAGACTTTGGAAGGGTATTCAATAAGGTTTGGGTACGAAGTTACATTTCAGTACAGCTTTTCATCCGCAGACTGACGGACAGTCTGAAAGAACTATTCAGATACTGGAAGTTCTGTTGAGGTTATGTGTTTTAGATTTTGGAGGAAGCTGAGAATATCATATTCCTCTTATAGAGTTTGCTTACAATAACAGTTTTCAGTCCAGTATTGGTATGGCACCTTATGAAGCTCTGTATGGCCGAAAGTGTAGAACTCCTTTGACTCTGACTGAGGTTGGAGATAGACAGGAGATGGGTGCCACTTTTGTAGATGAAACTGTTAAGAAAGTCAATTTGATTAAAGAAAGGTTGAAAGTTGCACAAGATCGACAGCATAAATATTATAATCAGAAACACATGTTCGTTGAATTTCAAGTTGGTGACTTTGTGTTTGTCAAAGTCAGTCCGATGAAGGGTGTGAGCAGATTTGGCAGAGTGAGTAAGCTCAGTCCAAGGTATATTGGACATTTTGAAATACTTGAAAGGATTGGTAAATATGCTTATCGGTTGTTGTTATCTGATCAGATGTCCGATGTTCATAATGTATTCCACTTATCTACTTTGAGAAAGTGGATATCTGACTCTGGAAAGAAAGTATCTGCTGATGAGGTTGCGATTCAGGAGAATCTGAGATATAAAGAAGAACCCGAGTTGATTCTAGCTTACGATGTCCGTAAGTTGAGAAGTAAACAGATTTTGATGGTTAAGGTGCAGTGGAAGCACCAAACTGCACGAGAAGCGACTTGGGAGAAGGAGTCGGACATGAGGAAGTCGTATCCGTATTTGTTTTAACTGAGTTTTGATTGGACAATGTCGAGGACGATATTTTTTTTAAAGTTGGGGAGATTGTAATAGCAGTTCTGCTCATATCGCCCGGGCCGATTGGGGATCGTCCCAGGACGATCAGTTCAAATTTTATTTCAGGATGTGTTCAGAAGCTACAGGAAGATTTTCCTGTAAGGATCGTCCGGGCCGATTGGGGGATCGTCCCAGGACGATCAGAGCAATGCAAAAGTTAGAAAGTAGGGGTTTTTATCGTCCAAGGAAATTAATTATCGTCCTGAGAAATCATCCCAAGACGAAGTGAAATTGTTCAGATCGTCCTAGACGATCGTACGATCGGCCGGGCCGATCTCAAGCTTACTTAAGGGAAATCAGCTCATTTTGAGGAGAGAGAAAATCAAAATATTTTATAAAATATCTAAGGAGAGAGAAAGTCGAGGGCAAAAGAGGAAAAGTTGATTTTTGGGCAACGCCGGTCCGTTTTCGTTCGTCGAGACAGTTCAAGAAATTGGTGTACGCAATGTAAGGCACATTCCACCTTTCTCAATTTTCAGAACAGTGAAGTTTGAACGATTTTTCTGTCTGGATTTCATTTTCGTTAGCGAATTTCGTCCGTATTTTCCGATTGGTTCAGTTTTTACCGCGTAACTTTTGGTATGTTTCTGAGGTACCGAGTGTGCACGTTTTAATTATTTTCTGGAGAATTTTGACCGTATTGTTTTGATTCGGCGGTGTTTTATGTTGACTGTAATTTCTAATGAAGTCTGAAATTATCTGGGCAGTAGAATAAAAGTCTTGCAATGTTATTGTGAATATTCTGTGTTAATTTGGTTATTTGTGAAATTAGAAATTTTTGTATAAATTCCGTATACTGCCGTTATGCCGCTGGATTTTCGTACGATTTCTGAAATTGTCCGGATTTGTTCTGAAATAACATGATATGATTGTGTGCTATGAAAAGGGAGTTATAAGGGGTCAGGATCCTGTGAGATCCTGTCTATGTCAGGAAAATCTGAAATGAGCTCTGAAATCTGAAAATAAGTTCCGTTCCGGATCCGATGATAAATTCTGTTCTGGTGTTATAAGTACATATGTTCTGGTGCCATGAGCACAAAGGGAGGCATAAGGGGCTAGAATCCTCGAGATTCTGTCAGTGTCTGGGAAGGGAGGTATAAGGGGCCAGAATCCATTGAGATTCTGTTAGAGTCAGGGAATCTATTCTGACTTTTGATATGTTCTAAATTGATATGATTTCTGTATGATTTTGATATGAATTATGATTCTGATACGGTTCTGTTTTTATTCTGATTTGATCTGATCTGTATGATTCTGTTCTGATCCAAGTTCTTGAATTATGATTTCTGTGATTTCTGTTCTGTTCTGATTCGATATACGATTCCGTTGATCTGATTTCTGTACGGAGTTTGCCTGATGTTTTTGATGTGGATTCTAAGAATTTGGATTGGAGGTTTGATGTCTTACTGAGCTGTTGTAGCTCATCCTTGTCTTTTGCGTGGTTTTCAGGTTATGGGAGAGGGAATGAAGTCTTGGAGTAAGAGTTCAGAGTCTGATCTGTTATAGGTTGATACTTTTGATTTCTTGTACAGTCTGTTTTTCTGTTCTGTTTCTCTTTCTGTCTGAAAGCCATGAACTGTATTTGTATATGATTCTCTTTTTTAGGAAGAAAAAGATAGATGATTTGTTCCGCTGCACTTGATATTTATAGTTGCTCTGTGTGTGTCTGTTTCTGTGTGTAAATATTTGGAATAAAGTTCTGAAACAAATTCCAAAGTCAGATCCTAGAATCAGTTCAATCAGTTTGAGTTTGGCCACAACCCGATGCGAGCGGGATCCGTCTCGGTCAGGTTGGGTCGTGACAGTTAACCTGTGTGTAATAGGTCGGGAGAATCCACCAAGGATGTGAGATCTATCCGAGGTTGTATATCAGAATCTTTACTCTATGACGTTAACCTGTATGGATGAGGCCAGATCAAATCCCCCTGGGATTGATCATCCGGTGATTGAGATACAATGTAGATTGTGCATTTCTCAAAACACGGAGAAAGAGTTTGAGAATTTTTTCTTATCTTTCATAAGAGAAAATAATATCACAACAACATGAACATTATATTACTGCATTATGTAAGACAGTACAATAGATCCCTCGTATGAGTCAGGGACATACAAATTACAAAGTACTCAATACATAAGATCTACGTACGGTGACAATACAACATTTAACTTGAAAGAAGACATTAGAGATATCAAAGTGACACCCTACTCAACATAAAAGAGACAACAAGACAAGTAGTATTGCTAATACAAATACGCTAAATGTGTGATCATTTAATCTCTCCAACCATCTAAATATTATTCAATGGTTATCTTTATTGTTGATTTTGTCCCCCAGCGGGATGAGCTTCCTCTCGAGTAGGTGGATCCTGAATAAATTGCTGAAGGTAGCCCTGACGGATAAGCCTTTCAATCTCATCCTTGAGTTGCTTACAGGATTCGATGGTGTGAGCACGACTTCGATGAAAGTGACAGTACTGATCTACATTTCCTGTGTTCGACTTCAAAGAATTTGGCCATTTCAATATATCTTGATCTCGAACAGCCATCAACACATTTGCTCGAGATGTGTTAAGAAGTGTATACTCCTTCTCCTATCGAGGTTCCATCGCGGTGATGGAGACCTATGAGGTAGATTATTCTTCCCTTGCTTTTTCTGCTGTGAGAAAGAATTGTCCATCCCATATACACCTTTGCGCTTCCCATTGATTTGCTTATACTATTTCCTGTGAGCATTTATAGCCTCATCTGCAGAGATTTACGCCTCCACGCGATGGATCAAGTCGGCGTATGAATGGACGGTGTCTTGCATAAGGGCCGAATAGAAGGGGCAAGGACGAAGGCCTCCAAGGAAGACTCCTCTGAGTAATTCAGGGTCTACTCCTGGAATATGTCAAGCCTCAATGGAAAACTGCTGAAAATACTCCTTCAACGATTCTCCCTCATTTTGTCGGATCCCGGAGAGGTGCAAAGAATCCTTAGCAATTCTTCGGTTAGCCACAAAATGTTCAACGAATAGTTTGGCTAAATTGATTAATGAAGGGATCATTCTGGATGGAAGAGAATTTAACCACGTTCGAGCCTATCCCTTAAGGGTGGCAGGAAAAACCTGGCAAAGGAGTGCCTCTGATGCTCGTTGAATATGCGTGATGGTTTTGTAGTAGTCGATATGCTCATACGGGTCTCATCGTAGGACTCAATGTTTGGCACTTTGAATCCGACCAGAATGGGGTACTGAAGAATGGCTTTAGTTAGAGATGAAGACTCCTAGAAGTTCCTCTGTCGGAGAGCATGCCTCACATCTCCTCGGGGGAACTCTTCACGTACCAATCTTCGCAGTTCGCGACACAGGACATTGTGAGGGAGTTCCGTAATATGTGGTTGGGCAGAGCCTTCTAGGAGATCCGAAAGAATGCGAGGCTGCCGAGTCGAGGGGGAATGATGTGTTGAACTCGCTGTATCGGCAAGTTCATCTTCCTGTTGTGATTGAGGATGTCTCCTAGGTGGAGGAAGATGAATCTCTTCTAAAAGGTGCTCAAATTGAATATCTTCAACCCTTGGTGGATCCCGAGGGAGAAGGACCTCCTCCAATGTCGGCTGTTGATCATCTCGCATGAGTTGAAGGATATCGTTCTGAGATTCTTCCATCTTCCGAATTCTTTCTTCTAAAGAAGGTCCCAAGGTTCCTTCTCCGGCAGCATTCTGCCCCCCAGGATGAAAAGAGGCAGACATCGGGCGTCTGTGATTTGCAGACAGATTTCTGGATTTGTGGGAGTTAGAGCGGGAAGCTCCAATGATGCGACTGCTACGCCTGTTGACCATTGTAGCAATATTTGAAGTTGTGGGATAGTGCTTCTCACTGACGGCGCCAAACTGTTGCGTGCTAGAATATACGCAGTGGTAGAGTTTGTAAATTTGCGTCCTAGCGTTGTACGAGTATTCAGCACACAACCAGAAAAAAGAAGTGAACACCAAGATTTTTACGTGGAAAACTCGAAAGAGGGAAAAAACCACGGGGCCTCGCCCAGTTGCAAAGTTCCACTAGTATTTGTTTGAAGTACAAAGGTTGATCCGTCTTACAAATCAAGATGGTCAATTTACAATCAACTTCTCACATAGTTACAAAGTTCTGCAAATTCCCAGCGTTTCCCAAAAATCCGGCAGAGTTTCGGCGTCTTCAGGCGACGGGAAGAGCTTTGGCGGTGGTCGAGGAGGAGCTTCTTCCTTCTCCTCCTTCTTCTCTTCTTCTTCTCTCTCTTCACTTGAGTCCCCTTTGTGTAGAATGAGAGCTCTATTTATAGTTTTTCTGGAGTAGCATAGCTCGTAAATAGGTGTGAGATCATGGGCGAATAGGGAGTGGATTAAATGGACGGCCGATATTGAACCCTTCGATCGTGCACCGTTCGTTGGAAATTTGGAGGCCTAATGATGTTGGAATTCTTAGACTCATTGGATTCGTCTCGTCGAGCCGCTCGATTCGAGTATAAGCTCGTTAAAATCGGAGACCGTTTGGTAACTCAAATTGCGGTTTGAACCTTCCAACAGCGCTACGGGTCCTTGATTCGGACTCATTTGGGCTCGGATTGGGTTGATCTTGGTGTCGTTGGGATTGTATTTCGGAGACGCTCAGTTTGACTATAAGCTCGCTGAAATCGGAGTTCGGGTGCTCCCGGAATTAATTTTTGAAGTTTCCAACTAACTTTTGCCTCGAGATTCGTGCCCAATCAAGCTAATTTTGTGATGTGGTATCACTTATAAATCAATTTTATTATTTAAAAGAAATCAAAATTAAATATATGTTAACGTAACTAATAAATAATGGTGATTTATATACAAAATTTATGATAGGTTGGTGTATAATGTAACGAAAGGGCCCACCGTCCTGTGGTTTCTTTTAACCTTAAAATTACGGAAATGCTCTCATTCAGCAGGGCAGGGCAGGGCAGGGCGTCAAAATATTATGCAAGCTTTGCTTTGGGCTCTCGTGATATCCGCCACCCGACATACTGGCATTTTTAGGAGGACAAATAAGGTAATTAGACGGGCCGACGCCTGACGCCATGTCTTATATAAGTTAATCATGATAGGTTTACGCAATAATTATTTAGCACATAAGAAAAAGTCAAAAGAGAGGAATGGAATAAGAGGAGAAGAGGAAGAAGAAGAAGTGACGGCTGGCGCTTTGAAAAACCACAAGCCATACATTATACATTGCTTCAGAAATAGAGGTAGCTTTAAGCAAAAAAACTGGAAGCTGAACTGGTGGAAGAAAAATAAATTGTATCATCTCTCCACACAGATTGCACCAAAATATTGTGGACGAGTACTAGACCAAACTACCCCGATTCATTTGAGCATTGTCGAACGAGGCTACTGGGAGATAGACGGCAAGTGGGTGATCGCATGGGCAAGAACGGCGCCCCTCGCACCGACTCTTGCAGGCTGGATATTCTTAAGTTGTGCACGGCCCTTCGCATTTCGAAAGAGAATCAGACGGAAAAGTTGGATATAAATGTTAATGTACATTCATATTTACATTTATAGCATTGGGAGTTGGTCATTGTTTTGTGGACGTCAAGCGAGGACGAACGGTAATTAATGAGTATCTATATATCAAAGATGAAGGAAAAATAGCTAGTGGTAAGAGTAGGAAATTGGCAAATGACAATGGGCAATAGCTCATGAAGAGTGAACAATATCATTAAAAAAAATTGGGAGTTGGATGTTAGTTTATAATGAGCATTTGGTGATATTATTTAATAGACAATATTCCATTGGTAATTTAGACGGTGTCAGCCGATGGACGTTTGGTAGACTATGAATGTTCTTCAAAAAGTATTATTAATCTCAATTTTAGCTACCCAAAAGGGCCAACCAACATTAATATTCCTAAATCAAAACTCTAGCGTCTCTTATAATTATTGTACTCTACTCTTTATCGATCTTCATAATAAATTAAGATGTTAAAATCTATATCTCTCTATCATCGTGAATGCTCCAGCATGGAATGAGTTCTATTCTCGTTAATCATATATTTTTGTCTTAAAACATACTCTCTTATACTTTTATTATATCATATTCTGTCATATTGGAGGGACCGTAGTTGATGGGCGACGGAGGTCGAAGGAACCTAATTAGCAGACAACGGTGGTCGGAGGGATTGTAGTTGGCTAGCGACGTTGGTCAGAGGGACTCACTAGAGGAAAATTACCTATTACCGATGGATTTTCGGGCAGACTAATTTCAGGCTTATTTTCCTGCATATTTCCGACATATTACAATGAAATATTTCCGACATATTTTTTGCAGCTTTTCCGACGGATTTTTCAACGGATTTTCGACAGATTTTAATAATTTCTAAAAACAATTTTTTTGCAATTTAAATATTAAATAATTTTATAGCTCATTTTAATTCATTACTAATTAATAATTTTTAATTAACTATTATTTCATACCTTATTTTAATTAATTATTAATTTAATAATTTATCTTAATTATAATAACTTTAATATTTTATTTTAATTTATTCTTAATTAAATAAAAATAATAAGTTATTAAATTACTAATTAATTAAATATTGATTTAATAACTTATTTTAATTAATGATTAATTTAATTGCTTATTTTCTAATTTTAATATTTTATTTTTATTTATTTTAAATTTTAATGCTGTTAATATTATTGAAATATAAAATATATAACATTTTAACACATTTTGTTAGCAGCAAAGTGGAAGACTCCTTCAAATTCTTTCAAGAGACTCAGGGTTCAAAAATTTTCTGGCGAAATAATTCCACTAAAAAAAACTTTTAGATAGAATTTTTACGACGAAAAAGTTTGTTGATGCTCGAATTACTATCACAATCTTTTTCGATGGAGATCCGCCATAAAATTTAGTTTTTAACGCCGGAAAATTCACTTAAAATATGTCATTTTCTTGTAATGACTGTAGTCGACGAGCAATGAAGGTCAAAGGGATCGTAGTTGGCAGGTGAAAGAAGTCATATGGAATATAGTTGGTGGATGACGAAGGTTGGACGGACTGTAGTCGGCAGGCGTCTGTGGTTAAAGAGACTATGGTAGACAGGTGATCAGATCAATTGTATTTGGCAAGCAGCGGAGGTCATGGGACCATATCCAATGGACCATATAGGTCAAAGGGATCGTAGTCGCGGGCGATGGAGGTCGGAACGATAATAATTGGTGGGTGATGGAGGTCCCATGGATCATAGTCGGTGGGAGATAATGGACGGAGGGACCGCAATCAGCTTGTGGCAATGGTTGGAGGGAATGCAATTGGCGAGCAACGAACATCAGAGGGAACATGTTGACCTCAATTTTATCGCGAGTGCCCTCGAGCGTCTATGAGCGCCCTAGTTGGACCTCATCGGGTCTAACTCAAGCTCGAGTCGAATTAGACTCGACAAGGTTTAATTAGCCTCAATCAATTTATCTCAGCCCCGTCGAGCCCGATTCGATCCAAATTAATTATTAATTGGGCTTAATTTTGTCCAAATTAATTTGATCAAGCCTAGTTACACTCAAATTGACTTGATTTGAATTAAATTTGGACTCAAGATTAGCCCAAAGCAGCTTGATACAATCCCAATTAAATCCATTCAACTTTCTGCACAATTCAAATATTTCTCTAAATCAAGAAATCAGATCCTGCAGTTCTAATTGCATTGAAATTTGATTCTGCCATATTCAGTATTCGCAGTCGCATGATTCCCAATTTGATGTTTGCCTGGTTGCCTTGACCAAAGTTTTCAGACGAGGCAGTTCCATTTTGACGCTTCGGAGCAGATCGAAGCTTCGAATAGCCTAGGAGAAGTCTTCTTTTTTGGGGAATTTTTTTTTTGGGGCAAAGCCCATTTCATTGCTAAGAAGAAATTACAAGTAAGAAAAAACTATAATCCATAATCTCAAAACAAAAAAGAGATTATGGATACAAAATGAAAGAGAACTACAAAGAATGGAGGAAAAAGTAGCTAGGCAAAAATGCCTAAAGGACTCAGGTCGCTCTTAAACTCGTAAGGGAGAAAATATCTTTGGGGCTTAAGAAGAGCGTGACCCCTGGTTGCCACTCGGACTGTCCAAGGGGTAGCTGAGATAAATCAGCATTCATCATCGTCCTTTCAAGAAATGATAGCAGGAGACCTGAAGCAGAAACAAAAACAGTAGTTTCCTCAAAAATTCCCATGTTGCGATCAGCATGAGCAGCTTTGTGATTCTGGGAGTTTCTTAACACCGTGATAGCAAGGCCAAAAAAATCCTCATCCAGGCTAGTCCAAGAAAGATAGTATTTGAGTAGTGGCAAAGTAGGGAGAAACCAACACCAGCCCCATTTATGAACACATAATTCAGTTTTTTTTCCATCCATGAGTTTTATAAGATACAGCTTTACGAATTTTCCCAGCAACAGTGGCATGACAGTCAAAAACACCACCAAAAATCTGCTCATTTCTCGCTCTCCAGAGAAAGTAAATCATGGCAGAAGAAGTAAGAAGGTAAAAGTTTTTATTGTGCACAGAGAAGTGTTGCTCATAGATGCTGTCGTAGAATTGATGTAAGTTTGGCCTCATCAGTAAACCATTCAACCATGGAAAAAGAGATTTGACAATTTTGAAGGAAAAATTGCATTCAAAATAAAGATGGGAAGTGGTTTCCATGTCATTGTAACAGAAGCAACAGTGTTTCTGAGTAGTTATACCCCTAGCAGCAAGAACATCAGATGTTTTTAATCCCCCTTTAAAAGCCAGCCAAGCATAAACCGAGAATCTGAGTGCTGATTTTTTGTGCCATATATATTTTTGCCAGTTTACAATGCTCAGATTACTAAAAAACTACGCATTGAAATCAGCAAATTTAGGGAATTGCTTACCAGCCCAGCAATGATTTTCCTCATAGCAGTCAATAGGAACCTTAGTGATAAGGGAGGAAATTTGGCTGTCAAAGCAGGGAGGAAGGTTCCACTTGTCCCCCAGGATGATACTCGAGATGTTGCTACTCCAGTAATTAGAGTATCTAAACAGTGAATTAGTCAACTTCAAATAATCAGCAATAGAACAACCTCCACACCAAGGATCCCAAAGAGTAGAAAGATTGCTACCCGGGTGAACAGAAAAAGAGAGGAGGTGTTTAATACTGTTTGCTTTGTTACACAAGAAATTCCAGTAAAGGGATCGTTTGGAAGCATTAAAATTCCACAGAGAAAAATAAAAAGCCCTCCACCAACTAAAAAGTAAGTTGTTTGAATTGAGAAATCTCCAAATAATAGAACACCCATAACTGTGGTAGAGGGAGTCAATTGAGGGAATACCCAACCCCCCATGGTGTTTAGGACGGCAAGTATCTTTCCACGACACAGTAAACAACTTTTTTTGAGTAATATTACCAAAGAAGGTAAATCTCGCACATAACTGATTAATCTGTTTACAGCAACCTTTCGGTATTATGGAACCTCGAATCTAATAAGCAAGGGTGTTACATATGGTATATTTGATATATTGGATGCGACCCGCAAGAGACAATAGTTTAGCCTTCCACCCTTCTAACTGTGTAGTGATTTTGTGCATAAGCAGCTGAAAATCTGCCATTTTCAGATTCTTGTAGAAAATAGGTAAGCCCAAATATTTAATGGGGCTGAAAGATTGGTGAATGTTCAGAATATTGCAGATGTCAAGAGCTTCCTTTGAACTGTTAGAGATGAGGATAGAGCTTTTTCTGAGGATTTACATGCAAACCAGAGTTAGAAGCAAAATCCGAAAGAATGGAATTAAGAGTGTTGGCATTGCAGGTTTCAGCCGTTCCAAACACAAGGAGATCATCAGCAAACATGAGGTGGGTAACATCACATTCACCAGTTTTTATACCTTTGAAATTGTTTCTATTAGACGCCAGGTCAAGGCTAGCAGATAAACCATCCATAACAATACAGAACAAATAAGGTGAAAGGGGGCAGCCCTGACGAATGCCAGAGGAGGAGTTGAAGAATCTCTCAAGGGCCCCATTAATGCAGATAGAAAAGTACACATCAGACGTACAAGCCTTGATCCAAGTAATAAACAATTCAGGGAACCCTTTGGCCTCGAGCCTTTGGTAAAGGAAATCACGAGAAACAGTGTCAAAGGCCTTGGTGATGTCAAATTTAGCACAGAAATACTTGTGCTTGCTTTGAGGTTAAAGTTACCAAGGAGTTCAGTTGCTAGAAGAATATTATCAGATATGATTCTCTTGTGTATAAAACCTCCTTGGCTAGGGTGAATAATGTAGGGTAAAGCCTCCTTCATCCTATTAGCAATGATTTTAGCAATAATCTTGTAAATGACATTGCACAAAGCAATTGGCCTAAAATCCTTCACATTGCTGGCGTGGGGGTGTTTTGGAATGAGTGCTATAGTAGTAGCCTTGTCATGTCTAGGCATGAAACCAGTGGAAAAGAAAGAAGTAATGGCTTTACACAGTTGCTGTTGAATAACGTCCCAAGTGGATTTATAGAAATCCAAACTAAAGCCGTCAGGTCCAGGAGCAGTGTTGGACTTGCTAGAGAAAACGACACCCTTGATTTCTTCAGTAGTAACCGGTGCAATCAAAGAGGAAACAAGGTGTGGAGGGATGGAGTTGCTAGCCGGGATGTCAAGGGAGTGCTGAGAAGGGGTAGCTTGAGTAGCAGTATTGAAAAGCTTGCTGAAATGGTTGATAAAGACATTAGTTATGTCTTTATGAGAAGAATGAGTCCCTTGGTCATTAGAAATTTCCTTGATACAGTTGTGGTTTTTGGAGATGTTGATTTTGGCATATAAGAACTTTAAGTCATCCTCACCATGAGTTAGCCATTTCACTTTGGCTCTTTGAGCAATCCAACTAGAGAGAATGATATGGTAATGAGCAAGCTTGGAATTGATGATCTTGAGATTGCAGTTGAGTTGATGGTCCAATGGATTAAGTTGAATTTGAGAGATCACATCATGTTGCTGGCTAGTGAGAGAATCAATTTCCAGTTGAATGGAATTGGCATTAGACCTGGTTTGATTCTTGAGAGCATTTTTAAGAGTCTTAAGCTTAAAGTTAAAGGAGCTTAAGGGACTGCTACTATTGGGTTGAGAGAAGACATCCATGAGGCAATTCCAAAATTTCGGAAATTTAGTGTTGTAGTTTTTATATAGGAAACGGTGCCCCCTTTTGATTTGAGAAGAATTCAGCATGATTAATGGAAAATGGTCTGAACATTCAGGATCCCCAACCTTGTAGAAGGAGTTAGGGAAGTTGCGGAGCCAAGAGTCATTGATAAGAGCCCTGTCTAACTTGATGTGTATGGGATTGAGATGTTGTTGATTGTGCCAGGTGAAAAAATGGCCAACAGAAGAGAGCTCTTGTAATCTCGTGTTGAAAACCATACTATTAAAGTCACCAAGCTTAGCATGAGACAGAGCAGTACCACCAACTTTATCATTCAGATTGCGGCAACAATTAAAGTCACCAAGAACAACCCAGGGTATAGAGATAGGGCCAGAAATGTCTTGAATGTTTTTCCACAAAACTTGTCTTTCAGCATGAAGATTGCTAACATAAATAGCAGTTACAGCAAACATAGTAGAATGACCAATATTAACAATGCCATGTATAAATTGACTAGAACTTTGAAGGGTGGTAAACTTTAAAGCATCCTCATTCCATTTTACCCAAATGCGACCAGGGCTAGAATGGGTGAAATTGTCGCAGGAGGCTTCCTTAGGGAAAATTTTGTGGTGGGCTTGAAACCAGTGGTTAGAGAAGTTTTGAGAAGTGATTTTGGCTTCCAGAATGATGAGGAGATCAAGATTGTGGGCTCGACTAACTGTTTGCAGCAATTAACTTTGTCCGGGCTGTTAAACCCATGAGTATTCCAGGCTGCAAAGTTAGGGAGGGACATTAGGATTTAGATTTTGGGGTAGAGGCTTTTTTTGATTGCTTGCCTCTAGTTTGTTTTTGGTTTTGGTTGTTTGGCTGTTGGGTTTTATTGGTTTGGGAAGTGGATGAAGATGTGGAGGTAGATGAGTTAGTGAGGTTTGAGGGAATGTTAGGCTGGTGGCTGCGGGGTGAAGTATGAGAAGGGCTATTGTGGTTAGAAGTATTGGGCAAGGAGTTAGTGAGGGTGGTGACAGGTTCTTTGCTAGGTGAAGGAAAAACCTCCTCAGGGGCGTCCTGTTCACACAGGATTTGGAATTTATTGCTGCTGTTCAAAATTGGAGGTGGCTGTTGCGGCTGTGGGATGATATCAGAGATATCTTGAAAATCCCCAGACGGAGAATTCAAGTTCGGAATTAGAGTATCAATAGTGGTAATTTTATGTAGGGTTGTAATGGGTAGCAGAGGCGTTTGAGAGTTTATCAGATTTGTCTTAGGAGGATTAGGCTTAGGAATAGTAAGTCTTGGAGGGGGAGAGGGATGGGATTTACGGCTAGAGCTTCTTCCTCTCTGGTTTGTAGTGGCTTGGGTCTTGAGGAAAGGTGTTTTTACCCAAGGCCTTGGACGACTCCCATTTTTTTCTCTGCTTTTGACGAAACCCCCCATTCGGTCTTCAAGCATCCGGACCTCCGCTCCCTCTCGCTCTTCTTCTGTTTGCATAAGCATCTCCACCTCTCCCTCTCTCAGTTTCTTGTCTGTGAAGCCCAGGAAAAGGCCAAATCCTTTCGCCTCTCCTATGTTTGGACCAATCCCGGAGGCCGAAGCTCACCCCTTCTCCCTTCGTCTTTGCTACTTGTGAATTCCAGGACCGAACTGAAAACCCACCAACTCGTTTTAGCCACCAACTCCTCTTGATCTCCAAGGCGAGCTTCTTCCTCGTCTTCTTCTTCTCCCCCTTCTTCCTCCTCTTCTTCTTCTTCTCCTTCTTCCTCCTCTTCCTCTTCTTCTCCTTCTTCCTCCTCCTCTTTCTTCTTCTCGTTCTTCTTCTTTCCCTCTCCTTACTCTACTTGCTTCCATTTTCTTCATGTTAGTGAATGAAAAGAATAATGGTGTTTGAATCCTTTCAAAATCCGAAGAATGAGATTTCATTATCTATGTGTATGCATATGTATCTTCTTTATCTTCTTGTTGAAATGATTGTTGCACTGATCATGAAAGGTCTTTAATAGATTATTTAGAAGATTTCAATCAAGTAGGTGTGTAAATCAAACTTTCATATCAGCTTATTTTATATGATCTTGCATACATTGCATAGCAAGTGTTTGACAAAATGCCATTGAGAAAAATTGTGATGTTTGGACAGTTGCCTTCTTAATCGAATGTTTTGGGAATAGGTTTAGATGCAAGAATTCCACGTCATCTTTTTTTTTTTTGTATTTCTTGAGAATGTAAGACTAGGAGTTAACGTTTGTGTTGAGAATGAATAATAGTTGGCTTGTTCTCTTTTCATAGTCTATGTCATACAATTGATATACTCTCTAATACCCATCTCCATGGGTCACCTTCTTTCCTTTTGCATAAGAACATGTGATTTATATGAGAACTTATGCTAGGGGTTGAATATTTCTATTGATTTCATCCCGCATATGAGAATGCCAAGTAATCCTTGTGTTGTGATTAGTGAAATCTCCATGACTTATTGTTCATAATAGTAGGATAGATGCGATTTAAAACATGAAGCATTGTAGCAAGTACATATACTTAACATTATGAAAGTTTTTCTCTTCATCTTAATGAATCATTGTGGGCAAATACATTTATTATTGATGATTTGTGAGTGAAGTTGCATTGGAATATAATGGGTGGAAGTTGACACACATGGTTCTATTTCACGTTCTTTACATGAAAGTTCTCTTATTAATGTCACGCTTCTAGCCTTTCTTTTGGTCAACATGATTCTCGGCATATATGATTTGTGGGGGCTTTCCCCTCTTTGAAGTATAAATGTTTTCATGAAGATATCAATGTTTGTTCTTCTTACATGAACGTTGGTTAGAATTGCGATGCATTCACATCATAAAGTTTGATTGAAAGCTCTCTTTGAATATTTGGTAGCCTATGTTGTGAAAGTTGGAAACATTTTGAAAAACAATCATGTGTTTTATGTCTTGAACCAATGTGACATTGTGATGATGGCATGCCATTTTTTCTTGAGTTTGGAAGCAAAACAATGACATATGAATTCATTTCTCTTTTATAAATACATTCAATATAAGTGTGGAGTTTGAGAAAGTATTGCACTTTTGAATTTTACCATTGTCCACTCATATATGGTAAAAAAAATGGTTGGGTGATTAAATAAGTGGTTCCCTTTGAATTTTGGAGGGGTTGCATGCTTTATGTTGGAAAGACTTATGAGTGATTCTGTGTTGAAAAGGCCTTTCAAGTTGTTTTGTGTTGGAAAGTACTTATTTGATTTATGTTTCATATGAATATACATATGGGTTTAGTGCAATAGTGTTCTGAGAATTGTTGGAAAACTTCATAAGTTTTTGGAGATAAGTGACTTGCATCTATTTTGTTTCATTCATTCTTCCATAAGCATTTAGGTTGAAATCAAGCATTATATGAGCATTTATATTTAAAGCATGCAAATTGGTATGAATAATCTCATGTGATAGTTGAAGAAAGGAAAGTTGAAGTTTGAAAGAGGAATGTGAATTTTGGATAAGGTTGTGTACTTGATTATGCCCCTACTCTAAAGAGTCTAAATGCTTGCCTTTGTTCTAGTAGTGTAAATGGTAGATTTGACCAGTTTCCTTATATATCTCATATGCTGGCTTTTTGTGATATTTAACGCAAGGATTTATGGTTTTATTGGCGGGCTTTCATTTCAATTTTTTGTGCTAAGTGTTGAAGGACTTCTTGGATTGTTAGTTTGGGATTTATATGAAGTTATGATTCATCTTTCTCGTTTGGCCCCATCTGATGATTGAAGAAATAAAAAAATTGGAGCCATGTTTTGTGTCTTGGTGGCATTGTTAAATTTCAATATTAGGTGGGTGACTTGGTTTGAAAGTGTAGTTTCTTTCATTCACAGATGGTTATGGTTTTATTGTTATAGATTTTGGTGGGAATATGAAAGTTTATTTGGCACATGACTAATAGCTCTACTTGCGAGTTTCAAATACATATTTTTTGTGCTTCATCAATTATGGGTTGATTAGGTGAAAATTTAAGATCTTTTGCAAGATTCTTTCCTATATAGTTAAATGCATTATTGTGAAAGTAATTATAAGGTAATTTGTAGTGTTTTACATGATTGTTTGAGAGGGAAGTTGCATTATCTTCTTGCATGAAAAAAAGAGTAGTTATTTGAAGTGCATCTTTTGAGTTTTGGTAAAGTGAGTTGTGGTTGGAAAGTGGAACCGTGGAAATCATACAATACATCTCTTCCTCTCTCTACCCCTCTTTCTCTTTCTACTACTTCTTTTATTACTTGTGTTTTTAAATGAAATGTGGTGAAGTACTTACAAAGTGGAAAGATTCAAATGGCAAGTGACTCAACCGGTATACAAGCTCAAAAAAAAAAGTACGTTAGTATTTTAGTTGCATTTGTTTATTATTATTTTGCATAATTAATGTTAACTTGCTCTAATACAACCCTTATTTTCTTCTTCTATGTTTTGCAAGCACCATTTGGGAAAGAAAAGGAGAAGAGATCATTTGGAGTTGCTATGACGAAGGAGCCTACATAAACAAATCAGTTGCCCTCATTCATTTCAATGGGGGTGCTACAGACATAACCACCAGGTCATAGCCCCTGGTGTTGTAAGTCTTCTTAAAACTTAGAAAGCCTTTAGGAGCCCTCATGGTTGTACGCTTCTCAACCTTAAGACCCTGTAAAAACTTCAAGTATTAGATTATTTTCTTGTCTAATTTTATTTATAGATCCTCAAACCCATTGATACACGTACGAATGTCTATAGGGTTATAATAAACTTCCTTTCGTCACTTATAATAATAGTGACACCTTGTTGATCTCATTTTTGTATGAGGTCACTTGACTACTCCTGACCCTAAATCAATTTAATTTCAAAATTAATTTAAATTCTAGGATCCTCTTAGAATCCTGACCTTAGGATCTATGCTAGGATTCTTCTAGAGTTTAGACCTTAGGAGATACTCTAGGATCCTTCTAGATTCCTAACTTTAAGATCTATTCAAACCTTAGGATCTACCTAGATCTTAGGACAATCAAGCCAAATCCAAGGTCCAAAGGTTTAGTCCTAAAGGCCTTTTTCATTGAAATTTCAAACACTTTGAAACCCAGTTAAATGACCTCCGATTCAGAGTCTGTCAGTTGCATACTGATGGGACATGTCTCTGGAGGCAACCCTCCAAATTTGAGCCCATTCTGAGGTCTCTAACCTCAGAAACTTAATTAAAATGCATAGGCTGTAAAACCTTCAAATATTTATAGCCTATGCCACTGGACCTGTCACTTTGAAGATTCTGACCTTAGAGCCTTCACCAAAGCCTCTAGTCACTTCCAGACCTTTAATCTTGATATGTTGAACACCAAACTGTATTTTTCTAGACCCACTTTGACCCCAGTTGACCAGGGGTCAAAATGACAAAAATACCCCTTAAGGACTCAAACATTGATTTCAAACCAAACGACCTTCAAACTACTTGGAACCACTTCCGACAAGTTTTAAATATCAGACCAAATCTGTTTGACCCAAATCTAGACCCTGGGTTAACCTGGTTGACCAAGTCAACCTAGGTTGACCAAACAGGCCTTTAAGGATCAAAACGGGCATTTTGACCGAATTGACCTACCCAGACCTTGGGACCACCTCCAATGGTCTCCAAATGTCAATTCAAATTGATCAAATCTATTTTCAGACCCTGGACCCACCTGGTTGACCAAGTCAACCATGATTGACTCAAAGTCCCTTTAAAGCTCTGAATGAGTTATTTCAATCCATTAAGCCTATCAAACTCATACCAAGCTCTTAAATCATTCCTATCAATACTTTAAACTTCTCCAAGTGTACCATGAGTTGATTCATAGTCACTTTGACCAAGTCAACATTTGCAGACTTGGTCAAAATGGCTCAAACTCCCTCTCATGCATTTAAAACTCAAATCTTGATTATCAAACCCTCTCCAAATTTTCTCAACCAGTACTCAAGGGTTTCCCACATGCCATATCAGCTGATTTGACAAGTTGACTGGTCAAACCAGTCAACAAGTCTTCAAAAGACCATTAAATAATTTAAATCATTGAATTAAATATATTTCATTTAAATCCCACTTAATCCAGCTGTTAATACAGCACTCTAGAAGCTTCCTAGAAGTATTCTAAACCCTTTGATTTTGATCCAACAGCCCTCAAGGCTCCATGTGTCCAAGTGGGGACCAAAGAGCCTTTCCATGTGGACTGTCCTTGCCATGTCCTTGCTCTCAGCTTTTTAACCACCTCAGGGGAAGGTGGCAGCCATCTAAGGGCATCTCCAATTGATCCTAGCCGTTCCTTGAGCATAGGGACATTTGAATAGGGTAAATGAAGGTTTTGAGCCCTCATTCTAACCCTAACCCTATCTCACTATCCATAGCCTCTCAAGCCCAGGATCTTTCCACCCAGAGATCAACAGACCCTCCTCAACATATTCCCAGCTCGATCTAGCCGGTCAAAGCTCGTCGGAGGCCGGATTCCGGCAAGCTTAAGCAGAAATCCGTCCAAGTCGATTTTCCGTTGATCTAGGAGCTTTCGAGCCAGGGAGTATTCTACAAATAGGAGCGTGGACAATCTACAACTGCAACCGAATCAAAAAATCCAAAATCCATCGGTGAGATTTCTCTAAAACTTAAACCCTAGCTAGGACACCTAGTGTTAAATAGCAATTTATTAATCACTTATTTAATATTTTTAGCATATCCCCATCATTTGTATTCATTCAGAGGGTCTAGGTTTAAAATTTCAAACGATTTGATTGATCTGATCGGAAGAATGAGCCAAAAAACCCCTTCTAGGGTGTTCTTGCGGCTTCGTTCAGGCATCCTGATCCTTGACCGTTGATCACTCGATCAACGGTCTAGATCTAGTCTTTCCGTATATTGATCCGACCGTGAATCCATTTCGGCACCTCGTATCTCGTCTGGCGCCATCTAGGCCCTCGATTCAGACCGCGGGATCAAGATCTCGCCGTCTGATCCTCCTCCATTAGCATCAAACCGCGCCCCGATCGAACGGCTAAGAATCAATGCTGATCTGGTTAAGTGGAAAGTGCGTGGGCCCACTTTACCGCCGCCGCCGTGTTTCGCTGGACGAACTGGGAGGTGCCACGTGGCCGCCGGCGCTGCCAATATATTAAAAATGACTTTTTAAATCATTTTAATGGAAGAAAACTTTAAAAAATAATATAAAATTAATTATATATCCAAAAATTTAATATAACCTACCGAATTTCTCAGAAAATTAAGATCTTTAATTTAAAATTAAAATTGATTTAAAATATATATATACATATATATTAAATTATTTGAATTATTAAATATTTCCTATTAATTAAAAATTTGTTGAAAATATTTTATAATATTTAAAACTTATTTTTAAGTTATTTTCTTAAATATTCAGAGAATATTTTTAAAATATTTAACTTAAATTAAAATTAATTTGTTATATTTTATATATTTCAAATAATTTTAATTACATAAAATTTGAATATTTAAGTAATGTTTAATTATAATAATTTTTCAAAAATTCAAAGAATCCTTATTTTAAAAAATTTTATATTATTAAAATATTATCAAATATGTTTTAAAACTATTTTTGATATTTACTCAAAAACTATTTTAAATTACTTTAAATTTTCTAGAATTTCTAAAAGTAATCTATTTTCTAGATATTAAAATTAATTTTAAAACTATATGTGTTAAACTTTGAGAGCACTTGAGAGATCATTTGAAATTTTAAACATGGATTAAGCTTGAATGAATAGATTTGGTGGGGATGGTTAGTGGATAATTGGTATTTGTTCACTAATCAAATTATTAAATATTCAAAATTATCATTTGATTTGCATGCTTAGGGTGCACACACCACCTAGCCTAAGCTCTCCTAGTTTAAGAATTTGATTGTGTTGTTATGAGTGTTTTCTTATATGTTGTCCAAGGGTTGGTTAAAACTTTGATTTGAACCTATTTAAACTTAGTGTCATTAAGGACAATAATTAAGGACTTTGATTAGACAACTTAGAAAATGCATTGTGATTAGGATACACCTCATTTGAACTTGAAACTTGAACATTTTAAACATAGTGACACTCTCAGCCATTAGAGAAAATTTCACTGATTTTTGAGGTCATTAAGTCCCTTAAACAATTTTCTTAAGTTTAAGCCTTAATTAAGTCTTAAAACCTTCCAGAAAATATAATAAATTCCATTTAAATCCAAAAATTATGTTTAACCCCTCTAACAGACCATAATTAAGCCCTTAACCAATGAAAATTAAAACCAAAGATAATTTTGACAGCAATTTAAACCTTAATCTAATTTTAAGTGAAAATCAATATTTAATTAATATAATTAATTAATAATTATTAAAAATTCCAAAAATTTCTCAAACACTTGGGAATCTCTCCTTAGGTCATTCCTGACCTTTGGAGCTGATTTCAAGGAGTGGGGATCTCATTTGGACCAAAATCACAAAAATGCCCTCTAATTAAGTAATTTCAAGAAATTCAATAATTACCCAAACTTCAAAGCTTCATAACTAATTCCAGAAAAATCCAATTTGAACAAACTCACTTGCATTCAACTCATAATAACTCCTAGTATTTATCAAAAATATTAAATTCTAGAAATCTGTAATATTTCAAAAAGTCAACAAATTGGTCAAATCATAGTTAAAATCTAGTTCAAAACTTCAAACCTTCGTGATAAAATGCAGAAAAATCCGATTTCAACGTACTTACTGTCTAACTGATCGTAGTGAGGTCTAGTATTTTAATAAAATACAAACATTCCAGAAAACACCCTAAATTTAAAATTCAACTTTTCACCCCTTTAATTAAATGATTAAAATATTCCAAAATTCATATAACTCAAAATCGTTCTAAAACTCCAGAAAATGTTAACTTAATGTTTAAAACATTCAACAAACCTTTTAAAACACAACAACCATTCTAAAGATGAAGTTTATTGGCTGGACTACTCCGGGCTGCGGGGCTAAGTGTCCTAAGGAGGCTGGTTCCTCGAGCCTAGTGGCACAACGCCACGAATGGATTCCAAGGGGTGTTAAACCTTAAAAATAGATTAATTATTAATTATCTAACCTTTTAAAACTTCTAATTTAACTACATTAATTTGGTTTATCGGCTGGACTACTCCGGGCTGCGGGGCTAAGTGTCCTAAGGAGGCTGGTTCCTCGAGCCTGGTGGCACAACGCCACGAATCGATTAAAGGCAAACTTAAATTAATCAATTTTGAAAATCAGCAACCAAACATTTCTAATAAAATTCATTAATTCTTAAGCCTTAATCAGCCTAAAATATTTAATTATACCGGGTACCACTGGGTAACCCAGGCCTACGAGGCTATTAACTTAGCCTCAAGGAAGGTGAAATAAACTTCATGGCCTCGATGTGAAACAAAGGTGGCATTCAACAAATAATTAAGAATCAATTTTAAAACCAACCTCGAGCCATTAATATTTAAACTCAAACTTAAATCCCTTAATCTTTTTCAACTAATCGAACCTTAAATAACTCTAACCAATAATCCTATTTAGGACATATCTAAACCACACAGCCTTTATCACACACTGTAGATGGTTTTCTAGGAGCACCAACTCTAGTTTTAGGCTAGGCCGGTGTTTACTTTTTGTAGCTGTGTGCTGGATTTTCGAGTTTTCACTGCATGCTGTTTGCTAGTTTAGAATTGATTGATTGTTTATTTATTTAATGCAATCTGTCGAGCACTTTAAATTTCAAATATATTAAATGCTTGAGATTCATATATCAACTGCTTGAGATTCATATATCAACTGCTTGAGATCAAATATTAACTGCTTGGGACTGTATATATAACTGTTGATTATTAGGATAACCCTGCAGGATCGAGTCTAGATTTTTTTAATTTTGATTAATGTAAATTTAATTTGATTTGTGTTGTAATTTCAAGTGATTTGAGATGGGGTAACATCCAATTTGGAATCAAAAGAGGAAGGGACATCCCTCAGGGGAGAGTCCCTCTCCATTTGGAGATCCAAATTAGGATAACTTTGAAATATCCAAAGAGGAAAGATAATACCCCATTCAAGGGGGAGTTTCTTTTCATTTGGATATCCGGACCCGACGATCCAAGAAGCAGCAGAAGGATGAAGAAGTGGATAACGAGAAGACCCATTCTCAAAGTCACTTGAGTCTTAGGACTAGAAATCCGGGTTGTAGTCAGTGGTGCCCGGCCACTTTAATTTTCTGCAAAATTCTGTGATGTAATAATAAGGGGCACTTGCCTACGGACATTCAATTTGATATATTTAATTTGATTGATTTATTTAAATTGATTGCGCATTAGAGATACCTGCTTTTCTAGTCTTTTTACATGCATGCCGATTTTGATTTGACCTGGAATTCGATCGTAGGCTCTTAAGGACTTAATAAAAATTTTCTACTTAAATCAAATTAAAAATATTTAGGCTCACATAGAAACTCTAACGAATGTAAGAAGTAAGCCCGGGATCGTCGGAAGTTTTCATTTCATAGCATTCATTCAAATTCAAACTTTTAATTGAGTCGATTAGCATGCATCATATTAGCAACTAATAAAAAAATCTTTAAATCTTTAATTACATTAGCTTAAGAATCAAACCCAACATAAGTCAAAGGGGCCAATTAGGATCCACTCTAGATGTCGGCCTCGCTCTCAAAAAATTTTCTTAAACAACGTCCCTACCACTCAACATGAAAAGACCGGACACATGATTTTAAATCATTTAGGTGGTTTAGCTGGCTCCCCAATCCAGGCCGGGGTAAGTCCAGATATGCATTGCACTAGCTAGGTTCGGGTCACTTTTTAGTACCCAATTTAGACTTAGGTTCCGAGGCTGGCTCGGGCTATAAGACCTCAACCTCCGGGAATTGAATCCCAAATTTCTAATAAAATCAACTATTCAAACTTAAATCATTTTCAATCAAATTCAAGCCCAACACTTAGGATAGGCTGAGGTGTTTCTGAAGTAATTCAGAATCTCAAAACACCTCTTACACTTCTTCCTTTGATTCTAAAAATAAGTCTTCAATTTTGATCCAATCCCGCTTAAATTTCCAACCTTTACCTCCTTTGACATCCAGCTTTGAAAATCTAAATAAAATTTACACCGCTATTTTAATCGAGAGTTTTCATAGGAAATTTCGATTTCCTACGATGTAATTAACTACGAGGGCTTGCGCTCGTAGGAGATTTAGAAACCCAGATTTAATTTTTAAAAATAAAAAATATTTCAAAATCTCTAATTAATTATTTTTGGGAAAATCCAATGATCATTATCGTCATTTTTAGACGGTCGATAATGATTGATATTTTCTTTCTTCGGAGAGATATATCAGTTATTATTGTAATTCTAATTATGAAATTAATGGTCTTCAATCCATATTAGCTTAGCCAAATACTAGATTAAATCTTATTTTGATCTTTCGAGGTCAAATACGATTCCTCTTGGATTTGACTACGATAATAAGGATAACGTTAAAGTTTTGTAATATGGACCAATTAGTGAATGATATCTTCACCCTTTTGAGATGATATATCATTCCTAATCCTGAGTTCTATTACAAAATTAAAATTTAAAATTTAATCTTTCCAAAGATAATTAAATATTTTTCAAAATTATATATACTTAAATAAATATTTTTTTTAATCAAAACACACCTGAGGACAAAAATTAAGGACCGAATCTTAAATAATATAGACTTAGGATGCATGCTCCTTTTAGAATAGATATATCAAAATATAAAAAACTTAGTGACACATTTTCCTATGATTAGTGTGTCTTAATCTATTAATAACTAACCAATAAAATTGATCATAATCCAACTCAAAATATATTGAAACACTTAACTTTTAATCAAACCATAATTAATATATAAAACCACTAAAAATGCAAATTTAAACATAAACTTGAACTAAATCTAACCAATCCATTAATCAATCTCTAACAAACCTAAAGTTTAAAAGATTTGGACTAAATTAGGAGAGCAAATCTAAACTAAAACATTCTAAAATAAAATATTTTTAAAACCTAACCAACTAAGTAAACCACATAAAAAATTTATATAGAGATTTAATTATAACTCAAAACCTATTAACTCACCTAAAATTTAATCAAACTCCTAATCAATCTTTTAAAAATCAATCAACAAACCCCTTAATTAATAGTAAATTATTTAATTCACTTTTTTTTAATTTACAAACAACTAAACTAATTCAATAAAATTAGTTACTACTGTTACTCAAGCCTATAAGGCTATTAAGTTAGCCTCAATGAGGATAAAATAAATCTCATAGTTTTTGTGAGCAACAAATGTAATAATCAACTAAACATTAAAATAAAAATTCTTAAAATCTATCTTAAAATAAAAATTTCTCCTTAACCTTTAACAAGTCAAATTACAAATAACTTTAACTAAATCATCTTATATAAGACATATCCAAAACCATACAGCTTATTACACACACATAGATTTATTTGTTAAGACATGACTTCTAGCTCCATATTAGGCTAGTATTTTCTTTCTTTCTGTCTCTGTGATGTGGCGCTTTACATGTAAAATGTGAGCTATTTATTTTGTTGTTTATTTTAGCTTTCTGTGATATTTTTTATGATAATTACTAGTTTCTTTTTGTACTATATTGTGAGTGATATAATACTCATAGATTAAGAGCGATTTTGATACTTACGATGTTTTCTACATGTGGTCATGCTCACACAGTACTAAAGGGGGCTAAAAATAAATTAAAAAAATAATTGCTATAGGTGCTTTAGCTACTTGGTCCCCAAGTAAGATTGGTTTGAGCATTTTATTTTCATATATTTAACTGTTTGGGATGTTTGATTATAATTGCTTCGGATAACCCTGTAGGAGAGTCTAGATTTTTCTTTTTGTAATTTTGACGTAATGTATTTAATGTCAAGAGTTATAAAAATCTATAAAATGAGGCATTTTTAAATATAAAGATGTCCAAAGAGAAAAGAAATTCCCTTATAGGAAATTTCTTTTCATTTTGGTATCTTTTTGGAGGACACACTATGAGAAACCTGAAGGAAAGAAGATGATACATAGAAGAATCAAGAAAATGAAGATGAAGATCAAGATAAAAATTATTCATTTTAAGATTTGTGTCATTACCTAGGAGTAGAATCTTTGTTTGTTATCCGTGGAGCCCTGCCACCACTACTTTTTTGTACTTTGTATTGTATATTATGTGGCACTTATCATGAACTTTGGACACTCTTTTCTGTGATTTTGATGTGATGCTTGTTAACTTTACTTGTGTAGTAGAACTGACATATTTTTCATAAGTTTTTTTCTTACATGCGCATGTGCCTAAGTTATGCTAAGCTCCTTAGGAATAAAATTTTTCTACTTGTAATTAAAATTAAAATTTTAAGAATTAAATAACATAGAAACATAATGATATATAAAATAGTCAAAATCATATGGGCCCGCATGCATATTAATGTATCATCTCTTCTTTATTTAGACACTTTCCCGCTTGCGGATAGAGTCCGGATAATATGGTCTATGAGGATGAAGTGCCGGGCCTAGGGAAGCTTAGTCCTTCTAAAAATTAATTTTATAAGCTTTTTTAAAATTTTATGCATCTTTTGATTTGGATACTTTAATTAGCATATTTTGCATTAGCAACTAACTAAAATTAAAATTTGATTACATTTGTTTTAGGAGTATAACATCATTCATAAGTATGAGGTCACTTAGAAACTTCTCTAGATGTCAGCCTCAAATTCCAAAAACGTATCCACCCACCTATCTTTCATATGGACTTTATAACATGGATTTTATACAACTAGGGTATTTTAACTAGCTTTCTTTTCAGGCAAGATATAAGTCCAGATTACATTAGTTAGGTCTTGGATGTTAGCATTTCATATACAATACTATATCGCTCATAGATTTAGGATTAAAGGCTAGTGGTACGAGTATACTGCTCTACCCCTTATCGGTGGTAAACTTTCCATTCTTTAAAGGCTATAAACCCCACTCATCTATATCACATGGATGTTCTCACCTCCATCTTTCTCTCATGCATGCTCGAGGTGGAATGTCTTTTTCTCATTTCTCTTCTTCAGACTGGCTGGGTGATGATATTGAGCCATGTATATTGATTAAATCAAATTGAGTCTATCTTTCCCCTTTGATTAAAAAAGCATAAAAATTCTCATATGCGTCAAACCCATTTGAGAGAGTAATGTAATATCCTTAATTGAGAATTTTCTTAGGTCAAGGTCTAAGATGTAATTAACTATAGAGGTCCCGTGAGAAACTGATCCCCACATCAAATAAGTCTCATTCAAGCTGATGTATCGAATGTGGAAAATCTTTTAACTTTATTTATGTTATATATATTGTTACCCATCGAGGTGTATAGGCAAAAGCTACTATCATTCATGATTAATCGTATATATAATCTCGTATTGGCTTGCTTGTGTAGAGTGTAAAGGTCTACAACCATTTTGCTTTATGGGATAGTGTGGTTATACCCTTTGCATTATGTTCCCTGTGAGCAGAATCATTTTGGAGACCCACCAAACACAATAGGCGAGCGATGGAGGTCGGAGGGGTTATAGTCGACAAGGTAGGGAGGTCAAAGGGACTGTAGTCAGAGGGCGTTGGATGTCTAAGGGATTATAATCTGTTGGTGACAAAGGTCAAATGGACCGTAGTCAGCATGCAATAGAGGTTGGAGGGACCACAATCAGGGGGCGTTGGTGGTCGATCGGAGAGATCATAATTGGTAGGCAATAGTTATTGGAGGGATTATAGTTGGTAGTTGATGGAAATTTCAGGGGCTGTAGTCGATGGCTGAAGGAGGTCACAGGGATCATAGTTGATGGGTGATGGTGGTAAAAGGGGTTGCACTCGATGAGCGATGGTACTAGGTGGGACTGTGTCGACGGATGATAGAGGTCATGTAATAACCCATATTTTGATCTAGATAAATAATTTTTTCTGGAGTCAATGTAACTCCAAATTACAAATCATCTTCATCATAGCATTTTTATTATAATATTTTACTTACACAAATTTTTTCATAATTTTTTGGCAACCGTGAAAATCCTTAAGAAATTGACATATGTGAGTACAAGTAAGAATTTTGATACCGCCGGATATCCATTTTATAAACTAATTTTACTAAAATTTTATAAATAAAATGATTTATTTTATAAATATTTTTTAATAATTTTTAAAGTCCCAAATATATTTATATAAATTTTTTATTGAAAATTGATTAATTATATATTTATATTATTTTATTATTTATTCCTAAATATCTATATCAAATTTATTAAATCCCTTTTCTCCTTAAGTATTCACCTAACAAAGAAATGAATTAGATAAAAATGAGGAAATGTAAGTAGAGAGAGAAAGAAAACTTAGATTGGGAGGCTATTGATTGATTTTTATCAATTAAGCTTGTTGGGAGATTTACTCGTTTCACTATAAATAATAATTATCCTATTTCTAATTTTAAAGTTATTTATCTTTGGTTTTTTTTTATCAATTTTTTATTTTTTTATTAAAAAATAATAATAATTTAGTATTGATAAAATTTTCATCGCATAATATTTTATATGTTATAGAGATCACTACAAAAAAATAATTCTTTTCCGGTTGAATTTCCCGCAGAAATAAATTCGTCACAAATTTCGACTTATTCAATGGATTACCGAAGGAACATTTTAGATGGATTTTTCAATGGATTTCTAACAAAATTTTTTGATCGACTTTCAGGTGAATTTATTTTCGAATGAATTTTTGACAAAAAAATATTTTTTTTAAATGACTATAATAAATATTTATAATTAATTATTTTATTAAATTAAGTTGAATAATTTAATAACTTATCATCAAATAAAATTCTTTAAATTAGATATTTTTAAATTAAATTTATTAAATAATAATTAAAATTCATTATTAAGTTAATTAAAATTAAATATTTTAAATTAAATTAATTAAATTTATAATTAATTATTAAATTAAACTAATAAATCATTATTTAAAAAAAATTATCAAATTAATTAAATTGATTAAATTTATATTATTTTCTAATCTAAATTGAATAAAAAAACAAAAGAAATAGGTTTGCCTTAGTGGCACAGTGATTAGGGGCTTGATGGCTAGCAGGCGATGGTTTAAATCCCGCCGTAGGTGGCCAGTTGTGCAGATCTACGGGACCATGAGCAGGCTCGCGTGGGTCTGGCAGACAGGAGAGCTTAGCTGGCATGCGCATGGGTGCATCGTGTTGGTGCTGGGTAGGTTGGGGAGTGCGCTTGGGAGGGACGGGCTTGCACAGCCGCAGCTGCGTGGGTTGTGGTTGGGTGCTCAAGTTTTTTTTTTAATATTTTTTTCTTTTTTATTTCTAACATAAAAGAGTATGTAAAAAATTATTCCTGTGAAATAATTCTGTCAGAAATCCGTTAGAAATATTTTCAGCGGGCTATTTTGTGCTGGGATAATTTTTTTGAAGTGTGTTTTACTATAAAAAAAATCATTAAAAATCCACCAAAAATACTAACTTTTGATAGATTTTGGTCGTCAGTAAAACACAATTTTTCTGTAGTGGATTGAGATTATGAATGTTTTGAGTATTTATTTAAAATTTTTTGTCTGGTGATTTTGAAAATATAATAGTTTTTGCCTAATCAAAAATTTATTTTAACATTTAAAAATAATTATTTAGTTCTAATAAAACTTTAGAACGTTATTTTATGTGATATCTGGTAGTTTGATTAAATTCTAAAAAAGTAAGTTTTTGCTCAGTATGATTTTAATTGTCTACAGTTAAGACATTTTAATATTTTCTGAATTAAGCTCAATTATGCTTTATTTACTATAATAAATTGAAAATAAATGTAGATATATGATTGGATTGAGTAATATATTGTCATTATTACTGTTATAGTTTTATGGTAATAAATAATGTGTATGTAGAAGAGAAGTAAACATTGATTGACCCATTAGTTGGAGACTGATTAACCTGTATAGAATGATGGGTTGATGAGCTTTCCTTTTAATACTGTGGTTTGATATTATCCTCTACTAATTCATGAGATACACTGATTGGGAGTTATAAGCAGAAGATTATAGTGCTAACGGGCAAAAAGTGATAACTCTATTTTCTGAGCTAATGATTTTCTGATATTAACACAATACTAAAAAATGTCATAATAGCCAAGATTTTTTACTTATTTAGTGTGACTTTTAAAATGCATATCTTTAAGGTATTTTTCTTATTATTTTATGGATTTATTTTTATTGAATGTATTTATTATTATCATATTATTCTACGGCTCTTGCCACTATATTATTATTATTACTGCTTTAGATACTAATACTAAGCATGTAATATATTGAGCATGTGATGTAAAATAACTAAATATCATGTAGATATTTTGAAATGATTTTATTACATTGATTTGATTTTAATAGTTTTTACTGACATTTTGATTTGATATTATATATATTTTTTGTACTAATTGGTATTATGGATACGCCAATTATTTTATTAATTTGACACTCGTCTGGTTTACTGCCTTACTAACTTTCATACTAGTGTTCTACTATTTATAGATTCTACTATTATTGTATATGAAGTTGACTATTATGCTCTATTTAATTATTATCTAAAAAAGATATGACTTTTGACATGCATATTATTCCTTTGTCATATTTTGAATTAGTTATAAATTTTGGTGACCTACTGAGATCTTCAGCTCGTTATATGTGGTTACATGATTTCAGGTTAGAGTGGTGGAGCAAGAGTTTGAGGCTAATTAGGATTCCTTCATGTTCATATTCTTTTTATTTTACTTATTTTTTTGTACTCAGGATAAAGTAGTTGTGATATAATTGTGCTGATCTTAAGTAGTGTATGTAAGTTTTGGTAATGAATATAAATATGTGCATTAACATTTTGAATTATAGAATCTATATTTATTATTTATTAGTGATAAATGATATTAGATCTAATTATTATTATTTATTAAAAGGTAAATGAATAATTATTCCAAATTAAATTCTAGGGCATCACAATTAGTATCAAAGAATAGTTATTGAAAGAATTAATTGCTATTAGAGCTATAGGATTTGATTGAGAGTTGGGTAGAATGGGTTGTTAAAGGTATATTATTTTACATTCATAATTTCATGTGTGTACTATTTTGATCATACTAAATTATGCATATGAAATATTGAATGGATTATCCATAGTCAAATATATCAAATGAGCAACACAGTGCAGCTTCAGTCCCATCAAATAGTCTGATATAGTTAGCTACTATTATAACACAGGTAATGGAGGATACATAGAATAAATCAACTAGAAGTAAAGAAGAAGAATGAGACAAACACTTACAAATATTTCATAAGTTGAACCCTCTATTGTTTAAAGGATCTATATGACCTTTGACTCTATAATACTAGTTACTAAGGATATAAATGATCTTCGACAACATGCAGTGTTTGAAAAGCCAATAGGTACCATTAGTTTTATTCCTATTTTAAGGAGAGATGATAGGTTAGGTAATAGAGAGAAATTTTAAGGGTTGACTAATGCTGAGATTAAGGGTGTAATTGAGTCAAGTCAACTTGCGAGCTAACTCGAGTTAAACTTATTAACAAGCTCGTGAGTCAATCTTTTCGAGTATCGAGCTTGAGTTTGATACATGCCTTGTCTTGCTCGAGTGCTATTGAGTTGGATCAATTAAAAGGCAAACAAATTAATAAATGTAGTGCAGACTACATAGTGAGTGGGAAAGCTGGACTGAGTGCAAGAATTAATCGAAGGAAAGAAAATAAACATTTATATTTGATGAAGTGAAGAGGTGGTTCACATCTTTTGTTTATTCGTTCGTGAGGTATAGTGCGACATCCGTTTGTAGCTAGGGCATCGCTTCTTACCTTCGTTCTTCTGGTGCTCAAGCTGCTACCTGCTCTGTTTATGTATGTTATGAGTTCTTTCAATTTCTCTTTATTTTTTTATTTTTTATTTGCTAAAGAACTTCATGTGCTAGAGCAAGACTGCAAGAGAGGACTTGGCAAGTTGGCATTTATAGGGTTTCTTCCTATGGTCGAGCATCAATTTCTTTCCTTAAATCCACTTGATAGGTATACTGTAAGAAAATGTATCCTTTATATAATATATACTTCAGTTTTTTGGCTAAAAATTTTCATTTCAACTGATTGGGTTTGTTTAGACAATTTAAATATTTTCCTACCCTATTTTATGAGAGTGAAGCAGTTATCATATACAATTTTTTTAGCAACAATTTATTTATGAATATTTTTTCTGATAAAATAAAATCTAGGGTTAGAACAATTGTAGTTCTTTTTATATTGGATTGTATGCTGAATAAAAGCATTTTGCTTAGCAACAATTTATCATCATCATATTTGTTTGTAGAAATTTATCATCTTCTAGTGTTAAATTTATTCTTTGAAAATATTTTTGAAGAACTTCTATCCATTCTACCATGGGTTTTTTTTTTTTTTCATTCTTAATTCTTTATTTATTTTATGTGCGTCATTCATAAGTTAGCCATCTAAATGTTGCATGAACCAATTATTCAAGATAACATTAGTGAGTAAATCATTTTGGAAATAGTTGATGAAGTACCATCTAATAGTGTAAAAGCAAATGTTGTGTTGATTAAAAATGATGTTGTGGTTGATGAAAATAATGGTGTAGAAGAAAATGTTATAGGTACATATAAGCATGATGAAGATGAAAATCCTATTGTAACAAAAAAAAAAGAAAGAAGACGTCATCAGTTTGGGATGAGTTTAAAAAAGCGACACTTACTAATGATTAGAAGAAATGAGAATGCATTCATTATAAGAGGGCCCTTTCCATACAAAGTACTGGGTCGACAACAAAATTTATACATCATCTAGATCATTGTGCAGTTAGGATTCATTTTATAAGAAACTAAAAAGCACTTCATTTTCAACCTAAGGAGCTTGATTCTTTTGGTGACAACTCACAAGAAAGTAGTAGTTTGACAACCTTTTCTAATGACAATTCTAAAGTTAGAAAGAGTATAGGACATTACATTTTGATAAATGAAAAACCATTTTCTATTGTGAAAATTTTGGTTTTAATAATTTTTTAAAGTCAGATTCTCCCTATTTTTTAAAATACTCAAGAACAATAGTTCACAATGATGTTTTGTTTGTTTATGAGAAGGAGAAAAAACTCGAGAATGCCTTAAAAAGCATTAATAAAATCAGTTTTACAATAGACATTTGGTAGTCGAAGAACGAACAAATATCTTATATGGAGTCACAAGTCATTATGTGGACTTAAATTGGAAATTACAGAAGCATGCATTAAGTTTCCTTCACTTATCTCCTCTTCACGCAACTACATAAATTATTGACACTTTATACAAGTCACCCAAAGAATGTGGTTTGGAGAATAAAGTATTCATAGTTTCAGTTGATAATGCGTCAAATAATGAAGTTGCTATTAAACTAATTAACGATAATTTTCATGTGAGGAAGAAATTATTTTTTGGTGGAAGGAAATTTCATGTTCGTTGTTATGCCAACATAAAGATGATATTAAGAGAATTGGATTTGTTATGGAAAATTTTTAAGATACATTTAGTTTTATGAATACATCTGAAGGTAGATTACTTAGATTTGTTGATATTGAACAACAATTGTATTTGACAACTAGAAAATTAATAATGGATTGTCCACTGAGGTGAAACTCAACCTACAATATGCTTAATGTAGCTCTTAAGTTGAGGGAAACATTAACTTCATATAGTGAAAGTGATGTAACTTATCAAAACTATCCCACAAAGATGAATGGAGTAATATAAAGGAGGTTTGTGATATGCTTGGTTATCTTTAATGAAGCAATAAATTTAATTTCAGACACATAATATCCTACTTCAAATTTATTTTTGTCACAAATTTGTACCATCAAGGTGTTAAATGATAGCTCAATTACTTTTGATAAATTTGTTAGGGATTTGACAAAGAAAATAAAAGATAAATTTGATAAATATTGGAGAGAATATAACCTTCTCATGGCATTTGGAGTAATCATGGATTATAGAATAATATTTTTAGTGATTGAGTTTGCATATTCAATAATATATGGAGAGCAAAGTGGGCAAAATATCTCAAATATTTATGTACTGCTATAAAAATTATTCAAAGAGTATGTAACATATTTTAAGGAGGAAGCGAAAGGAGCATGTGATATATTTAGATTAAGAAAAGATGCTTCACAAGGTGAAAATAGTGGTTCAAGAACGATTCAGGAAGGTGGATCAAATAAATATAGTGGATGGCTTGATTTTACAGCATATGTATTTGAAGAAACTAGTATGAAACCAACAAAATCAGATTTTGATAATTATCTGGAAGATAGGTTAGAGATTTGTCTAGTTGGTAAGATACTTGAAGTTATTGGGTGGTGCAAGAGTAACCAAGAAAAATACCGTATATTATCATAATTGGTAGTAGAGATATTATCAATTCCTATCAGCACAGTTTCATCAGAATCTACATTCTCAATAGTGGAGCAAGTTGTAGATACTTATCATTCTAAATTGGGTGTTGAAATAGTTCAATCTTTGATATGTGGGTCGAATTGGGTTCGCGCTCACTATGGTTTAAAGGGCATGATGAAGCTATTCATTTTTAATGTTTTTGTAATTTATTGAATGGTTTTTTATTAGTAACATACTTCATAAGAAGAGGAGGATAATAATGAAATTGATATACTAATACTATGTACTTAAAGATAATTTTCATGGTAAATTACTTTTTATTTAAAATTTTATATAATCATAATGAAATTTAATTAATTTAATGATAAATTATTTTTTATTTAAAATTTGATATAATCTTAATGAATGTCAATTGATTTAATGAGTTACCATTTTTTTAAAAACAATGTAGATTGGCACTAACATTTATAAGAAGATCTTAAAGGCATAAAGATATGAATTTCTATAATATATCTTATTGATTATTTTATTAATGTATTTTTAATTATCTTCAAATTTTTGCAAGCTTTCTAATGCTCTTTTTTATTTTTTATTTTTTATTTAAGCTTTCTAATGCTCTTGTTATCAATTGTAAGTTGAAAAAGATGAAGAAAGTACGGAAAACTTATTTTTTCTGTTAACCTAATAATGTTCTAATTTCATGTATGTAATTTGAACTTTGTTATGCCTATTTATAGTTGTATTCCTATGATATTTTGTTGTAGTTTGTACAACAATGATTAACAATTTTATGAATAATAGTTTTATAACTATTGATAAAAATATGTATTATGTCTGATTTAATTGTATGAATATTTGGTTAACATGAATTGTATTTATTAATATGATTTCTAATTGGCTTATTATTAATTGCTTTTTGAAACACCATGGTTATTTTCAATTACTTTATATTAGATATTATTTATATGTGATCATGATTTTTTGAGTAACTTATCAATAATGTGTTTTTATGGTGAAAATTTCATAAAAAGCATCATTTTGATGGTAAAAATCACCTAAAATTGATTCAATTTGAGCTTATTCATGATTCAAGCTCTAGCACACTTTTTAAGCTCGAGCTAATGAGCTAAATTTGATCCTAGGATTCGAACACACTGTTTTGATTAAAAAAAATATTTATCTTTAAGTATATATAGATTTTGAAAAATATTTAATTATCTTTGGGATTATTAAATCTAGAATTCTGATTTTATAATAGAACTCAGGATTAGAAATGATATATCATCCCAAAAGGGTGAAGATATCATTCACTAATTGGTTCATATTATAAGACTTTAACGTCGTCCTTATTATCGTAGTCAAATCCAAGAGGAATCGTATTTGGCTAAGCTAATATGGATTGAAGATCATTAATTTCATAATTAGAATTTCAATAATAATTGATATATCTCTCCGGAGAAAGAGAATATCAATCATTATTGACCGTCTAAAAATGACGATAATGATCATTGGATTTTCCCAAAAATAATTAATTAGAGATTTTGAAATATTTATATTTTTGAAAATTAAATCTGGGTTTCTAAATCTCCTACGAGCGCAAGCCCTCGTAGTTAATTACATCGTAGGAAATCGGAATTTCCTACGAAAACTCTCGATTAAAATAGCGGTGTAAATTTTATTTAAGAATTTCAAGGATTGATATCAAAGGAGAAAATGGTAGGAACTTCAAATGGGATTGGTTCAAGATTGAAGACTTATTTTCGGGGTCAAAGGAAGAGGAGTAGGGAGTGTTTTTTAAGATTCTGAATTACTTCAGAAAACACTCCAACTAATTCTAATTGTTAGGCTCGTATTTGATTGAAAGCGATGTTTAGTTTAAGTGATCAATTTTATTAGAAAGTTAGGATTCAATTCCCGAAAATTGAGGTCTTATGGCCCGAGCCAGCCTCAGAACCTAAGTCTAAATTGGGCACTAAAAATTAGCACCCCGAACCTAGCTAGTGCAATGCGAGTCTGGTCTTACCCCGGCCTGGATTGGGGAGCCAGCTAAACCACCTAAACGATTTAAAAAAATGTATCCGGTCTTTTTGTAGAGTGGTAGGGACATTAATTAGAAAATTTTAGAGAAATGGGGTCGACATCTAGAGCAAATCCTTAATTGACCCCTTCAACTTATGTCGGGTATTTGATGACTAAATAGATGCAATTAAATATTAGACTCTTTTAAATTTGTTACTAATGCGATGCATGCTAATTGACTCGATTGAATGCAGAATTAGTATGTAGCAGTTTAAAAATCTTTGGCTTAGAAAATAGGTTTTATCCTAGAGATTGCATAACATCCCCTTGACAGATCGGCACCCTCATAGGTCAGGTGGCCTGCCAGAACCCGCAGGCGGGGAGATGCCTAACAAGGTTGAGAAAGTACAATATGAATGCATGAAAAACCCTCGGCGAGTCCGAGCTTACTTCTTAGGACCGTTTAGAGTTTCTATCTTATCTTAAAAATTTTATTTAATTAAAGTAGAAGAATTTTTTGACAGACCCCTAAGAGCCTAAATTCGAATTCCAGGCTAAATCAAACACGGCATACAAGTAAAAAGACTAGAAAAGCAGGAGTTCTAATGCGAAATCAATTAAATAAATCAATTAAATATATCAAATTGAATGTCCATATGGCAAGTGCCACTAATTATTACATCTCAAAAATTACAATAAATTAAAGTGGCCGGGCACCACTAACTACAACCCGGATTTCTAATCCTAAGTCAAATGATTTTGAGACTTGGGATTCTTCTCGTTGTTCAATCCTTCATCTTCTCACGAACATCTCGATTCGTCGGTTCAGGATATCCAAATGGAAAGAAACTCCCTCTTGATCGAGGTGTTATCTTTCCCCTTTGGATATTTGCAAAGTATCCTAATTTGAATTCCAAATGGAAGAAGACTCTCCCCTTTAGGGATGTCTTCACCTCTTTGGAATTCAAATTGGATATTTATATCCCAATCTCAAACCATTTTAAATAAATACAACCTTAACTGAATTAAATTTATATTAAGAGAAATAAGAAAATCTAGACTCGATCCTGCAAGGTTATCCTAATAATCAACAGTTGTATATATTCCCAAGCAGTTATAATATGAAAATTTAAAATGCATTTTTTTTAGCCACACTTGGCCATGCTCTTTTTATTTAAAGGGGGTCTTAAGCGCGGCAGGTACCTGTGCAAAGAGTATATATTTTTATTAACTGCCCCCTTTAATTTTAGCTCCTTATACGAGCATGGCCACCTGCATAAGATTGCACAAGTATAATTCGCTCCTAACCTAGGGGTAAATCTATCGTACAATCAATCACAGAATGCAGGAAATAAATAAACACATCAATTCTACACTAGCAAACAGCATGCAATAAAAACTCGAAAACTCGGCACACAACTGCAGAAAGTAAAACACCGGCCTATCCTAGAACTAGAGTCGGTGATCCTAACAAACCATCTAAATTGTGTGAGGTAGGTCGTGTGGTTTTGATGTATCCTAATTAGGATTATTAGTTAAAGTTGTCTAAAATTTGATTGGTTGGAAGGTTTAAGGGATTTAAGTTTGAATTCAAATATTAATGGCTTAAGATTAATTTTAAGATTTATTTAATTATTTATTGGATATCACCTTTGTTTCACACCGAGGCCGTGAAGTTTATTTCACCTTCCTTGGGGCTAAGTTAATAGCCTCGTAGGCCTGGGTTACCCAGTGGTACCCGGTATAATTAAATGATTTAGATTGATTAAGGGTTAAGGGTTGATGAATTTTATTAGAAATGTTTGGTCGCTGATTTTTAAAGTTAGATTAATTTAAGTATGCCATTAATTGATTCATGGCGTTGTGCCACCAGGCTCGAGGAACCAGCCTCCTTAGGACACGTAGCCCCGCAACCCGGAGTAGTCCAGCCGATAAACTAAATTAATGTAGTTAAATTAGAAGTTTTAAAAGGTTAAATAATTAATAATTAATCTATTTTTTAAGGTTTAACACCCCTTGGAATCCATTCGTGGCGTTGTGCCACCAGGCTCGAGGAACCAGCCTCCTTAGGACACGTAGCCCCGCAGCCCGGAGTAGTCCAGCCAATAAACTTCATCTTTAGGATGGTTGTTGTGTTTTAAAAAGTTTGTTGAATGTTTTAAACATTAAGTTAAGATATTCTGGAGTTTTAGAGCAATTTTGAATTTTATGAATTTTTGAATATTTTAATCATTTAATTAAGGGGTTAAAAATTGACTTTTTGATTAAGCTTAAATTCTGGAAAGTTTGTATTTTATTAAAATACTAGACCTTACTACGATCAGTTAGAAGGTAAGTACGTTAAAATTGGATTTTTCTACATTTTATTACAAAGGTTTGAAGTTTTTGAACTAGATTTGACCTATAGTTGACCAAAAAGTTGACTTTTTGAAATATTAAAGATTTCTGGAATTTGATATTTTTAATAAATATTACACCTTATTAGAAGTTGAATGCAAGTGAGTCTGGGTGATTTGGATTTTTCTGGAATTAATTATGAAGGTTTGAAGTTTGGGTATTTAATGAATTTCTTGAAATTACTAAATTAGAGGGCCCTTTTTGTAATTTTGCTCCAAATGATCTCCTAACTCCTTGAAATCAGCTCCAAAGGTCAGGAATGACCTAAGGAGAGATTTCCAAGTGTTTAGGATGTTTTTGGAATTTTTAATAATTATTAATTAATTATATTAATTAAATATTGATTTTCACTTAAAATTAGATTAAGGTTCCAATTGCTGTCAAATTAAGTTGATTTCAATTTTCAATGATTAAGGGTTCAATTATGATCAGTTAGAGGGGTTGGTCATAATTTTTGGGTTTAAATTGGATTTATTACATTTTCCGGATGGTTTTAAGGCTTAATTAGAGTTTAAGACTTAGAAAATTAATTAATGACCTTAATGATTTCAAAAATCAGTCAAACCTTTCCTAGTGGTTGAGAATGTCACTACGTTAAAGAATTCAAAGTTTTGAGTCAATAGGAGGTGAATCCTAATTATTGAAAATATTCTAAGTTCTCTAAACACATGTCCTTAATTATTGTCCTTAGTGACACTAAGTTTAATAGGTTTGAATTGAAATTTTGACTAACCCTTGACCAAATACATGTTACACATACATAAGCACAATCAATTCCTTAATCTAGGAGAGCCTTACACTATGTGGTGTGTGCACAACCTAAGCATGCAAAAATTGGCGATAATTAAGGTAACAAAATTTTGATTAGTGAATGATTATAAAATAATCACTCACTAATCATTCCCCAAACACTTCTATTCAATCAAGCCTAATCTATACTTAAAATTTCAAAGGGACCTCTCAAGTGCTCAAGGATTTAAATATATATATAGTTTTAAAATAGATTTCAAAATATATAAATATATAAATATATATATTTTTTTTTAATAGAGATAATTAAAAATATATATATATATATATATTATTAAAAGAAATTTTGAGGGGTTGAGAGAACCACTGACTTTGAAAATAAATTTTTAATATTCTAAATATTCAATATAATATTTAATTAAATATTAATTCAATATTGAGGACATTCAAATGATTCAAATTAATTAAAATAGATTAAGTTTTAAATTTTGAAAATAACCTTAAGTTAAAATTCTCAATTTACCAAAAACTTCAATATATAACTTGAATTCTTATAATTTAGAATGAGTTTCTTTTGAATTTTTAAAGTTTTAAGATAATTAAGGCATTTAAATTGGTTTAAATTTAACTAGTAATTAAAATAATTTATAGATCAAATTAAGTCTTAAATCTTTCTGAAATTTTAAAATACTATTAATTATTCGATTTGGATTTTCAAAAATATTTGAATTTAATTTTGATTAAATATCAATTGAAATTTAACTATTTAAAATATAACATATATCTTAAATTAATTTAATTTCAACTTAAAGTATTAAATATATATATATATATATATATATATATATATATATATATATATATATATATATATATATATATATATATATATATATATATATATATATAAAATTAATATTAGTTAAAAGGTTAATACTTTAATATTGTTTCTTAAGTTTTAAAATATTTTTTTTTTTAATTAAAAAATATAATATTTAAGTATCTCAAAAATATTTAATTATATGTTAATAAATATTAATTTAAAAGTGCTTAATATTTAATATTTAAATAATTTAAGATAGAAGTATTACTTTAAATTGATATTAATTTTAAAATATAGTAATTAATTCTACAATAATTTTAATATATAAAATATTTTTTATATTAATCAAAATTAATTTTCTATTAATTTTGAAAGAAATTTGAATTTAAAACTAATTTAAAATTAATTTAAATCATTTTTCAAAAAGCTGGCGGTGGAAATGCCACGTGGCGGCGGCTGGTTCGTTCAGCCAAAAAGCGGCGGCGGGCAATGATTGCCGGCTGATTGAGAAAACGCGTGGCCCCACGCGCTTTCCACTAATCCACGTCGGCAGCGGATATCGGCCGTTCGATCGTTTTGCATTAACGGATCAACGGCCAGGATCACCTCCCGTGATCTGATCTCGTGGAGAAAGATCCAACGGCGGGATCTCGATCCCGCGGTTTCGAATCAAGGGTCTGGATGGCGTCGCACGAAAGAAAAGAACTTTAAAACAAATACACGGGCGGACAGGTCACAAAAAAAAAACTCAATCGGGACCGTTGATTGAGAGATCAACGGTCCCGAAAACGCATGCCTGAACCAGTTCGCGAATGACGCCCTAGGATTTGTTTTTTTGCTCGTTTTCTCGATCCAGTGAATGAAATTAAACGAAATTTAAAACGTAGATTAAAATCCTGAACAGAAATTTTGGGGAATCAATTTTATAGCCTAAGATGCATTAAATCGAAAGCTATTTAACCTAGGTGTCTTAAACTAGGGTTAGAGTTTATACCTCATTTAATGGACGGATTAATCCGTTTAAAGGATGGTTGCATTTGTAGGCTGTCCACGCTCCTTTTTGTAGAAGAAACCTCAAGCTAATAACGCCTGGATCGAACTCAAAAGAGGCTTGAACGGATCCAAGCTTGGTTCGCCGGGAAGCTCGCCGGAGAGGGCTTTGACCGGCGGGATTCGAGCTGGGAAATGTGTGGGAGGTTCTTGAAAGCTTGGAGGAGCAGTGAGCTCAGCTAGAGAGACTCAGTATGGAGAGATAGGGTAGATGTTAGAATGAGCATTCAAAATAGGGTTTTGCCCTATTCAAACTCAACCTAATCAAATAGAGGGTCCTGATTGCTTTAGAGGGACTCTAGGATGTTGCCACATGCCCCTGGAGCAGTTGGAAAGCTGTATGCAAGGACTAGCCAAGGACAATGAGGTGGAAAGCCTCTTTGGTCCCCATTTGGACAAATGGAGCCTTGAGGGCTGTTTGATCAAGATCAAATGGCTGTGATAGAGTCTAGGAAAATTCTAGAACATGATTAGAGCTGCTGGAATTAATAGGATTTGGGCTAATGAAGTTTAATCAAGGTTTTAAGCCATTTGGAGGCTACTTTGACCCCCCCATTGACTGTTTGACCAGTCAATGGGTCAAGGTAGCTGATGTGGCATGCAAGGTGGCAAGGAGGGACCTCTTGAGTGTTGGGTTCAAAGGGGTTGAGGTAACTCACACTTGCTTGAACATTTAAGCCTCTTAAAGCCCTTAAGAGACTTGTTGACTGTGTTGACCAGTCAACTAACCCTCTTGACTGCTGAGGTGGCAGTCGAGGTGGTCCTACAGATTGATTAAAATGAATCAAAACCAAAGCCAAGTGAAAGGATGGAGGTTTAAATTTGATATGGGGTTTTGGAATAGATTTAACCCAACCTTAGAGTTGACTTGGTCAACTCTACTTGAATTTGATTGACCAACATCTCAAAACATGGCTAGGCCATAATTAGAAGTTGGTTTGAAGCTTAAAAAAAAAATGAATTCAATGGATTAAATGGGTTAAAATAACCCATTAAGACCTTAAGGGAATTTTGAGTCAATCCTGGTTGACTTGGTCAACCAGGTGGGTCCAGAGTCTGAAAATAGGTTCGATCAATTTGAATTAATATTTGGAGACCATTGGAGGTGGTCCCAAGGTCTGAGGAGGTCAATTTAGTCAAAATGGCCGTTTTGACCCTTAAGGGCCCGTTTGGTCAACCTAGGTTGACTTGGTCAACTAGGTTGACCCAGGGTCTGGGTTTGGGTCGAACAGGTTTCAAATGGCATTTGAAACTTGCTGCAAGTGATTACATTCAATTCGGAGTTCGTTTGGTTTAAAATCACCGTTTGAGCCCCATAGGGGTATTTTGGTCATTTTGACCCCTGGTCAACTGGGGGTCAAAGTGGGTCTACCAAAATGCAGTTTAAAGTTCAACATATCAAGATTAAAGGTCTGGAAGTGACTAGAGGCTTTGGTGAAGGCTCTAAGGTCAGAATCTTCAAAGTGATAGGTCCAGTGGCATAGGCTGTAAATATTTGAAGGTTTTACAGCCTTTGGATTTTGATTAAGTTTCTGGGGTTAGAGACCTCAGAATGGGCTCAAATTTGGAGGGTTGCCTCCAGAGACATGTCCTATCAGTATGCAACTGACAGACTCTGGATCGGAGGTCATTTGACTAGGTTTCAAAGTGTTTGAAAATTCAACGGAAAAGGCCTTTAGGACAAAATCTTTGGACCTTGGATTTGGCTTAAATGACCTAAGATCTAGGTAGATCCTATGGTTTGAATAGATCTTAAAACTAGGAATCTAGAAGGATCCTAGAGCCTAAGAAATTCCTAGAACTTGGAGTCTAGAAGGAGTTTAAGATCTAGAGTAGCTCCTAGGGTCTAAGCTCTAGAAGAATCCTAGCATAGATCCTAAGGTTAGGATTCTAAGAGGATCCTAGAATTTGAATTGATTTGAAAATTAAATTGATTTAGGGTCAAGAGTAATCCAAGTGACCTCATACAAAAATGAGGTCAACAAATGGACCCCCAATATGTGTAAGAGAGCGAAGTTCTATTGCACATATTGGTGTTGACCGGGATTAAAGATCAAGAGTGGAATTTTAATCCTAAGGGAATGAAAAATTCATCCCTAAGAAATCAAGATTTAAATTAGGGTAGTGCCACGGAGGGTATGCTCTACCACTAACCGTTTAACTCAAATGTTAGGGTGGTGCCACAGAGGGCATGCTCCACCACTAACGGATACGAATTAGGATGGTGCCACGAAGGGCACGCTCCACCACTAATCGTTTTTAACTCAAATGTTAGGGTGGTGCCACAGAGGGCATGCTCCACCACTAACGGATACGAATTAGGATGACGCCACGAAGGGCACGCTCCACCACTAATCGTTTTTAACTCAAATGTTAGGGTGGTGCCACAGAGGGCATGCTCCACCACTAACGGATACGAATTAGGATGGCGCCACGAAGGGCACGCTCCACCACTAATCGTTTTTAACTCAAATGTTAGGGTGGTGCCACGGAGGGCATGCTTCACCACTAACGGATACGAATTAGGATGGCGCTACGAAGGGCACGCTCCACCACTAATCATTTTTAACTCAAATGTTAGGGTGGTGCCACAGAGGGCATGCTCCACCACTAACGGATACGAATTAGGATGGCGCCACGAAGGGCACGCTCCACCACTAATCGTTTTTAACTCAAATGTTAGGGTGGTGCCACAGAGGGCATGCTCCACCACTAACGGATACGAATTAGGATGGCGCCACGAAGGGCACACTCCACCACTAATCGTTTTTAACTCAAATGTTAGGGTGGTGCCACAGAGGGCATGCACCACCACTAACGGATACGAATTAGGATGGCGCCACGAAGGGCACACTCCACCACTAATCGTTTTTAACTCAAATTTTAGGGTGGTGCCACAGAGGGCATGCTCCACCACTAACGGACGGTCTTGTGGAGAGGAAACTTGCTCTACACAAAGAACCGGGTCTGGATGATCATATGTGGAGGAAACTTGCTCCACATAGAGGATCGAGTTTAAATTTTGAAATTTGGAATTTGAGAGTTTTTGAATTGATTTGATTTTTTGAATTGAATGTGTTTTGAATTTGAAGTTTGATTTTGAATTAAGAAATTTCTTTAATCCAGGAAATTCGAAGACTTTTTATTGACTTTGAATTTGACACTCATCTGGCATGGTACTTCCTGAAGAGCCTCCCTAACATTTAAAAAAAATATTAGGTGGCATTCTCCAGGGTTGATCCGTTAATGTTTGAAATTTTCTCAAAGATCGTCTTAACGACAGGAGGACACTCGTGTGTTGGTTCAAATTCCTCCACCGATTTCTCGGTAGGCTAAGATATGCATCCAAAGAACCTAGACCAAGTCTCCTCCTTGGAAGGTTCTAAGTTGCCCTATCTTATCACAAGCTTTAACCACTCAGGCTTCAGATGATTCTGAGCTTTATTGAGCTTTAAAGATAAAGCTCTACAAGGCCTCGAGCTCTTCAAATTGGAGTCGGGCACTCTGCTCAGTCGTGGATTGACTTGAACGGCAATTTCCAACATTGCAAAATACTCCTCAAAAGGGGTTCGATCTTGGACCCACTATAGAGTGTAATTTTGTTGAAAAGGCTTTAAAGGAAAAGATGCCTATGTGTAAGGACTTACACACATTTCTCAAGAACATAATTTGAATTCTTTTCAGGAGTAGAAGATTCGATCTTTCTATTAAGAAATTTCCTCTAACTTTTTGGACCCTGTCGGAACGACATGTGGGAACAAATTTAGAAGTGCGGTAAGAAGCAGTGTTGACTCCAACGTATTTTGAAAAGGCTTAAGGATTTAGGTTTTGTTGACCCAGACCAAGTTTCGTAGAAACTAAACTGGGGTCTCCCTTGAATAGACATTGAATTAAAATTAACCTCAAAGAGTTTAAGTTGAAAGTAGAAATTTGATCTTTTCAATTTTCTTGCACGATTGTCTTCTATCTGATAGATAATTCATGCATGTTGAAGAATCTGAATTCAGGATTTTCAAAGTCAAGTATTTAAAGTTGATTGGATATTTTGATATTTAAGGATTTAAAGGAAGGAAGCCATCTTACTCTTCTTCTTCTTTTTTCTGATGGCGCATATTGCGCATCTTTTGACTTTCGGTGCACTTCGTGCACTTCTTAATTTTTGGCGCATTCGCGCATCTTTTAATTTTTTAGAGCATTCGCTCATCTTTTAATTTCAATTGAATTCAAGAAGAGGCTCCACTTTTTTCAAATACCTTAAATTGATTGATCTTTTTATTTTGAATGCTGGGATTATATCTCAAGTATTAGAGAAGAAATTCGTTCTCTTATACAAGGAAGAATAATCCTCAAAGCACACTCAATCTTTTTGACAAGAATGTCAACTTGACTAGGGAAATCTTTGAATAGATTCAAAGCATGCCTGAATCTCCTATTAAGATAGAAGATTGCTAGAAGCTTGATAACATTTTCATTTCTGAATTCAATTTAAATTTGAGATAGATTTTAATTCAAAGGTTAAATCAACCCACAGAAGCGGTGGGGGGGGGAGGGGTATTCAAACATTTGATGGAATCAACTACAACTATCTTCAGCTTAAGACTTAAGGTAGAGGTCAATTTCGATTAGAAAGGTTAATCAACTATCTTGAAAATCAAGATTTAGTACACTTGAGAATTGGAAATTTTTCCTTAATGGTTGCAAATCTAGGTGGCAAGACCCTTGCTAGAATGGAATTAAATTCCTACAATCTCTTTGAAAAGAGAGAATATTATAGGATCTGCAACATCCCTAGAAAGCACGACATCATTATAATCAAAAGATTAATCACGATAGGACCCCGTTAAAGTTATATTTCAACGGTATCACTATCTGACACAATCTTAGATTATTTCCTCTCTCAAATTACTACTAAACTTAGTAGTTAAAAGAGTGGCACCCCGAGTGGTTTCTACTCCTCCTCCTCTGTAGATGATGTAGTGGTACATGTATAGTAACGTGCCCTAACATCTTCTAGTAGAGTGGACGGATCATAACCTTCAGTTGGGGGCCTATAGCCTAATGTTGGTGATTGCTCGATCCTTTCTTGCTCGAGTCTTTCTGTGTAGTAGTCAAGCAGGTGTATTGAAGATCGCACTCTCGTATCTACAACCTCCCTCTTTTGTGCAAGGAGGGGGTACGTAAAAGGAGCAACGAACTCTCGATTGGCCTCGAAGTCGGTCTTCTCTAAGGCTTCCAATTCAACAGTCTTTCTAGCCTTAAGATTCCTTTTCCTGACTCTTCGAAGGTAATTCTTCATCTTGTTCCTACCGACGACGGGGGTGCTAGAATTTGATCCGATCTCAGATTGAGATGGTAACTCTTTTGTCATTATTGACTTCTGGTTTTGATCCTCCTGAGTAGAGAGTACAGTGGGTACAGAGGCGACAACAACCTCCATCTTAGAGATGGGGGAATCAACTCTTGACCCTAAAGTAATCTCAACTAAAGGAGGCTTTCCTAGTATCGCGGAAGACAGATCAATCAGTGTTTCCCCATTAACTGAAATCTTGAGGTTCTGAAATTCCATCTCGTACTGAATTAAATTGCCATTAAGAATTTCTTCTACAGGCACATCTTCATTCAGTGAGAAGACGAGTTTCCCAGCCATTTGAGTGTTCAATTTCCTGGAATTAAGAGAGTGATTTTAATCAGTGATTTGAATTTGAATTTGAATTTTAAGTTTGATTAACTTTACTCTAAATTTTATAACTCAATCATATTCAGTTTACATTGAACACGATGGTTCATAAAATTGATGAATTGAAGTTAAGAGTTGAACCTGACTCTTTTGCTACACCAATTGATTTGGGGCAAAATGTCAAAGTTCAAATTTGAATTTGTAATCAAATTTGAGGTTGAATTTAAAGTTGAAATCAAACTTGATTTTAAGGTTGATATTGAATTTGGCTTAAAATTGAATTTGAAATTAAAGTCAAGTGGGTCTTCTTCAGATTTTGTAATTCAACACACTGAGTTTCACTCAGTCACGTAGGTTCACAAAATTAATATGGAAAATCCAAAAATCGGGCTTGACTCCTTCATTTCACCAATCGACTTGAGATGAAATGTCAAAGCTCATATTTTGACTTTAAAACCAAAATTGAAGTTGAATTTGAGTTTGAAATCAAACTGAGGTTTAATGTTAAAGTTGAATTTGGACTTAAGACCAAATTTGAATTTGAGGTTGAAATTGAATGGATCTTTATCAGATTTTGAAACTCAACATATTGAATGATGTTCAAATATGTAGGTTTACAAAATTAATCTGAAGATCCCAAGATTTAGGCTTAACTCTCTCATCCCAACAAGTGGTTTAGGGGTGAAATGTCAAAGCCTAAAATTGATTGAAAATTTTGGTTTATGTTGTATGTGTTCAACTACAATAGAATATTATAGAAGACTCATGACAACGACAATTGAAATTGATTTGAAAAGTTTTAGGTAAGTTTTGAAAGTTCAAAAATCTGGCAGAACCTCTCTTTACTTTGAAACTCAATATGTTGAACTCGTGTTCAACATAAAGGTTAACAAATTTACAAGGGGGGATTCTAACAAGTCAACCCGACTCTTTCACCCCGACGAACTGTTCGGGAGTGAAATGTCAAAACTTGACTTTGCCAGAAAGATTGATCTTTTGAATTGAATTTGAAGGTGTTTATATTCTTTCACACATAATGAATTATAATAGCTATAATTCTATATGTAGAGATAGAATATAGGGGTTAATTAGGATTTGAAAGAGATTGAATTTTGCTTAAAAGATTGAAATCTTGATTTTGAAATTGAAGGGTCTTCTGTAAATTGTGAAACTTAGCACGCTAATTATTTATTCGCATGCAAGTTTGCAACATTTACAAAAGGATTCGGCTTGACTCTTTCGCGCTACCAAATAACTTGGAGGCAAAATGTCAAAGCCCGATTTAAAGGGAGGTTTCCTACACTCACCTCTCTTTTGACATGTCTTAATTGAGTTGACCACACTCACCCAAGGGAGAAATGAGTAGAGGGACCAACAGAGAGAAAGGTAGTTAAGACTACCGATTCAATAAAATTCAAACCGCTATTAAAGATGGAAAGAGAGACAGTTCCCCAGTGGAGTCGCCATTTTTTGTTTTGATTAAAAAAAATATTTATCTTTAAGTATATATAGATTTTGAAAAATATTTAATTATCTTTGGGATTATTAAATCTAGAATTCTGATTTTATAATAGAACTCAGGATTAGAAATGATATATCATCCCAAAAGGGTGAAGATATCATTCACTAATTGGTTCATATTATAAGACTTTAACGTCGTCCTTATTATCGTAGTCAAATCCAAGAGTAATCGTATTTGACCTCGAAAGATCAAAATAGGATTTAATCTCGTATTTGGCTAAGCTAATATGGATTGAAGATCATTAATTTCATAATTAGAATTTCAATAATAATTGATATATCTCTCCGGAGAAAGAGAATATCAATCATTATTGACCGTCTAAAAATGACGATAATGATCATTGGATTTTCCCAAAAATAATTAATTAGAGATTTTGAAATATTTATATTTTTGAAAATTAAATCTGGGTTTCTAAATCTCCTACGAGCGCAAGCCCTCGTAGTTAATTACATCGTAGGAAATCGGAATTTCCTACGAAAACTCTCGATTAAAATAGCGGTGTAAATTTTATTTAAGAATTTCAAGGATTGATATCAAAGGAGAAAATGGTAGGAACTTCAAATGGGATTGGTTCAAGATTGAAGACTTATTTTCGGGGTCAAAGGAAGAGGAGTAGGGAGTGTTTTTTAAGATTCTGAATTACTTCAGAAAACACTCCAACTAATTCTAATTGTTAGGCTCGTATTTGATTGAAAGCGATGTTTAGTTTAAGTGATCAATTTTATTAGAAAGTTGGGATTCAATTCCCGAAAATTGAGGTCTTATGGCCCGAGCCAGCCTCAGAACCTAAGTCTAAATTGGGCACTAAAAATTAGCACCCCGAACCTAGCTAGTGCAATGCGAGTCTGGTCTTACCCCGGCCTGGATTGGGGAGCCAGCTAAACCACCTAAACGATTTAAAAAAATGTATCCGGTCTTTTTGTAGAGTGGTAGGGACATTAATTAGAAAATTTTAGAGAAATGGGGTCGACATCTAGAGCAAATCCTTAATTGACCCCTTCAACTTATGTCGGGTATTTGATGACTAAATAGATGCAATTAAATATTAGACTCTTTTAAATTTGTTACTAATGCGATGCATGCTAATTGACTCGATTGAATGCAGAATTAGTATGTAGCAGTTTAAAAATCTTTGGCTTAGAAAATAGGTTTTATCCTAGAGATTGCATAACATCCCCTTGACAGATCGGCACCCTCATAGGTCAGGTGGCCTGCCAGAACCCGCAGGCGGGGAGATGCCTAACAAGGTTGAGAAAGTACAATATGAATGCATGAAAAACCCTCGGCGAGTCCGAGCTTACTTCTTAGGACCGTTTAGAGTTTCTATCTTATCTTAAAAATTTTATTTAATTAAAGTAGAAGAATTTTTTGACAGACCCCTAAGAGCCTAAATTCGAATTCCAGGCTAAATCAAACACGGCATACAAGTAAAAAGACTAGAAAAGCAGGAGTTCTAATGCGAAATCAATTAAATAAATCAATTAAATATATCAAATTGAATGTCCATATGGCAAGTGCCACTAATTATTACATCTCAAAAATTACAATAAATTAAAGTGGCCGGGCACCACTAACTACAACCCGGATTTCTAATCCTAAATCAAATGATTTTGAGACTTGGGATTCTTCTCGTTGTTCAATCCTTCATCTTCTCACGAACATCTCGATTCGTCGGTTCAGGATATCCAAATGGAAAGAAACTCCCTCTTGATCGAGGTGTTATCTTTCCCCTTTGGATATTTGCAAAGTATCCTAATTTGAATTCCAAATGGAAGAAGACTCTCCCCTTTAGGGATGTCTTCACCTCTTTGGAATTCAAATTGGATATTTATATCCCAATCTCAAACCATTTTAAATAAATACAACCTTAACTGAATTAAATTTACATTAAGAGAAATAAGAAAATCTAGACTCGATCCTGCAAGGTTATCCTAATAATCAACAGTTGTATATATTCCCAAGCAGTTATAATATGAAAATTTAAAATGCATTTTTTTTAGCCACACTTGGCCATGCTCTTTTTATTTAAAGGGGGTCTTAAGCGCGGCAGGTACCTGTGCAAAGAGTATATATTTTTATTAACTGCCCCCTTTAATTTTAGCTCCTTATACGAGCATGGCCACCTGCATAAGATTGCACAAGTATAATTCGCTCCTAACCTAGGGGTAAATCTATCGTACAATCAATCACAGAATGCAGGAAATAAATAAACACATCAATTCTACACTAGCAAACAGCATGCAATAAAAACTCGAAAACTCGGCACACAACTGCAGAAAGTAAAACACCGGCCTATCCTAGAACTAGAGTCGGTGATCCTAACAAACCATCTAAAGTGTGTGAGGTAGGTCGTGTGGTTTTGATGTATCCTAATTAGGATTATTAGTTAAAGTTGTCTAAAATTTGATTGGTTGGAAGGTTTAAGGGATTTAAGTTTGAATTCAAATATTAATGGCTTAAGATTAATTTTAAGATTTATTTAATTATTTATTGGATATCACCTTTGTTTCACACCGAGGCCGTGAAGTTTATTTCACCTTCCTTAGGGCTAAGTTAATAGCCTCGTAGGCCTGGGTTACCCAGTGGTACCCGGTATAATTAAATGATTTAGATTGATTAAGGGTTAAGGGTTGATGAATTTTATTAGAAATGTTTGGTCGCTGATTTTTAAAGTTAGATTAATTTAAGTATGCCATTAATTTATTCGTGGCGTTGTGCCACCAGGCTCGAGGAACCAGCCTCCTTAGGACACGTAGCCCCGCAGCCCGGAGTAGTCCAGCCGATAAACCAAATTAATGTAGTTAAATTAGAAGTTTTAAAAGGTTAAATAATTAATAATTAATCTATTTTTTAAGGTTTAACACCCATTGGAATCCATTCGTGGCGTTGTGCCACCAGGCTCGAGGAACCAGCCTCCTTAGGACACGTAGCCCCGCAGCCCGGAGTAGTCCAGCCAATAAACTTCATCTTTAGGATGGTTGTTGTGTTTTAAAAAGTTTGTTGAATGTTTTAAACATTAAGTTAAGATATTCTGGAGTTTTAGAGCAATTTTGAATTTTATGAATTTTTGAATATTTTAATCATTTAATTAAGGGGTTAAAAATTGACTTTTTGATTAAGCTTAAATTCTGGAAAGTTTGTATTTTATTAAAATACTAGACCTTACTACGATCAGTTAGAAGGTAAGTACGTTAAAATCGGATTTTTCTACATTTTATTACAAAGGTTTGAAGTTTTTGAACTAGATTTGACCTATAGTTGACCAAAAAGTTGACTTTTTGAAATATTAAAGATTTCTGGAATTTGATATTTTTAATAAATATTACACCTTATTAGAAGTTGAATGCAAGTGAGTTTGGGTGATTTGGATTTTTCTGGAATTAATTATGAAGGTTTGAAGTTTGGGTATTTAATGAATTTCTTGAAATTACTAAATTAGAGGGCCTTTTTTGTAATTTTGCTCCAAATGATCTCCTAACTCCTTGAAATCAGCTCCAAAGGTCAGGAATGACCTAAGGAGAGATTTCCAAGTGTTTAGGATGTTTTTGAAATTTTTAATAATTATTAATTAATTATATTAATTAAATATTGATTTTCACTTAAAATTAGATTAAGGTTCCAATTGCTGTCAAATTACGTTGATTTCAATTTTCAATGATTAAGGGTTCAATTATGATCAGTTAGAGGGGTTGGTCATAATTTTTGGGTTTAAATTGGATTTATTACATTTTCTGGAAGATTTTAATGCTTAATTAAGGCTTAAACTTAGGAAAATTAATTAAGGGTCTTAATGATTTCAAAAATCAGTCAAACCTTTCCTAGTGGTTGAGATTGTCACTATGTTAAAGAATTCAAAGTTTTGAGTCAATAGGAGGTGAATCCTAATTATTGGAAATATTCTAAGTTCTCTAAACACATGTGCTTAATTATTGTCCTTAGTGACACTAAGTTTAATAGGTTTGAATTGAAATTTTGACTAACCCTTGACCAAATACATGTTACACATACATAAGCACAATCAATTCCTTAATCTAGGAGAGCCTTACACTATGTGGTGTGTGCACAACCTAAGCATGCAAAAATTGGCGATAATTAAGATAACAAAATTTTGATTAGTGAATGATTATAAAATAATCACTCACTAATCATTCCCCAAACACTTCTATTCAATCAAGCCTAATCTATACTTAAAATTTCAAAGGGACCTCTCAAGTGCTCAAGGATTTAAATATATATATAGTTTTAAAATAAATTTCAAAATATGTAAATATATAAATATATATATATTTTTTAATAAAGATAATTAAAAAAATATATATATATTATTAAAAGAAATTTTGAGGGGTTGAGAGACCCACTGACTTTGAAAATAAATTTTTAATTTTCTAAATATTCAATATAATATTTAATTAAATATTAATTCAATATTGAGGACATTCAAATGATTCAAATTAATTAAAATAGATTAAGTTTTAAATTTTGAAAATAACCTTAAGTTAAAATTCTCAATTTACCAAAAACTTCAATATATAACTTGAATTCTTATAATTTAGAATGAGTTTCTTTTGAATTTTTAAAGTTTTAAGATAATTAAGGCATTTAAATTGGTTTAAATTTAACTAGTAATTAAAATAATTTATAGATCAAATTAAGTCTTAAATCTTTCTGAAATTTTAAAATACTATTAATTATTCGATTTGGATTTTCAAAAATATTTGAATTTAATTTTAATTAAATATCAATTGAAATTTAACTATTTAAAATATAACATATATCTTAAATTAATTTAATTTCAACTTAAAGTATTAAATATATATATATATATATATATAATTAATATTAGTTAAAAGGTTAATACTTTAATATTGTTTCTTAAGTTTTAAAATATTTTTTTTTTTTAATTAAAAAATATAATATTTAAGTATCTCAAAAATATTTAATTATATGTTAATAAATATTAATTTAAAAGTGCTTAATATTTAATATTTAAATAATTTAAGATAGAAGTATTACTTTAAATTGATATTAATTTTAAAATATAGTAAATTAATTCTACAATAATTTTAATATATAAAATATTTTTTATATTAATCAAAATTAATTTTCTATTAATTTTGAAAGAAATTTGAATTTAAAACTAATTTAAAATTAATTTAAATCATTTTTCAAAAAGCTGGCGGTGGAAATGCCACGTGGCGGCGGCTGGTTCATTCAGCCAAAAAGCGGCGGCGGGCAATGATTGCCGGCTGATTGAGAAAACGCGTGGCCCCACGCGCTTTCCACTAATCCACGTCGGCAGCGGATATCGGCCGTTCGATCGTTTTGCATTAACGGATCAACGGCCAGGATCACCTCCCGTGATCTGATCTCGTGGAGAAAGATCCAACGGCGAGATCTCGATCCCGCGGTTTCGAATCAAGGGTCTGGATGGCGTCGCACGAAAGAAAAGAACTTTAAAACAAATACACGGGCGGACAGGTCACAAAAAAAAAACTCAATCGGGACCGTTGATTGAGAGATCAACGGTCCCGAAAACGCATGCCTGAACCAGTTCGCGAATGACGCCCTAGGATTTGTTTTTTTGCTCGTTTTCTCGATCCAGTGAATGAAATTAAACGAAATTTAAAACGTAGATTAAAATCCTGAACAGAAATTTTGGGGAATCAATTTTATAGCCTAAGATGCATTAAATCGAAAGCTATTTAACCTAGGTGTCTTAAACTAGGGTTAGAGTTTATACCTCATTTAATGGACGGATTAATCCGTTTAAAGGATGGTTGCATTTGTAGGCTGTCCACGCTCCTTTTTGTAGAAGAAACCTCAAGCTAATAACGCCTGGATCGAACTCAAAAGAGGCTTGAACGGATCCAAGCTTGGTTCGCCGGGAAGCTCGCCGGAGAGGGCTTTGACCGGCGGGATTCGAGCTGGGAAATGTGTGGGAGGTTCTTGAAAGCTTGGAGGAGCAGTGAGCTCAGCTAGAGAGACTCAGTATGGAGAGATAGGGTAGATGTTAGAATGAGCATTCAAAATAGGGTTTTGCCCTATTCAAACTCAACCTAATCAAATAGAGGGTCCTGATTGCTTTAGAGGGACTCTAGGATGTTGCCACATGCCCCTGGAGCAGTTGGAAAGCTGTATGCAAGGACTAGCCAAGGACAATGAGGTGGAAAGCCTCTTTGGTCCCCATTTGGACAAATGGAGCCTTGAGGGCTGTTTGATCAAGATCAAATGGCTGTGATAGAGTCTAGGAAAATTCTAGAACATGATTAGAGCTGCTGGAATTAATAGGATTTGGGCTAATGAAGTTTAATCAAGGTTTTAAGCCATTTGGAGGCTACTTTGACCCCCCCATTGACTGTTTGACCAGTCAATGGGTCAAGGTAGCTGATGTGGCATGCAAGGTGGCAAGGAGGGACCTCTTGAGTGTTGGGTTCAAAGGGGTTGAGGTGACTCACACTTGCTTGAACATTTAAGCCTCTTAAAGCCCTTAAGAGACTTGTTGACTGTGTTGACCAGTCAACTAACCCTCTTGACTGCTGAGGTGGCAGTCGAGGTGGTCCTACAGATTGATTAAAATGAATCAAAACCAAAGCCAAGTGAAAGGATGGAGGTTTAAATTTGATATGGGGTTTTGGAATAGATTTAACCCAACCTTAGAGTTGACTTGGTCAACTCTACTTGAATTTGATTGACCAACATCTCAAAACATGGCTAGGCCATAATTAGAAGTTGGTTTGAAGCTTAAAAAAAAATGAATTCAATGGATTAAATGGGTTAAAATAACCCATTAAGACCTTAAGGGAATTTTGAGTCAATCCTGGTTGACTTGGTCAACCAGGTGGGTCCAGAGTCTGAAAATAGGTTCGATCAATTTGAATTAATATTTGGAGACCATTGGAGGTGGTCCCAAGGTCTGAGGAGGTCAATTCAGTCAAAATGGCCGTTTTGACCCTTAAGGGCCCGTTTGGTCAACCTAGGTTGACTTGGTCAACTAGGTTGACCCAGGGTCTGGGTTTGGGTCGAACAGGTTTCAAATGGCATTTGAAACTTGCTGCAAGTGATTACATTCAATTCGGAGTTCGTTTGGTTTAAAATCACCGTTTGAGCCCCATAGGGGTATTTTGGTCATTTTGACCCCTGGTCAACTGGGGGTCAAAGTGGGTCTACCAAAATGCAGTTTAAAGTTCAACATATCAAGATTAAAGTTCTGGAAGTGACTAGAGGCTTTGGTGAAGGCTCTAAGGTCAGAATCTTCAAAGTGATAGGTCCAGTGGCATAGGCTGTAAATATTTGAAGGTTTTACAGCCTTTGGATTTTGATTAAGTTTCTGGGGTTAGAGACCTCAGAATGGGCTCAAATTTGGAGGGTTGCCTCCAGAGACATGTCCTATCAGTATGCAACTGACAGACTCTGGATCGGAGGTCATTTGACTAGGTTTCAAAGTGTTTGAAAATTCAACGGAAAAGGCCTTTAGGACAAAATCTTTGGACCTTGGATTTGGCTTAAATGACCTAAGATCTAGGTAGATCCTATGGTTTGAATAGATCTTAAAACTAGGAATCTAGAAGGATCCTAGAGCCTAAGAAATTCCTAGAACTTGGAGTCTAGAAGGAGTTTAAGATCTAGAGTAGCTCCTAGGGTCTAAGCTCTAGAAGAATCCTAGCATAGATCCTAAGGTTAGGATTCTAAGAGGATCCTAGAATTTGAATTGATTTGAAAATTAAATTGATTTAGGGTCAAGAGTAATCCAAGTGACCTCATACAAAAATGAGGTCAACACACACAAGTAACGTTCAAGCTCGAGTTTGAGCCACTTGCATAATTAGCGAGACTAGATTGAACTACCTCTAGCTCGAGCTCGACTTGACTTATTTATACCCCTAGCTAAGATTACTTGAGATGAGTTCACTATAGTATTCAGAATATGATTTATACTTCCGTCAGTGTGATAACAGATGCAAGAAGCAATTATTAAGCTAGAGTAAGGAAGCAAGATAATGATGAAGTACGAAACCGAGTTTACTGCATAGCACTCATTTGATCCCCACTATTGAAGAAAAGTGCTACAAGTTTTTGCAAGGGATGAATAAGGAGCTTAGAAATTCGCTAGTACCTCTATAGAATCGGGAGTTTTCTGAGTTGGTGCAGCGGGCTTAACTAATATAGATTAATTTGGTAGCACCAACATTCAGATATGAGGTTGGCTCAAGATATGATGACAACAAAAAGAGGAATATGGATTAACCTTTGAGAGAGATATATAGTGACAAGAAAAGCAGGTATAGTGATTCGAGGGGATTTGCATTAGTAGCATCTTGTGGTAGATATGACGAGTGTATTCATTGTGATTAATGACATACTGGTCAGTGTTACTTGTTAACGGAGCGATGTTTTCGTTGTGGATACCAGGGACATAAGGTAGTAAACTGCACTCATATGGGATTTGAAGGAAGAACTAATTCTAATGCATGACATTTTAGATATATTGTAGGATAGAGGATTGTCGAGTCAAGAATATATAGTGAAAGATAAATAAAAAGGGCAGATGACATAACTATTAGTGGAAGTCAAAGGGATACTATTGTACCATGATTAACTACACCTACTCTAGTGATGTTATATGTGTATAACTTATAGTATAGAAGATCAACAATAACCTGAAAGCTCTACCCATAATAAATTTATTTGAATGATATATCATATCATGCATAATTGAATGACATGTAATAAAATAAATAGTATGAATGTAACAATTTTTGATGAATTTTAATTTTATTTAATTTTGATTTGATTTGGGTATTGATAATATGGATTTGGTTGACATTAATTTTATACCTGAATACTTAAGGGAAATGTCAAGGATGGTATTTTCTTAAGATTGGTAGAGTGTAATAACCCATATTTTGATCAAGTTAAATAATTTTTTCTGATGTAAATATAATTCCAAATCATAAACCGTCTTCATCATAGCATTATTATTATAGCATTTTATTTTCCCGAATTCTTTTATAATTTTTGGGCACCGGTAAAAATCTTTAAAAAATTGACACATGTTGATACAAGTGAGGATTTTAGAACTGTACGTCTCCCTAAAGCTTAGGTCAGGGTGGGGGTTAGGTATTTATTTTGTAAACTAATTTCATCAATATTTTCTAAATAAACTAATTTATTTTATGAATATTTTTCAAAAAATTTTAAATTCCCATATATATTTATATGAATTTTTAATAAAAAAATTTGATTAATTATATATTATATTATTATTATTCTCTTTCTAAATATTTGTTTCCACTTTATTAAATCCCTTTTCTCTTTAAGTATTCAGCCAAGAGAAATCAATCAGAGAAAAGTGAGGAAATGTGACGAGAGAGAAAAAAAAGCTAGATTTGGAGGACACGAAACGATTTTAATCAATCGAGCTTGTTGGGAGATTTATTCTTCTCATTATAAGTAATTATTATCCTATTTTTTATTTCAAAGATTTTGAATTTTTCAACAAATTTAAATTTTTCTTATAAAAAAATAACGATAATTTGTATTGATAAAATTTTCTCCACATAACTTTTTATATTTTTATAAAGATCAAAATTATAAATATTTTGAGTATTTATTTGAATTTCTTTATCTAGTGATTTTGAAAATACAATAACTTTTGGCTTCTCAAAAATTTATTTTAACATATAAAAATAGTGATTTAGTTCAATTAAAACTTTATAATATTATTTTATATAATATTTGATAGTTTGAATAAATTATAAAAATGATAATTTTGCCTTAGTATGGTTTTTGTTATCTACTGTTAAGACATTTTGATAATTTCTGAATTAAACTCAATTATGCTTCATTTACTATAATGCACTAAAAATGAATGTAAATATATGATTGGATTGAGTAATCAATAGTCATTAATATTGTTATACTACTCTGATAAATAATGTGTGTATAAAAGATAAGTAAAGACTAGTTGACCTATTAATTGGAGATTGATTGACCTATATAGGATAGTGCGACGACAAACTTTCTTTTAAATATTGTGATTTAGTGTTATCCTCTACTGATTCAAGTAATATATTGATTGAGAGTTATAATGAGATTATTATTATGCAGACATACAAAGAGTGACGATTCTATTTACTGAGTCAATGATTTACTGATATTGATATAATACTAATAACACCGTGATAGCCAAGACTTCTTACTTATTTAGTGTAGCTACTAAAATGCATATTTTTAAGGCATTATTCCTATTATTATACAAATTTATTATTATTGCATGAATTTAATTTTATCACATTATTCTACTACTCATACCTCTGGATTCTTGTTGTTATTAATTTAAATAATAATAAGCGTGTGATATACTTAGTATGTGATATAAAATAATTGAAACATGTGTGTATTCCAATATAATTTTATTACATGAATTTGATTTCAATTGTCTTTATCAATGTTTTGATTTAATACTTTATACAACTTCAATACTGATTTGTATTACAAATACAACAATTATTTTATTTATTTAACATTTACACTAGATTATTGGCTTCTATATTATAGTATTTTACTATTTATATATTCTACTACTACTGCATGTAAAGTTTATTATTTCTATATTGATTCAATGATCATGTGAATATAACTACTATGATTTGATTATTGACATATATATTACTCCTTTTTCATGCTTTGAATTCAATTAAAGGTTTTAGTGACCTACTAGATTTTTTAGCTTATTATATGTGGCTAAATAATTTTAGATTAGGATAATGTAGCAAGAGTGTGAAGCTGGTCGAGATTCCTTCAGGTTCAGGTTTTTTTTATTTTAATTATTATTTTGTACAAGTAGTTATGATATGATTGTGTATATCTTGAATAATGTATGAGTTTTAGAAAAGAATATATATGTGTATATTAATATTTTGAATTATATAATATATTTTTATTATTTATTACTGATATATGATATTAGATAGCTCTTATTGTTATTTATTAAAAGATAAATGAATAATTCTACCAAATTAGATTATGGAGCATTATAGATCAAGCATTTATGGCCCAAGGGACTGTAGTCGACAAGCCATGGAGGCCGAAGGGATCATAGTAGTTGGGCAATAGAGATTTGTGGGACCAAAGTCAGATGTCAAAGGGATTGAAGTTGATGGAAAACAGTGGTCGGAGGGACCACTATCGGGTAGCAATAGAGGTTAGAGGAATCACAGTCAGTGGGAAATGGTTGTCAGAGGGACCACTATCGGCTAGTGATGGAGGTCAAAGGGACCGCATTCGGTTGATGATGGAGGTGAAAAGGACCATAGTGGTCGAATGAACCATAGTTAGTGGGAGATAGTGGTATGAGGGACTATAGTCATTAGGTAATTATGGTCATAAGGGATATCCAACATTGGTGGTTAGATGGAGATCCTTTGGCAATGCTTGGGTGGAGGTCCATTAGTAGTGGGCCGGAGACTAAGGTTCATCATTGATGTTGTGGAGGTGGAGCTATGAGATTCTTCAAGATCAATAGCTCTCTTAAGACTTTAGTCAAGGGTCTAAGCCTCTGAAAGTTCCAAGCCCCAAAGGTCCCCTTCATGTAGAGTGTGGGGGTCTATTTATAAATTTTGAGAGGGATATGCTCCGTAAATATGAAGAAGATCTAAAGTTTTAGAGTGTTCCATCGGATGGCTCATACTAATTCTCCTGATCATAGACCATTTGTCAAGCATTTAAATACCTTAATGACATTAGAATGAAGTAATACTGGGCTCGTTGGATTCGTCTCTTTGAGCTACTAGATTTGAAAATATTCGTTCCATATTTAGAGCTTATTTGGTCATTTAATTAATGCTTTGAGTCTTCCAAATATGCTTTGGCCCCTTGATTTTTACCCATTTTTGCTTGGATTGGACCGATTTTGGTGCCTTTGGGTTTGTCTCCTTGATAGTAAGTTTGTTGTAATTAGAGTTCAGATGGTCTCGCATTTAATTTTAAAATTTGCCAACTTAAATATGCCTCAAGTTTGTGATCAATCAGAACGAATTTTGGTGTGTATCAATACTTATGATCTGGATATCAATCAAGATCAATAACTTTTATCAACCACTTTAACTCAACTAGGATCTTATTCTTTCCTGAAACATATATACAAGCAGCATAGAGTGTGCAATACTTGCTCAATAGACTATATGAAAACTATTATTGAATTTAATGCCCATATAAAATAACTTTAAAACCATACTAACATTGTATGAGCAAATAGGCATGCTTGAAGTGAACTAACATGATCATTGAATTATATAATGTTACTAATCAATTATGTATCCCAACAACTTGAGTCATCGTTATGCTCTCTAGAAAAAAAGAATGACGATTATGATGCTATTGATAATAAGTGAATAATGGAAGTTAGGACACGACAATGAAGATTGCTAGTGGTCATTGTTGATGGGGATTGCTAGCAAGCACTTGATTTGTATTTATTTGGACTCAAATAAGATTACTTCTGATGCTAATGATTTTTTCTTTCTAGGGCATTTAGCTCGACTATAACTTGATTGAAATAAGAGTTTGGATAGTTTTGAATTTAATTGTGAAAGTTTTAATTTAAATATTACCTCAGTATTCATGATGATCAAGTAACTTTCATAGATATAAAAATAAATTAAAAAAAGTAACTTTCATAGATATGTATTAATGTTAAAGCAATAAATTGGGATCAAATACTAAAAAGTGGATACATCACCAATTATACATTAGAAACTACATACATTGACTAATGAAATAAAGGTCATTGATATGGTGAAATCAAGTCATTATGATCACTTATGTTATAGCTCAAATTTCAAAGTTCAAATTAATGTTATGGCAGATGCTCCAATATCTTTTGAAAATAAATTGTATTTGAATATTTTGATGAAAAATTAGTCATGATGGACCTCAAAGTCATTTGATTTACGCTTGCATTAATATTGTATATAATATCTTAAAATGCATTAATCTCAACATAAATTTAAGAGCATCCAAATATATATTTATATCAAGATATCCTAACACCATTTTTTTCCTTATTTTCCTTCAATCACAAACTATCATGCCCAATTACTTTTATTCAAAAAAAAAAAGTGACATGATATCCTGATGTAAATTTTGTCGAGATGTGCCAAAAAAATAGAGTTTTTTTATTTGTATATTAGGATTTTAACAAAACTTTTTTTTTTTTTTTTTTTTTTTTTGGAAGTGCTATAAAATTTGGAGCACGCTAATAAGTGTATTTTTGTTTTTTTTTTTTTCTTATGAATTAACATTAACACAAGATATTGACCTAGCAAATTATGATTGAATGGCAAAATAAAGAACCCTACATTTAGGCTACTTTAATAGTTGACTTATGCTTTATTTAGGATTTAGGTATTACTTTTTGATGCAGTTTTTTAGTACAAAATATTTTTAGATTTTAAAATTTTATACTAAAATGATGATTTAAAAAATATTAATAAAGCCGTCCTAAACAACACCTTACAAACTCAACCGAAAGAAATAAAACCCTAACTCAAAAGAAAGTTTATGATAAAATTTGAAGTTAATATTTGTAAAAAAAACATAAAAATCAAAATTAATTTTGTCATGACAGATCTATATCTACTTCACAAATAATAAATGTGTCCCCAATAGAATCAGGCAATAAGATTGAAGTTTGAAGTTTGAAGACAAATTATAAACTTGGGTACATTAATTATTAATTTTTAATTAATGATGATTAAATTCTAAAAAAATATCTATACTACTATTATAAAAGACGCTTGAATTTCCTTTCACATCAAATCTTGGCCATCCGTTTTATTTTTCTACAATTATATTAAGCCTTTGTTGCATTATAACCTTTTTTATTTTATTTTTCTTTTTTTTTTTTTGGGGGGGGGGGGGGGGGGGGGGGGGGTGGGATACACGCACAGGCTTTTTTTTTTTTAACCCACTCACGGGCTTACATGTTGATTAAGGAAATATTACAAGTCCTTAAGGGATCTAATGCTCACTACCATTCAAAAGAACATACAATCAAAACAAAACAAAGCCTAGGAGCCAAAGATCCCACCTACTACAATCAAAGAAAACATATAAAAATAAAACTAGGGATGCCAAGTGCCATCACCCAAAAAATTATTGCAAGAGATATACGATAGAATTGTGAACCCTACAAAAAAAAAAGGAAAAAACTTGCAAAATAAAAGAAAGTATAAAAATAGCCAACCAAAGACTAAAAAATTAATAGTAAAAGACAGGACAGACCCAACCTGGCATAGACCACCCATGAATAGTCGATATATCAACTACATAAAACCAAAAAAAATAAAAAAGCAAATTAACCAATACAGAAAAAAGCAAGAACCATAGCCAAGAGAGTAGAAGCTCAATGACAAGGTAACAACCGCATCCGAAACAGAGACCAGGACATAATAAACGAGGACATAAGGGCAAACACTCAAAGCATCAATGAAAGAGAGAGCAAACTCCAAGCTAAAAAAGAGAAACCAATAAGTAAATCTATTGAACATAAGGAAGCTCAGCCGCTTCCAATAAGATCTTACCTTGAATGAATTTAGGAGCATCACGATACCTAAATATCACCAAATCATTATTCTACTTCTCCATATTATCCACATAACTAGCATATCCATTACCAATTTTATCAAAAAGAGATATTATATACTGAACATTATGCAATAAAAACAAAATCTTCTGCATAATATAAAATTCCTGAGCATTAACCCCCTTCCCTTGGTGGATAATATCAATCATAGCATTTGCATCCACCTCAATCTAGATAGATTGTAAGTTTTAGGTGAAACATTCCTCCAAGCTCTTAAAAATAGCATAAAGATAAGTCTCTAAAACATCGATGGTCCATAGAGAACCAACCAAACCCAAAAGAAGTTTCCTTTCCAAATTTCTTATCAAACCCTCAAAACTACACCAAGCATCCACAATAGTAACATGAATGTTAAATTTCAATTCCCCTAATCTAGGTTTTTCCGACACAATGCACTTGGGATGATTATGAAATTAGCATTAACTGAATAAATATTTAAAAAAACCAAACAATTTCTATTGTAATCAAAATGCTTAGGAAGAAGAACACAATATAGAAAAAGTTGTTGAATCTTGAAGTTCGGAGAAAGAAGAATTTTTTGTGTGACACATCTTGATGCCTAAATGTTTACTATTATTTCTTTCTTGCCATAATAACCAAAATATAGTTAACGAGATAACCAACATACTTTGAGAAAAGTTGTTATTCATAAGCAAGGCATTTAAAAAGAACATAATATTGAAGGCATGAAGATCAGTGAAAATATTTAAACCATTTTGAATTCCAATCCAAGCCTTGAGGGCCACAGGACCATGAAAAAAAATATGGTTAATTGTTTCAATACTACAACAACATCGGCATATAGATGTCAAATAAATACATTTCTTTTGGAGACTCATATCAATAGGAAGAAAGCTTTTCAAGATTCTCCAAGCAATTAAAGAGTAATCCGTAGGAATATAGGATTTCCAAATTTTACTAAAAATACAAACCGACTGCTTTTTGTTCCTGAAAGTGGTTCCACACTTTGTTATTCTTAAATTCACCATCATGAGAAAGCTTAAACAAAATTTAGGTTTTTGCAATCACAAATTAAGGGAATGTTATAAATGATATTAATCAAGTTGGGAGGAATGTCATCCATAAGAAAACTAGTGGTCCACTTACCATAAGTGATGAAATTAGACACTTTCAAAGAAGAAGCAGAATGTGAGTTGAAATAGGAGTCAATATAACCAATACTCAATTGGTCACCCTACCAAAAATAAGAAGACCCATTATGGATTCTCCATTGTATAGTAGACTCCGCAAGCCATTTAATGTTGCAAAGTTTTTTCCATCTCTAAGATTGGCCGCCTTGCTTAAAGCAAGAAAGAGTTGGATATATGCATATCTTGACAATAGTTTTCATGCCTATAATTAATCCACAAAGACTCATTTTTTCTGAATTTCCACTAAAGTTTGATTGACAAACATTTGATTGAGTCATGAATTGATTTACAACCAAGGCCACCTTCTTTTAATGGACCCGAACAAGCATGCCAAGAAGACCAATTCATTCTTTTGGAGGTATCCAAGGAAACCCAAAAGAATTTATAGATAATTTTCTACATCCCAAAAAGAATTTATTGACATAAGTTTGACCCTTTATATTACCAAATTATTATTATACATGAAATTATGAAACTCCTCACATTACCTATCTAAAATTAAAATTGATAAAACTCACATTACATAATTATGAGTATTAATTATATATAAGTGTAACTAACATTAATTAATTAATACTCATATCAAATCAGGACCATCCATCTAGCATTATTATATGAATGATTCGTATTCCATTTTAGAAATTAAAATCTTGAGGCAACCCTTGTATTCTTAATTATTATTATATATTAAATTGTGAAACTTCCTCGCATTAAATATCTAAAATATGTTGCAAAACTCCTTGGTAAAGCCGAAACCGGAGAAGGGATTGTTGGAACTTGTCTGTAGTGTAAACTAAAGAAAACATGGAACTCACAGACAGAAATAAAAAAAAATAGAGCAAATGGTTTCTCCCCATTATTTCTTAACCAATGTCATCTATTTATACAGTGTATTCTATGTTACACCGTTTTGGTTCGTACAAGTCGTACTGTCCAAGCTTTCTTTTAATCGTATATATGTTGTCTCTAGCTGTTCTTATTCTTGTTTTATATTATTCTCTTACCCCCCCCCCCCCCCCCCCTCGCACGCAATCTAATGATTCGTTTGAAGCAATCAGCTTGGATGAAATATGATGAAATTATAGGACAGAATAATGACTTTGTAAATATGTCAGCGATTTGATCCTTGCTTGCAATATGATGAACTTGAATTGTTTGATTCTTGATACAATTACGTATGAAATGGCAATCAACTTCAATATGCTTCGTACGAGCATGATAAACTAGGATTGTTAGCTAGTGATATAGCTGAATGTATTATCACAATATAAAGGTGTGGAAGTAGTTTATGAACAACCAATTTCTTGAACAAGTTGTTGTAGCCAGATAATCTCTGTCGATGCTGATGCTAAGGCCCTATATTCGGCGTCAGCTTTAGGATCGAGCTATAGTTGATTGCTTCTTTACACTCCAAGAGATAAGTGACTTCCCTAAGAAATTGCAGTAACATGTTGTAGACTTACGATCATATTGATCACCTACCCAATCATAGTCCACATAGGACTGTAGTTGGAGTGAGTCACCATGTATAGGAAGTCCATAGTGTATAGTACCCTTGATAAACCGTAAAATTCATTTTAAGGATTCAAAATGACTTTCCATGGGATTGTGCATGTATTCGCACACTTTATTCAGGTGCATATGCTATATCCGGCCTTGTTAATGTCAGGTATTGAAGAGCTCCCACTAATTGTCGGTAAAGCAATGGATTTGCATAAGGTACTAAATCAGCATTGTGTGATGTTGTTTTTATGTGAACTGGAGTAGTTACGGATATTTATAATTCTTCATTCCAGCCTGGTCCAGAATTGTGATAGCATATCTGCTTTGAGTTAATAGAACTCCAGACAGTGTATATATAGTGTTTATGCCAAGAAATTGAGACAATTATCCCAGGTTTCGCATGTTAAATTTCCTGTGTAGTTGAGCCAATAGTGTTCGAATTGCTTTAATGCTATTCCCGGTCAGCATAATATCATCAACATAAATCAAAAAATACATTTGAACATTATGTTGATGGTAAATCATAAGTGATGGATCGGAATTACTTGTATGAAATCCAAATGTGTGGAGAAATCTTGATAACGTGTCAAACCATTTGCGAGGAGATTGCTTTAGTCCCGTATAAAGCTTTCTTGAGTTTGTACACATAATTCAGATGAATGGTATCAATAAATCCCGGTGGTTGTTTCATATATACATGATATGTTAGTTCACCATGCAAAAATGTATTTGATACACCTAATTGATGTATTGGCCATTTGTAATGAAGTGCAAGGACAATGAGCACCCGAACTATTGGTATTTTTTCCACCGGACTAAATGTCTCGTTGTAATCTAACCCAAACTTCTGTTTGTAGCCTAGTGCTATTATACGAGCCTTGTTGTATCTTACAATAGACCCATCGAAATTGTATTTGGTGTGAAACATCCACTTGTATCCAAGTAGATTTTGACTTGAGCAATGTGGGACAAGATCCCACATACTGGCCTTGTTATTGAAGAGCTTAAAACTCTTGTGACATAGAACGATGCCAATGATTATGTTTGGAAGCTTCAGTGTATGAAGTAGGATCTTGAGTGACTATTTGATGAGTAAGATTCATGATTTGTTTGGGCTTGAGATGGCCGGTTTGGTATCTGGTTTTCATATGATGTGTGGATTTTGGTTTAGATTTGAGGAGGATAGGATCTATCTATGATGTGTTTGGAGGAACATCAGTTTTGCTAGCTGAAGAAGAATGTGATATGGTGGTATGTGATCTGGATTGATGAGAATTTTGTGGAGCTGTAGGAATAGAGTATGGCTTTGGAGAAACATATACAGGTATAGAAGAAAATGGAACCAATAGTAGTGGAGGTAAGTTGGTTTTGGTGACTGGTCCATTTGCTGGAATGTTTTTCTTGCAATAGGGAAATTCTTTTTCATTGAAAACAACATGTCTTGATGTGTAAATTTTATGATTGATAGGATCAAGACAGTAGTATATCTTTTGAGAGCTTGCATATCCAACAAATACACAAGGTATGGATAGAGATGCTAACTTGGATTTGATGTAGGGTCTAAGCCATAGATAGCATAAGCATCCAAATATTTTTAAATGATCATAGGCTGGTAATTTGCTGTATAGAGCTTCATATGGAGTTTTATTGTGAAGTTTAGGAATTGGAAGAATGTTAATGAGATAAACAACAATTTGAAGAGCTTCCACCATAATTCGGATGGGGATTGAGCATGAATGATAAGACATCAAGTTGTTTCCAATATATGCCTATGCTTGTGTTCGGCTACACCATTTTGAGTCGGAGTATATGAACAAGTGTATTGGGGTGTAATTCCCCATGATTTGCATATATGTTGAAAATGATGATTGATATATTCACCACCTCCATCGGTACGAATGATTTTGATACCTTTGTTGAATTGACAGTTAATCCATTTATGAAATTCAATGAATTTATGAACAACCTCAGGTTTTTGATATAAAGGAAACACCCAACAAAATCTAATGTAGTCATCAATGAATGATACATAGTACCGGTATCCATGAATTGAAGTAGAATTGGAAGGACCCTATACATCGGAGTGTATGAGTTCAAATGTAGAAGTGGTGCTTGAAACCGAAATAATAAGTGGTAATCGCCTACTTTTGGCGAGACTACATGTATTACAATGTTGAGTGGGTAAGGTAGTACATATGGTAGGATGAATTTTAGCTAATGTTTTGAGTTTGCGAGAATGAGGATGACCAAGGCGACTGTGCCATAAATCGGGAATAGTCTGAGCTGAAAATAGAGCTAATGAAGAAGTGGTGTGATAGGGATTTATGGAATAAAGACCATTATGACTAGGTCCCTAAAGCAAAAGACGTTGAGTCCGCAAGTCGTTGATTTGATAGCCATATGAAGAAAATGAGACTGTGCAATCATTGTCTCGGGTTAGCTGATGAACAGAGAATAAATTGAATGATAGATTTGGAACATGATGAATGTGATTTAATTTGAGAGTACCTATGAGCGTAGGAAGCAGACCTTTACCAGTATTTTGAATGGATAGTTGCTGGCCATTGCCTAGCATAACTTGAGAGTTTATTGTATATGGTTTAGATGAGCTGAAATGCGAAGAATCTGCTGTGAGATGTGTGGACGCACCGTTGTCCAAGTACCAGTCATTTGATCGATTTTCTTCTGTTGGACTAAAGAGAGAAGATTTGGATGATGATTCTTGATATGTGGTATCATGTATGTACTAGCATTTTATAGCAAAATGTTCCTTCTTTACACATATTTGACAAACTATATTGCGGTTTGATGATTTGTCTCCTCATCCCATAGGATTTTGAGGATTGTTGTTGTTCGAAGATCATTCGCGACTGTATCGACCTCGACCTCGCCTTCTAGGTGCAGCTAATGCCATTGTTTTATCTAAATTTGTAAAGATTGCAGATCCCGGGTTGCTTCTTGAGCTAGAGTTAATACTACATTGTATCATCAATGCTTAACGGTTTAATAGGTTGATCTTGTAGCCCACAGTATCACATAGTCAATTTGACAGTAATCGCATCAAATTAAGATTTTACCTGAAGTAGGTATTGAGTCATAATTTGATCTCCTTTTGTGATACAGTGAAGTTCATTTTTCAACTACATGATGCGCGATCTCATTGACGCTTGAAGACGATGATTCAGAGTGGTCCAAATGTCTGCACAATGCTCTAAGGATAGTACATACGGCAAGATGGAACTAGACATGACAGACAACAATGTTTGCTTTAAATAATGCGACGAGTGAGTGCCAAGTTTAGACAGGGACTTGATCCATCAAGAAATAATCCATTCGCTACGAATATCTTTTCAACTTGAGATTGCCATATCGGAACGACGACACAAGATTCTTGATATCGCTAATCAAGAATTTCAGTTGCGAAGGAATTTGCACTCGAAATGCTACTAGCCATGAGGAAAACGAATCTTTTCGAAGATCAAGATCAACTGTGCTCTGAGTAAACTAATTTAAATCAGGAGCAAATGGTTTCATATGTGGTTAGATAAAAGGCTGCTCCACATTAAACATGTTTTCCCTAGTGTGGTGATTAAGTTTAATTTGGCACTAAAGATCAACACCTTTCAATACTTTCCATAGGTATGGGTAACTCATACCTGACATGTGCAATAATTCATTAATACAACTGTAGTTGTCGTTTAATTAAAAGATTTCATCAAATTCTGATTTTTTTTATCAAAAAATCATAGAAGAAAACAAATTTTTTGCAAAATTATATGTTAATTCTATCAGTCTTACTTGTTCAAAGTTAAAGGCACAATTATGATTTTAAAATTGAGGAGCCAAATTTTGCTTTTCAGGGTTTATTTAGAAAATTTTCCAAAAAAGGGCATTAAATAATGGTAAATTGGATCAATATTCTCTATAAATTTTTGAATTTTTTATAGATACATAAAAATTTTCTTATTCTTGAATTACAAATAAGAGTTGTATTTATTTACCATCTGATCCTCAAGTATTTCTCTATTTCATGACTTTAATTAAACCATTAATATAATGAGCATTTATTTATTTTTTGTATTTTTTGCAATAAAAAGTATTATAAGACACCGCACTCCTCAAAAAAAAAACTTAGAATATTTCTTTTTGGCGAATTTTTTGGAGAAAAATTACAAATAATTAGGAAATACCGACATCATATTTAATTCATGAATTTTTTTTGTTATTTCTTGTTTTAAAGACTTTAATTAAACTAATATTGAGATTAATACTAAAATATTTATCACTTATCTATCAAATTATTTTTATTGGAGGTATTAAATTAGTTAGATATTGTGAAAGATTAGCATGCATGTGTGCATGAAAACATTTATCAGAATAATATGATATAAATGCTGTTATGATAAGATGACAATTGTTAGAACTATATGATATTTATATTTTATGAAAAGACATACATGATACATGGTGTAATTTTTTATTGTTGATTTAAATACCTTAGTCTTAATCATTTATCTTTTTAATTATTTGTCTTCTTCTTAAGTTATTCAAAGTAATCTAGGTGTCTAAATTTATTTATAAATTTTATTCAGTTTATATCTTCTATGTAGAGGTTTCAATAAAGTTTGATGTTCACAAACAATTCACGTTCCACTCATTTGTTAAGCTAGCCGTTGAGATGTAGAGCATTAGTTAACCAATCTATTTTCAAACTGTGTAACTCTCTTGTAGTTCTGCATTGTTTGCTTATAAGTGTGCCATACAAGTAATTTAGGTGTTTACAATTATTTATGTTATCTATTTTATATTAAGATCTCATTCTAGGTAAATTATATTTGATTATATTCTTTTATTCAACCTATTCAAGTGGCTTTATAATGTGCGTTTATTCAACGTATATAGTTGCATGCATTGGAAGTTAATGTTGATTGAAAAACTCTAGCTAAATGTGGTACCTAATACTTCATGAAATAATAATGCAATGTCAAAATGTGATTTAAATATTCAAACTTTTTTACATTTTTTTTCTATTGAAGGTCAGTAAAGAAAGTGGTTGTTGTCTGATTGGTACGATTTAGCTTGCATTCTTCAATTATATATCAGCACCCAAAGGCTTATGCTTATACTCAATCCAGCAAAGCTCCACAAATATTTCTAGAATTTTATTTTGTTATTTCATTTTTCAATTGACATATCTTATGTTCATTTGATGAATTCACCAAGCTATAGAAGAACAAGCAATTTTTCCTTGCAATGCAATTTGCGTTGTTTTTGTATTTCGAAAACACTTATAAGTAATATCACTAAATCAGTTAGTACAAGAGGCTAGATTATTTTTCTCCTACTCACCTTAACCTCACATGCAAGATTGAAAGTCTAAGGAACTCTATGTATGGGACCTCATTGCTAAATTATTGTTATATATGAATTATATTTTTATTTGGAATCATTTTTTTTTAACCAAAACAAAAAAATTCATTAAGATAGAAAGATACAGCAAAAGACCATAAGAAGGGCCACATCAATCGAATTACAAAATGCTAAAAGAAAGAAAAGTAGTAGCAAGGTAAACTGAGAGTAGGAACGACAAAATTGGAAGAATAAAATAGCACAACCCAAACCATCCAAAAGAAGAAAATCATTTCTTCTTGGAATTCCATTTATGTTGCCTAACAAAATTATTGAGCGAGCCTGTACCCAGGGTGTTATCAATAAAGTCCTCTCTACTATCAATAGCCATATCATCATGTAGCCAATCACATTGCCACCTAACATCTCTAGCAACATGGGCTAACATATTAGCATTAGAAATGATAGAAATAGGCATATCCATCAGAGGCATAACACTACCTTCCTCCCCAACAACAGCCAAGATTTCCTCACCACAATAAATAAATAAAAAAATAGAATTATCAACGGACAATTCCGCACCAACACCAACAATCGGACTATCACTAAGATTAATATAACAATTACTATCAGATACAGCCACAAGGGCAGGAGCCACATTAGGAGAAACAACCCCATTCATCGAACGAACAACATCAGCAGGTGCAGGGGCAGTAGGAGAGAGAGTAGGGTAAGACACTTTGCCCGGCAAAAGGCAAACCCACAGCAGAACCATTAATAGCATGGATAAGGGAATCCAGCACAGCACCTGGCTCCCCCAAAACAACAGGAGAGTCACACGAACAAATCCCAGCAATAGAAACAGGGACAACCGAAGATTGAAATTGGCAAGATTGAATTAACTCAACCCCTACATCACTAATAACGAGCAAAACAATGGGAGACACGGACACATAACTGTCCTGACATAGAGGCGGTAAAACAATAGAGGCGGATCAACAAGAGTAGGATTATGTAGGATAAGAGTTGTATCCCCTAAATCCCCAACATCCCCATTGCCAACATGAATGTCATTATCATTAGAAACCTAAAAATCTGGTTTAGACAAATGAGCAGCAGGCAAGCTAGCATCAAGAGTAGGTCGGCAGACACCAAAAGAAGACCAAGACGCTTACATTTGGGACAAAAGAGAGGAAAATCCTCCATTGTAACTTGCTGGAAATACCCAAGTTTCTCGGGCCGTATCCAAATCTTATCCGAAAATTTCTTCGTAATATCAATTTCCACCAGCACATGAGCAACAGACGGGCGAGACCCCACCTTAGTGGCATTATCCACCTTCAGCGGGCTACCAAAGAGAAGTCCCAATCCATGCAAGATATGAGGAGAGAAAAAATAAGGACGCAAATTAGGAAATGAGATCCAGATCGAGATAATTGGGGACTCATCCCCAATGTCACCGGAAGGAGACCATTTAGATACCTTCATGAAGCAATTGAAAACTAGATAAGACCTATGACAAAAAACTCGACTATAGTCAAGATCATTCTCCAGCTTAATGAGAACATGAGATGAATCCAACACGGTCATTGAGAAAGCGCCATTTAAACGAAGATTGAAAAAAAAAATTTTTGAATCGATGCAAGCGGAGGCCGCATGAAGGGAAGAAGCCAACAAGTGAAAACTTAAATGGTTTGGCAAGAGCAAAAAATTCCTCTTTCGAAACCAAAAGAGCAGGAACACCACGGAAAGAAGAGCGTATAAGATTAAAAAATCTAATAGGCGAAGAACCCGCTAAAGCTTCTAAAAATGAGCGGGACCTAGTCGATCCATCTAGAAAATCACGATCAGAAGAATGACAAACCGTCATTCCGGCAAAATAATAAAGAAAACGAAAGGGAAAAAAGAACTTCCCTTGGCACGCGGAGGAAGAAACCAAGCACCACCGACAAGAGCGGTTAGGGGCAAAGCCCTAGCCCAGCACAAAGAACGCCAGGAACGAGGAGCACATCTGAATACTCCGACGGAGTAGCTGGACGTGGCGGGGTGACTGGACAAGGCGGAGTTGCACAATGTGGCGAAACTGCTGGAGGCGAACCAGACAAACAACGGCTAGAGGCTGAGCTTGATACCGGCATCAGCAACTGCCGGTCTCCCGCCCAGGATCGCGTCCCTCACCCAAGAGACGGAGCAAGAGACCGGCGTCAACTAGGGCACGCGAGCGAATTTTTTTTTTTTTGCTGAGGAAAATTAAGCTAGACAACTGTTCATATTTTTATTTGGAATCATGGTAATACACAATTCACATTTTGTGAAGGCATTAAAATATATTCGAACCTCTATTATAGCTTGCATCACTCTTAAACCAGTGAATGTGAAAATCTTCTCTTAGACTCGGATAAATGATAGTTCCTTTGGAAAATTTTGAAGAAATTGGCTTTCAGTCGATAATATAATTAAAATATTTTTAATATAAATTTTTATTCATGTGCAATAAAATTAATATATATAAATGATACTATTTCTTCTTCTCATCATTAAATAAGCAATGTTTTTTTTTTTTTTTTTTTTTTTTTACAATTAGGTCAATTAAGACTAAAAAGGTATATAAGTGGCTATACTCTTAGAGACATGATACAAAATGAGCATATACGTGAAAATATTGGAGTAGCTCCAGTGGCCAATAAGATTAGATAGAGTCGCCTTAGATGGTTTGGTCACATAAAATGGTTTTCTTCCGGTGACCCAGTTAGGATAGTAGAAGTATTAGATTTAACCTATTTTAAGAAAGATAGAAGTAAACCTAAAAATACTTGGTTAGAAAATATTAGAAATGACCTCTTTTTTTAATTAGATCTAAATAAGAATTTGACTCTTAATCTTACATAATAGAGAAAAAGATTCTTGTAGCCAACCCCATGTAATAGGATAAAGGCTTGATGTTATTTTTGTTATTATATTTATGTTAATTAAGATAAATTCACACATATATCACATAGATAAGACTCAAACATAAAATCTCTTGATTGATAGCTAAAATTCTCAGCCAACATATTAAGATATGGATATGAGCTATGTAATTAGCATTAGTCAAATAGACATTTATATTTTTAATATTTTTCTTCAAAATAATGCAAAATAAATAAAAAAAAAAAATTCTGATGCAAATTTATAATTTTAAGAACAAACTTCTTGCTCTAAAGCGCAGATCTTTTACAAAATTGCTTTTCTTTTTGGCTAATTAGCGAGTACTTCCCAGATTAGCTCGACATCAAAAGAAGGCATCCTCGCCAACGAGCACTCCCCGCCGTCCATCTCCCCTCCAACTTCAGCCATAATTAAGCTCTGATTTACAGAGACAGAGAACGGCGACTCTGACAACGTCTTCCTCTCCTCCCCCTTCTTCTCGACTCTCTCGCCACCGCCTCCGCTTCTTTTAAGCCTCCTCTGCTTTGAGAGCCGCTGACAAACAGCTTGAATCTTTGAATCCACAGCTAAGCGAAGCGCGCGAAGTTTATCAGAGCAGTCACCGCCGGCGTCACGGAGCTCCGGGAAGTTAAGACGCGCGTACTCCCCGCGAAGCTTGTACGCAGCTCGATCGTAAGCGTATGCGGCAGACTCAGCCGAGTCGTAGGTACCGAGCCACAGCCGCATCCTGTTCTGCGGCAGCCGGATCTCGGCAACCCATTTGCCCCAATTACGTTGCCTTACTCCTCTGTACATCTTCTTCTTCTTCATTGCTGCTTCTTCCGCTGCAGCCGCCGCAACACGGTTCTGGTAGCCGAAGCGGAGGAGGAGCTCGGTCTGGCGGAGGTAGACGGAGGAGCCGAGAGGCTCTGCTGTAGGGGAGAGAGTGGTCGGCGGCGGAAGGTGGGAGAAGATGGAGTCGATGGCGTTGGTGCCGGAGAGAAGGATGCTCGATAAAGTGGAGTTGATTTCGCCGGGAGAGGTGAAGGGAGTTGGGCTTTCCATGTTTTCGGGCGAGGGGGAGATGGCTTATACTTGAAGCCGACAGCTTTCTTCAAGGATTAGCCTCGAGGGTGAGGGATTCAGAGGAATTGAATGGTAGAGCGCTTTTTCTAATTGGGAATCAGGGATTTGACTCTCTTATCGCCTATGGACTCCGTCTGTTTGGGAAATACAGCTTCAGCAGGGGATTTTATAGACCGGGCAGCAGTGAAAGCATATATCAAGAAAAAGTCGTATAATTTCTTGATAATAAGGCTCATTTACTAGGCATATTTTTCATTTTATTTGTCGCATGATATTCATCAATATAATTAAATTATTAAATAATATAATTAAATTAAATTAAATAATAAATGAGCCCAAATTGAGGATTTCAAGCATATATGAAATTCTCAAGACATTAATTGGATATGACATGTTTATAGTCGAATCGTGCGGCTAGAAGAATTTAATGAGCTGAAGATCGCTTAATGCTGATATAATTAAGACCATCAAATGTTGAATGAACCCTCAATGATCAAGATGATCAATATGAATTATCCGATAGAGCACTCTGAATTTGGTCCCAATTCTCCATATTTATAAAGTATGTTGCTCTAAAAAAATCTATAAATAGATTCTCAATCTTTTCACGAGAGACGCTTTAACCTTAGGCTAGATATTCAAAAGAGCTTTGGAGCTTGAATAATCACGAAGTTCTACCGAAGCACCACTATCAGCGAACTCTTATGACATGATCGTCGTCATCAAACATTTGCCAACCGATCGTCACCGTCAAAACTTTCATTGACCGACAGGCCTCCTCCATCCGCACGCAACAATAACTATGCTATAATTTAAAAAACAAAAATCATTATTGGTAAAACAGATACAAATATATGTTTTGATTTAAAAAATAAAAGCTCTTGCAAAATAAATGAGCACCACTCAAAGTCCAAACTTTCTTTCAATGGAAGCTTCTATACGTTTTTTTATTATGTAGTACTGAATATTTTCTTCATAAGATATGATAATATGAATTGATTTAGATAAATAAAATAACATATTATGCATGCAATGATTGATATTCTTTAGTAATGTCAACTTTATAATTTATTCACTATGTGTTTGAATGCAATAAATAAAAATACAAAATTGTATCTATCATAGATTTTGCGGCCTCATCTAATCTTATAGTCATACCTTTTCATTTCTAATTTTTCTTTTTAAATGTAATAAAACATATCAAAGAAAATGTTAATATTTGATTTAAATTATATTTGGGATAATTTTTTATTATTTTTTAAACTTAATTTTATAATAAGTTTTTTGAATTTAAATTTTTATATAAAAATATTATTTTAAAAGATAATAATAAAATCGTGCCAAGCTAAGCCTTAAAATAATAGGGTTTTTTTTTTTTTTTTTTTTTGCTTGGAGGGCAAAGGAGTCAATGAGTGGCGGGTCCAGGTTGGTGTAGTGTTGTGAACGAGAGGTGGGCCCGAGAGCCGTAGACATATCATATGACTTTGCTTCCCATTGAAGAATGAAGACAAAAATATACTTTTGGTCTTTATGATAGCCAGCTGTGGTCATAGCTTCACACTGTGATGGTGAGGTGCCCATTTACAATATTTTGGACCAGTTGTGATTTGTTTTTTTAGCGAGAATTTTTCAATCAGTTTCTCGTTTTTCCAATATTTTTAGAAATTTTTTTCAGAAAATAACAAAAATTGGCTTTTGGGATTTTATATAATATTTTAAAAAATAGGGGGGAGCTCAAATAAGCAGTTGAGACTCGAATTTAAAACTCTTAATTAGGAGTGAGCAATATTAAATTCATAAAATAGTTTTTTGTTTTTTAAAATTAAGGTAAAAATAGGCAGGGATAAAAATATTAAAAATTTAATATAAATATCAAATATAACAAATAATTATCCTACTTTAGAGAATTTTAAACTGTTCTAATCATTTTTTTTATATATTTAATATTCTTTTACAAGCTTTGAGCCCTAATGAAACATCTAAGATATATGTAGCTTATGTATATATAAAGTTTTAGAGTTATCGTATGAGCTTGTTTATGATATAGAAGAATTGAATCACTTTGTTGATGATCCTAAATGGATGTGCATTGTTAGTTTAGGGATATAGCACATTGAACTATTAATAATATTATTGTTGCGACTTAGAATGTACGCGACGAAAGAGTTATGATCCTATGTCTTAGCGTTGCATGGATATCCAACTCACACAACGAGAACACAAGATTTTTAAGAGGAAAACCCTGAAAATGGGAAAAATCATGGAGCCTGGCCCATTTGAAAAAGATTCCACTTGAATTTGAATAGATTATAGTGGGCTGACTTGCCCGTGAAGGCGATTAGATTACAAATATCAATGAAGTCAAGGGTAAATGAAATTCTGAAGTCACTTGATGGTCTGGTGGAACTTCAGGGTCACCCAGTGATCTGGCAAAATTCCGGTGTCACTTGAAAGTTCGGGTGTCAGTAATAAAAACCTTGGTGTCGGTAGGTGGCTCGAAAGAACTCCAGGCATTAGGTGGTAGTCCAACGGAACTTAGGGCGTCAAGCGGTGGTCTAACGGAGCTTAAGACGTCAGGTGGTAGTCTGGTGGATATCAGGGCATTAAGTAGTGGTCCGACTGAGCTTAGGACATTAGGTTGTGGTTCAGCAGAGGTCAAGGTGTCAAGTGATGGTCCGGCGAAGCTTAGGACATCAAGGGGTGGTCTGGCGGAGCTTACGGCATCAAGTAGTGGTCCGGTGGAGCTTAGGGCTTCAAGCAGTGATCAGGTAGATCTTAGGACGTCAGGTGATGGTCCAGCGGAGCTTAAGGCGTCACGCGGTGGTTCAGCGGAGCTTATGAGGTCAGGTGGTGGTCCGCCGGAGCTCAGGGTGTCAAGCGGTGGTCCGACGAAGCTTAGGATGTCAGGTTGTGGTCTAGTGAAGCTCAGGGTATCAAGTGGTGGTCCGACGGAGCTTAGGGTATCAAGTGGTGATCAGGCGGAGCTCAGGGCGACAAGCGGTGGTCCGACAGAACTTAAGACGTCAGGTCGTGATCTGGAGGTCAGAGATTTAATTGGTGTAAAGTAGTAACATATTGATTTTATATTTATTACTTTTTTATTCATTTAGAATTATAACATTATTTATTAATTTATAATTGCTTTTTAATGAGTTTTTAAAATAAAGGGTTTTTAATTTTTAGATATTTGATTAGGAGTAAAATAAATAAGTATGACTATAATGTATTTGAAACTCACATAATAGTTTATATTTAGTCTTTAAGATTATTCTTCGTGCTATAAGAAACTCATTAATCCCCCCCCCCAGCTCTCTCGCAACGATCTCAGAGCTTTCTCCAATACAAAATGATATTACCACTGTTCTCCTCTAAATCACAATATCGTTGTTGCTTATGTGAATTGCCCTTTGGATACCCACCACTGCCAGGCTACATTCGCCTTCATGAGCAGAGAACTTCTTTTTCATGCTCTTAGTAATTTTTATTATTTCATTTATTTATTATTTCATTCGCCTTCATCAGGAGGGATCATAGTGGGTAAGGAATTGGCTCAATGCAAAGGCTTTAGTAAGAGACTACCTTTACAATGCAAGGTGTCAGTAAGAGACTTCCTTTTAATTAGGTGACAACAGTAGGAGGGATCACCTTCAACAAGAGGGATCGTAGTGGGTTAGTACTTTTTATTATTGAACTAATCTCATAGTGCTCTATATGAGGTATTGTCGAATGATGCTCTTCCTTGAGGCAAGGCGTTGGCTCAATGCATCAAATATAAATCGTATAGAGCACTTTACATGGTTGGAGTTGGACAAACACAATGTAAAGATAGCACTAGTCCGTTCATTTGGTTGGCTGGATTATATTTGGGCAATAGAGATTGGAGGGATCATAGTGGGAAAGTGACGAAGGTCAGAAGGATTGTAGTTGGGTGACAACAGTAGGAGGGATCGTAGTTAATGGGCAACGGAGGTCGGAGAAACCGTTGTTGGTAAGCGACAGAGGTCAGAGGGACACTAATCTGCGGGCTATAGTGGTGTGAGTGACGTAGTTGGCGAGCAATGGAGGTCAAATGGACTGTAATCGACATGCAATGGCAGTCGGAGGAAGTTGAGCCAGCTATATACCAATCGAACATAGGTTCAACAATGATAGTCGAGCGTAGGTATGACAGTGGCAGTCGGGCATCAAGGGTTTGTCGATGGTGGTTTGGCGGATAGAGCTCCAAGATTCTTTAAGACTCATAACTCTCTTGAGTATCTAGCCCATGGTCCAAGCATCCTTGAAGTCCAAGCCCCCTTTGATGTGGTAAGAGAGAGTTTATTTATAGATTTTGAGGGTAACATGCCTCATAAATATGAAGAAAATCTTGGCAAAATTTAGAGTGCTCTATTGGACGGTTGATATTGATGCCTGCAATGATGGGGTATTGATTTTACATTTAAGTGCCTTAATGATATCATAATTAAGTGATCTTGGGCTCATTGTATTTTTCTCATCGAGTCACTCGATTCAACCAAAAGCATGTCATATTTGGATATCATTTGATCATCCCATCAATTCATTGGAGCTTCTAAATATGGTTTAAGCCCTTAATTTGAGCCCATTTGGGCTTATATTAGATTGATTTTAGTAACGTTGGATTCATCTCACCGAGACATGCATTCAATTTGAGTATAAATTTGTTGAAATCAGACTTTAGATGGTCCCACATTAAATTTGAGAAGATTACAACTTGAATATGCCTCGAGATTTGTGCATCAAATATAACTATATAGGGGCTGTTTGGTTGCTTGAATTAGGAGTGTAAAGTAAAACAAATACATGCATTTATTAAATTTGGTTGTTTGGTTAATTTTGAGGGGAACAAAAGAAAATCATCTGAAGCATTAGGAGTGTATTGTGGGAGCTGTTTTGCGGGAATTAGAAATCCGCTCATATTGAGCGGGTTATAAAATCGCTCGACGAAGAGTTCGCAGGCGTGGTTGCTGTTCGGCTTCATTGCTTTCGCAGGAGGTGTAAGATTGCACGAGAGGCTTCTACGGCTCCTTCGTTCTTGTTCGACTTCGCTCCTTCGACGACGTTACCTTTGTCTGTCCGATCAGAAGTTGCGCCATTTTCATTGGACGGAAGCTCGCAAGTTGGCATCGTCGTTGTTGTTCGGCTTGAATATAATTCTGGTTCCCACCCGAGACCCAACAGCCCCGCCGTGCCAACAAAAAGGCCGCCGTTTTGGCGTCCGCAGCCCATAGCCACTTCGCCGACGACGATGGCTTCGAATGTTAACATCTCGAGAGCCAGGGTACCGCGAGTGTACGACAAGTACTTGTACACTACTAGGTACTCTCCGGTGCCGGAGAAGACGTCGGAGGTGAAGTCGGTAAGTTTCAGCCATATATCTTGGGTGGGCGGCGCTGGGTTGAGGAGAAGAGTTCGTGAACGTTCAGGTAATCGAAGTCTAAGCCTCTGGAGTGATTAAAGAGGGTATTTAGGTGTATTAAAAGCAAGCAAGCATAGCCATAGCCATAGCTCTCTCTCGTAGGTGTTGGAGCGTGTTACAGAGGAAGGAGATTGAAGGCAGAGAAGGTGGAGGATGTTATTTGGAACTCTCCAATTGAATTTGCATTACAAAATGCAGCTGCTCATGTTACTGAAATAGTTTAATTGGTTGAATTAAGGTAATTTTACCTTAATTCGATTTAGATTTAAATAAATTAAATAATATAAAAAAATTATAACACAAAATAATAATAATTATTATAAATATAATGTTTTTATAAAAATAGTTTTTATAAAAATACTTATTTTAATGCTAAAATAAATTATTACAAAAAAATGCTTTTACTTTACTCTGGATATACCTAATCAAACAAGGGAAAGAATTCTCCTGGGTTTATTTTGCATACAACCAAACAGGCTCAAAATATTTAGAATGCATTACATTTACTTTACGTTGCATTTATTTTACAATGCATTTCTTTTTCAATCAACCAAACAGCCCCATAATTTGATTTATAAAATTTTACAAATATTATTATTTTAATAAGCAAAACAATTATTAAAAAGTTTATAAGGAATATTGGAAAAGAAAGCAAGACTTGTTCCGAACTGTGAGTGGCGTAACTCGAGAAAAAAAAAACAAAGGATGAGGAAGCTCATAAATGATAAATGAAAGGCATTATGTCCCCATTTCAATTTAATCGCGTAATTAATGCTACCCATCAGATATAAGCAAGCGTCTTGGTGGCCGAAAAATTTTCAGAAACTGTTTATGAAATTCCCGAAAAGTCCTTTGTCTTCTGGACGCGTCCGGCGAGTTCACATGGGCCTGTCCAATCAATGGGCGACACGTCTCAAATTGCTTCCCACATTAGCGGGACCCGCTCTAAACAGTCAGATAATGCGGTGGCTAGGTGGCCGTTCGATGAGTCGCCGTGGTCTGATATCGACCATCGGATCACACGACGAATATTACGCGAGAACAAAAAAGGCATCGAACTGGACACGTGGATGGTGGTGGCGGTCCACGTCGGGGCCGCTGAAGTTTGACTTTGATGTACGTGTGTGAAAGTCATACAGAATTGCCGGCTGAGTGGCTATTTCTTGAGGTTGACCTTTTGAAGATGCTGTTCATAGTTCTATAATGTTCAAAAGGGCGATGATTTGACATATTTGACTTTGTTTTTTTCTTATAAAGATATAATCTTAGAGTTGAAAGAATGTGACTTGATGAGAGTATGAATTCGGTGCCATTAGAATTATGGTTGGATTGATGCTTACTTTTTTTTTTTTTTTTAAGACACTACTTAAAATTAATCTAATAAATTAATTATTAAAAAAATTAAATCGAGCAAGTCACGAGCGGCTGGCATCTGATATGGCCTCCACGTGTTTCATCACTGTGCTTAAAGGCTAAGTAGACATCAAAGCTAGTTGCCCGTTAAATGGGCGGACTTGCCTGCTCCCTCCTGGACAACCTTGGCCTATTTCAATGGCAACTTAGGATAGCCTTGATACTACTTCTTGATTCTCATGAATGATTTTTGGGCAAATTGAATCCTATATTTTTTCCACATCCCATGCTTGGCTTTGTGGGGTTAGTTCAATTTAGGCTTTGTTTTGTTTGGGACACCTATCTTACTGTTTTTGAAAACAACATTTTAGTTAAAAAAAAAATTTAATTAGAAATATTTGAACGAAAAATTAAAGTTGCTTAAAAAATAGTAAGAAAGATATCTCAAATGAAGCCTTAGTATGTACTCTTAGGCATAATTTGGAACATCTTTTTTATTGCTTTCTAAAGTGACTTTTTATTACCAAAATCTATAATTCAAAAAATTTTAATACTAAAAATTTATTTATTGATAATCACAAACAATTTGATTGAGAAGATGTGCTTTGCCAGAAAACATGACTTACAATTTACTTTGCATGAATATTCTAACAAATAATGTTGAGTTCGAAGTTATTGCAACGAGCAAGCAACAATTCATGGCTGCTTCTATCAAGCATGATAGTTCGAGCAAACATTGCCTAAGGCGTTTGTATGCAAGTGCAAGCAAGTGTTTAGGTGCGGTTTTGAATATGTATTTTGTAACGTATCAGTCACATGAACAAACCCAATTTTTGTTGTTGATCACAAAGAATGCAACATAAAATTGATCAGTTTTTTTACAAATCCTGAAATAAGACAAAGTGGACCTTAACTTTAGAGATATCATTGATTATATTGAAGCCAAATTCAATATTACTATTGATATGTCACCAAAAATTCTTTGATTGATCATAAATTTCAAGGCATATTCAAATTGGAAACTTTCCAATTAAATTCGTATCATTTAAATTCCAATTTCAGCAAACTTATAGTCAAATTGAACGTCTCAAAGAGACGAACCTAACAACACCGAAATCAGTCAAACCCGAGCCTAAATGGGTCCAAATCGGAGGCCCAAACCACATTTGGAAGGATCAAAGCATTATTTGGATGATAAAATGATATCCAAATATGAAATGCTTATAGTCAAATCGAGCTGCTCTGCTAGACGAATCCAACGAGCCCAAGATCGTTGAATTCTGACATCGTTAAGGCACTTAAACAGTTGAAAACTCTTTATGATCGATGAATCAATATGAGCCATCCGATGGAACACTCCGAACCTACCACTGATCTTCTCTATATTTATGGGGTGTGCCACGCATGAAAATCTATAAATAGACCCTCACTCTCTACATGAATGGGACCTTTTGCTAGAGGGTGGAGAGAGCTCTGAGGCTTCAAGAGCTCCTGCGCCACCTCTAGTGAACCCACATTGACTGCTGCCAGACTTCCACCTGACCGTCAAATGTCACCACACTTCAGCCTAGCCTTTGTCGAACCACCGCCCCGCCGTCGATCGCCGCTAAACTTCAACCCTGCCACCGACCGACGCAAGACTTCCACCTGATCGCCGACCACCGTTGGATCTTGATCGAGCATGAATCTCAATGTGTATTCAAGTTGAAACTTTCTAAATTAAATTTAGGATTATCTGAATTCTAATTTCAGCAAGCTTATATTCAAACTGAAATCTCAAAGAAACAAACCTATCAACACGAAAATCGATCCAACCCGAGCCCATATGGGTCCAAATCGAGGTCCCGAACCACATTTAGAAGGATCAAAACTTATTTGGATGGTAAAATGATTTTCAAATATGACATGCATGTAATCAAATTGAGCGGCTTGGCGAGACAAATCCAACAAGCTTAAGATCGCTGAATTCTGACATCGTTAAGGCACTTAAATAGTTGAAAAACTCTCTATCATAGGGGGAATCAATACGAGCCATCAGATGGAGTACTCCAAACCTGCCCCGGATCTTCTCTATATTTATGGGGTGTTTCACTCATGAAAATATATAAATAGACCCCCACTCTCTACATAAAGAGAACCTTTTGCTAGAGATTAGAGAGAGCTCTGAGGCTTCAAGAGCTTCTACACCACCGCTGGCAAACTAACATCGACTGTCGTCGAACTTCTACGTGGCCGCTGACCATCGCCGGAATTCACGCCAACCTTCATCGAACCACCGCCTTGCCTCCAATCATCGTCAGACTTGCACCCCAATCGCCGACCGTCGTTAACACACGGCCGCCGACCGCCACCAGACTTCAGCCTAACCGTCGTCGGACCACCGCCTGGCCGTTAACTGCTGATGGATTTCCACCCAACTGCCAACAGTCACTAGACTTTAGCCCGACCTTTGTTAGACCACCACCCGGCAGCCGACCACTTAACATCTCTGGGCTTCCACACAACCATCGACTGCCGTCGGATTTTAGCCCAACCGTCGTCTGACCACCACTCTGTCACCAACCGCTGTGAAACTACTACCTGGTCGTTAACTACCGCCCATTTGTCGATCACCACCGGACTTTCACCCTACTGATGACCAGTGTCAGACTTTAGCCTGACTGTCGTTGGATCACCATCCAGCTGCTGACCGCCGCCAGACTTCCTCCTGGCTGCCGACAGTCACCAAACTTCAACCCGACCTTCGTCAGACCATTGACAGGCCTCTGATCACCACCAGACTTCCACCCCATCGTTGGACTTTAGCCCAACCTTCGTCGGATCAATTCCCCATTGAACGTTCATGAGGATTATTAAATCATAAAGAACTAGTCGTGATATTAACCAGGAGGAGGGGGGTGAATTAGTTATTTTAAATTTTTTTTAATAATTTAAAAGTTAAAACCCCTTGATGTGGAAGTAGAAATAATTTTATAATAATAAAATTAGAGATTTCAAACACATATCATATCACAAAAAATACAGTAATAAAAATGCAGAAAAAAAATAAGTAGAAAGAACACACTAAAATTTATAGTTGTGGGTCTTCGAAAGGATTCTGCTCGTGTGGTTCGAATGCAAAGTGTACGATCACACTATCCCGTAGGACAAAATGGTCGTAGACCTTTACACCCGACACAAGCAGGCCGATGGAAGAGCAGATGAAGTTATGTATACGATTAGCCATAGAGGATAGCGGCTTTCACCTACCAATCTCGATGGATAATAATATACATAACCCAAAAGTTCACGAAATTTCCCCCATTCGATACATCAGCTCGAATGGGGTTTATTTGATTGTGGGGATCGATTTCCTACGGGCGCAAGCCCCCGTAGTTAATTACATCCTAAGCCTTGACTTAGGAAAAACTCTCGATTAAGGACGATGTATTATTTACTTCTTAGTTTGGTGCACAAAAAAATTTCCTAAGTTCTATTCCAAAGAGTCTATTCTATTTATCTTTAATGATGATTAGACCTTTTTGAATGGATAAAGATATGATTAAAACTTTGAGTTTAAAAGATCAAAGATCAAATTACTATCCTAAGAGAAATGACAGACTCAAAACATAGATGAAAGGAGACACACTGAGGAGTGTACAATCTGGGCTTATGCTTGCCTGGAGTGAGCTGCCAGCTAACATCCTAAACACAATCAACCACCCTATATCTATATATAAGATGGGAAGGCTCTATCCTAGGAAGTCAATGAATCATAGTTCAAGAGTTTCAATTAATGACTCTATAATATGCAAAAGGGTATACCTAATATCATGTATGATGCATGAAATGGATACCAAATATCCCTAGGTCTACTGATGTAATGCATGTATGTAAGTGAAATACAATGTGAAGTAAGGTGTGTAAAAACAAATGCATGCATGACATTCAGAGTACAGAAAAAGTAAATAAACATCATAAGGGTACCCTCCAGGCAAGGTACCCGCACAGAAAACCATCCTAGCGACGCCCACTTCATGTGGGAAAATAACGATGCCCAATGGCACGAGTAGGCGGCCTACTCTACAGGCCTAAATGACCCTAATGGTCTCTAGGGCTCACAGAAGGTGGGGGTATCATACCCAAAACTAAAAAAAAGGCCAAAATCCTAGCGATGCCCACTTCGTGTGGGAAAATAACGATGCCCAATGACACAAATAGGTGGCCTACTCTACAGGCCTAAATGACCCTAATGGTCTCTATGGATCACAAAAAAGGGCAAGCTTTGGCCTATAGGGCCAAAGCTTCGTCAGTGAACTAACCTAAGGCTGGCTACCTAAACATACTAGAATACCTATTAACAAGAAGTGTGTGATGTGAAGCAATTTCGATATATAATTACGAGTTTAGGTTGTATAAATTATACCTGACCGTGGCGCTGCCACTTACAAGTTCCAAGCAAGCAAACTGACCATTAATTCTTAACTGTGCAAGATCCGATGTACATGCTGTGGCGCTTCCACTTAAAAGCTTATAAGCAAATGATGTAGCTTGATCCTTGACCGTGCAAGACCCGATGTACCTCGCAAAATAAGATAAAAGAGAATTATACATATGAGCGTAGATGCCATTCAGAAAAGAAATACAAGTAAATAAAAAAAAATATAACTAACATGAAATTTAAGAATTGCATTTATAGAATATACACATGTACTAAACATTGAATAACAAGATAAAGCATCGGCCTAACCTAGGGCTAGAAGTCGTATCCTGACCGAACAAGTCTAAGTGTGTGTAACAATGTGTAGGTTTAGGTAGGCCCTATATAGGATAATTTAATTATAATTGCTTTCATTTGATTTGTTGAAGGGCAGAAGGATGATTTTGGCTTAAGTCTAAATATTAGTACTTTTGGATTGATTTTTAGATATTTTATTTTAGAATTTGATTGATTACTACTTTTGTTTCACACCGAAGCCGTGAGATTTATTTCACCCTCCTTGGGGCTAACTTAATAGCCTCGTAGGTCTGGGTTACCCAGTGGCAACCAATTTTATTGGATTAATTTAGTTTGTTATAAATTAGAAAAGAAATATATATTAGGTGATTTATTATCGATTGATGTTTGGTTCAAATCATTAACAATTGATTTTATAGTTTAGCACTCCATTAAATTCATTCATGACGTTGTGCCACCAGGCTCGAGGAACCAGGCCTCCTTAGGACACTTAGCCCCACAGCCCGGAGTAGTCCATCCAATAAACTTCATCTTTGGAGTGGTTGTTATGTAATAAAGGGTTTATTGATTGATTTTAAAAGATTGTTTTAAGAATTTGATGAATTTTAGATGAGTTATTAGGCCTTGGGTTATAATGAAATCTCTTGATACATTCTTTATGATTCACTTAGTTTATGTTAGGTTTTGATTCACTTGACTTAATATTAGAGGTATTTTAGACTAAGTGTGTTGTTAGTTATAAATGGGTTTGATTAAAATTTTGATTTTTATAAGTCTTTTATGTTGGGCCAATTTTAGTTTAGATTTACTCTCTTATTTTAATCTACATCTTTTAAGATTTTAGGTTGGTTAGGGGTTAGTTAAGGGATCAGTTAAATTTGGTTTGAATTTTGCAGTTTAGTAGTTATATTCGTTAATTAATGTTTGATTAAGAATAAGATATTTTGATACGTTTTTAGAAGCTGGATTATAATTGATTCGATTGGTCGGTTATTAACAGATTAAGGCACGCTAAACCTAGGAAAAAGTGTCACTAAATTTTCTATGTTCTGATGTCTTTATCCTATAAGGAACATGCACCCTAAGTCTATGTTATCTAAGACTCGATCCTCAATTTTTGTCTTTAAATGTCACTAATGTTATAGGGGATAAAAGGAAATGTTTTTCTAACGCTTTTAGACATGTGTACACGTATCTAAAGATTTAGGAATTCATGAATGAAATAAGCTAATGAGTAGAACATTAGTAGAAATGCGAAAGCTAGAAAAAATGAAGTACAACAAAATGTCAGAAAGAACGAATGGAAACTAAAATAATAAATAGAATGTTGGCATTTGGTTATTGGACATGCTTCTTTGAAGTCGAGCATGTCTCTAAGACACCCTTCACTCCCATTCAATATGATATGAATAGGAGAGAAGGTGTTTAAATGCCATTTACTGTCCCCACGTTCCAAATAAAACACTCGAGAAAAACCCGACTCAATTACATATAAAACCCGACTCAATTACATATGTTATTTTCTACATGAAATTCAAAACTAGCAAAGAGGAAGTAGGCTCCCAAATCTAAAACCAAAATAAGTTTTTTTTTTTCTCCAGACTCGACTCCAGAAGCCAATACAAATAGAAGAAAGATAACTCACATACAAAATATAATCTTGTTTCAAGAAAGACATAAAGGAACTTCCTACACAAAACTATCTATAAAACTTTCTATCCCAAGACAACTTATCAAAAAGCTTCCTCAATCAAACGATGCATAAAATCCCTACACAAACCTCACAAGATTCATCTATGCTTAGCAAAATAAACTCTCCAACAAACTCACATATTTTCATTCATAAATAGTATTGGAGCAAGAATACAAATTTCCTCAAGTTCTTTTCATGGTGATATGAAGGGGGAAAACTTAGACATTCATCATCTCAAACTAAAAGAGGGGGAATTCAACACAATATTTAAAGCATAATAAAATAACGAAATGCACTAACAGTTACAACTCTAAAGAAAGAAATGATAGCAAGTTAATATACAAAGCCTTGATATAATAAAACGCATGAAACTCACAATACAAACATAGTATAGAAGACACTTCAAGCTATAAATAAAAATAAATGAATAAATAAATAGAAATCTTTTAACACAATGCCCTCAAATATTTCTCCAAAAGAAAACAATAAACTTGTGAATTCCATGCCGGCCTATCAACAATGCACTTTATAAATATGGAACTGAGATTCTTTCATAATCAAGCGTTATTGGAGAGAAGAAAGGATGCTAATGCTCCCTTGAAATAGTTATTGCAAATATTACAAATACCTTTTCTGTAAAAGAAATGAATCATAATTTCAGACAAGAGGCTATTTCCTAGAAATCAATCAAGCCATATTTGTATACCTACTTGAAAATTATTTGGTAGAATGCAAGAAACAAGCTTTTCAATCATTTAACCTTTTCTCCAAACTCCATCAACAAAGCTACTTATGGGTTTTCTAACATAAACCAATTCATGGCACTTCGCACAAAGTAAGTCATAAATTCTTCCATCTTGAGGGACTTTTTAACATTAAAACAAATCATAAGTATCCCCAACATATAACAAACCGGAGCTATTTCTGGCACAAAGTAAGCTTTAGAGTCCCTCCAACAAATTTTCACCTCTCATGCTACACACTATCAATGATTTCAAGAAAGGTTTTAGCTCAAATTCGTAAATTTACTCTAGAACAAAAATATGTAACCCTTGCCACGAAGTTGCAACCAACAATTCTTTCCAACAAGTCATGAAACCACCTCGTAATGAAGTAATCATTATTTTTTTTCATATAAGCATTGAGCTGAAGAAAGACAACTCTAGGGATACTAATTTCCAACTCGCCCATAAACTCATAGTGCCGCTTTGGGCCAAAAGATTCCCCATTCATCACATACACCAAACAAATTATAACAAAATCACTATTGAGATCTGCACGTGAGACTCTTCAAATTACCTTTACTAAAATACCAACAACTAATTTAGCGTCGTACGATACCATTCTTTCCAATAGGCCTCAAAGAAACATATTCATGAGATCTTGTAAGAGAACAAAAATATTACAATTGCCAACGTCGAACAATTAACAAAACCATACATAAAGCTAAGTTTCCAAGGCCCAAAAAAAAAATGATCTTTTAAATGACGAAGAAAATAGCACATTAGGAAAACTTCTTTAAAATGATCACAATCTCATAATTTCATATCAACAAAACTCCCAAAGTGATAAGAAACATGTAACCATTTGAAGCCGAAGAAAGCAAGCCTAGAGATTTTAAGAAAGAGAGATTTATAGGATTCCTCATATCTAATCTTAGGTTTAAAAGAATCTAACTCCAACTATTTTTAAATAAACGGCACAAACTTCATTATTGCTCGCAAACATGAGGTGAAATAGAACATGCCGATTCAATGAGCATAAAACCAAGAATATTAGTGGAATACCTTGGTTCAACCGTGGTTCATAAAATACATGGATCATGCATTTTCTAGGCAACAAATAACAATACCCTTTTATGACTAGATTCCATAAAAGAAGAATCCAACACAATATTGACAAATGAGCTTCATGATTTTTTAACAAGATTAAACTATATTAAGACATCTAAGCAAAGCAAAACTACACTTGCTCAATACTTTTTCCTGCCAAGAAGAAATCTTATATTATTTCCAATAGGCATTTTTGCAAACACCTTGCATGCGTTCGATGAAGAAAAATATAAGTTCTCAAGATCCACTCATAGGACTCTAAACTTACATGATACAACCACCAAGAAACATGAATTCCCACAGATTTTATTCACAAATAACATAACTCCGACAACATAAACTTTGCTATGAGGCACATTCATACCTTACCAAGTCACATAATTTGTTCATGTAAATAAAATGTTCATGAAATGGAAAGTATTCTACTCATACAACTTCCAGAAACTTATCATAACAGCAAACGAAAGAGCTAAGCACAGCTTTACTTGATGATCCAACCACGCAATCATTATCATCTTTTCGAGAAAGAAAGTGAGAAGAGAAATCAAGGAAAAGGAAGGGAAAATATGGAGGAGGAATAGGAAGAGAAGATAGGGGCAAAGGAAAAGAGAAGATAAGAATAAGAAGATGAAGAAGAATGTGGAGATGGAATAGGAGTGAGCATAAGAAGATGAAGAAGAAGAAGAAGAATGTGAAGGAGAAGGACGTGAAGAAGGTATACCTGCTGTTTTGAAAGGGATCGGTCGGCTAGAAAAGGGAAGACGAAGCCAAGTCGTCGGGCTTGGAGGTGTCGGGCTCGATCTCCAGGCGATGGAGAGGGAGCGGGAAGTAGGGCTTCGGCTCTTCTCCGATCTAAATAGGATGAAGGGGGCTGGCGTCGGTCTCCTATAGGGCTCACGAACAGCATAAATTAAAGGGGAAGGGGGTTTCCGCCTGGCTCCTTTCGCGAACAGAGAGAGAGATCGAGCGTGAGAGAGGGAGCAAATGCTCCGCTCCCTTTGATGTCTTCGGACCGAACAGACCGAAAGAGAGGGGGGGAATCGCGAGAGAGTTCCAGAGAGAAGCAGGTCTTCAGCCTCCTGGTGTCGTCCGAGTAGAGAAGAGACGGAGAGGGAGGTTTTCCTCTTGCCTTGCCAAGACTGAGCCAGAGTGCGTGAGATGGAGGCTTCAGCCTCAATTAGGGCACCAAGGGAGAAAGGGTATATCGGAGCCGTCTGATCAAATTCTTGATCCAACGATGAGATTCCAATTGGCTTAGAGAGTCAATCAAATTTTGATTAGGACCTAGCTGCACCCAAGGGACTGAAATCAGGTTCAAATTGAGTAAGGTTTCATCTCTCCCCCTATGTGTGTGCTAGGTTACTCAGTAAAGTTATCCATCCAATTACATGATATAACTCAAGAAAAAGAGAAATATAAAATAAAATAAAAATCGACTTTAACTCTAATCTACTCAATTTTGAGCTGATTAGAATTGTAAGTGAATGGTGAACTAATTTCCTAAAATGTTAGTATGCACAAAGATAAAATAAAATATCACAAAAAATATAAGAAAGTAGTAACATAAACAATAATATTTGTTATCATCAAAATTATAGTACTTTAATAAGGTTTGCAACACCCGTCAGCTGAACTTCTACCCGGATGCCTTCGGACTTCCGTTCGATTGTCACCATGCATTTGTCTAACTCTCCAAACTGTTGCAATTTGACCACCTCTAAGTCAAGGGATGGATCAACCTTTGTAATTCACACAAATTTAGTGGAATCATTTCACTTGGGTGAGGCCCCATGATTTTTTCCTCTTCGGGCTTTCCTTGTAAACAAAGATTGGATGTTTTACTTCTCTCTCTCTTTTTGTGTGCTGGATATATGTGCATCTCTAAGATTAAAAAATTATTCACTCTTCCTCCACAAATATTCTAGCTCGTAATAACTATATCTTATATAATGTCTTTGGATGCTCGTAAGAAGATGATAAAGGTTGTTTTTTATAGTTGGGAAAATTCATACCAAACTATTAATTTTTTATGGAAGTCATTGTCTCATGCTTTCAGCTGGGCGTAGTGAATCGGTCACTAGCAGAGGAGGTGTGATTGGAATACAGAGATGTATTTTCGGAATGCTGGGTGGTGTCTTTGAGCTGTTCATTCTCAAGATCTATTTCCTAACTGCACAACAAGGAGTAGAGAGTGTCTAAACTGATTGGGTTGAGGGATGTGTGAATGCAAGTTTTGAAGGGGTTGTAGTTGGAGGAAAGGCCATTCAAGATGTATAGTATAATGTCCTTGGAGTCGATGTGGGATCCAACAACAACAATATTATCCACTAGAGATTTGATTTGAGCAAGGTACTGTGTAAAGGAGCGATCTCGCATTTGGAATTGGTGAAGCTAATTTTTTAGCTGAATGACATAAGACCTTTTCGTGGGTTGTAGTCTTCTTTCTAGGGTAATCCAAACTTCACAAGCAGTGGAATGAGTGAGAACATAGGGAAGAACAAAGGGTGATATGGTGGAGAAGAGAGCAGAGATTAAGTTTTGGTCGATAAAATGCCATAGTTGGTTATCATTAGTGGAGGTCTCGGGTGTACAGGATTTAGCTCCGATGAGGTATTTGTCAAAGCCATTAGCAAATAAATGCTGATAAAGCTGGGGGCGCTAAATGACATAGTTTTCATTAGTCAGCTAGGTGGGAACAAGGTTCTTGAGATTGGAGATGAGAAATTTGATAGGAGCACATATAGTTAATTAATTGGCTAGGGAGGCAGAGAGGTTGGAGTTAGGTGGGAGGGAAGCATCTGAGTCTTGATCGGCCAGTGATGAAGTGTGTGTTGCGATTAAGGATCTGGCTCTGATACCATGAAAGAACCTGTATACAAACATGAATAACAGAGAAGCAGAGCAGAAAGAGGAAGAAGAAGAACAATAGTTTAAGGATTCTTTTTATTGTGAATTATTGTAGCATTTTTTTATACGTCCATCTTAATAAATGAGGGTGTATATATAGCATTGAGCAAGGACAGTTCATTATAGGAGGAGTGCGAGCTGCGTATGCTAGTCTGCTACGACATAAATGGTGGAGCTGAGTCTACTACGACATAGATGGTAGAGTTGATTTGATGACAGAGGAGGTGCTCCATGCTATTGCTGGTTGTGCTTGTGATTTGCTAACAATGACTGAATCTATGAATATGATACAATGCACAAATGCACATAGGTTTCAAAGATTTTTTGGAATTCCATGTTTGCAAAATATTAGAACATTATTATTCTAAGTAGAGATGGAAGCATTATTAGCCCCTTTCTGTCTCCTTTTCTCCTAGTGTCTTTGCTTTTAATATTAATCCATACTTAAGTGCTTATTTGTTTTAGCTTGTTTCCAAAACAGAAAGTTGATAATAAATTATTATAAGAAGTGCAAATTATTTTGATGGAAATAATCAAATAACTTCTCCCCAAATTTATCTAAAAAACATTGCTCTTAGAAAGTACATCATAAATCAGTTTTTAATGGCAATTTCGAAAAGTCTTATCCAACAACCCATGAAAAAGCTCCATTTGGCATCATTTCTTGTGTTGTGTTATTAAGATTTCAGCTTGCCCCGAAAAGAAACAAATTTTCCCCCACATATTTTGAAATTGTAGTTTTAAAAAAGCTGGTACAATTTCATCTAGATTTGACTAATTTAGTCTTCTACTAAAATACATTCCATCAATTTCTTTCACAATATTAGCAAATTCGACAAATTATTCCTGAAACGTAGCCTTCAAGTGGATAAGTTCTAGAAAGCCAATACTTTTCTCTATGTAACCGTCTTCTGCTGCACTTATGAGAAAATGAACCTTTCGTACCTGCCAGTGGAATTTTTTTGTTTTGTTTACATGTATGAAAAAGTGGGAATTAGGAAGAAGATGAAGTGGAAACTTCAACTGTTATAAGTTGACAAAAGAAAGTCAGAAATAACTTCTGAAAGTGGCTAATTAAGACTTCATTTTCATTTGAGATAATTTTTTATTTTTTTAAAAATAAATTAAAAAAAAACTAAAAATTTTTTATTAAAAAAATATTTTATAAAGTAATAAAAAATAATCTCAACTCAGTTATTATTATAAATATATATATTTTTTGTCTAAATATAATTTTTCTCTTAAATAATGAGGGGGATTTCGTCCAATCAATTTCATTAATACAAAATTAATGCATCAATTTTTTGTCTAAATATAATTTTTCTCTTAAATAATCATTGTAATCATTGTATTGATTAATTAAGATTTTCGGTCAACAAAAATCTTCATTTATGATTAGTTTTTATTTGAAAAAATTTTGATTTTCGGTATAAAATATTTGCAAATTTTCCCAACACTTTCATTTTCATTTTGGAAAAGTTAGAAATGTTGTTGAATCGAAATTCAACATTATATAACTTATATAAAATTATATTTACTATTTTTGTCGTCAATGTTCATCGACTTCAATTTTATCTTCAATGTTCAAAACTTCAACAGATGAAATTGTAGGTTTTTTTTTTTTTTTTTTTTTGTTGGAATCAATCGCATAAACTTTTGCAGCCTTTCATTTTTTTTATTTTTTGAATACTTATCTATTAGTGATAAGTTAAAAGTCTTGTTGCGTCCTGGAATATTCGCGGCGGTAGAGAAATATATAGTTTAACGTCTTAGCGTTATACGAAGATCCAGCACACAATCAGATAAGTGAGAGGATGTAGCATTCATAAGTGACACCAGAGTTTTTACGTGGAAAACCCCTGAAAAAGGGGGAAAAACCACGGGGCCTTGCCCGGTTTGAATGAATCCACTAGTATTTGTAGTCGATTACAAATGAGGCCCTTCTTTAGGAGAAGGCCTTGGATTGATGTAGCAAATGTACATCATATAGATTGCATTACATGGTAAGAGTTACATATACAGGTTTGTTTGGCCTGAAGGACCGTGGTCGGCAGGAGATCGGAGTCGGCAGGAGACCGTAGTCGGCCGGAGACCGGGGCCAGAAAGACCGTTATCTGTTGATGGAGGTCGAAATGACCATAGTTGGTAGGAGACAAGGAGTCAGGTGTTAGTCCCAGTGTCACTTGGAAGATCGGATGTTGATGGTCTGGCCTTGAGTAGGACGTCGGGTCTTAAGCAGGACGTCAGGTCTTCAGCAGGACGTCGGGTCTTCAGCAGGACGTCGGGACTTAACGTCGGGCCTTGAACAAGACGTCGGGTCTTTGGCAGGAAGTAGGGACTGAGTGTCAGGGCCTTGAACAAGACGTCGGGTCTTTGGCAGGACGTCGGGGATGAACGTCGGGCCTTAAGGTGGTGGTCCGGCGAGATTCTGTGGTGGTCCGGCAAGGTTCCTGCGGTGGTCCGGCGGTGGTCCGACGAGATTCCTGCGGTGCTCCGGCGGTGGTCCGGCGAGGTTCTGCGGTGGTCCGGCGGCTGTCGAGGAGGAACTCCTTCCTTCTCTTCTCTTCTTCTCTCTCTTGCTTGGATCCTCTCTTGTGAGAAATGAGGGCTCTATTTATAGATTTTCTAGAGTGGCATGGCCCGTAAATAGGTGTGAGATCATGGGCGAATAGGGAGTGGTCAAATGGACGGCCGATATTGAATCCTATGACCGTGCACCGTTCGTTGGCCATTTGGAGGCCTTAGTGATGTCGGACTTCTGTGATCTTGGGCTCGTTGGATTCGTCTCGTCGAGCCCTTCGATTCGAGTATACGCTCGTCAAAATCGGAGTCCGTTTGGTAACTCAAATTGCGGTTTGAACCTTCCAACAGCACTTCGGGTCCATGATTTGGACCCATTTGGGCTCGGATTGGGTTGATCTTGGTGTCGTTGAGTTCATATTTCCGAGACGCTCAGTTCGACTATAAGCTTGCTGAAATCGGAGTTGGGGTGCTCTCGGAATTGATTTTTGTAGTTTCCAACTAGCTTTTGCCTCGAGATTCGTGCCCGATCAAGCTAATTTTGTGATGCCGTATCAGTTGCCCCCCTATTTTCGGACGTCGAAGCTTCAGAAGTCCGAAAATACTTGTTCCGAAATTTTACATTGGCCGAATCGCAAAAAATTGCGTTCCAAAAGTTAAATGTTTGCTCAAACTTGATCGTAGAGGCCTCGTTGAGTTCCGAAAGTGTCAAAATTGAGTCCGGAACGTCGAAAAACGTGTCCGAGGACCCCAAAAACGTCCGATTTGGTCTTCCCGGGGCGAAATTTGGGCCCGGAATGGGTTGGGCGGCAGAACCGGCCGAGCCGGCCGGCCGGCAGCCACCGCCGCCGCCGCCGGCACGGAATCGCGGCCGCGTGCGCGCCTGCGGCCGAACTGCGCGCCCGCGGGGCTGCGCCCGCGCCCGCGCCTGGGCTGAACCGGCCGCGCGCCTGGGCCGAACCGGCCGCGCGCCTGGGCCGAACCGCGCCCGCGCGCCTGCCGAACCGCGCCCGCGCCAGGCCGGTTCGCGCGCGTGCCTTGCCGCGCTGCGCCTGTGCGGCAGTGCTGCCGGCTACCGCTGCCGCAGCCGCCTTGGTCGGCCGCTGGCCGTGTGCGGCCAGCCGCGATCCGCGCGTGGTGCCCGCGGATCGGTGCGCTGGTCGCACTGTTTCGGGAGGCCGGTTGGCTGCACCGCCTTAAGTGGGCCCCACTAGCCGGAAAAACTCCTTTTTTGTTATTTTTGGGCCCAAAAAATTCCGAAAAAATTCTGAAAAATTCAGAAAAATTCAAAAATTTTGAAATTTCTGGAGAACTCTAGAAACTTCTCATCTTTCTCTCTAAAACCTATAAATAAGCCTCCTAGGCCTTTAGAAAAATTGTCTCTCTCCTTTTTTTCTCCTCTTTTCTCCTCTTCTTCTTCTCCTTTCTTCTCTTCTTCTCTCTCTTGCTTTCTATTGAGGTCTTCCCTCGATTTTTCGAGGCCCCTCTCTTGGCAAGGAAGTCCAGAGATTTCTCCTTCTTCTCTTCTCCCTCTGTCCTTTCTATTGAGGCCTTCCCTCGATTTTTCGAGGCCCCTCTCTTGGCAAGGAAGTCCGGAGATTTCCCCTCCTTCTCTTCTCCCACTGTCCTTACTATTGAGGCCTTCCCTCGATTTTTCGAGGCCCCTCTCTTGGCAAGGAAGTCCGGAGATTTCTTCCTCTCCCTCTGGCTCTCTGACATTGAGGCTACCGCTGTTTTGCGCGTGGGAAATGTCCCTAGCTCGAATTAGCGCTCCCTCTCTTGTGCAGGAGTTTACGGGATCTCTTTTCCATTTTGCTGGCAATGGACGATCGAGTTGAAGCCCGTTAGTAGTCAACGATCGAGTGTGGAGCCAAAGGGGAGAGTTCGAGAATGCGTTGCAAATAGCATTCAAGCGAGAAGCCGATGGCGAGTAGCAGTCTGCCGACGAGGAGAAGTCCGACGACAAGAAGAAGTCCGACGTCGGGTAGAAGTACGGCCTTGGGCAGAAGACCGACGAAAGTTCGTCGACGAGCAGGAGTCTGACGACGAGTAGGAGTCCGCTGACAAGCAGAAGTCCGACGACGAGTAGGAGTCTGCTGACGAGCAGAAGTCCGATGTCGGGTAGAAGTTCAACGTCGGGTAGAAGACCGACGAAGATTCGTCGACGAGCAGAAGTCTGACGACGAGTAGAAGTCCGCCGTCGAGCAGAAGTCCGACGTCGAATAGGAGTCCGCTGACGAGCAGAAGTTCGATGTCAGGTAGAAGACCGACGAAGATTCGTCGACGAGCAGGAGTCTGATGACGAGTAGAAGTCCGCTGTCGAGCAGAAGTCCGACGTCGAGTAGGAGTCCGCTAACGAGCAGAAGTTTGATGTCGGATAGAAGTTCAACGTCGGGTAGAAGACCGACGAAGATTCGTCGACGAGCAGAAGTCTAACGACGAGTAGAAGTCCGCTGACGAGTAGAAGTCTGACGACGAGTAGGAGTCCGCTGACGAGCAGAAGTCCGACGACGAGTAGGAGTCTGTTGATGAGCAGAAGTCCGACGTCGGGTAGAAGTCCGCTGACGAGCAGAAGCCCGATGTCGGGTAGAAGTTCAACGTCGGGTAGAAGACCGACGAAGATTCGTCGACGAGCAGAAGTCTGACGACGAGTAGAAGTCCGCTGACGAGCAGAAGTCCGACGACGAGTAGGAGTCCGCTGACGAGCAGAAGTCTGATGTCAGGTAGAAGTTCAACGTCGGGTAGAAGACCGACGAAGATTCGTCGACGAGCAGAAGTCTAACGACGAGTAGAAGTCCGCTGACGAGCAGAAGTCTGACGACGAGTAGAAGTCCGCTGACGAGCAGAAGTCCGACGACGAGAAGGAGTCCGCTGACGAGCAGAAGTTCGACGACGAGTAGGAATCCGCTGACGAGCAGAAGTCCGACGACGAGTAGGAGTCCGCTGACGAGCAGAAGTCCGACGTCGGGTAGAAGTTCAACGTCGGGTAGAAGACCGACGAGAATTCGTCGACGAGGAGGAGTCTGACGACGAGTAGAAGTCCGCTGACGAGCAGAAGTCCGACGTCGGGTAGAAGACCAACGAAGGTTCGTCGATGAGCAGAAGTCTGACGACGAGTAGAAGTCCGCTGATGAGCAGAAGTCCGACGTCGAGAAGGAGTCCGCTGACGAGCAGAAGTTCGACGACGAGTAGGAATCCGCTGACGAGCAGAAGTCCGACGACAAGAAGGAGTCCGCTGACGAGCAGAAGTTCGACGACGAGTAGGAATCCGCTGACGAGCAGAAGTCCGACGACGAGTAGGAGTCCGCTGACGAGCAGAAGTCCGACGTCGGGTAGAAGTTCAACGTCGGGTAGAAGACCGACGAGAATTCGTCGACGAGGAGGAGTCTGACGACGAGTAGAAGTCCGCTGACGAGCAGAAGTCCGACGTCGGGTAGAAGACCAACGAAGGTTCGTCGATGAGCAGAAGTCTGACGACGAGTAGAAGTCCGCTGATGAGCAGAAGTCCGACGTCGAGAAGGAGTCCGCTGACGAGCAGAAGTTCAACGACGAGTAGGAATCCGCTGACGAGCAGAAGTCCGACGACGAGTAGGAGTCTGCTGATGAGCAGAAGTCCGACGTCGGGTAGAAGTCCGCTGACGAGCAGAAGCCCGATGTCGGGTAGAAGTTCAACGTCGGGTAGAAGACCGACGAAGATTCGTCGACGAGCAGAAGTCTGACGACGAGTAGAAGTCCGCTGACGAGTAGAAGTCTGATGACGAGTAGGAGTCCGCTGACGAGCAGAAGTCCGACGACGAGTAGGAGTCTGTTGATGAGCAGAAGTCCGACGTCGGGTAGAAGTCCGCTGACGAGCAGAAGCCCGATGTCGGGTAGAAGTTCAACGTCGGGTAGAAGACCGACGAAGATTCGTCGACGAGCAGAAGTCTGACGACGGTAGAAGTCCGCTAATAAGCAGAAGTCCGACGTTGAGTAGAAGTCCGCTGACGAGCAGAAGTTCGACGTCGAGTAGAAGTCCGCTGACGAGCAGAAGTCTGACGTCGGGTAGAAGTATTGTCGGGTAGAAGACCGACGAAAGTTCGTCGACGAGCAGAAGTCCGACGACGGGTATTAGTCCGATGAAAGGAAGAATTTTGGAGTCGTGTAATAGTCCGTCGAAAGTCCTGCATGGCAAAAGTTTAGCGCAGGAGGAAATTCAAAATCGGGAAGAGTTTTAACATTATGGAGAAGTCAGATAGAAGTCTATTGACGACATTCTGGCGATGTTAACCAAGGATGTATAATCTATCCGAGGTTGTTTGTCAGAGCCTTTACTCGATGATGTTAACCGATATTGGATCCGGCAATGATGTAAGACCTGTCCGAGGTTGTATGTCGGAGACTTTGCTCGACGACGTTAACCTGTGTGGAAGAGGTCGGGAGAATCCACCAAGGATGTGAGACCTTTCCGAGGTTGTATGCCGGAGCCCTGCTCGACGACGTTAACCTGTGTGGAAGAGGTCGGGAGAATCCACCAAGGATGTGAGACCTTTTCGAGGTTGTATGTCGGAGCCTTTGCTCGACGACGTTAACCTGTGTGGAAGAGGTCGGGAGAATCCACCAAGGATGTGAGACCTTTCCGAGGTTGTATGTCGGAGCCTTTGCTCGACGACGTTAACCTGTGTGGAAGAGGTCAGGAGTATCCACCAAGGATGTAGGACCTTTTCGAGGTTGTATGCCGGAGCCCTGCTCGACGACGTTAACCTGTGTGGAAGAGGTCGGGAGAATCCACCAAGGATGTAGGACCTTTCCGAGGTTGTATGTCGGAGCCTTTGCTCGACGACGTTAACCTGTGTGGAAGAGGCCGGGAGAATCCACCAAGGATGTGAGACCTTTCCGAGGTTGTATGCCGGAGCCCTGCTCGACGACGTTAACCTGTGTGGAAGAGGTCGGGAGAATCCACCAAGGATGCAGGACCTTTTCGAGGTTGTATGTCGGAGCCTTTGCTCGACGACGTTAACCTGTGTGGAAGAGGTCGGGAGAATCCACCAAGGATGTAGGACCTTTCCGAGGTTGTATGTCGGAGCCTTTGCTCGACGACGTTAACCTGTGTGGAAGAGGCCGGGAGAATCCACCAAGGATGTAGGACCTTTCCGAGGTTGTATGTCGGAGCCTTTGCTCGACGACGTTAACCTGTGTGGAAGAGGCCGGGAGAATCCACCAAGGATGTAGGACCTTTCCGAGGTTGTATGCCGGAGCCTTTGCTCAACGACGTTAACCTGTGTGGAAGAGGCCGAGAGAATCCACCAAGGATGTAGGACCTTTCCGAGGTTGTATGCCGGAGCCTTTGCTCGACGACGTTAACCTGTGTGGAAGAGGCCGGGAGAATCCATCAAGGATGTGAGACCTTTCCGAGGTTGTATGTCGGAGCCTTTGCTCGACGACGTTAACCATTGTGGAAGAGGCCGGGAGAATCCACCAAGGATGTAGGACCTATCCGAGGTTGTATGTCGGAGCCTTTGCTCGACGACGTTAACCTGTGTGGAAGAGGTCGAATCGGATCCCCCTGGGATCGATTTTGCCTTGATTGGGAGAGGGCGTATGCCACGTGTATCCTGAATCAAAGGTTAAGAAGGGTCTATCTTTAGACCATTACTGCCTTTTTGAGGTTGAAATCAAGACCTTGTCCAACGAGTAAAAGCTCAGCAGGGGACTGTATAAGGCTTGTAATTGATTGGAAGTATCCTTGCATGTCGCTGAGATTTTCCCAAAATATCATCTTGATATATAAAGCATAAGATGATCTTTTTAACCAGAATTTGGGTCAAAGTTGCCCCCCAGTCCGCATATGATGCAATAATGACTGATGTCAGGAAGTTGATAAGAGCAATCTTTTGGGATTGGAGCAGAAGTTGCCCCCCAGTCGGGAATCACATTCCCACAGACGGCGCCAAACTGTTGCGTCCTGGAATATTTGCGGCGGTAGAGAAATATATAGTTTAACGTCTTAGCGTTATACGAAGATCCAGCACATAATCAGATAAGTGAGAGGATGTAGCATTCATAAGTGACACCAGAGTTTTTACGTGGAAAACCCCTGAAAAAGGGGGAAAAACCACGGGGCCTTGCCCGGTTTGAATGAATCCACTAGTATTTGTAGTCGATTACAAATGAGGCCCTTCTTTAGGAGAAGGCCTTGGATTGATGTAGCAAATGTACATCATATAGATTGCATTACATGGTAAGAGTTACATATACATGTTTGTTTGGCCTGAAGGACCGTGGTCGGCAGGAGATCGGAGTCGGCAGGAGACCGTAGTCGGCCGGAGACCGGGGCCAGAAAGACCGTTATCTGTTGATGGAGGTCGAAATGACCATAGTTGGTAGGAGACAAGGAGTCAGGTGTTAGTCCCAGTGTCACTTGGAAGATCGGATGTTGATGGTCTGGCCTTGAGTAGGACGTCGGGTCTTAAGCAGGACGTCAGGTCTTCAGCAGGACGTCGGGTCTTCAGCAGGACGTCGGGACTTAACGTCGGGCCTTGAACAAGACGTCGGGTCTTTGGCAGGAAGTAGGGACTGAGTGTCAGGGCCTTGAACAAGACGTCGGGTCTTTGGCAGGACGTCGGGGATGAACGTCGGGCCTTAAGGTGGTGGTCCGGCGAGATTCTGTGGTGGTCCGGCAAGGTTCCTGCGGTGGTCCGGCGGTGGTCCGACGAGATTCCTGCGGTGCTCCGGCGGTGGTCCGGCGAGGTTCTGCGGTGGTCCGGCGGCTGTCGAGGAGGAACTCCTTCCTTCTCTTCTCTTCTTCTCTCTCTTGCTTGGATCCTCTCTTGTGAGAAATGAGGGCTCTATTTATAGATTTTCTAGAGTGGCATGGCCCGTAAATAGGTGTGAGATCATGGGCGAATAGGGAGTGGTCAAATGGACGGCCAATATTGAATCCTATGACCGTGCACCGTTCGTTGGCCATTTGGAGGCCTTAGTGATGTCGGACTTCTGTGATCTTGGGCTCGTTGGATTCGTCTCGTCGAGCCCTTCGTTTCGAGTATAAGCTCGTCAAAATCGGAGTCCGTTTGGTAACTCAAATTGCGGTTTGAACCTTCCAACAGCACTTCGGGTCCATGATTTGGACCCATTTGGGCTCGGATTGGGTTGATCTTGGTGTCGTTGAGTTCATATTTCCGAGACGCTCAGTTCGACTATAAGCTTGCTGAAATCGGAGTTGGGGTGCTCTCGGAATTGATTTTTGTAGTTTCCAACTAGCTTTTGCCTCGAGATTCGTGCCCGATCAAGCTAATTTTGTGATGCCGTATCAAGTCTATTGCATAACTGCGCCTGTTTTTTTATTAATGAATTTTATATACATAAAAGCAATTTTGTTTTTTATGTCATATGCAAGGCTCTAATTAAATGTCAACCTCAAAATTAATGTCTTAATAATTCATTCTGTCATCCACTTGATTATTATACTTAAAGTTTTGCTTTATTAATTACAAGGGATTTTTACATACATAACATCTAAAACTATTAAAAATATATATTTAATACTAAACTTTTATATTTATTAATATATCACCTAAAATCCCCTTTTCTTTCTATTCTACCAATCCATTGAAAGGATGAGATACTTGTATTTACTGTGGAATGATGTCATTGATGGGGAAGGCAATAGTTGATAGCGATTTTTTTTGAAAGGTTTAACGGAATGTTAGAATTGATTAAAAGATGGACTTTAGGTTAAATTAGTAAATATATAAGTTTAATTATAGTTGCAAAGTATATGAATATTTATATTCATAAAGGTTACATTCAATAAGGTATACTTAAAGTTTTCCTTCTGTTATATTAATTTCAGAAAATTGAATCACTTAACTAACGGAATATTAATTGACTTATTCTGCTTACTGAAATGGATTCAGCCAGGTTTTAAAAATCGGATCGGACCGGCCGGTTCAACCGGTTAAACCGTGAACCGGCTGGCCGGCCGGTTCTGTTATCCCTTATAACCGGCTTCGAATAGACCCGGACAAAAACCGTCCAACCGGCCGGTTAAACCGGCAAACCGGGAACCGGCGTCGATTTTGAAGAACCGTCCGGTTAAAAAAAAGGCGGATGTGAGCCGTTGATCTAGATCCAGCGGCTAATGAGTAAACGCAGAAACGAAAAAAACCTAATAACTTTCGATTCCCTCCAGACTGTAATTCATTTTGCTTGCTCCTTGTGTCCCGTTCATCTCCGGAAGTCCGTCTTCGACATCTCGTCTCCGACCTAACCCTCCAAGCTATTCACAAACTCGACAACGACATCATACCGTCATCTGAGGCATCATCCTTGCTTTTTTTTCCTCGTATTAACCGTGGATGTAAGTTTTTTTTAACCTTAAAATCGATCTTTGATTCTTATCAAATCTTTGGTTTTCTACTGAATATATTGTTAGATCAGACAAAAAAAAATTAAAATGCGACGAAGGCTGATCACGCTATTTCTATTTTCATTCTCAATATAGGGTTTGATGCAGAGCATAAATGAATGAAGGTTACTTTTTCTTTCCTTTGAACTCATTATTGTCTTTACGCTTTCAGATGAATCATGTTAGATTACTCATTTACTTGCCTCTATGATCATGTTGTTTCGACTTTCATTTTTAATATAGGGCTTTGATGCAAAGCATAAATGCCTAAAGTTTTATGTGGATATTTTTTTGCAGGGTGTTAATACACAAATGAGATTTCAACCACGTTGGGTCAATATCTTGCAGCTGCGGCAAAGAACTGGGGTTTCAACTATAAATTGCTGGTACTCATCGTCGAACTGAGTATGCATTTGTTTGTGTTATATGTTATTTACTTTTTAGTTTATATTTTATTGATTTTGTTGTAGTATTATTAATTTGTTTGAGTTGTTACATATGCTTAATGAATGTCAAAACAGTGTCATAGGAAATATAGGATGTTAAATGGACACATAGGTGAAGCTAATTTATTAAAATTTTAATAATATTATTATTTATTATGTCATCCGGTTCAACCCCGGTTGGACCGATCGAAACGGTTGAACCGTGAACCTCTCCTTCGTCCGGTTCATTATCCGATCCGGTTTTCACAACCTTGGGATTCAGCAAATTGCGATGCTTATTATTGTTGAAACTAAGGAGGAAGATCTGGAGTGATCTTCTTCCAAGAGATAGAGAGAGGAGAGGGGAGAGCCAAAAATTCTGTAAGCTTTATTTTACTTGGCCTCTAAGCCTAAAACAAACTAAAGCCTGTTTATAGGCTCTTACAAGCTATACAAATGGCTATACTATGCCATACAAGAAACCTAAATAAAAAGCAAACCTAAATGTAGGAACAAATATCTAACAATCTCCACCTTGGTCTTAGATTTTACAAAACAAAAGATAACCACTGTTCATAAAGAATAGCCAAAGAACAACCCTGTCGATCTCCTCCGCCAAAAGCGTCCATCGACAGTTAAAAGTTTCTCAAGAACTCATCAACCATCTTCTTGAGTTTCTAGCTCCACCTCTCGACAGATCTTCACCTGTCGCACTGCGTCCAACGCAGCCAATCCCAAGCACCCCTTACCGGGCTTCCGCGCCCTGTGCATCCACCTACACCCTGCGCCTCGTGCCCATGCCTCCAGCCAACGTCATACGCCTCAAGCCCGCGCCCGCACCTTGCACCCATGTGGTCTATCTCCAACCACATCCTGCACGTATCCACCCGTGCAGCGAGCCCTGCGCCTTCACCTACGCTCCGCTCGTTCAACACTGCTCCTCAAGAACAGCCGACACTACCTCAGTGTCTCCCTGACTCCACCCGGAGTCCAAAACTCCACCTTATTTCTTCAGTAGATCTTCAACAGTAAAAAATAAGAAGCTTAAAGAGAACAGCAGAAACCGAAAAAATGCCAGAGAACAGGGATGAAATCTCAAACCGAAACTTGATTCAAGATCAAGCAAAAACTCTGGCCTCCATGAGATCTGCCTGTTCCAGATGTCCGAGCGGTCTTCAAATCACAGCTTCAGGCCGCCGCCGAACTTCTTGCCACCGGTCTGCTTACATCAGCCGAATGCATGATCTACCTGCTGCACTAAGAAGAGCCATAGAATCCCTATGTGCTTTCCTCTTACGAAAAAATCTTCCAACCTGGACCAGCTGCCGCCTCTGGAATCTTGATCTTGAAGTCAGAACTAACTCCGGCTTCGTCCCGAAGCCTCCCGCACCGATTCCGCCTTTGGTAACCCCGCCGGACACAGCTCCGTCTGCTCCGATTTCTTCACGAGAACAAGCTCTGGATGTCAAGCCCACGTTCTGCGTGGTTCTGCCTCACGCGAGTCCTGCACTTGCCTTCAGATATCTTCCAACGAATAGCCTTTGCACGAACAAATTCGCTTAAGCAAGCACGTCGATGGCACCGGCAGCCACCACCTCCTCTTTCTTTTTTCTTGGACAGTACACCTTCCTCCTTCCTTGATCGCCACCAGGACTCTGATACCGTTTGTTAGGATCTTGGAGGAGATCTTGAAAGATGTTTTTGCAAGAGATAGAGAGGGAGAGGGGGAGAGAGAGAGAGAGAGAGAGAGAGAGAGAGAGAGAGAGAGAGAGAGAGAGAGAGAGAGAGAGAGAACAATTGGGGAGGAAAATACCTCAAGCTTCATTAATTTTCCCCAACCAATACATCATACAAGGCTTCTATTTATAGAGGTTAACAAGAGTGTGGTAGCATGCATGAACAAGATAATCCTAAAACTAAATCAAAACTTAACAATTATCTTATGAGAAATATTGATAAGTAAATTAATTAATTTATTAATAATTTATATTTAATAATTAAATATTTTTCATTTGAAATAATTATTCATTAATTTATAATTAAATTAAATTAAATTAAATAATATATCATCAAAGTGATCTTTACTAGATCAATTTATTTAATTTTAAACTTAATTGAATAATACTAAAAAAAATTTATTCTGGTCTATGTGGAGAAATATCAGTCCAATGAAATATTATTTTACCAATAAACTACAGAGTAGTAATAAATGTGTGATAATTTTAAAATTGTTCATGCATACAATAAGTTGGCCCAAAAAAAGACTTGTTATTGACAGAATTTATTATCAATATTTATTAATTACAAATTTAAGAGTGTCATTTACAAATTATATTTTTTGTCTAAAAACTAAATTATAATGTTGTGTTAGGTATTATAAAGTGTCCACGTTACATTATTTGTATATAATTAATAATTTTTCATTTCATTTATGTACAAAGATATGATATTGTTACTATTCTTTTCTAGTTAATATTTCTTATATGTCTGTCAATTTAAATAATATTCCAATGCTTAATAACTTTAACTTTAAGAAAAGAAAAAGAAGTTATAAAATAAAGGACATTTTATAAAAAAGGAACGCATTTTAAATTAAAATGAGCTTAAGGAGCATATTAATAAAATAATTTTAAAAGGATCAAATACGGAACTTAATTATCTGGTTTCTATTGAAATTATCCGGTTTCTACTTTGATAGTGATTTTAAAAGAATCCGGAAGATGAAATTACGGTTTGCTAAGAAACCAGATTTTCATCTTTCGGTTTCTTAAAAAACAAAATTTAATTTTTTTTTCCTTTAGAAATCATTACATTGAATTATATATGTTTCTAACTCTCTTATATTTTATTTTAATTTTTTATAACTTTTTAGTCTTTTTCTACTATTTTAATTATAACTTTTTATAAATTTTATTTTGATTTTATAATAATTCTAACTTTTAATTTTTTAATTCTAACTAGAATGCAAAAACTTGACAGGCCTAATATTGCAATTAATCATTGAAAGTTTCCAATTATATTTGGGATGGCATATCTATGGATCTTCTTCAGTTGAAGCTGCATGTAGAGACTGCACTAATTAATAAACCACAACGAAAGACAATAGCAAGTACTGCATATTAACCTATATATGTGCTACATGCAATCGCATGAAATAGTTAGCTGACGTACATAAAACGCTCTTCCCGGTCTCTTGGTTCTTATTGATTGTGCATGAAATTGTCTCTCTTCTCTGCTACGAGAAAGATTTCATTACTGTAGAATATCAACTTCAGCTCATCATGATGGCACCTTCTTCCTCTTCTGCCTAACCACACACACTTAAAGACCTTTTTTTTTTTATCTCCTCACACACACATATAAAAGTTGTATTTATTATACTGCACTCTAATTATTATTTTTTAAATATTCATATTTAATAAAATAATAATTATTTAAAAATAGTAATGGCGATTTGAGCCGATTCATGAGCTCACGAGTCGAGCCTTGTCAAGCTCGAACTCGAGTTCGTGGCTCGATAAGCTCGGCTCATGAGCTAGCTAACGAGTCAAGCTCGAGCCGACTCGGCTCACTCACACCCCTAATTAGAAGCTTGTATCGAACGAAACAATTAATCCATGGTCATTTTCTACCTACAAACTTTGAACAAATGTTAGACATGAGATACCAATATTGCTCTCAAGAGAATAAAACTGTTAGTAATTATATATACTGAGGAGTTATGTCAACTCATTGCTTGCAACAATCTTAATGAATCCACAAATCAAATTGTGGCTTATTACATTGGAGGCTTGAAAGATGCAATTTAGGACAATCTTGAACTAAATTCTTTTTGTTAATTATCACAAGCTGTCAACTTGAGTTTGAAGACCGACATGCATTTCAACCATCACTCCCGCAGCTACCGTACCCTTCAGTCGGAGCTCCAATGACTATACAACATAAGGTAACAAATTACAAACATATGTGACGGTAGGAAATTTTGAAGCGAGGAATTATCCATCTTATCCACCTGAATTACAACAACTATTATATGACTTCGCTGATGTTGCTCCAACTAAACTACCAGCAAACCTTTCACCACTTCGTGCCTTATAACACCAGATTGATTTCAGTCCTAATGCTACATTATCAAACCAAAGGCGCACCAAATTTTACAAAATATTGTGGAAGACTTATTGCAAAAATAATTAATACAATCCAATTTGAGCGCCCGCACTATCCTTGCTCTGTTGGTACGCAAAGAAAGATGGTTCGTGGTGTATGTGCATCGATGGCTGAGCCATTTACAAAATAAGTGTCATTTTTCGGTTCTGAGGTTGGAATATATGTTGGACTCCTCAATGCGGTTCAAGATATTTTCAAAATTGAATATGTGCAGTGGCACTATAGAAAATTGCGCGTTATTGGCGGCCCAAATCCGCCGAAAATCAAAAAATTCTGATGGAATATATGAGCTAAGTTCGAATCCAAGAATTGTGTCCCCTTTGTTATGGGCTATTGTTATATGTTATTATGATGTTGTTTTGGGCTTTTTGATGTTTAAGTATGAGCTAGAGTTTTATTGTTGACTTACTAGTGGGGGCCATGCCCCCATGTCCCAATTTTATCTCTGCCCCCGCCGTAAACGGTGGATGCATATTGCCAAATTATCACAATAATGTTTTTTTTGCATGGCTTTAGAATTAGTTTAGCATATAACAAGCGCTTGCTTGGAAGAAGTTGTTGAATAGATGCCCATCTGCATCTAATCAACTTGAGAAAGTCCAACCTTGAGAACAAGGACATTATAAAAAGTAGAGTAATAATAGTAATGTTGAAATATGACTAATTAGTCTAAGCCAACCAAAATAAATTTTATAAGTCTACAAATGTTTCAATATTGAAAAAAATGAGAATTTGATAAATGAATGATTTTTGTTTTAATCTTTTTTTTTTTTTTTCAATTTTAGAGAGTGAAAACCAGGTTGAAATATTTTGTAGAGGATCTTTGATACTATTAAACACAGTCCTGGACAAATCCAATTAACCCAAATTAAATTACAACTGTTAACAAATTGTTACCCCATATAAAAAAAAAGATAGAGCCAGCTTTCTTATTATATTTTTAAAGCAAATTTTATAATATTGAAAATTTTTAGTAAAAAAAGTTTTTTTTCACTAAAAAAATCATTTAAAACAAAAGAAAAAGGCTGCCCTAAATAAAAACTAAGTACATAAATTTTAATATTTCTCCACCGATGTTTAGTTTTGTTGGTGGGCAAGTATTATTGGGAACTTCTAATTCGTGCTCGATTCCCTCAAGCGGCAACACCTTATAAGTGAGGCCCAATCAAGTGCAGATAAGAAGGTTTATAAGATGGATATCTTTTCTAGATCAGCCGAAAATTAATCACGCACGACATCAAGTCCTTCCAAAAATGATTAAAAAAAATTAATATTTTGAGTGCCAGCCGAGGGCCGGCAACCCGCGTCTTCCTCCCTGTACGTCTCCCTCACTTTCTCTCTCCCCGGGGCTAAATTGGACACAAGCCCAATTAAACTCCTCTTCTGGAAGGCTTTCCTTTTCTGCTTCCTCGCTTGTCATAGTGCCCATTCTTATAGATTTCGCTTGGAGAGATGGGTCTCTTTCTCCACTTTGTTCTCTGGGATGCCTCTCGCAGCATCAGATTCTAGGGTTTATCATTTTCCTTAAAAAAAAGAGTTGTACCTCTAGGCCTTTCGAGCTAATCGGTATTGCTTTTGCTATCGGCTGCTTATATCTTGCTAGGTAAGGTACAGGACTGATATGGAGCTTAGGTTTTCTTTTCTGGAATATTAACCTAATCACCGATAGAGAAGAAGAGAGTAAAAAAGATGAAGGGCGGCGCTGTTTTCTTGCTGACGGTTCTTCTGCTGCATATGCTCTTCATTGGTCTCGTTGCAGCCGAGGTATGCCTTGAACTAATCGCTTCTATTTTAGATCTCTGCTGAGCTTATTAGCAGTGTTTGTGAAATTCTTTTAACTGATCCCTTTGGCACAACACTCTTTTATTAGCCTTGAACTAATACACGGATGTGGTTACTTCCATTCTGTTGATCATATCGAACTTATGATTAAGGTTTGAATGTTTGAATTGGATTATTATACGTTTCAACCCGGATGTGTGAAGTTTGAGTGATATGTCTTTTTGAAGTGATTATTATGAAAGAATGTTGTCTCTTTTTATGATGTGCAATTTAATTCAGACATTGATTGAATCTTGAAGCTGTGCTACGCTAACTCTTTCAAGTCATCTGGTACTTTGAATTTAGGCTGACTCCAAAGAAATTCCTACGCCCGACACTAGCAGCCTTGCTGTATATATAAATGATACAAAAAATGCTTCTGATCATGTGAAAGGAGATGGCGAGAAGAAGGATAAACATCAAAATGACAAATCTCAGGAGGAAATTGCTACAAATGCTCTCAATGACACGGGAAAGAATTTGAATGAGGGAAAGGATAAACCTTTGGAAGAACCAAAGGCATCTGGTGATCTCAGCAAGGAAACTTTGGATGAGGGATCAAATGAAAAGAAGCCACGTACTGTTGACTCTCAAGCAGCAGGATGTGACCCATCTAACAGATGCATTGACAAGAAGACCAAATTGGTTGCTTGTCTGAGGGTACCAGGAACAGGTATTCTTTACCAGCATATATCAAAATAAATTGTTTCAAACTTATCTTGCTGACCAGATAACTAGAAATCGACATGTCTGATTTACTCCAAAAAAATAGAATGTTATGTCATTGAATTGCACGATAAGTTTTTAGGTTATGTAGTATTTATAGAAATATAATTTGCGAAAAGTAACAATACTTATGCTTATTTATCATATTCTTCTGAAAGTAGATGTGGAGAAGTTTGTCTAATTAGTTGGCTATACATCATATAACTTAGTGCCATTTAATATGTTGAGTTAAGGAGTTCAGAGTTCTGTACTGCTTTAGGATAAGAAGTGCCTTTACCACATGAAAACAAATTTATATTGTTAGGACATACTACATAGTATTAAACATAATAGGACCTTCTCTTTTATCTATAAATCTCTCTAAAGATAAGGGGGGTTTGGAAAATGTTACGCTTGGACCCGTCCATTCTAGACCGGTCCAGTCGGCCCAACTTGTGGGCCGGCTCCTGCAGTACAACAGGCGCAAGCCTGCTGGTCTACAGGTTCCCAATCTTGCCCCCCTTTGGGTGGTACATAGGGCTAATTGTTTGAAGGTTGTTTAGTCCTTTTGTGTTATTTTTGTGTTTGCTTTAAGTAGGAGTTTGTATTAGGGTTAGGAATGGGATAATTGTGGCTGATTTTGGGTTCTTGGTGCTTGGCATTTTTGGGCTCTTGCGGTGTCTAGGGATTGGGAGAGATAAATCCTCCTCTCGGATTGAGGATCAACTATATCTTCATATTTTCCTTCTGTTATCTTTGATTATTGCAATAAATTGCTGTTTTTTGGTTTTTCCTCTGAGTTTTGTGGATATTTCCTGCTGTTTTTTCAAGATTGATAGGTTTTCACTTGAGATCTTCAAGTGTTTCCTTATCAAATTGGTATCAGAGCATTTTTTTAGACATTTTTTGGGTTGTTTTTGTGAAATATGGCATCAAGTTTTTGTCCAAAGGGGGTCTTTTTTACTGTTTTTGGGGCCAAGTTCCAGATTTTTGAGTCTAGCAAAAATTTGGGTATCGATGGTGGCCAAGTGAGTGGATGCTTTGGACGAACGCCTTGAGGGGGAGATGAGCCAAATGAAAGCAACAGTTGAGTATAGAATATCCTCCATGGAAGACAAAGTTTCGATCTTCATGAGATGGTGAAGAAGATAATGGACAATCAAAATCAAATGGCGACATCAGAGACAAGAGGTTCGGTAAGGAGAAATACGAATTCTGAAATTCATAGAAGTGAAAACGATGTGGAGATCATAGAGGAGAGAGGTGGAAGGTATAGAGAGAGGCGTGATTATGGGGGACATGAATCAAGAGGTGCTAATTGGGATAGAAAAGAGGGGGATTATGGTAGGAGAGGTGATGATTTTGAAGTTAGGAGGGGAGAAAGTGAAGATGGGTATGGGTATGAGCGTGAAAGGGAGGATTGGGCATACCTGTTAACGGCGAATGGCGCACCATGGCGCAAAGGTCCATTTGGAGCCATGGCGCATAGCGCACGTCGCGGCGCGCGCTATTTTGAACATGGCGCAAGATATATAAAAAATATAAAATAATAAGCATGAATATGAAATATTATTAAAAATGAAAGACAAGCTATCATAATAATAAAAGACAACCATGACATATATAAGTTCGACTAAGTAACATCCAAATATCTCATAATTCAAATATTACAATATTTTTTAAAAAGATCAAATATGAATTTAATATACTCTTCTTGGGAATCATCATCATCAACAAATGTTAAAAAAGCTTCATTATCTTCTTCAACATTGTCTCCTACTTCATAATCCTCTTCATCACCCTCCTCATCATCATTCTCAATAGCAACATCATGCCTAATTGAAGATTCTTTCTCTTTCCCTTTAGATCTTTCCCTAATATTATAGCTTTTATCATAAATACCAGTAGCTTTAGCAACACTTGTCCAAGTTAAATCTTCCTCTCCAGCAATAAAGTCATTTTCTTCATCAGACTCATCATCTAATTTTCCTGTTAGCCACTCATTTGCATCATCTATCTCAGTCAAAGAAATAGGATCAATGACATCACGATGATTGAATCTCCGAATCAGTGCTCTATTATATTTCACATAAACTAAATCCTTTAAGCGACCATGATCCAATTTGCTTCTTCGTTTACTATGAAGCTGCAATTAAAATATTATTACATTACTATATTATGAACATATATAAAAAATCAACACATACATTGTAAAATACTTACATGTTCAAAAATACTCCAATTGCGTTCGCATCCAGATGAACTACATGTTAAACTTAGGACTTTGATAGTAAAGCTTTGTAAATTGGGAGCTCCTTGTCCATATGCCAACCACCAATCAGCTGGAAGAAATGATTTTTTTTTTCAATATTATATAACAAATCAGTCTTAATTTTTTTGTAAATAATGATACCTGGAGATCGGGTAGTTCTTTGTCTTACAGCTGGAGGAATACCAAAAAGTCCTTCACCCCTAATGTATAAACTTAATTCATTACTGATTTTATCTTCTTCAGCTACATCTTGAGATAATCTTCCAATACATTGATAAAGACCATCAGCTATTTCCTTATCCTTGGCAATATCAGGGTTATTGAAGAAATATTCAGGATGTAAAAAATGTCCCGCTGCATATAGAGGCCGATGTAATTGCACTTCCCATCTTCTATCAATCATTTTAAAAATTTGATCATACTTATCACTGTTATTGAAGCTTGCAGCAATTGCCTCTTTTGCTCTATCCATTGCTTCATATATGTAAGCCATTGGGGGCTTCTTCTCTCCATCAACCAATATAAGAACCTTTAATAAAGGACCAGCTATTTTTAAGGCATACACTATAGTGTTCCAAAATGATTGATGTAAGATTGTATGTTGAGATTGTTTTGCTTTAGCCTCTTTCGCATAAGGACCCAAGATAAATTCTTCACAAGTGAACATTTTCTTCAAGTTCAGTTGTTGTTGATGAAAACGTTGTAAAGTTAAGAAAGCTGTTGCAAAGCGAGTCTTTGCGGGTTTGACTAGTGCTCTTTGATTTGTGCACCTTCTCATTAACTCAAGTAAGCGAGGCCTAGAATATATAAAACTGTGTACTGCCACTGCTTTCTCAAAGCATCGTCTTAGCTTTTGAATTTTGAAAATGTCCTCCATTAATAAATCCAAACAGTGAGCAGCACAAGGAGTCCAATAAATGTGAGGATATTTGTCCATCAATAATTTTCCTGTTATGTCATTATAATTTAAGTTAAGATGTACACAAATTCTTCATGAAATAACATAACTTTAGAATAAAAGTTGTGACAAACCTGCAAGAACATTTTCGGATGCATTATCAGTGACTACTTGGATCACATTGTGTGGTCCAATAACCTCGATATACTTGCAAAAAAGTTCAAACATTTTCACAGCATTCTTGGAGAAAGAACTAGCATCAATTGATTCTATGAATGCACTACCTCTTGGACAATTAACAAGAAAATTGATTAAGCTTTTCCCATTCCTTGACGTCCATCCATCTGCCATTAGAGAACAACCATATCGTACACAATCTTCTTGATGGCGTCGCAATAGCTCATGTGTATGTCCAACCTCTTTCTTCAAACAAGTAACTCGTACCTCATGATAACTAGGAGGTTTCATTCCAGGTCCAAACTGCCCAAGTGCCTCCACCATAGCAGGGAAACTATCATAGTTCACAGCATTAAATGGAATCCCAGCATCATACATCCATCTACTGAACACTTGAACAGCCCTTCCCCTCATTTCCTTTTTAGCTGCATCCATTTCTTTGTTAAACTGACCTTTTCTATGTTTTACTACATCTTCTGGATTTGGTGAAGGAAAGTATCTAATGGACCTTTAGGTCGTGATGTTTTGAAGATAGATGTAGATGTTGATCCTTGACTAGATGTGTTAGATTTATTTGTCCGCAACATTTTAGATGGTTTAGCAACTAAAATATCATCTGTCATCACATCAAAGTCTTCTTCTTCTTCTTCAGCAAGGTTGACATTTGATATGTCATTAAATTGTTCCTTTAAATCTTTTTTTTTCAACATGGATGCCTTAATTTCAGACTTCACATGCTCGGGACAGTTAGAGCAAGACCTTGCATTCCTAAAACCCCCAACGAGGTGTTGTTTGTGGCGTGTAATTCCTCCTTTTGTTATTTTACCATAAAAAATGCATGTCACACTGTTGTTGTCGGATTCATTTGTTAGTATAGCATATTTCCATGCTGGATCTTTTTTTAAAGATTGAACTGAATCTGACATTTTATGATCACCTAAAACAAACAAATTTAGATAAAAGAAATATAATATTGTCCAAGAAACATAATATGGGGGCTGCCGGGGGTCCAAGGGGGCGCTGCCCCCTGGCGGGGTTCGACCTGCCCGGTCAGGTCGCGGGGTCAAGGGGCAGCGCCCTTGCGGGGGTTTCAGGGGGCAGCGCCCCCGGAACAAAATTTATTTATAAGAGGAATTTTGAAGTTCGTTTGTATGGAAATTAGGAAGTGATACCGAGCTGTACCGAGCGGTACAGAGCATGTAACTAGTTGTACCGAGCAGTACCGAGCATTTACATAGCAATACCGAGCGGTATCATGCATGTACTTAGCAATACCGAGTGTGTACCGAGCTTGTACCTAGTTGTACCGAGCTGGTACCTAGTTGTATCGAGCTGGTACCTAGTTGTACCGAGCTTGTACCTAGTTGTACCGAGCTTGTACCTAGTTGTACCGAGCTTGTACCTAGTTGTACCGAGCTTGTACCTAGTTGTACCGAGCTTGTACCTATTTGTACCGAGCTTGTACCTAGTTGTACCGAGCTTGTACCTATTTGTACCGAGCTTGTACCTAGTTGTACCGAGCTTGTACCTAGTTGTACCGAGCTTGTACCTATTTGTACCGAGCTTGTACCTAGTTGTACCGAGCTTGTACCTAGCGGTACCGAGCGGTATCTAGCATATACATAGCTGTACCGAGCATTTACTTAGCGGTACCGAGTATACCTGTTAAGTTGTAAATTCTTGTAAGAAATAGCCGTGCAAAACAACAGAGCTGTGCAAAATAGTTGGAGGTTGCAAATCAGAGTCAGCTGGTAAGATTTTTTATTGGAACAGATGAAGGAGGGGGCGGATTTGGCAGAAGCACTGCTCTGCGGGACGATTCGGCGGAAACAACGACTTCAATTTCTGGACAGATTCGGCTGGATTCGACGGAAGTAGCGAATGCAGCAAATAAAAAATAAAAAACCTTCGACTTCGGGATAGATTCAGCGACCTCGACTTAGGGACTGCGGGATGTGTTCGGCGGATGCAGCAAACAGAAAATCTTTCGTGAAATTAGGGCAATGAATAGTCGTTTATCTTAAAAAATATATATATTTTTAAATATAAAAAACATTCATAAGTATACGAAAATTTAAAAACAATTTGGCGCGCTATTTTGCGCCGTGCGCAATGCGCCATGGCTCACATGTGGCGCAAATAGCGCGCGCTATTTTAAACACATGCGCCTCGCCATGAACATGGCGCCGTAGGTGCGCCGCGCCGTGCGCCATGGCGCGCGCTATTTTGCGCCATTGACAGGTATGGGATTGGGACACTTGGGTAGGACTAAACACTTGGGGAAGGAGAAATTATGGAGGAATTAGGGTAAATGGGGGAGATCCGAAGGTCCAGAAGCTGAAGATGCGCCATGCCCATTTTTGAAAGAGATGATGCACATGAGTGGATTTACAAGGTAGAGAGGTATTTCGTCGTCAATGGTTGACGAAGGAGGAGAAATTGATGGTAGCTGGCTTATGTTTGTAAGGGAAGACATTTGATTGGTACCAGTGGAGAGATTTGAAGAGGCTCATATGGAGTTTGAGGGAGTTCATGGAATGCTTATTTGAACACTTTCAAACTGGTAGAGGAGGAGACTTCTATGAGTTCTTTACTCTAGTACATGAAGGCTCAATGAAAAATTATCACGAGCGATTTGAGTACCTGGCGAGTCGATTAGATCGATTATCAGAGATTGTTTTGGAGGAGAATTTCATGAAGGGACTCAAATCAGTGATTCGGGAAGCAGTGAGGGTCATGAGGTCTCGTAACTTGGGAGAGACTATGGAGCTGGCTCAAGTGGAGGATCAGAACTACCAGGAGAAGGGAGCCAGAGGCAGTAGTTCAGGTGGCTCTTACAGGATGACTACCACTTTCATAGCCACCCAAGGGGCTTGCATCGGGCAACATTCATAAGACCCCATGGGAGAAGCCAATAGGAGGAGGAAGTATTGGGAACTTCAAAAGACTGATGAAGAGGGAGATGCAGGAGAAGAGGGCGAAGGGATTATGCATCAGATGTGATAAGAAGTATACACTAGGGCATATGTGCAGAGACCGAACTCTTCAAGTTCTCACCGTCTGTGATTACAAGGAAACTGAGGAGTGAGGTGCGAGTGAGATAGGGAGAGAGGAGGACAAGTTACATTTTGACATGATAGAGTTCTCCTTGAACTCAGTGGTAGGATTGACTCTGAGTCATACCATGAAGGTGAAAAGGGGAATAACAGATATGGAGATAGTGGTGTTGTTGACAGTGGGGCTACACACAATTTAATCTCTAACTAGGTCGTGGACCAATTGTGGGTGATATTGATGGATATATGATGTTATGAAGTGATGATGGGTACAAGAAAGGTGGAAATGGGCTAAGGGGATATGTCAGGAAGTAGTATTGACTATACAGGGGGTTTAGGTGAGGGAGGATTTTCTCCCATTGGAGTTACGGAGCACTGATGTCATTCTGGGAATGAAGTGGCTGCAGACCTTGGAGAACACCAAGGTCAACTGGGGAGCATTGATGATGGAGTTGGTGGTGGAAGGGAAGGGTAATTATTAGGGGTGGTGCTGGGCTCTTCAAAGCCATGTTATCACTTAAAACTATGGTGAGGAGTGGTGGGGGAATATTATCTGGTGGAGCTACAGACGCTGGAGGGGATCAGATTGAAGGAAGGTGGGGATATTCCTCGTTCAATGCAACCATTAATTCAGCAGTTCAGTGAGGTTTTTAGCCACATTAGGGATTGCCAGCGCCAAGGGAGCTGGAGCACGTTATCACCTTGCGGGAAGGTGTGTCACCCATTAGTGTCAGACCCTACTGCTATCCTCAATTTTAGAAGAATGAAATTGAGAGGTTGATTAGAGAGATGCTGGAAGCAGGGATTATCTGACCCAATCTGAGTCCTTTTTCTAGCCTAGTGTTACTGGTTAAGAAAAAAGATGGGAGTTGGAGGTTCTGCTTGAACTAATAGGCAATGAATAAAGAAACTATGTCAGACAAGTTTTCTTTTCCTAGTGATAGATGAGCTGTTGGATGAACTGAGTGGGACAATTATCTTCACCAAGATAGATCTGAAGTCAGGATACCAACATATCAGAATGAAAAGGGAGGATTAGGGTAGATTTATTGAGGGATGGGAGTAGCCACCTTGGCTATTTTCTAGAAGGGGAGAGGCTTTTGTACCGGGGGCGATTTATGATGCCTAGGACCTCAATTCATATTCCACACCTGCTCCAGGAGTTCTATGGGAGTGTTATTGGGGGTCATTCAGGGGTGTAGAAGACATATATTAGACTCGCCTCAGAGTTATATTGGAAGGTGATGCACAAGGATGTGGAGAAGTTGGTCACCAATTGTGAGGTCTCTTAGCGGAATAAGTACATGGCCATGACTTCAGGAGGATTATTGCAGCCCTTAGCTCTACCAGATTGGGTGTGGGAGGAGGTATCTATGGATTTTATAGACGAGTTGCCTCGATCTGAAGGATTCACCGTGATTCTAGTGGTAGTAGACAGGCTGAGCAAGTATGTTTATTTTATTCCCCTACGACACCCCTACACGACAGTGACAGTGGCATCAGCTTTCATCAGAGAGGTGCTCAGACTGCATGGGATACTGGAGGCTATAGTATCCGACAGGGATAAAGTATTCCTCAACCATTTTTGGAGAAAGTTATTCAGACTGCAGGGGGCAGTACTGAAGAGGAGCACCGCATACCACCCACAGACCGATGGGCAGACGGAGGTGGTAAATAGAAGCTTGGAGACATATCTACGATGATTTGTGTCAGAAACCCCTCGACTTTGGGCCAAGCGGTTAGCATGGGCAGAATCTTAGTACAACACTTCATATTATTCTGCTTCTCAGATGACCTCATTCAAGGTGTTATACGAAAGAGATCTACCTCACCTGGTGTATATTGGGCAGAGTAACACTCCAGTTTTTTCAGTAGAAGCATACTTGGAGTAGAGGGACATGGTAATGGAAGAATTGAAGAAGCATCTGTTGAGGGCTCAACAGATTATGAAGAAACAGATGGATGGGCTTCAGAAGGACATCCAGTTTGAGGTTGGGGAGAGTGTTATTAAAACTAAGGCCTTACAGGCGGTGGGTAGTCACCTCCAAGAGGAACAAGAAGCTGACTCTAAGATATTTCGGCCCTTATAAGATAGTAGAGAAAATTAGAACAGTGATGTATAATTTGAGGTTGCCTTCAATAACCACCATCCACCCAGTATTTCATGTGTTACAGTTGAGAGAGCTTTGGGGATCACACAACCAATTCAGAGTTGCTAGCAACATTGACTAAAGATTTGGAAGTGGTTTTGGAACCCATGAAGCTACAATGGGTATGCTAGGGAGAAGAAGGGGTCAAAGAAGTGTTGATCAAGTGGAAGGACCTTTCTGATTATGACGCTACATGAGAGCCCTACGAAAGGGTGGAATATCAATTCCCATATTTCTACCTTGAGGACAAGGTTGTTATTTGGGAGCGGGGTATTGATACGCTCAAAACGGTCCTTCCTGGATCGGTCCTTCCTGAATCGGTCCTTCCTGAATCGGTCCAACTGGCCCAACTTGTGGACCGGCTCCTGTAGTCCATCAAGTGCAAGCCTGCTGATTCGTAGGCTCCCAATTCTTCCCCCCCTTGGGGTGGGGTCCACTACATAAGGCTAATTGTTTGAGGGTTGTTTAGTCTTTTTGTGTTTTCTTTAAGTTGGAGTTTGTATTAGGGTTAGGGATGGGATAATTGTGGCTGATTTTGGGTTCTTGGTGCTTGTCCTTTTTGGGCTCTAGCGGCGTCTAGGGATTGGGAGAGAGAGATCCTCCTCTCGGATTGAGGATCAACTGTATCTTGGTATTTTCCTTATTTTATCTCTGATTATTGCAATAAATTGCTGTTTTCTGTTTTTTCCTCAGAATTTTGTGTATATTTCCCATTTTTTTTCAAGATTGATAGGTTTTCACTTGAGATATTCAAGTGTTTCCTATTAGAAAACTCCTACGTATTTATTCCATTAAAGAGTCCAATACATGATATAGAAAAGACCCAAAAGGCTGAACCAAAAATAATTACAAGAAAAAATGAAGTTAAACAGCTAGAAGATTTGAGTGCCATGTATCACCTCTGACCAAGCCCTTACTGATTTCTCATCTACAAACCCTTCAAAAGCCTTTGTTATTCAAAAGAAGAAAAGCTCATGAGACCTTTAATCTATAGCCTTCATCAGAGAATCAATCAACTCCTGCATTACCTCACCTCAATTATGCTTGCGTCTGCATGGAAAATTATACAAGACCCGACCTTGTCCCCAAGCACTATCAAGAAAAGAATATTTGCATTCTGGTTACCATATCCTGCTCAACTGAAAGTAAGCAAATCTCAAGCTTTCCCTAGAAAGGACTTATCTTCAATTAGTTTGACCTTTCTAAGCAAGTTGAGTTAGCACCAAGTAATTCTGGGAATCCAATTTGTGAACAAAGTCACATATATAGGAAACAATTCTTAGAAGACCCCTTATGCAATCTCTGGGATTTTCAAAGCACTAAAGGAAGTATAGATGAAAAACGAACTTTAAAGTCATGTCGGGCTATTGCAATGACAGCTCAATTGTAAGCAAAAGTGCAAAACTAAAAGTAGCACATAAATTTTAATTTAATATGCCTTGTACAAATGGAATATCCTGTGCTACGATGCATTAAGCTCTGATGGGAATTTGAAATGGAGATAGAGCATTAAGGGATCACAATTGTCAATCATTGGCCGAAAATTAAGAACAAAGAACAACCAATTCATCTGTTGACTAAAGCTCTTCATCCTATTCTCCAATAGAATAGCACCAAATCTCCAACAGAATAGGAATAGTGGACTGAATGTTGACTGATGCTTCCTAAACTGAATCAGCGACAAACCAGTACCCAATTTCTAAAAATCATGCATTAGCATCCCTTACAACAATGATCATATATGTAATTTTTTTAGGTCTGGTCAACCTATTATTGGAAGTGGACATTACTCTCTTCTTTTTCAGTCTCCTAAATACCAGCATTTGGAATTTCCCTCATTATCCATCGAAATTAGTTCAGCATTATCAAAAGAACCAACCACTACCATGAAAACAATACCCTTTTCAACATGTCCTCTATTATCACTTAGATCAAATGCAACTTTTTCATCTCCAAGTTCTTTTTTGCACAAAAAGCTGGATCAAAACTCATTTCATTAGATTAATGTCCAAGTACATATCCTTCAAGAATTGTAGGCCTCATTATCTTGAAAAAAAATTCACCTTAAGTGGTAACATATGATGCATCTACACTTCTCCTCAAAGAGACGTGAAGTGTCTGACACGTATCTGATATGAAACGCGTTCGAAACACCTCCGACACGTGTCAGACACACAAAAAATGTGTCTGATTTAAAATATATTAAATACAAATTGGACACGCGTGTTTTAAATATTTATGAAATTTTTAAATATAATTTATTGTATTTAAACTTTTTATTTATTTAAAATATAAAAATAAAATTTCTTATTTTCATCTCCACAATACCAAATCAATCACCTGCACTCAATACCCCATTCATGAAATATTCTCATTTTCATTTCTCTTTGGCGGGCACAATTTTGGTTTCACAACAATGCTCGATGTCATCTCAATATTGACGTCCGTCATCACAATATCGACATCTGACATCATTACAACATCCATATTTCAAAACCATCTCAACATTAAAGTCTGATATTGTCTTGACATTGATGCTCGATGCTAGCAATTTATAGACCCACAACTTGATAGCTCATCTTTATCTGACATCATGCCCTCTCAGTATTGAAGATAGATGCCCTCTCGGTATCGACGATAGATGCCTCTCGACATTGACGCCCGATACTTACTGCATAACATCAATGCCCAACTCTCGACAATATTGTCGTCTCCTCTATAGATGCCTGATATATGGCATTGACACCCGACTCTCGACATCCTAATATTAATTATTTTAAGCTCAAACTCTAGTTAAATGATTTTTTATTTCTAAATTATTTTTAATATTATACTTATTCAATTTTTATGCACTATTTTTAAAATATAAAATTATAATAACGTATTCAATCCGTGTCCTATATTTTTAATAATTGACGTATCCCATGTCCGTATCGTGTCGTGTACGTGTCGTCGTGTCCGTGTCTGTGCATTATAGGTGGTAACTGTAACTCACCAGGAGGAGTAATCTCAATTCCTTCTACATGAGAATCCTCATTATTTTAATCCAATTTTTCCGAAGCATGAATCTCCTTTGTAGTTTCTCCTCCGTATTATTAACCACCTCATCCATATCACTACTAGTTTCCTCTATATTAACATCACGAGTGCTTGGAACAGTTCGTTGATGGTCATATAACTAAAACCCATCATCATTACAATTTCAGTTCTTTGATTAAGAACAACAAAAAGGATAGAAGTGTAGAACTATTCACCTGATTCAAAGTTGCAATTGATTTTCCTTATTGCCGTCTGAATTCTGATCACGTTGTGTTTTTTTTTTTTGTGGATTCAATATTTTCACTACATTTCTATTTAGACGATCATTGAATTACTATTTGGGATTAATTTTGTGTAATTTTTTGTTTGTATCAAAAGCATTCTAATTATTGTTTAATTGATAGTCTTTAAACTATGGATTTTCTTGATTGCTTAAATTTCTTTGATCACATAATTTAATTGCAATAAGAACTTGATCCTATGATGTTCTGCATCTCCAAACATTTTATAGTAAATTCTTTAGAGAACCTGAAAGTAATCTTTGAACGTAATAATTTCTATTTTGCATAAGAATTAATAAAATGCTTTAACATTGAACATGGAGTTTAAAATGCCTAAAACTTGATATAGTAGTTGATGCATTGTAAAAATAAAAAAACTTTTAAATAGTTGTTTTAGGAAGCAATAAAAGCTGTCCCACAAAATTTTAAAAATAATCTTTGAACGTATAATTAAGGTTGCAAGTAACTTTTAAGGCTTTAAGGTCATAACTAAGGCTAAATTTAAATGTATAAAATTTCATATAGCAAGCTAAAGTGAATTTATTAGTCATCAATGTTTCTTTCATTTACGTAATCTCTTTTTCCTTCAGGTAAAAATTCTTCATCTTCAACTCTTCTTTTTCTAATTTTTCTCCTCCTTGTGAGTCAATCCCATCTTCTCTTTTTTGAACAATATGAAGGTCAAGATGAACTAGCTCTCATTGTGGATGAACAACCTCTTGTTTTTTATATACTAAATCTTATAGACCACCTTCGATCAACTCCTCCTTATATCTGTTCAGTTTGTCTCCAATTAAGATTTGCATCACCGAATTGTTGCTCACCAGCATGCTCCATTTTCTCAATTAATTACACAAATTTCATTAATAGAATCCAAACTAATTGAATTGATAACATCTCATAAATTTGTTTTTTTTTTCACAATTTGATTGTTCTTGATGAACACTAAATCATTTTAGCGCTTTTAACCCATCCAATTTATCTTATTTATATGAATCTGTAGAAAAAATCATACTGAAATGCATATAATATTTAATTTATTTAGTATAGATAAAAATTAATAAATTATTTATTTGATCGAAGATACTCCAATTTCTCTCACCTCCAGCAGCATTGCAATTCAGTCCTAAATCTTATTGTCCATTTTTTGTAAATTTGGGGCTTATGCAGCATACATCTTTCACCACTCCACCGTATTAAAAATATAAAATTATAATATCAATTCTAAAAATTTTAATAAAAATTTTAATAAAAATTTTCAAATTTATATAGAACTTTCAGTTGAGTATGCTCGGAGATTTTTTATCTCTTTTACGGATGACAAATTCAATTGCAATTAGGACAAGTACATAATTATAAATAGAGAGTTCTTTATCTATAACTATTCTCTCATTTGGGTCTCTCACTAATTGGTCAATGACTGTATATACACCTTTCATCAATTATCTTTTTAATTGTATTGTAGGCTTATTATTGTAAAATAACTCTGGATTAAAATAGTAGCCGTCTTAATGTAATAATTGTTAGAGTTGACACCTCAATAACTTTTCAATGATACAAAAGACTTTCTTTTGCTTCATTTCATTTCCTCCAAATGCACTAATTATTGCACCCGTTCACTTTATCCATTGCATCATAAATATAACTCATAGTCTTTCTCTTGTCATCATCCATTAATTTCAATTTTTTTACTAATAGACCTGTATGTAATCTTTAAAGCGTAGCTCACATCATTCCAAAATATCATCTTGATAAGGATATCTTTTTTTTTTTTTTTGTAGTTAACATTGAATTTATATTTATTCCACACTTTATAGAAAAATATACAGTTTAAATTGTCTTTTTGCTTATGCATGCTTGCAAGAGTGATGAAAAAAGTAGCAGAACGGGAGATCACCTAGTCTCACCAATTATGTACTACTTGCATATTTTCTCATCATGTTAGGAATAGTTGCATAATTATATATATAGCTGGTTAACTCAAAACCTTACTTCATAATATTTTTCACTTGAATAGTCTTCCCAATATCTTACAATATCAAATCGATGCAATGGGTTGCACATGACGTCCAATTTATACATCCTCTTTTTTATAGGCATTTGACTAAAAAACTTAAGCTGTGCATCAAAGAGCTTAACAATTAAATATACATACATAAAATACTATAAATTACTTATCTGCATCAACATAGCTATAGATGTTATCTGTAACCACTTGGAAAACATTCTCCTATCCAATATTCTCTATTTTGCATTAAGGAGTACAAAGAGCTTTTAGATTCATATATGGACTCCAAGAGTATCATATTGGAAGGTGAATTAACCAATAGATCATTCTCTATGATTAGTCTACCCATTTGACATAAAGGTGCACTCCTTCTCTTAGCACCCTTTTTTTTGTGATCCTCCACATCTTTCATAGTTGTCTGCGGTTCTCTTTCAAGTGAAGAAACTATCAACTCATGATAAGATAACAGTTTAGGACCCATTTTATATTGTGCAATAACCTTTACCGTATGATCAAAACTTTTCAACTTCATTGCATTGAAAGGAATACCTACTTGATAGAATCATCTAGGTATTTATTGTGTAGTTCTATCCTTTATTACCTTATTCAAATATTCTTTGATTCTCATTTGGTTCATATTTTTCTTTCATGCAACTTGTTTTTAAGGATTTTGGTATAGGAAATGATCAAGTGGGATAAAGGCTTGTTGTTGTTGTTGTTGTTGGTATAGGAAATGATCCATAGAATCTTTCATTTTAAGGTGCATTGATGCTTTCCGCTCCAGAACATTATTCAAAGGATTTTTTACTACAATGTATGTACATTGATTCTTCAGTATTCTTTGTCATCCTCTCATCATGTTACATAAAGTTTGTTTCAATATTTTTATTTCTTCTTGATAAGAAAGTAGCTCCTCTTATACATCCAAAAGCACCTTTGTATATTTAGTCATATTACTTCTTTTAAATGCTCCATAAGGATTAATAAGATGCTCCTCGGCTCAATGTTTAAAATTGCGTATTCGGGTATTGAGGCGTTTTTCATTCGTGAGGCGAGGCGTAAGCCTTAAGGCGTTTTGAGGCGTAAGTCTCAAAATCAAAAGATTGCGTAAACATAAAATGATAAATTTTTTATATACCAATGAGGGAATAATATAAAACATAAAAAAATATAAGATATGAAGTGAAATCAAAATATCCCAATAATAAGACAACATGAAATATAGTTCAACTCTTCAACTCAAAATTCTATCTTTCCAAAATCCCAGTATTCTTTTCATTAACATATAATTCAAATTTCCAAAAAAAAAAAAAAATAGCAATGACATATCACATAAAAACTCATAAGTCATCAGCACTATCATCACTAAGGGGTTCTTCATTTGAATCATCATTATGATGAACTGCTCTCTCCCCTTCCTCCTCTCCTATAGAGACCAATGTCGGGCATTTACTTCAAGATTTATGTAAGTTTTAATATATATACCGTGAGGCGTAAGCCTCATGCCAGTGAGGCGAGGCGAGGCGGGCCTCAACCAAGTTGAGGCGCAAGCCTCATAAAAAAAACTCGAGGCGTAAGCATCGAGGCGTTTTTTACTGGAATTGCGCAAAGGCGAGCCTCATATTGCGCAATTTTAAACCATGCCTCGGCTTGAGATTTGTCTATTTTCCACAATAAATGCATATGTGGCAAAGAGTATTTGATCCAGCTTTTAACTTGGTTTACTTCCAAGTAAGATATTTTTCTCCTCTCATTTGAATCGGTCATACCTTAATTTTTTTATATAAATGAATAAATTTAATCATGAATATCAAAAAAATTACGATCAATTATATAATTTATATAAATTAATAATTAATATTTTTATATAAATAATTTAATATCAAATAGTTTCCTATGTAAATGAATAATTTATTAATTGAATTTTTTAGGATCATAGTTCATAAAATTTATAGATAATTAATATCTTTATGTGAATCATATAAGAATATGAATTTAATTTTTTTTAAACATCTATATACTCAAACATATTTTCTTCAACAATTATTATTTGAGAAATATAAATTAAATAAATATAAATCAAAGATTTTTTATTTAAAAGAAAAATAAAAAATATGCTCAACATAAGAAATTCTGTTAAATATATAAATATAAAAATATTATTTATTTTTTAAATCTTAGAAAATATATTTACTTAGACAAATGACATCTAATGAATTCTATTTTTCTAAATTATAATCTTTTTAAATTATAAAAATATTTTTTTAAAAGTGATATAATTTAAACTTAGAATTTTCTAAAATTAGAATCTTTTTAAAAAAACATTCTCAGAATTTCTTAAAAAAAAAACATTCTCAAAATCTTTTTAAAATAATTATTCACTTGAACAAAATTATATCACTTATGGCTTGGTCCTTCATAAGCATAAGCATGTGGAGGAAGGTCAAGGAGAAGAGGGCCTTGCACTGTCAGTTGCCATTCACAAGCAAAATAGCGATTGTCGTTGGGAAGGCCAAAGTTTATGATCGTTGTTGGGCAATGTTGTAAGTGTCATTTTAAGTTGGGGGTGGCGGGGGGCGGGCGGCTGTGTGATTAGGGTGAACTTGCAGGACGGAGAAAACAAAACGAGTTTTTATAAAATTTAACCAATGTTCGCTTTATAACGGACCACACTATTGAACTCTACCGCGCTCTTTGCAGGCACACTTTGCAATGCTTGGCTTCTAAAGCGTGCTTTTAAATTCACTGTGGACAAGCATATATAAGAGAAAAAAGGATCAATCCAGTAGTGCCAAGCCTCCTAAAATAGACAATGGAGAAGAATGCAACATCTAGCTAAATGCAGAAGATGAAAAAAGGCGATATAGTCATACACTTTCTACTTCCGTCCTCTAAAATAAGTTAAAACAAGTTCGAAAAATTGGGGTCAACGAAAAAAAAAATCTAAGGTATTAACATTTTGTTGAAGATCTATTATTGAGGTTCTCCTACCATGATCAAAAAAGTATATCGAAAGAAATTGTGTTTACTTTAATTAAAAATAAATTCTTATCAATTTTATTATACCATGCATAACCCTTCTTTCTGGTAACACCACATGCCCATGCAAGCTGTAAGAACACACACTACTGAGCAAGAGGAAGGAAAAACTAGGCAAAACTCCATACAAATTTATATAAAAGAAAACAACGTGTAGGTACGTCTTTTTTTTTTTGGTGTTGGCGAGGGCTTGAGCATGGGTCTGTAGCGATTTTTTTTTTTTTTTCTGGTTCCTCTTTGCTTACCCACATTCTTTGGTCCTCCCACCTTCCCCTACCATGACATACCTTCCCACTCAAAATTTTCGAGGAAGCCAAGCAACCCTCCCCTTGAAAGGGTCTATATATGGTCTACCATCGCTATTTATGTTTTTTTATTCGTGCGAAGATTTTACTCATGAGAGTGAAATGTATCCTGTAAAGATATTATAAAATGCAAGATATGCTGACTGCATATTCATCAACTGTGCGCTCAAATATTAATGTTCTCAAGCCCTTAGGTCTGCTGTGAGTCTTGTGTGACACTTCAGACAATGACATAGCCATGGTATACTGATAGTGGTTTCCATGGCAGGAAAAAGTGAAAAGACAGTAGGAATGCTGACACTGACTATGCTTTAAAAAATCTATCCAGTTGTGGGCCAAAATTTTTATGAAAGATGATTGAAACCCCTTAGGTTCGTTCTTTAAGTTTGTGCAATTTACGTAGATGATGTCTTATATCCAAGAGCAGAAATCTCTATGAAATCTTTGGGCTTTGAGCTATTTTTCATAACTATTTGTGCCAACTGTTGTGTAAAATTTTTGTCTATACACAGCGATGACCTTTTGCATCACTCCACCGGTTTGAGAGTAACTTAATGTAGAACTGATGGCATGACACATATTTTATAAAAGCATTTGTGCTTAGCCTTAATTGTCAATTGGGCTGTAGGTTCACAGACATGATCGAACATTTTAGAAGTGGTGTGTAGACTGTACACAAAGTTAAGTAGAGTGGGAAATTTCGATCAGATTATGACATTCTATTGTTGATACGTTCAATTCTTATTTTCGTGCTAGTTATTTAGCTACTTTATTCGCGTGAAAGGTGGATTCTCTTCCATACTTCAATGACATGTTTTTATCCCCATCAGAGCCTGAAATTGTTGTGCAGTTCGGCTTGCGTTTTGTTTTCCTTGACAAATCTGACTTTGGAACAGATACGCAAGCTCTCTCGCTTGTCATTCAGAACAAAGGAAAAGGATCTCTTGACGTAAAAATCATTGCCCCTTCTTTTGTAAATCTGGAGCAAACAAATATGCAAATCAAAGCACCAAAGAAGACAAAGAGGTATCGTTGTTTACCTATGTCTCCAAAACTCTCAGAAGGATAAATAAAGTTTAATGTTCATTTTTTTCTTTTTTCTCCCTTTTTTTTTTCTTTCTACAATAAGAAGTGATAAAGGACTTGCCTTTAGATTGTGGGTTGCTAAGAGGATTACTTATTAGGAATCAATGATATCAGGGTTGAAGAACTTCATCCTAGCCTTATCCCAGTTATTTGGGTTCGGTCTAATGAATCCTTAATTTTCATTTATGTCAGTCTAGGGTTTTAAATTTATTCTTCATAAATCATTTTGAACAACTTTTATCCAAGTTACTCTAGTTTTATGATTTTTCATTCATAATCATCTAGCACTAATTTTATCAACTCATTTAATGAGTGTACTTTTTACCTTTTGTTGCATAGTTTAAAACTATCTAGGTTTATTTTTACTTACCTTATCTTCAATGGATGTCACTTCAACCTTATTTCTAATATAAATATTTGTTAACTATTCTTCAGAGTTAATCAAGGTTGTGAAAGTCGGACTATATATTGAATTGGAAGAAAGGTGTAAGATTCAAATGTTGAATCGGGGTTGAATTGAATGATATAATGAATGAAAAATATTATGGCTTAAATAATGCAAGAAGTATTGTCACGACCCGTCCCGGATGCTCGATCTAACGAGGCGGGTACGAAAAGTCGGACGATAGTACATTTCCAAAAGTGTAAAATGTCTCATCATCAAAACTTTTCTATAAACTGAAGAGCCACTAACACAAAAAAACTATTTTACCTGTTGTCATTTGTACTTCGTCTTCTGTAAACATGTTCTTCTCTTTCAGCCATTACTTCTTTAGGAACTTACCTGAAACATTTAAACTCGTGGTATGAGTTTACTAAGTAAACTCAGTGGATAATTCTCATCTTCACGTAATAAACATGAAAATCACTAAAATAAAATAAAGTTCAACATTTATAGTAATGTACCTTTGCTTCGTTTTATGCATTCCCTTTCATGAATCTCATTTAAACATTTCTCAATCATATATATATCATCATATAACATTTTATTTATTCATAACATTTCTTTTAATCTATATTCCTTTTCCCTTTTTGAATCATACAGGAGCACCGTCTAAATGTACTCAAAAGTACAATCATTTCTATTTCCATTATCCATTTCCGTTACCTTTTCCCTTTTTACGTGCACGGGTACGTTGCTTCCCCAGCCAGTACCATACGGGGGTGAACTCCTGTATACTTTGCATGCATAACCTTTTCCTTTTTTTTATTTCATTTGATACTATGTCATTTTCCTTTAATATTTATGTATTTGTATTCTTATATGGATAGATATGCATTTCAATTATTTTCCATTTCCTTTGCATATATTTTCTTTCACATATATTGATAAATTCCACATGCTCATAATAAGTCGTTCTTTCCATTCATACAATTTCAATATTAATGCATGTATTAGAATTTACATTGTCTCATCTATAATTATCTTCAAATGGAATAACATGTATAAAATACAATCAATCATATGAATATAATTTAAATTTTTGAAATGAAAATAACTAGTAAAAATTTTCACAAGCATAATTACCCACTTTGAACTTTTCAGGCCTTCGGCGTAGGATACAGCCTCGAACCTCTCTCCAAATCTCTAATATCAATCAATAAAGTTTTCATGTACTTGTTTTGTCAAAATAAAACTCAGGAATAGTTTTATAATAGAAATTACTTACAATGGGATTTCCAAAATTTCTCAAAATCTTTCTTCCTCTTCCAAAACTCTCTTTCTCTCCTTGATTTCAATTCTTTCTTATCCTTCAAGGAATAATATTTGCTTTAGAAGAATTAAAAGAAGGGGATTTATACAAAATTTTGGGAAGAAAATACCACAAACTTCTTCCTTCTTTCTCTTCGGTCGTTCCTCTCGTTCGTTGCAAATTCTCCCAAAATAACACTTCTTTAACTGTGAGGAAGAAAAGGAATGATCGATTCTTATCATTAGAGAAGATTATTTGCTAAAATTGGAAAAACGAAACTTACTTCGCTCTCCCACGAAGCCTTTGGTCGTCCGCCCGTTCCGCTCCCGTGTCGTTCGTGAAAAACAGCGACCCTGGATGGGTCGCGACGTCTATTATTAGCGGGTGGACGGTTCGGTTGAACCGGCCACCAACCGGTTCATAACAATCTCCCTTCCTTATAAAATTTCGTCCTCGAAATTAAACAAGTATAATGAAACATACCTTAGTTAAAAAGATGAGGATATTGACTCCTCATTTTAGCTTCTCGTTCCCAGGTGGCATCTCTTTCTAATCCATGTTTCCATAAAATCTTCACAAAAGGAATTGCCCTATGCCTCAATTGTTTTACATCATAATCCAATATCCTTTCTGGTTCTTCTATATATTTCAAATCAGGCTGCAAGTTAATGGATTTTGACTGTATTCTTTTAGAATCATCTGAGACACACTTTCGAAGCACTGACATTACATGTGTATATCCAATCTGTATGCCATACTCTTTAACATTCTTTCATTTGTATCATTTACTTGAGCAAGAAAACACTGACCATCCCTTGGATACAAATTTGTATGCTTTCAAATAAGTGATTATCATATGAAGAAATTTCTCTCTCACCATAAATTACTTCAATTCTCTGTACTGAAAGTCAATCGTGTACCCAAAGCTTCTGGAAATCTTAAACTTCACAATTCACAATTTCATCTTATTGCCAACTTTTCCATTGAATCATTGGTAAGTCAATAACCACACTCTGCCTTGACCTAGGTAATGCTTTGATAACCCAATCCATCATTCCCAATTCTGCATCATATCAAACTCTTGCAATGGTAAAACATTCATTGAAGCCTTCAAACTCTCTTTCATTTTGTAATGATTTGAAAGTCACTTTACATACAACATCATATCTTTCACTACTTCTCTATAAATGATGATTTGCTATCTGGCATTAACTAAACCAAGTCATAATCAATGAAATTAAATATTGATTTCACAAACACCCCATACGGATAATGTCTCCATATTTTAAGTGCAAAAACTACAGCTGCCAATTCAATCCATGAATTTTCAGTTGCCTTGAAGCATAAGCACTTTCATGTTGCATCACCAAACCAAGTTCTTAAGGAAGCTGAAAAATTTGAAGAACCTGAGGAATGTCAAGATTGGGGCAGCTTAGGCAATTCTTTAACTTCTGGAAAGCTCTTTCACACTGATCACTCCATTCAAATACTGAATCCGTACTGAGAGAACTTTCCTTGCATCATAATTATATATAGCTTGAATTTTATTTTGATCTATTCCTTCTCCAAAATGCCCCAGAAAGTTTACACTGCTCAAAATTCACACTTTGAAAATTTGGCATATAACTTGTTCTCCTTTAATGTTTGCAACACTGCTTGCAGATGGCTGGATGGCTTTCTTTATCACTTGAATAAATCAGAATTCATCAATAAACACAATAAAATATTCCAGAAAGAAATTTAAAAATTCTGTTCATAATCCATAAATATAGCTGGTGCATTTGTCACCCCAAATGGCATCACCACAAATTCATAATGACCATTCTGGTTCTGAAAGCTTTTTGCTATATCTTCCTCCTTAATCCTGTAATCAGATCTCAAATCAATTTTAGGAAAACTGAGCCCCTTCCATTGGTCAAAAAGATCTCAATCCTGGGCAATGGATATTTATTCAACAGTAAGCTTTCAGTTCTCTGAATCTATGCACATTCTGAGCTCCCATCTTTCTTCTTTACAAACAGTACTGGAGCTCCCCATGGTGAGGAACTTGGCCTGATGAACCCCTTATCAAGCAATTCCTGTAGACCCTTCAGCTCCTGTAACTCTTTGACTGCCATTCTATAAGGTCTCTTGCCACTGGTTCGAACCCGATATCAATTTAATAGTGAAATCTTCTCTCTTTCTGGTGGTATCATGGCAAATCATCTAAAAACACATCTAGGAGTATATCTTTCAACTATTTAACTTCTTTATTTGATGCAGAAAACTGATTTGGATACAAATTTGTATGCAAATAAGTGATTATCTGAAGAAATTCTTCTCACCATAAAACTTCAATTCTCCTACTGGAAATTTAAACTTCCAATTTTCATTCCTAACCACAAAATGCTTTGAAACCAATCCATTCCCAATATCATATCAAACTCTTGCAATGGTAAAACATTTATCAAACTTTTTCATTTAATTTGAAAGTCTTTACTATACCTTTCACATTTATAAATGATCCATCTGGTTAAAACTTTCAAAATTACATTGATTTCCAAACATTCAATCCAACACTTTTAACCAATTCTTCTGAAATGAAGGAGTAGCTCCTGACAATAGAATCTACAGGTTTTCCTTGCATCATAATTATACCTATAAAATTTTATAAGAAAAATATAAACTATATTCTTTTAATAATATTTTCATAATACATATTCATTCACTTCTCATTTTTATCACCTGACCTTCAGGTTCCTTAGATCCTTCTGGTTAGTGCATATACCAGAAGATTCTGTCGGCTTTGACTTGATCCTGTGTGCAGCTTTCCACTGTTCTTGGTCTTCCACATTCCTCTGAAATCCAGATATCTTTGACTCTCATGATGGTCTTTGCCCCAGAGTAGGACAATCTCTTTGACCTGGTTGATGGCACCAGAAGAAAGTTGTCCAGATAAACATCCCTTTATGTTGTCATTTGTTACAACTATTCACACTTGAACTGTCACTACTACTGGACTTTGTCTTTTTCCAATTAAATTTTCCACCTTGTGAAATAGACTTGCTATGTGAACCTTGAGGGGTTTCTATAACTTTTCCACTTTTTCTCTTTTGAAAATCATGTCTCCTTTGAGTATTTTGTAGGTCTGCTTCTAGCCTTCTAGCTCTTTTCACCAGTACTGTATAATCTTCAATTCCAAGAGGAACCAGGGGTAATCTAATTGCATCCTTCAGTCTAGCTAAGAAGTGATGGCATTTATCATCCATAGTGTGTACTAATTGAGGAGCATATCTGGCTAACGTTGTAAATTCAGCTTCATACTGCATAACGGATTTGTCTCCTTGTATCAACCTCATAAACTTGTCCTGCATTTGCCTCCTCGCAGAAGGAGGTACGAACTAATCCCTGAACACTTGAGTAAAATCATTCCATTTGATTTGCATGCCAGGTATTCCTTCAAATTTTTCTCGATACATGCCTCTCCACCATCTTTCAGCTTCTCCTTCTAATGCAAACGTTGCCAAGGAAACTTTTCTCTCTTCTGGACAGTACATTCCTTCTAATATCTTTTCAATCCTCAGCAACCAATTTTCAGCCTCTATTGATCCTTCTATACCTTTGAATAATGGTGGTCTCATATCCTGAAATAATTTCAGATATTTATCCATAACTATTCCACCACCACTACTACTCCCCGATGGTTGATTTCTTGTATCTTGAATCAGCTGAGTTACAGCTGTCATCATTTGTGCCAGTGCATCAGGATTAACATTAACATTAGGCACTGATCTTCCCACTTCCTCTTCTCTAGGATTATCTTGATTCCTGTTGTCAATAAGATATTCACTTCACATTAAACTTTCAATCATTGATATTCATCCTAATGGCTCTTTCAGTATGATTCAGATCTTAATTGGCTCTGATACCACTTTTGTCACGACCCGTCCCGGATGCTCGATCTAACGAGGCGGGTACGAAAAGTCGGACGATAGTACATTTCTAAAAGTGTAAAATATCTCATCATCAAAACTTTTCTATAAACTGAAGAGCCACTAACACAAAAAAACTATTTTACCTGTTGTCATTTGCACTTCGTCTTCTGTAAACATGTTCTTCTCTTTCAGCCATTACTTCTTTAGGAACTTACCTGAAACATTTAAACTCGTGGTTTGAGTTTACTAAGTAAACTCAGTGGATAATTCTCATCTTCACGTAATAAACATGAAAATCACTAAAATAAAATAAAGTTCAACATTTATAGTAATGTACCTTTGCTTCGTTTTATGCATTCCCTTTCATGAATTTCATTTAAACATTTCTCAATCATATATATATCATAATATAACATTTTATTTATTCATAACATTTCTTTTAATCTATATTCCTTTTCCCTTTTTGAATCATACAGGAGTACCGTCTAAATGTACTCAAAAGTACAATCATTTCCATTTCCTTTATCCATTTCTGTTACCTTTTCCCTTTTTACGTGCACGGGTACGTTGCTTCCCCAGCCAGTACCATACGGGGGTGAACTCCTGTATACTTTGCATGCATAACCTTTTCCTTTTTTTTATTTCATTTGATACTATGTCATTTTCCTTTAATGTTTATGTATTTGTATTCTTATATGGATAGATATGCATTTCAATTATTTTCCATTTCCTTTGCATATATTTTTTTTCACATATATTGATAAATTCCACATGCTCATAATAAGTCGTTCTTTCCATTCATACAATTTCAATATTAATGCATGTATTAGAATTTACATTGTCTCATCTATAATTATCTTCAAATGGAATAACATGTATAAAATACAATCAATCATATGAATATAATTTAAATTTTTGAAATGAAAATAACTAGTAAAAATTTTCACAAGCATAATTACCCATTTTGAACTTTTCAGGCCTTCGGCGTAGGATACAGCCTCGAACCTCTCTCCAAATCTCTAATATCAATCAATAAAGTTTTCATGTACTTGTTTTGTCAAAATAAAACTCAGGAATAGTTTTATAATAGAAATTACTTACAATGGGCTTTCCAAAATTTCTCAAAATCTTTCTTCCTCTTCCAAAACTCTCTTTCTCTCCTTGATTTCAATTCTTTCTTATCCTTCAAGGAATAATATTTGCTTTAGAAGAATTAAAAGAAGGGGATTTATACAAAATTTTGGGAAGAAAATACCACAAACTTCTTCCTTCTTTCTCTTCGGTCGTTCCTCTCGTTCGTTGCAAATTCTCCCAAAATAACACTTCTTTAACTGTGAGGAAGAAAAGGAATGATCGATTCTTATCATTAGAGAAGATTATTCGCTAAAATTGGAAAAACGAAACTTACTTCGCTCTCCCACGAAGCCTTCGGTCGTCCGCCCGTTCCGCTCCCCTGTGTCGTTCGCGAAAAACAGCGACCCTGGATGGGTCGCGACGTCTATTATTAGCGGGTGGACGGTTCGGTTGAACCGGCCACCAACCGGTTCATAACAAGTATAGTCTAAAAGAAATATATAATGAAATATAAATCATAGACAAAAAATATTTTCTATAATTTAATAATTAAACACCTCAATATTTGAAGGACTAACCTTTTCTTTTGAAGCTATGACGATTCTTTGAAATATTCTATTCCCTTCCTTCAAGAAATTGATTCTCGAAAAAAGAATTAAAGATGAGAGACATATAGCATCAAATAAGAAAAGATATGCAAGTAAATATGAGTTGAAGTAAAATAATACTTAATACCCATGCACACACATTGATATAATGTACCTCCATTTTGAGAATGATCATCATGATAGGGCCTGCCAAAATGAAATTGTCCAGATTTACACTACTTTCAATACATTTAATCCAAAAAATCTAGTAGACTATATATTCTCATTGGCAATAAGCTGACTTATGGAAGAATTTATACATGATATCCAAACTCAAATTATTTTTGCCTTAGGTTATGACGTCAATTAAGAAAGTTGAGCGTGTTTAAAAGATCATTAGAAAGAATTTAACCAACTAAATTTATCAAATAAGAGACATCGACAATTAGTTTGAGAAAAATAAGTTAAAAGCATGAATTACAATCGCTGGGTTTTTGGCCTGTGACCAAGAAAATACAATATATGTTTCTCTACATATTAAAAGAAAGGTTAGGGAAAGTCTTTATTTGGAGTATATTGCATTTTTAAAAATATTAAGGTATATTAATTGGAAGTTTAATAAATGATGATTGAATATAATCCTCTTAATTGACATGCAAAACTACTACTAACTTAAATTTTTTTTTTCAACTTTTAGGCTGTCAGATGAAAAAATTGAAAGATGTTGCTAGTACCTTATCAAGAACTGCAATTAACTTGAAGAAAAAAAGAAACAAAAGTTTAAAGAAAGAAATGGATGATAGCTAAAAGTGAAAATAATACATGTGGTATGCAGCCAGGTGAAAGGGCGAAGGTACACAACTTTTGGCAAGTGTGATAGCAACAAACGGATCAGTGGTGAGTGCGGCCGTGCAAGTGGGGAGGTGACAGAGGGAAGGGACAAAAGGTAAAGTGTCGAAATACAAAGGCAAGCTACTAGGAAGGAGGATTAGAGAAGTCGTGATCATGTGTTTTGCTATAACTATGGTCAGTTTAGACTTTTAGGATTTTGGGGTTTGATAAATTTAAGTTGTATTGTTTTTTTTTTCTATTTCTAGCCCTTTGATCAAGATCAAACAATTATAAAGCAAGGTAGCTTGGATTAGTCTATTAAGAGAACCCCTACTCGATTCATCAGTTCTCTTATTGAATCGCCTATTCTTACCAGTTCAGTGTTATAGCCAAGGTTTAAAAAATGGGACTGGGCCGGCCGGTTCAACCGGGAGCCGATTGAGCGGTCGATTCCGTCAAATGCGAAAATTGCCACTAAACGGAACCACATGCGACCGTAGTGGAACCGCGGTTCGATCGCTCAACCGGTGGGTCGGAATGGTTCGTAGAGAACAATGCGGTTTTAAAATAACAAATTATGAGCTCTTAATTTTGAATCGAACAGTCATAATTATACAAATCTATTTCTTAAATCCTGATTAGTAATTACTAAATCCTATTCGCTATTCATCTTCTCTCGTTATCTACCCCGTCTCTGACCGGACATCCATTCGTGACTTACTACTTGAGACAAAGGCCTCACCAGAGTTATTCGTATTCGATGGCATCTCCTCTAGTTTAAGTTGATACTCATCCTCCTTTACAACCATATCTCATGCAGTATAATAAAAAATATAAGATTTCCTCTCCATAAGATAAAAAAATTTTCTTGTATCAATTGATTCGATTCATTAAGCTTTTGAGTTTTAATTTTATTTTTATCCATTTCAGTGTTATTTAATAGTTACTATTTTATGTTATCTTAATTTGTTAGTTTATGATTTTAGAATTTAGGTTTTGCTTATAGAAAGAAAAATAACTTGATAAGAGTAATCTTAGCCGGTACCGGAAGCCTATTTTTAAATTTTTATATTCTAATGTTTGTCTTTATTCTGTAAAATCAATTGGAAGTATGAAGAAGAGCACATGTTAAGATAAAAAAATTGATTCTTATGTTTGTATTCAAAGATTTAATGCGTATGGGTAAAGCAATGGGAAACATTCAATTTGTTAGTTTACATGTCTTTTTGTATGTGTACTGATATGTCACTACTTTCAGCTACACCCATGAAAGGCAAAATATAATAAATATTTGATAAAATGCATAGTTATTTTTAATGGTGCGAGAATTTAATTGAAAATGTTAGACAAAATGACCCTCTAATTCTCCATGAAGAATGTAGAAGCAGTGGTAGCTAACATTTATATGCTTTGAAACACTCTCTTATTCTCATACATGTATTTTTGATGAGCATGAAAATTATATTTTCTTAGATATTTTTGATTGCTAAAGTTTTATAATAAATGCATATATACATTATCATTAGTTACATCATATTTTCTTTTAAATACTGACATCTTGATGAGAGCCCCTCATAGGAAGTTATTTGGGGCTTATATATTAGTAATTTTTCTTTTATTTTTCTTGCATGTTTGAGCTTGAATAAACAATTATAATTGAAGGCACAGGTGTTACTTCAAATAAATTGATCTAAATTTTTGTTTATTATTTATGTTTACAGATTTTTAGTTTCATTTTTATTTATCTTTAGATATTAAATAATGGAGTGAGTTCAAATCTACTTAAATTGTGGATGTGATGGTAAGAATTTTAATGATTTTATTTAGTTAATCATATTAGAATGTAAACACTCAGTACTTGGAGTGCAACTTGTAATTATAGTATATGTGAGAAAGTATACATTGCTTGAAATCATTTCACTGAAGTTAAAGAAACTTATGAGAAGAAGCAGTTCAAATGTTTGCATTGTGAAACTGCAATGGAAGAAGAATAAATAGAATGAATTAATATTTAACAGGAGTTAAGGAGAATATAACTTCTTGCAAAAATGTTCCAAACAATGTTCAACATCAAATATAAGAAAAAAATGAAGGAAATTATAAAAAAAAAACAACATGAACATAATAAGTTGGATAGTACATCGTTTCTTGTAGATTTGAGGCAGAGGAAGGAAGAGATTATTCTTCTCTACCTAAATCGCAATCTTTTGAAGCACATATTTTGAAGCTTATTAAAGGAAAAAAAAAAGATTGCTGATGCCGACACTTTCTTTTCTCTTAGAACTAAACGAGGTTCTCAACCTTCAATTAAAAGTGTCTTAGCATATAAGGAAGCAATTCATCATGCATATATGACTTAGCCATATAATTTTTCAATTGTTGCATCCTATTTAATGTCTTAAATTCAATATATACACAGAAAGTTGTGGATGTCATACATTGTTAATGCCTTAAATTTAATATTCTTTTTGAAAATTTCTTCAAATTTTTCTACATTTGATAGTGAACATCGTTTGAAATGTTTTTGCAGGAAGCTATATTTCTCTTAACTCCTATTAAATATTGTTTCATTTTATTTATTCATCCTCTATTGTATACAATTATACAATGCAGACATTTGAACAACTTCTTCCCATAAGGTTTTCTAATTTCAGTAAAATGATTCCAAATAATGTCTACTTTATCACAAACACTATAATTGAAAGCTGCACTTGAAATACTGGGTGTTTCTATTATAATATGATTAATTAAATAAAACCATTAAATTTTTTTTGCATTTATATACTCAAATTAAATAGATTTGAACTTGTTCTACTATTTGACATCTAAAGATAAATTAAAACTGAACTAAAAATTTATAAAACATAAACAATAAGCAAAGATTTAGCTTGAACTCATATGCTTTCAATTATAGTTGCTCATTCAAGCCCAAACATGCAAGAAAAATAAAAGAAAAATCAATAATATACAAGACTCAAAAGTTATCTAGCGTTTTTTTTTTTTTAAGTTATCTAGCATTGAATAAGTTGCTTATTCAAATAACTTATTATAAGGGGTTTACTAAGATATCCGTCTTTAAAAGAAAATTTGATGTAATTAATGACAAGACATATATACATCTATTATAAAATTTTAGCAGCCAAAAAGGTATGACAACTTACAGTTTTCATGCTCATCAATAATACAATTCCATGTTTAAAATTGCGTATTCGGGTATTGAGGCGTTTTTCGTTCGTGAGGCGAGGCGTAAGCCTCAAGGCGATTTGAGACGTAAGCCTCAAAATCAAAAAATTGCGTAAACATAAAATAATAAATTTTGTAGATACTAATGAGTAAATAATATATAAAACATAAAAATGCACAAGATAAATAGCAATGACATTAACATATCACATAAGAAGTTAAGAACTCACTAGTCATCAGCATTATCATCACTCATCACTAAGGGGGTCTTCATTTGAATCATCATTATGATGAGCTGCTCTCTCCTCTTCCCCCTCTCCTATAGAGTCCAATATCTCCCAATCAGCTTCTTCTTCCTCATTATTAGTTATCTTCCTCTTCCCTAAATAGTAAATATTTTTGAACAATATCATTATGAGTAATTGTGTAATACATTAATAAAAGTTTAAGAAAAGAAAACTATATTATTTATATATCTTTTTTGATTTGTTCTTGAGTTGTGGTGGATGTGGATGCTTTAAGATCATCAAAGAAATCAACATTTAAATCTTCATCTTGTAATTCAGACGGCATCACTTCAACTTCATCATCTACAAACCACTCATCATCAGATGCCACATCATCGCAAAGCAAAGGATCTTCATCATCCATTAATCCTTTTTTCCTCAAATTTCTATCTCTGAGTCTCCTATTGTACATAATGTACATCAGTGAGTTCATCCTCAATGTCGACAAGCGATTTCTCCTCTTTATATGCACTTGGTTGTAGGTACTCCAATTCCTTTCACAGCCAGATGAAGAGCATGTCAAGCCCAAAACTTTCACAGCAAAACACTGTAATTCTGGAGTCCCATCACCAAATTGAATCCACCACTCAACTGGAGATCGTTTGGCAATTGTATCTTTTGCTTGTTGTAATCCAAAAAAACCTTCTTTGTTCCTAAAAGGTACCAATTGCAAGTCAGCATTTGATCTTTCAGTTGCATCACTTATTAGACGATCCATGCAATGATATAATCCCAACTTTATTTCAGGGTTTGTAGACTTGTTCTCTGCATATTGATACTGAGGCTTTAGGTAGTAGCCAGCGGCATGCAAGTGTCGGTGAAGCTGTAGTTCCCACCTATCATCAATAATATTCCAAATTTCCCTAAAGCTTCCCTCACTGCCTCCTAAGTTGGAGGCAATCATCTCTTTGGCTTCATCCATAGCATTGTAGATGAAACCCATTGCAGGCTTCTTCTCAGCATCCACCATCCTTAAAACATGAACCAAAGGTCTAGTGGTTGTATTGGCATATAAGACACTTTGCCAAAATCTGTCATTTAAAACAATCTTTCTAATCTCTTTTCCCTCAGCCTTCTTCGCCCAAGCACAACTCAACCACTGTGTAGATGTGAATATAGCATCTAAAGTTTGTCTGGCATCCAGCATGCTCTCTAAGGTCAAGTATGCGGTGGCAAATCTTGTTGCGGCTGGCCTTAGAATTTCTTTCTTCGAAAATTTTCTCATAAGAGCTAGAACCCAAGAGTGGTTGTAAATAAACTTGGTTATTTTTTTGGCTTTAGTGAGTGCATTTTTATGTTGAGGTAGATCCCCAAGCTTCTCAAGAATCAGATCTATGCAATGTGCAGCACATGGAGTCCAATACAAATGTTTCCTCTTCTCCATAAGTTTATTACCTGCAGCCTTATAAGAACCAATGCTTTAAAAATCGGACCGGACCGGCCGGTCCGACCGGTTCAACCGTGAACCGGTCCAAAGGCCGGTTCGGTTCAACCTGAAAACCGGCTTAACTTCAAACCGGCCGGTTTTGTCCAAAACTGCCGGTTCAACCGATGAACCGGCGAATCGGTCGCGGTTCACTTGAACCGGCCGGTTCAAGGTTTGTATTTTTTAATATTTAAATTTTAAATAACTTATTTTTAAATATTAAAAAATATTTGTAATTTAATTTCAAATTTGAAATGCTTAATTTTAAATTAAAAATTTCAAACAAGCATTTCATAAAGTTTCATCTCTTTACATGATGTACTACTCCTTTCTAGCTCAAAAGCCAATATATAGTAAAAGCTTCACCAAAGGAAAGTCTCCTAAGTGATGTGGGACTAAACAATCTAAAGCTCCTATGTCTTTCTTCTTAACTTTTAAGTTTAAAACATACACTCCTCATTTTAAAATAAATTTTTTAAATAATATTTTTATGATGAAAATCATAAAATAATATTTATTTTAATTAATAATATTAAATAAATTATATTCATCATTTACTTTTTTATGTACAATAAATATTAATTAATTTATTATTTATTTATAATAAATGATTTAATTTAACCTCAATAATTTATAAATATAAAATAATAATATGAATCTAATATATAAATTTTAAATATAAATTATATATAAATATATAACATAAATTAAGGATTATTTATATTAAACTTATTAATTCGTTTATAAGTAAATTTTTTGTTAAATTTAAATTAAATTTAAAGATTGAATATGCTTAAATTTAAAATTATATAAGATATTAATAAGATATTAGTAATATGTAAGTTAATCTTATATAATTTTTATATCATCTAAATTGTATTTATTACGTCATCCGGTTCAACCCCGGTTCGACCGATTCAACCGGTCGAACCGTGAACCGCTCTCTCTACCGGTTCGTTATCCGGTTCGGTTTTCACAACATTGATAAGAACTTGCATTATCTGTCACAATTTGTACAACCAAATATTCTCCAACCTCATCAACAATGCTATCTAATAATCTAAATATGAACTCAGCATCTTTGACCTGGTCAGATGCTTCAATTGACCTTAAAAACACAGTACCATAAGGATTATTAATGAGGATGTTGATCAGACTTCTATGTTTGATATCAGACCACCCATCCGACATAATTGTTACTCCTGTTTGGGCCCAAGTCTTCTTAATTTCTTCAATGCTTTTATCAGTGCTTTCCAACTCCTTCAAAATCCATGTTCTTAAATCATACATGGTTGGAGGTTTGAACCCTCTCCCAAATGCTCCAACTGAACGAATCATGTTGTAATAAGCAGGTGATGTTGCAACATTAAATGGAATTGCATTTTCGTAGAAAAATCTGCCTATATCCTTACACACTCTTCTCCACGCCTCTCTTGCATTTTCTGGGGCCATCTTCTATGTAGTAGAAGGCCTATCCTCTGATGTGTCAACCATGTAATGATCCATAGGCCCTCTAGCACCCCTAGATGAAATGGGCTTCATAGAAGAAGATGAATCCCTAACGCTGCGCTCACTCCCGTAGTAAGATCCAGCATCAACTCTATCTTCAAATTGCTTATGTGCAAGATGTTTTGATGTGGTAGACTTATTCATGTATGACTTTATCTCATCCCTTACAGCATCAGGAACTTTGGAGCATGGAGCAACATTCTTGTGAGAGCCTGAAAGGTGTTCATTCATCCTAGTCACACCACCTTTCACAACTTTATCACAGTAATTGCATTTCAGATAAACATATATTTTATCACTTCCTCCTACATCCACCTGAGTGCTATATTTCTATGCTGGATCTTTTCTATGACCTGATGCAGCCTTATCCTTATTTTTGACCATCCTGATTGAGAGAAATAGGAAGCAAACGAGTTCTTACTAATCTTTTATATGACCTGATGCAGGTCGGAGGAGACAGCAGCCTCGGAGGCTCGGACAGAAGCTTACGCTGGTCGGACAGAGAAGACAGCAACCCAACTCGCAGTCTCGCAGTAGAAGAAACCTCCAAGCAAATAAGTTTAGGGTTTAATATGCGTCTTGGATGTGTTCAGTATTATATAATGTCGAGCCGTCGATAAAGCAGAACATTGCGTACTCTATGCGTATTCTGTGCGTACAATATACGTGAACATTGCATGTTTTGGAGCAGATGTAATTTAATGTATGATTTTGTATTAATAGTTAATAAAATATGATTTTCTGGGTATAGTTTGAGTACTGGGAGTGTTAATTATTTTATTGTGCGTACATTATACGTATCTTATGCGTTATATATGGGTATAATATGCGTTCACTATGCGTGTTCTGTGTGTGCTCTCTGCGTCAACATTGTGTATTTTTTAAAATATAAAAATACAAAAAAAAGATCATTTAATGACTATGTATAATATAAAAAATATAAGAACAAATTAAAATAACATTTATAACAAATACAATTTTACAAGAGAACCTAATGTACATCTTCAACAAGACAACAACATCAACTTTCCTACAGGAATTATGATTGATGTATTGTCCAATATAAATCATCTTGACAACCAAGCCTTCCCTTCATCACTGCGATACTTATCCTCCTCCCATGTTCCTGATGCCAATAATTTGTTAACATAAACCTGGTCACGATAGAGATGTTTATGTTTACAAGTTATTGGCATCAATTTCATGGGAGGAGGATAAGTATCGTAGTAATGAATGGAATGCTTGGTTGTCAAAGATGATTTATATTGGACAATACATCAATCATTCTATTAAAAATATTAAACCAAAATAATTACAAGAGAAATAATGCAGGCATAACAGAAGGTAAGGCGTAATAAAATCAAACCTTCTATCAAGCCTGCATTACTTATGTTTGAAAAAACCATGCGTTACCATAAGGCAAGCGTTCCCGTATTTTATAGTGAAAAATTTAATGTTGAGCAATAGTAAGTAATAAATTGTAAATAATGGCTCATAAAAATTCAACCCACCCTCACAACCATATCTGCCACCCGTCAGTCCACAACTAACGAAAATTATTATTCATGTCACGGCCCTTCAGTCCATACTCCATACTAAATTTAAGTAACAAAAAACCTTTAATAGAATGTGTGTTTTATGCGTACTATATGCGTAATTTGTGCTTTTTTTGTGCGTGTATTATGCGTATTTTGTGCGTTCGTTGTGCGTATTATTTAATAAATGTTTCAAAATCATTTATAATTTTTTTTTGCTTTAAAACAAATAAGAAATTAAAACACTAATATTTGAATGCAATTGCTAAACACAATCTTTCAAACATTATATTCCTTATTTCTCTTCCTTAATTACAATCCAACAAGTGCCATAAATCCTTTGTACTTGTTCAAGTATCATATTCAAGATTAGAAAATGAAATCATAAAAATCCAATAAGAGGCATAAATATTATATTCCTTATTTCTTCATCATTTTAATGTAAAGTAACTTACAAACAAAGATATTTATTAATTAAAATATTTAATATAATTTTATAAATAAAATTTACTGCTTATGTGTGCGTGTGTCATGCGTGCGTTATGCGTACTATATGCGTTCGTAATGCGTCATTTGTGCATTCGTAATGCGTATTTTATGAGTTTGTTGTGCACTATTAATATATGCGTATTATTTTTACTCAAATCAATGTAAATAACATTTATACACAGATAAACATTTATACACAGAATCAGAATGAAAAATATTTATACACAGAAACATTTATACATAAAAACATTTATACACAGAATGAAAAACTGTTATTTTGGCAACGTTTTACAAAATATTTCATATGCAAGTTCTGCCCTATACTTTGACATGTCTCCTTGCCAATTTGTACTATCAGTCTAATCAGTGTTGCCTTCAAGACATATTCTTTCCATATATTTACAGACATACATTCCACAATCAAAAGAGTTCTCCTGTTTTGGTATACCTTTAATGGTAGAAAGCTTTCATTTTCTGATATCACTATCAAACGCTCCTTTCGTGTCAGAATATAGGGCTTTAAGTTGAAATATACGTAGAGCAAGGATTAGTTTTATAAATTTTTTAAAAATTTAAGAGTTCATATTCATCTAAGTATTAACAGACTAACACTTACGATTTTTGGAACAACAAGCCTATGCTCTTTGACGCGGTGGTCCAATGAGTCATAAAATTTCCACTTGTGTTCTTTCAGCAAACCAACCAGAAGGGTAATGTGATTGGAATCAATGATTGGTTGTAATAAAATGTTGTTTGAAGTAACAGAAAGCTCGGTTATATGGTCGATTTGCAATTTGGATAATTTTTCCCTTCCTTTGTTATTCTGCAAGTGCAAGTAGTAAATGTAAGAACTAAGAATGGATACTAAGTTACTAATCCAATAGTTAAACTGATAAATTGAATACTAAGTTACTAACCCAATAGATTGGAAAGATGTATAGAAATTTATGGTACTTGTCTGGCATAAGATTACACTTCTCATCTAAGAGATTGGCAAAAATATCTAAATGTTCATTGCCTAAATAACTGTCGCTTAATAACTCATCAGTCTCAGATCTGGAAATAAGAATGTTAATAACAAACAAGATACTATCATCCCTGCAAAAAAAAAAAAAAAATAAATACGCATTTCATACGCATATCACACGCATATAACACGCATAACACACGCATATCATACGCATACCACACGCATATCACAAGCATAACACACGCATATCATACGCATACCACACGCATATCATACGCATACAGATCTACAAACAAAAATAAAGTTGTAATTTTTTACCTTTTAGAGAACTTTTTCAAACATTCTAGCACAAAATTTCTCTTCTCAGAAATCAAACACAGAAGACCTCTGTAATTTTCTATTTCAACTGCATGAACATAAGTTACAGGTTTTATTTGAATGTTATATACTGGTATTGGTTCATTTAGATTTATATATTGAATAAGTTGCATTTTTGCTGGGACTGGCTCATTTTTTGGGATTGGATCTTTTGGTGAGATTGACTCATTTGGTTCATTGAGGCTGTGGGGTGGGATATCTGATCTCTGTCTCTTATTGGAAGATGAAGAGTAGCTAACAGATCTTTTCTGAGAAACTTCTTTGCTCTGATCAATGTAATTATTGAGCTTGACCTCAATAACTCCAACTCTCTCAGTAAGATCTTCAAACTTTGTGCTCAGCCTGTCTTCAAATTCTCGAAAAAGTTTTGTGCATGTTTCTTGGCAGGATTTCATTATTGTTTCTTGTAGAGACTGAAGTGCTTCAGTAGAAAAACTTAAATGTGATTGCTGAGGAGATTGGTGGGGGTCTTGCTGAGTAGGTGGGGTATGATGGGGAGATCGGGGGGGTTGTTTTGATGGGTGGATATGTCATGAGGGGAATCAGGGGATGTAGGGCTGTCTGGTGGATATTTCTCAACATTAACCATATCCATTTCAGCCTGGGAAACTGCTTGTAGGACATTACAAATCTGACTTTTCCTTATATTAGCAAATAAGTTAGTGATCACCTCTATAGTATATACAATATCATCGGCCCATCGAAGAAAACGGGGCCTTTTGTCAGCATACATAAGAGCATGAATAGTAGTATGCTCCAGGAACTAAATCTGTATAAGATGAAAGAAAATTTTAGCACTCACATTGAGCCAATAAAATTTTGAATGAATTTAGCAGTTAGCACTTAGCACTCACAATTAGCAGAAGTATAAAACCGTTGATGTAACCTGCTGGCTTCTTATTTGAAATCTTGGAGGATGCCTTATTAAACTCTCCAACTAAAAACTCCCTAATTGAACTAGCCCAGTTTATTGACAAAAAATCATCTGGATTATTTGCTATTCTTTGAATCAACCGGGGGGTTTTGTAGTTGTTAAGTTGAAAAAGTAAATTTGAACGTAAATACATGATAAACGTTCTTAACATAGTCTCCGGGAGGGTTTTCTTATTCAACTCCATCATGTCATTCCTTATTTTCGTTGATGTAACTGAAGTATGTGCTAAGGAATGCCAGGATATTTCTTCTCCTTTATTTGGCAGACCAGTAAGAAGGGCCACTTCATCAGCAGTGAAAGGAATGGGTTGACCTTTTATAACAAAGCATTATTTTGAAATGTCCCACATTGAGATCAGCTCATAAATAAGAGGGACATTTTGCTCAAACCCAGGAAATTCCAAAAACTGTATCATCTTTAAATGTTTCAATGTGTCCTTGACTTAAGGAGTAATTTACTGAGCAAAGTTATCACAGATTGTTCGGAACGAAGAAACATAACATCTATAGGTAATTGGACGAACATATATCTGAAAATTGTAAAAAATTATAGATTAAAAATAAGTAAATGAGATACGCACAAAAAACCAAGGTTGTGAAAACCGGACCGGGCAACGAACCGGTAGAGAGAGCGAGCGGTTCACGGTTCGACCGGTCGAACCGGGGTCGAACCAGATGACGTAATAAATACAATTTAGATGATATAAAAATCATATAATAATATAACTTTTTAATTAAAAAAAATTAATTCACACATTACTAATATCTTATATAATTTTAAATTTAAATATATTCAATTTTTAAATTTAATTTAAATTTAACAAAAAATTAACTTACAAATGAATTAATAAGTTTAATATAAATAATCCTTAATTTGTGTTATATATTTATAATTTATATATTAGATTCATATTATTATTTTACATTTATAAATTATTGAGGTTAAATTAAATCATTTATTATAAATAATAAATAAATTAATTAATATTTATGGTACATAAAAAATAAATGATGAATATAATTTATTTAATATTATTAATTAAAAATAAATATTATTTCATCATAAAAATATTATTTAAAAAATTTATTTTAAAATGAATAGTGTATGTTGCAAACTTAAAAGTTAAGAAGAAAGACATAGGAACTTTAGATTTTTTAGTCTCACATCACTTGGGAGACTTTCCCTTGGTGAAGCTTTTACTATATATTGGCTTTTGAGTTAGAAAGTAGTAGTACTAGACTTTCCCTTCATGAAATGCTTGTTTGAAAATTTTTAATTTAAAATAAAGCATTTTAAATTTGAAATTTAATTACAAATATTTTTTAATTAATATTTCAAAATAAGTTATTTAAAATTTAAATATTAAAAAATATAAAACTTGAACCGGCCAGTTCAAGAGAATCGTGACCGGTTCGCCGGTTCACCGGTTGAACCGGCGGTTTTGGACAAAATCGGCCGGTTTGAAGATAAGCCGGTTTTCAGGTTAAACCGAACCGGCCTTTGGACTGGTTCACAGTTGAACCGGTCGGATCGGCCGGTCCGGTCCGGTTTTTAAAGCATTGCAAAAAACGCACAACATACGCAGACTATAAGCAATGGTAACGCACAGTGTACGCATACTACACGCATATATTACGCACTTCATACGCACAGTGCAGGAAACATACAACAAATTGTACGCATGCATAAAGTACGCAAAATATAAGCATGGAGTAAGCAATGTGAACGCATAGTGTACGCACAAAAGACGCATTGCGTACGCACAGCCTACGCATATTTACTCGATGTTTAAAATTTGGTTAGGTTTTATGTTTCAAATTTCAACATAAATTTATCATAAACCCTGAATATAAAGAAAACACGATGGCATCACAGTATCAAACATTTAAAAAGTTCGGAGAAGCCATGCATACGTATAGAATAAGCATAAAATCGGAGAGCCTTGAGCGCCAACGCATAGCATAACCATAAAATACGCATTACAAAATAGAAAACATAGCATTAAGTTACTTTTTTCTTTGGGGGTGACGTCATATTTAGAAGAAACTGAGTGAAGAATGCTTGAAATTCCTCCGGGTGAATGCTTGAAAGTTTGAAATTTTACTGTAACTTGAAAATCAAAACGTCGACTCCGCCATTCGACCTTTACAAGGGTTTAAATGTTGATGCCACGTCGACATTTCACTAGGCGCGCCACGTCGGTAACTGGGGGTCCGAACTGAAAAAAAAAATTTAGGTTAAGTTTTAAAAAGGCGTCGCCTTAAATAAATGAGGCCTGGCGCGCCTTATGATGCGCCTCAGTAAACTTGAGGCGTAAGCCTCATAAACTAAACTTATTGCGTAGGCTTTGAGGCTTAATTGGACGAAATTGCGTTGCGGCGCGCTTTTTATTGCGCAATTTTAAACGTTGATACAATTATGAAAATGAGAGAGTGCTTTCAAAATCCATAAGTGTTAGCTTGCATTGTTTCCACATTCTTCATGGAGGGTTGGATGGTCATTTTGTCTAGCATTTTCAATTAAATTCTCACCATTCAAAAAAAAAAAAACTATTCAGTTCATCAAATATTTATCATGTTTTGCCTTTGATGGGTGCAACATAATGAAGGCAAACATTATGTTCTAAACAAATTCAAATAAGCTTCTAACACAAGCTAAGATAACTTTTATCAAGTTATTTTTCATGTATATAAGCAAAACCTAAACTAGAAAATCATAAACTAATAAATTAAGATAACATAAAATAGTAACTACTGAGTAACATTGAAATAGATGAAATAAAATCGAAACTCAAAAGCTTAATGAATAGAATCAATTGATACAAATTTTTTTTTACTTGCTGGTGAGGAAATCTCATACTTTTGATTATGTCGCATGAGATATGGTTGTGAAGGAGGCTGAGTATTGACTAAGGTTAGAGGAGATGCCAGGGAATACGAATAGCTCCGGCGAGGCCTTCGTCTCAGGCAGTGGGTCATGAATGGATGTTTGATTAGGGACGGGGTCGGGAACGGGAACGAGAGAAGATAAATAGCGAGTAGGATTTAGTAATTACTATTTAGGATTTAAGAAATAAATTGTATAATTATGACCGTTTGATTTGAAATCAACGACTCGTAATTCATTATTTTAAAACCATGCAGTTCTATACGAACTATTCCTATCTGCCCGTTGAGCAATCGAACTGTGGTTCCGCTACGGTCACGCGCGGTTTCATTTGATTGTGGTTTTCACATTTGTTGGATTTGGTTGTCCGACTGGTTCCCGGTTGAATCGTCGGTCTTATTTTTAAAACCTCGGAAAATAATTGGGGTATGAATTCAGTGTATACTTTCTAGAATTAAGATATATAGTTAAAATGGGCAAATGCCTTTAGAGAATTTATGTTTAGAAAATATTATGGGGATTTAAAGGCTGTTTTAATATATCAATTAAAAAAAAGACAATGATTAGATGTTAGGATTTGAACAATATTAGGTTAACACTTAGGGATGATTATGAATGAACAGAGAATGCTGATGATGGTTCGTTCTGCGCTGGCTGGACTGTACTATACTAGTGGAAACAAAACTATGCCTTTTCTTTGAATCGGGAACTACTTTATACGAAATAACTACTAATCTATAAAATTTTTAGACTCTTAGCAATATTTTCTTTTTCTGAATATATTTTTACGGATAATGCTTGTTGGAGCCTGAAACATAGAAGAAAAAGTTTTCGGTTCCAATATTTAATTTGGTGCCTAAATTCTTTAAACAATTACAGAAGCTTTTTGTCTTATTTCTTGCAACTTCTGGTAGAATACAATGCAGAAGGATTCACAAGCTAATCCACATGGTATAATTCATAGCACTAACTCTTTATGCGGGCTTGCTACTATACCTGTTGCATGGAAACTTTATTAGAATGCAATAACTAGACAATGCCAAAGCTCTCATATTAGCATCATTTTCCAACTTACAGCTTTTTTATATGAAACATGTTAGCTGTAGAATTTCTTCCAGTTTTTTCAAATACGATGATGTCAGCATGCCACAGAGGGAACTCATAGAAATAAAGTCTGAATACTTTAGTAGTATAAAAATAAATTGGTCTTACTTTTGCATGCAGCTTAGAAAGCGTTTAGGACTAAGGATTCACAACCTAGATCAAATCGTATAAATCCTAAAGGCTCTATGCAGGTATTTGATATGCGAGTCACAAGGAAACTTCATCTGCAAAACTAGTAATTCAAGCTATTGTTAGCATTATTTTATTTTTAAATTTATAGTTTTTTTATTCGAAGCTTGTTATTATTGAATTTTAACTGTTTTGAACTATATGTTGTTCTTGGCCTATTGAAGAGAGAATCATTAAAATAAAAAGTTGAATTTATTTTAAGGATAAAAACAAATCCCTTTTAGTTTATCTTGGTCTAGTCCATTTTTATATACCAAAAACACACATGATTTTTTTCAGGTGAAAGTTTATGTAAATGAGGACAGTACAAAAGACTCGATGCTAATTTTGCAAGCAGGAGGGGATAATTGTAGCCTTGACTTTAAGAACATAATCCCCAATTCCATAAGAAAGAGTGAAACATTGAGCATGTCTAGATTCCTCAGCACATCTACAGGCTTTGCACTTGTGTGCATCTTCCTTGCTTTAGCTGTGGTCATAGGTGTTGCCTGGTTATGTATTAGGTTTCATCCTTTGCTACTACGAAAAGCTGGCCCCAAATACCACAAGTTAGAGGTGGGATTACCAGTTTCAACTGGAGGAAAGAAAGAAGCTAATGATGGTGATGATAACTGGGATAACAGCTGGGGAAATGCATGGGATGAAGAAGAAGCGCCAATGACACCCTCAAAGACTATTTCAAATCCATCACTGAAGGGTCTAGCCTCACGGAGATTTAACAAAGATGGTTGGAAAGACTAGCGAGCAGCCATGAAATCACTAGGAGCATGAAGGGAAATTTTTTTTTTTTTTCTGAATTCATTATCCTTATATTAAATTGTTTATAATTGGGCTGTTTAATTATTTATAAAACAGGCACAAGATCAACCTCAAAGACATCTTCATTGATTTTATTTGTGAAGTCAATCAAACTTAGTGCAGTGTGATCTTAATCATATGCTGAGTGTAATGCTTGTCCCTAAGATTATTCTTTGTTGTAGCTTTCTTTATGTTTACAACTGTCTACGGCTCCATTGATTAATCACTGAAAGCTATATTTATAGATATATAAAAAAAGCATGCTAAAAAAAGCTCATCAACTTAGGTAGTGATGTGAAATTTCAATTGCAAGCTTAAGAAAAAAACATTTTTGATGGAACTTGCTGCACTTGATAAATCTCCACTGCACTGTTTAACTTCCAAAATTTTTGCATCGGTCCAAATATCTTATTTAGGTACAGTAAATAAAGTTTTATCTTGATTATCTAAAAGATTTCTATGCCAAAACATTGCATCGTCAATCGTCATGGATGAAATTTTTATTTATTTCGTTTTAGAATTACAGATTGCCTGATTAATTCCTATGTTTCTTGTGCATTTATCTAATTTTTTCACGCTTCTAAAACGAGCAAAAATGCATGAAAGGTTTGATCTGTACTCGGGAAAAATGTTTCGAAAATGATATTAATCAGGCTCTTAGCGTAGAGAAATTATTACATTCGGAGTCGGGATGTAGCTCACGTATATAATGAGATTGTGTCACATTAAGAGCCTTAAATTATCTATTCTTCTTCGATATTTACGAATGCTTAGATCTCTCCTCCACGTCCCTATCCTCCAACAGGTCGCGGAAGGAGGAGCTTTAAGAAGGCATGCATATGAAAATTTTAGCTTCATCTCACAATAGTGAAAATAAAAAAATGCATGTCTGATGCCTTGTCTTTTTTTTTTTTCATGTTGATGCTTGTCTTTGTGGCACTCCTAGACATCTAAATCTGAAAACTCTCTTTTCTCTCTTAAATTCCCTAAATCCTCTCTATTTTAGTCAAATATATTAGGAAAAGGAGATTTAAGCTTTTTAGTTAATGGGATTAGATATTTAGGATTAAAATAATAATATATAATTATATAATTTAATTAATTTTTTATATAAATTTCTTGAGACTTAAAAATTATAAAAAAAATAAGAATTTTTACATACATAACACCTAAATTTATTGAAAATGCATATTTAACATCTAAACTTCTATATTTATTAATATATCACCTAAAATCCTCCTTTCCTTCTATTCTACCACTTCATCTAAGCGATGACATACTTGTATTCACTATGAAAGGATGTCATTGATGGGGAAGATAGTCATTGATAGTGATTTTTGAAGGAAGGTTTAAATGGAATGTTAAAATTGATTAAAAGATGAATTTTATGTGGTATATTAGTAAATATATAAGTTTAGATGTTAAATATGTATTTTCAATAGTTTTAGTTGTTAGGTATGTAAAAATCCCAAAAAATATTCATAAATTAGCTTATTTATTTAAAAAATACTCGTGAAATTGATTTACAAAATAAATACCTGATAGTCCTGAAGTCTTCATTCGTATCGATGTGTCAATTTCTTAAGGATTTGCACTAGTGTCAAAAAAAATACATAAAAATATTAAAATTAAAACAATAATATATACCTTATACAGAAGCCGATTTTCAAATTTGACTTATAATGACTCAAAAAATCTCTTTGCATAAAAATACAGGCTATTACAATCTTCTCACCTTAAAAAAAATTACCCTTGAATACATTTGAGTCATTAATATAATTTTATATTGATAATTGATTATATTATATAATTATATATTAATATTATATTAATATTTTATTAGAAAATATCCTAAATCACTAACAAAATCATTAAAAGCCTTTTGAAATCAAAAATTCCCTATTCATCTTCGGCTAACAGAGAAATGGATTGCAAAAATGAGAGAAAGAAAAAGAAAACTAAATTTTGGAGGCCGTTGAGCGATTTTTGCGAGTTAGCTATGTTATAAAATTTGCTTGTCTCACTTTAATGATCCTTTACTCGGTTTTTTATTTCAATGAATTTATATTTTTTTATATTTTTATCACAATTATATTTTCGTTATCGAAAAACAAAGATAATTTTTTATTGATAAAATTTTCACTAGAAAAGTTTTGTGATTGATCTCATTAATATGAGCATTTTGATAGGAATATTAATAAGTGTATATAATATTATGTTTTATATGTTAAATTGCATGTGAAACCGTTTTATTTTAGTTGTGTTTGTATAGGAAAATATAGGAAATGTGCAAAATTTTCAAGTATAGTATAGTGCCACGGCGTTAGACACTACACCACCGCGGCACCATATATCATTGAAACCACTGAAGCACCCAATATAGACGTGAAGGCGCCCTGTCTCTATTTATAGACATGAAGGCACCACAACGTCGAAGGAGTCAACGCTATAAAGCACAGTTTCTGTCTGCAAAGCACCGCAACATCAATTTCTAGCACCGACAAACCAAGGGAAGTGCCGCGTGGATGTCATAGCTCTCAACCGTCAACAGTGCTTCAACGCTACATTTGTAACCAGTCGGAACATGATCTGCCAACAGAGACAATTATTCACTAAATATCGAGTCCACGTCAGCAAGCGCCACAACAGAGTAAATCCTTTAGTGATGTAGCGTTAGTTCATTTTAAGGGCGCCGTGGCGTAAATGTCTTGAGCTCCGTAGTCCCAAAATCTATTTTCTATGTTTATCTTTAAATAGCCCATTTACTATATTAGTATGTATGTCAGCCAATAAGTTAATTTCAATCTTCATAGTGCTTCTCTGTAATTTTCTTAGGAGTGACAACTAAGAGAATGCAGGGTGCACTATATTCACTTCATAAGAGTGTTTGGTTAATATTTGTGGAAGCAATTCTATAAATTCAAGGAGTGTAGAGGAAACGTTGAACTCATCTGGTGATATCTTTTTTTTTTTTGTACTTTCTTTCTTTTGTGTAATTAATGAAAATGAGTTTGTTTCACTTGTTCTTCGTATATGTATAAATTCTCTAATTTTGGAATGATGGTGAAAATAGAAAATAGGGTACTACTAAATTTTATTCATCAATATATCAGGTCTTCATTTAATGCACATAATGTACATAAGTACATTGGTGTTGTTAATATCATGTGTAATGTGGAGCCTAAAAATAGAAAAAACATGCACAACTAGGTATATTAGATTGATATGATTCACGCATAGCCATAGTGATTGACATATACCATTTATACATATGAACTGTAATTATGAGATGTTAACTGTACATGTTTTACTTACTCTTCTAAGATTTTCATAGGATGATAGACTATGTGAGTTTAGAGTAATATTGAGGTTTGAAGGGTTTAATATGTCTTTTCTCTCTACATGCTTGACTTAGCGGTCGGTGATGCATATTATCTGAATAGCATCAATATAAAAAAGAATTATTATGAAATATATTATATTTATATTCTATCAATTCTAAATATTTTATTCGAATAATGTTTCATTTTATATTTTTTTTATTGATTCTAAATTAAGTGATTGAATCATCACCAAAATTTATTTTTATTGAGTAGGATAATGTTGTAATTGTAGTATACATTACTAATATTTGAAAGTAAATATTCTTCCTCATAGGATCAATACTCTACTCTATCACTATATTACTCAATTCAGCATGTATTCTTACGTATATTAAGTAAATTTTTTATATTTTTTATATCAAAGAAAACTTAAGCATTATTTAGGGATTAATATAACCTTAAATCATTTTCATAATTCTTTAGGTTACTCAAGTGCCCTCATAAAGTTTTTAGCGCCATTGTTAAGGAAGATTTTATTTTATTTGTAATTTTATTATATTGTTGAATCAATTACATAATTAATCATACTTTATTCTTTTTATTTTTAATTTTATTTTACTGATTACATAATTATGGCTAAATGCTTAGAAGTCATATAGAAGGAAGCCATTGCCATACTTTAATTTGAAAATTGAGAGTATCCTTTCAAAAATTAGAACCAAATTTTTTTTGAAAATGGTTGACTCTGTTTAAGACTTAGATCATTCAAGACCTCTTAAGGATTTTGCAAATTCTATGGTAGAGGAAATTTATCAGAGCATAAATAGACATGCCATCCAAAATATTAATTTTGAATTTCAACTTGCAATCATTCAAATGGTACGTAATTTTCAGTTTGAGAAACTCCCTTTGAAGATCCTAACATATATGTAGCAAATTTCTTAGAAATTTATGCAACATTTAAGTAATTGCAATTATTTAGATAATATAAAATTCTTGGTTGTGTCCATATTAATGCGAGTATGAGCTATCGATCAATATGTCAATCTATTTAATATACTATCAACCAGTTTAATATATTATACTATCAACCAGTTTAATATATTATCAGGTAAATATCATGATGAGTATAATTAAGAAAAGTAAGGTATAACATACAACTTTAATTTGGCTTTTTCTTCTATATATTAGTTATCTATCATAATATCAATCTATCAATCTCATTTTATCTTTCATTTATTTATATTAATCATTTATTTTTATAAGTGATTTTCAAAAATCATTTAAGAGTAGTCACCTTCTATGCATCGATGTAATTAGTCACTCGGTTACAGACTACAACTAGGATTACATCTCTAATCTTTTATTTAAAAGAAATTCTGTCGGCCTATACTCCTACGTATGGGATTATATTTTAAGAACCAGCCCATATTCATTATAGTGTCAATAGCCAGTCTTTCTTACTTACATACAAATTCTATATTGTTTTAAACAATATAAGCCAATATAATGTATGAAATGCAGAAATATATAAATATAATAAAATCTAACAAACTTCCATACTATGCATTTACTTCAAAAAATTATAACTTCCAATTTAACTAGTGAAAAATTAATATATTTAGAACAAAATGTTCATATTAATGACATCTATCACAGACAAAATGTTATGGATACAAATTTTATCAATACAAATTATCTTCATTTTTTAGTAATAGAAATACAAATTTGATAAAAAATACTCAAAATATAATATTATTGAAATAAAATATAGGATAATAATTTCTTACAGCAAGACATGCAACCATCTCAGCAGGATCGAGTGGTAAAAATTACTTCAAGACCTTCAAATCCTCACTTATATTTTCTCCCTCACAATTCTCTCAAAATTTCTTTTACATCTCTCTACTATACGAATTGAAGAGATTAATAAAGGTTTTAATAGATCTTTTTAATGCTTTGTGATATTTTAGATTAGAATAATAATATAATATTATATAATTATATAATTTAATTTAATTTTTAGTATAAATTCATATAAATTTTGTAGGGGCTTCAAAAATTATAAAAAATAATTCCTAAATTAGTTTATTTTATTTAAAAAATATCAGTGAAATCGGTTTGTAAAACGGACATCTAACGGTCCCAAAATCTTCATTTGTACCGACATGTGTCAATTTCTTAAGAATTTGTACAAGAATCCAAAAATTACATAAAACTAATTATAATTAAAACACAAAGCTAATTATAATTAAAACATTATATATATATATATATATATATATATATATATATATATATATATATATATATATATATATATATATATATATATATATATATATATATATATATATATATATATATATATATATATATATATAATTTCAAATAAATTAATATAAATGATTTATTTTTCCCAATTGTTTCTTCTCTTTTAAATAATAATAGTAATAGTCTAAATCAAATATAATTTAGAAACCATCTTTAATATTGGAGTCAAATTATCAACCCTATGACCCCAATAAAATCATCAACTTAGTGCAACCTAGTTAATTACTAAGAGAATGACTAATTGTCACCTGATAATAGAGTATGATAATAAATTAAAATGCCAACACATTTGTCAACTGCTTTTTTGTGGCAAATATTTGAGAGTCTTAAGACTTTTCATCTTTGAAAATATAGTAACATATTTTATATTTATTTGGGTGTTATATATCATAAATTTCTTATATATTTACATATTTCATATCTAATTTTTATATCTATTTATATGACCTATTAATATTTAAGCACAGAAAAGAAATCATTAATACTAATTTATTTAAAAAGTAAATTTTCTTATAATTTGATATTAATTCTGCTTGTCCTTTCTATTCTGCTGACGCCGTGGGGGTTATAAGGCTTTTTGTCCCGGTTTGCTGTCGGGAAATGATCTGGCTGATAGTCCAGCCGGCGGGCGGATCTTCCGACCTTGATAAAATGATCGTTAATGTAAATGCAACAAGAGCGGCAACTGGTCCGTGGCTTACAAGTTGCAGAGTTTCAGGCTTTAGAGAGCGAGAAACCATGGATGGATAAACTCCGAATGGTCAGAAAATAGCTGAAGCATCGGGAGGAGAGGTCGGGATTTGGGCTCCGCTAAGTGCATTGACCTTTGAATCTTACTCGCCTGGCCTCTTCGACCGCGTCGACGCGCTCTTGGGAAATTGTTAAGAAGCTGATAAGCGGCTTTAAAATCGATCGCTCTTGCAGTCTTCCAGTCTTTCCAGGTTAGGTCAGTTTTGCCTTTGCTGAATCATCTATCTCATTGGATTCAAACACTTTGTTTTTATTTTTCTTCTTCAAGTTCTGTCTTCACTGAAGGGCTTAATATATGCTGATTTTGTAATTTTTTTTTTCAATGAAACAGTAATTAATGGCCATTCGAACTCCATTTCTAATCTAAAAAAAATATTTCGTATATATTCTTTCTCTTTTTTTTTTGAATTATTTAGAATGAATAACCTAATTTAAATAAATTAATTGCATAAAAAGTAAATATATTAAAATTATTAAATTAATATATTTGGAGATCAAAGTCTTAGAATTTAATGATTAATACAATGGGTTTATGAACAGTCCGATATTAATATTGACGTTGCATTATTCACAACCACGAAATTGAGGTTCGAAATAGTGGTCGGATGGAGTAGGCACCGGACTGCAAACGAGTGTATAGAGTTCGGTTGTAGATGACCTTAACATAGAGGATTTTAGCTGATTTCATTGATATCATGCTACTCTCCAAAGATATTTATATATAAAATGGATTATCAAATTGTGTAAAAGCTTTTGACTCAATTTGATAATCCATAAACTTGTTGATCATATCATATAATCCTTAACAAATGTCTAAGATTATCCATCCCTTCAAAATTAACTTTGCCCTCAAAGTGGAATCACATAAATAGAATAAATAAATCCAAGTGAAGAGTGATGAAGCAGAAGTATGAAGGCGACGACAACTAAGTATGTAAATGATTATAATACCATAGTTAGTTCCATAAAGCTGAAAAAGAAGGTGTTGTAGTATTATGAATGCGACAGCAGTGCAGTTGAACAATGTCAGCCAGTGCTCAAAGGAAGTGGAGGTGAATTATTCTTTTCACCATCCCTCAAGTTAATGGGCGGGACAAACATTAACTTGGTGCTAAGAGTTTGTAATATGGAGGACTGAAGAGACTTTGTAAAGATATCTACAACTTGATCGAGTGTACGTAAAGATATGTTGAATGGCATTGTGCTTGACTTGAATACTGTCACGAACAAAATGATGGTCGATCTCAATGTGTTTTGTACGGACATGAAAAATTGGATTGCTCGCTATGGACCTCGCTGAAATATTGTCACAAAAGATTGGTGTTGTGTCAAGAGGAATGCGAAAGTCTTTGCAAAGGCGACGAATCCAGATTAAATCGGCGGTGGCGGCTACAAGGGAACAATACTGCTTCTATCGACGATCTAGCAACGGTTGACTGTTTCTTGACAGACCATGTGATAAGAGCTTGACCCACGAAAATGCAGTAACTAGTTTTAGATTTGCTGTCAATGGAATCACTTGCCCAGTCTGAATATGAGAAGACTGTGAGATGCATAGTTGTCTTCAGGAGAAAGAAACCATAGTCCAATGTACCTTTTAGATAGCAAAGTATCATTTTGAGGAGGTGATAATGTAGAAGAAGGGGCTGGTGCATTTGTTGGTAGAGTTTGTTTACTACGAATGTAATGTTTGGTCTAGTGGACGATAGACATTGTAAAGAACCTACAAGCCGGCAGAATAGTATGGGCTAAGCAAATAGGAATTGTAGAGAGGGATCAATGGGTAATTTAGTTGGAAGAAGAGTGTGTAAGGGTTTGCAATTGGACATGGTAGCAGTGGAGAGAATTTCTTGGATGTAGGATTTTTGGGAGAGGTGGAAACCATTTGAGAGGTGGGTGATGTCAATGCCAAGGAATCAGCTAGGTTGGCGAGGTTGCGTATTTGAAATTTTAGTTGGAGGTTGTTGATTAGAGAGGAGATGAAGCTATAATTGTTGCTAGTGATGAGTATATCATCGACGTAGATTAGAATATAAATAGAGGTAGTATCTTTGTGTAGGAGAAGAAAGGATGGGTCGGCGGAGCTAACGGTAAAGTTTTGAGAAATGAGATAGGAGGATAAGGTTGCAAACCAAAGGCAAGGAGATTGTTTGAGTCTGTAGATGGCTTTGTGGAGAAGACAAACATGATGGGGATATTGGGGATCTTGAAATCCTTGAAGTTGGTTCGTATATATAGTTTCGTCAATTTTGCCATGGAGAAAGGCTTTGATAACATCAAACTGAAGTACTTGCCAATTGTGGTAGAGGGCAACAATGAGGAAGAAATGGATAGTAAGGAATTTAACTATCGGACTAAAAGTTTTGTGATAATTAACATAGTATTCTTATTTGTAGCCTTGGGAAACAAGGCTGACTTTTTGATGGGCTACAGAACCATCGGCAAGGCGTTTAGTTTTATAGATCCATTTGTAGCCAATAATTTATTGATTGGAAGGAGGAGGCACAAGAGACCAGGTGCCTTGAGCTTGAAAAGGATTGAATTTGGTGGACAAGGTATTATGCCACTCTAGAATTTTGCTTGCAGCAGTGTAGGAGGTGGGAGTAGACTGGATCATGTGATGGAGATAAAGAATAACACGAGGTTTGAGTGAACCGGTCTAGAGTCTAGTGACCATGGGATGATGAAATTGGTTAACTAGCAGAGTAGGGGATGTGTGCGAGGAATGAAGGGAGGAAGTTGAAGTGGAAATGGGGGAATCATATATATGTGGAGTGGCTTCTGAAGTGGTAGAAGAGATAGTTGGGAGAAGTGGGGTTTGTTGTGGGGAATGTTGTTATGAAGGTGACTATGTAGGATACGTTGGGTTGGTTATAGAAGGAGAAGTAACATGAGGAAAAGGAGGTATAGGCGGTGTAAATTGGGATAAGTTGTTGTCGAGGGGAGGTGGGGAAACAAAAGGAAACATGTTTTCATCAAAAGTAACATGATGAGAAACATGTATTTTTTCGGTAAGAGGATTATAACACTTGTAGCCTTTCTGGTGAAGGGTATATTCGAGGAAAATGCAAGGGGTGGAATGGGTTGCTAATTTGTTTGGAGTATAAGGGCAAAGCCATGGAAAGCAGCAGCAACCGAATTTGTGAAGATGGATGTATGAAGGCAGTAGGCTATAGAGAAGCTTGTATGGGGATTTAGTAGGGTTGTTTGAAGAGGGAAGGTGGTTGATGAGGTGGTAAATGGGCATCAATAAGTAGAGTGCGGTCTGTATCTACTAAGTGGCGATGTTTTCGTTTGGCCATGTCATTTTGTTATGGAGTGTGCGGGCAAGTATACTAGTGGGTGAAGAACGATTTTATGAGAGAAGAACGATTTTAGATTATGGTTGGGAATTTGCTTCCTCCAGCAGTATGAAAAGTCCGAATAGGTAAATTTAATTATTTTGCAATGAGGTTTTTGAGCTGTATAATGGTTTGAGTAACTTTGGATTTTTTTTAAAGAACGAATGTCCAGGAGTAGCATGTGTAATCATCAATCACGAGTAAGTAATAACAAAAGCCATCTTAATAAAAAATAGGAGAATGTCCCCAAATGTTGACATGCATTAATTCTAAAGGAAATCGAGGTACATGTTGAGAAGGAGAGAATGGGAGCCTGTGGCTTTTAGCTAGTTCACGAGAATTACAAAAACTAGAAGCAGGGTAAATACATAAGTTGGGAAAGGATTTAGATAAAGCAACAAAGACATGTGAGTTGGGATGTCCCAATCATCGTTGCCAATTAGTAACCAAAATGGAGTGAACGGTAGTTGCGACAGTAAGTATGAAGGCAGGAGATGGTTGGATTAGTAAGGTTAGAGGCCGTTATAGCAAGGACCACTGAGAAGTGTTCAATCCGTCGCCCGATCCTTAACATGAAAGCTAGAGTGGTCAAATGTAATGGAATAATGGTTATCATTGATAAGCTTAGAAATGGAAAGAAGACGATGGGTTAGTTGGGGAACATGTAGTAAAGGATTGAGAGTGAGCTTACGAGTAGGTTTGGGAAGTAAACCGTTTCTAAAATATTGTATGGGAAGGGGAGCACCGTTGCCAACTAGTACTTGATCCTTACCAGCATAAGGTTGTTGAAGTGGGAGTGGATCTGGCGTGAGGTGGGTAGTTGCTCCGCTATCCAAATACCAGTGTGCTAGATTAGAAGTAGTCAGGAGAGCAACGTTGTTGGAATGTCCATGCTTTCCACAAATCTGACAGTCACTATCAAATCTTGGTTGCCTAGTGGACCGATTGTTGCTAACTGGGGGCAATCGACCTCGTCCACGATTATTGCTAAAGCAACTTCTACCATGGCCAGGAGTGGAGACAAGAGTGAAAGTTGAATCCCTTGGATACAGAGCAGAAGAAAACGAAAGTTATTTGATAGCATTGGTAGTTTGATTAACCTCTTCACTGCGAAGTATGGAATATAAGACATCTAGGCTAATCGGATGCTAAGATGTTCTAATGAATGTTTTGAAGGATTGGTAAGAAGGAGGAAGGCCATTTAAGATGTAGATCATGATGTCTTCATTGTCTAAAGACCCCCTGACATCATTTATGTTGTCCACCAATGTTTTAACCAAAGCCAAATACTCATTCATGGATTTGTTTGCATAGATAACGAGTGTAGCTCATTTTTTAACTGAATGACTCGTGGCCAATTGGTAGAGAAGAATTAGTTTTCAAGTGCCTTCTAAATTGAAGTAGTGGTGTTAAGATTTAAGATGTATGGAAGAATAGAAGAAGATATGGTGGAAAATAAGGCAACTGAAAGGTTTTGGTCCACTATAGTCCAAGAAGAGAATTGAGGGTTGAGTGTAAGTTGGTCGGTGGCGGTAAGAAGATGCTTGGGTGGACAAGGCAGCGTACCATTAAGGTAGCCAGAAAAGTTGTTGGCGGCAAAAAGATTTTGAATGGTGGAGCGCCAAGTGGAATTGTAAGGAGCTGAACATTGATAACATTTCTGATGTTAGAGAAAAGAAACTTAAGGGTAGGAGGGATCAAGACATCTATGGTGGTTTGTGTGTCGTTCGCCAACGCTTGTGGTGTGGACAGGGCTAAGGCAGCGGTTGAGTCTCCCATTGTCGTCGAGAAGGAGAGCTGTTAGGCAAACGGCTCTGATACCATGATGAAGAAGAAGGAATGATCCTCACGGATCATTTAATTAAACATGCGGAACACATTGAACAAGAAAACAAAACTTGGCTAGTGAATAAATACACATAAGCAGCTAAGTATGTAAATGAATATACTACCCTATTTAGTTAAATAAAGCTAAAAAAGAAGGTGTTGTAGTAGTAGGTGGCGGCCGTGCCATTGAAGAATGTCAGCTAGTGCTCAAAGGAAGTGGAGGTGAGTTATTTTTTTCAAGGAGCTCATATAAAATTTTGTAATGATTACAATATGATTAGGTTTGTCTTAGCCATATATGATATATCTTCTAAATAATTAAAGAAAATATAAACTCTGGTGGTAGAATTAGTGAGGATATTTGCATCACCAGATGAATCAAGCAAGGAGCTTGAGCAATTTCTTATATTGTAGATTGAACCATTACAGTAAGAGAGGATGCACCAATGTCTGTTTGAATCATGCAAGGAGCCCAAGCAAGTGCTTGCTATTTGTTAAGAATTTGAATGTAATGTAAGGCATCTGCAATTCATTGACGAATTAAAGAGCGATGTGAAATGGCTTGAATTTTAATAATGAGATTGAGTTGTGGGAGTTATTCTATAGTTAATTGGAATGTCAAAATTGAATTTGATTTAAACTTTGACCCTAATCAATCATTAATTGATATACCACATAATTTCCTAGGCATAACTCTTATCAACATCCATTTCTTACCTCATAATTAATTGAGTTTTTGTGGTGAACTCTTAAATCATTTGGAGTGGGCCAGATATGAGATTTGGTTAGATGACAAGATCTGAATCATTTGGAGCAGCCCCATTTATTCCTTTTACCATACTAAAAACTCTTAAAAGGAGCATCAAAGCTAAATCTTGGGTCACTTCTAATCTTCTCAAGTTGGATGTTGAGAATCTCACCCTTGCTTAAAACCATTACATTTTCAAATCCATAACAATCCTACTGATTTTGATCTCAATGCAGCTTTAAAAGCTATTAACATTTAGCTAGCGGATTGCAATTCTACTTGGTCTAACTATATAACTCAAAGAGCTAAAACTACTTGGCTTTCTTGCAGGGAGGATGATTTAAAGTTTCTTTATTCTAGAATTAATGTTAGACGTAATACCAACCTTATTAAATCTATTGCTACTTCTGATGGATTTATTACTGATCCCAAAAACATTTGTGATGCTGTCATACAACACTTCATGAACCTTTTTAATTATTGTATTCCTCTTATACCTGACTCTAGCTCGATCCCAACTGGAGGAGAGATCCATTCTTCACTTCTCCCAGCTTTGTTTGTGCCTGTTACGGTGGAAGAAATTAAGGCTATTGTTTTTTCTTCCCCTTCAACTTCTACCCTTGGCCCTGACGGGTTCACTTTTGACTTTTATAAAGCTACTTGGAACATCATTGGCAAACATCTTTGCGATGCAATGTGGTCTTAATTTTCTTCTTCCTCAATGCCTAAGCAAGCCAAAGCAAGTGTAATTACCTTGATTCCCAAAAGGCCACATGTTGCTACCATCTAGGATTATAGACCAATATCCCTTTGCAACACTTCCTATAAGATTGTAGCTAAGATTCTTTCCAACAGGTTGAAAGAGATAATGCCCTTTATTGTTCATTCTAGCCAAGCCAGATTCATCAAAAATAGATATATATCTGATAATATCATCATGGCTTCTGAGCTCCTTGGGGAATTCAACATCAAGGCTAGGAACAAATTATGTGCTAAATTTGATATTCACAAAGCTTTCGACACAGTCTTTAGAAAGGTTTTCCTCCCAACTTCATTTCTTGGATAAAAGGCTGCATTACTGATGTTCAATTTTCCATCTCTATTAGAGACAATTTGAAAGGTTTTTTTTAACTCATCTTCAGGTCTTAGACAAGGATGTCTACTTTCACCTTACCTCTTCAATATTGTAATGGATGGACTCTCTTATTTGTTTAAGGAAGCAATTACTAACAATCTCATCCAAGACCTCTCAGTGAGTTTTACACCTGCTTTATGTTGATGACCTACTTGTATTTGATAATGTGACCATTGAAAATGCTCATGCTCTTAAGGAGTGCTTTTTCAGGTTTACAAATTAACTATGAGAAAATTTCTATTATTTTATTTAAAAAAGTAACTATGGCAACTGCTATTGGTAATATTCTGAATGTCCCTCATTCTCAAAAGCCTACTAAATACCTTGGCCTCCCTATTCATTATAATAAATTGCACAACTCGGATTTCCAACCACTTTTGCAAAAGCTGTATTGTTCCTTAGATGGTTGGAAAGCTAAAACTCTCTTTTTCGCTGGGAGAATAAAATATCTGAAGTTCACTATTTTTTATTCTTTGGCCTATTAGATTAGAGGGGTTATTATCTCCAAAGCGTGTTGTAAAACCATTAACAAGATTTGCTCTAGATTCCTTTTCTATGGAGACATCAATAAGAGGAAACTTCACATGGTAGCTTGGAAGGAAACCTGCATACCTAAGCAATTCGACGGGATTGACATTCCTTCCATTGCTACCATTTATCATGTCTTTGACAGCTCTTTGATCTAGCAATTTTTTAATACTGACACTTTTTTTCAGTTGTGGAGGGCTAAATACATATCCTTTTGGAATTCTTCTTCCCGCAACTCTGTTTTCTAGAAATTCATTTGTGGTGTGGCCAAGAAAGTGCAACATAGTTTAAGTTTCAAAGTGTTGAGCAATTCCAATCTTTCTCTAATGTGGGATCTTTGGTGCTATGGGAGGTCTATTATGGAAATTTTATCTAAACACTCTATGGAATATGTTGGCCATAGCCTCTCTCTCTCTCTCTCTTTCAGGTCAATGATCTTATCCTTAATGGACAATGGAACTTCCCATCATTTATACCACATTCCATTACCTCTGTTATTTCTTCTGTGCCGATTTCTATGGGTGATATGGCTTATCAATGGCTTCCTTCTGATAAACTTATTTTCAGATATTTCATTTTACAAGCTTTTGCTGATCATCTTAAGGTTTATTGGCATAGATTTATTTGGCATAAACGTTTTGCTCTTCATTTTTCTGCTTGTGCTTGGCTGGCTTTTAAGCAGGGTTTGAAAGCTACATATGAGTTAAATCGGAGAGGAATTCTTGCTGCTAAGAATTGCATTTTATGTACCTCGGCTTAGGAAACTCATTCTTATCCTTTCTTTGAATGTGACTTCACTTTTGGTATCCTTAGGGATTTGATCCCACAGTCTAGTTCCTTGCTTTTGTGTCCCAACATCTTCCAAGCTTTCTCCTTTATTGAAGATATGGTGGTATGTAAGCAACTAAAATTTTTTTACTTTCTTCTCACTTATGGTGCCATTTATTTTTTTATGGAGAGCTAGGAACAATAGGTTATTTGGGAATTCCTATAACTACAAGATCACGATTACGAGGAAGATTAAGAGAGCTGTTCTTTTTAAATCATCAAAATAGAAGATTTTTAATTTATTTGAACATTTGCTACTTTGAGTTTTATTGTCTCTTTGATGGTATTATGGCATATGCTGTGTGAGATGATTCATGATTTCTAGATTTCGAGTTTTATTGTCCCTTTGATGTATCCCATGCAAACGGTCTTTTGAGGCAACCCGAAAATCATAGCTAGTTTTATGTGCCGCCCCCCAAGATGTCATTTTGGATGGACAATGATGAATGTTGGTGCTAACCAACTTCTTCTTGGACGATCTTTTTCTTGGTAACCAAGAGTGTTTGATACTCAATCTGCTTGCTGGTGGTTCACGTTTTGCTGAGCATTATGAGTCCTCATTGTTCTCTTTGTCCCTTTTGTAGTTTTTGTTAGTTGCATTTTCTTTTTACTACCCACGGCTATTAATTTTGTTTTTTATTTGGTCAATCATTTTAAGTTTATTTTTACACTCTTCACTTATAACCTTTTTACTTAATGAATGGGCTAACCCAAAATTTTCCAAAAAAAAAAAAAAAGAGATCTGGATGGTGTGGAAGAGGCAGATGGGATGTGAGATTTGGTGTTAGTGAGATGGATTGACAAAATCTGGATGATGTGGAGGAGGCAGATGGTACACACGATTCGGTGTCAGCTAGATCTGAGAGTTGGGTGGATGACAAAATCTAGATGTCTGGAGGACATGGATGGGTATGCATTTTGGTGTCGGTGAGATCTAAGAACTGGTGGGATGACGAGATTTGCAATCGCGGGTTTGAATGTATTGGTTGAGTCGCGGTATCATAGATATTACATTTTCGACGATGGAAAAGTCGGATCTAGTGCTGGGGCGAGTGATAGATCTAGTGTCGTACACTACAGGAAAATCACTTATTACCAGCGGAATTTTCCGGCGGCTTTCCGGCGGCCAGTTTTCCGGCGGCTTTCCGGCGAATTTCCGGCGGTTTTTGACGGATTATTCCCTACAGAATTTTCCGGCGGCTTTCCGACGGCTTACCGGCGGCTTTCCGACGGCTTACCGGCGGCTTTCTGACGGCCAGTTTTCCCCGCAAATTTTTGCGACGGCTAATTTCCAGCAAAATTATCCCTCGGAATTGTTCGGCGGCTTTCCGACAGATTACCAGCGGCTTTCCGACGGCTAATTTCCCCGCAAAATTTTGCGACTGCTAATTTCCCGCAAAATATTCCCGCGGAATTTTCCGGCGGCTTTCCGACGGATTACCGGCGGCTTTCCGACGGATTACCGGCGGCTTTCCGACGGATTACCGGCGGCTTTACTTAATTAGTTTATTTTAATTATCAATTAAAATAATAATTTTAAATAAATAATGTTTAATTATAATATTCAGGCTGTTTTAATATAAATAAAAAAAATACTTACATTTAACCATTTTGGCGAATCGGCGCATTGGTCAGGCATCGCGGCGCGGGTGAGGAGGTCTACGGTTCGAATCTCAGCGAAGACAGACGCGGGAGCGGGCGAGTTGGCGCACTCGGGCTCAGGCTGGCTAACGCGCGCGGACCGGCGCACTCGGGCTCGATCTGGTCCAGCGCGACCCGCGGTCTGGCGCGACAGCCGGAGCGCGCGCGCTGGCGTGCCGACGGGCGAGTTAGGGCACTCGGTCTGGTCCGTCTGAATTTTTTTAATTCAACCGGCGGTTTGTGTCCGCCGGCAAGCCGCCGGCATCATTTGCCGCCGGAAAAAGTCGTTAGAAATTATTTTCCTATGCCGTTTTTACCGGCGGCAAGAAAGCCGTCGGAAAACCGCCGGAAAATTAAAAAACCGCCGGAAACTGCTCAAATTCCGCCGGAAAAAGCCGCCGGAAATGTGTGATTTTCCTGTAGTGGTAGATCTCACGTGGTTTTCTGTGAGCTTGATACAATCATCGATGATAGTTTAGTGTCGGGGGCGAAGATCGAAGGACATGTTAGTGTCGGTTGTTGAATCTTGAGGATCAGAGATACAAACAGTTACAAGCAGCGCAAGGCTTCTGATGATGATCCATGAACTCGTGTGATCTCATTTAATAATTAAAATTTTAATATTTTATTTCTATCACCTATAGAAAATTTTAATATTAAATATATTATTTTAATATTTCATTCTAATCACTTATATCATATTATAAATTTTTATATTTAATTTTTTATACTCATATTTGATCTATGGATGATAAGCATAAAATATTCATATTTTAAATATTATATATCTAAATAACATTATATAAAGTTGTATGTATGTAAATCTTTTTTTACTTATTTTTTTTTTTTGGGAGCCAAGCATAACCCTTTATTGGGTACCCATACCCAAACCCACCCATGTATCCACCCATACCCAGGGTATGGGTTGGTATGGGTACGCTCATAACCTTGTGGGTGGGTATGGGTGGACACTCAACATCGGGGGGATAAATCGATTTACATTGCTAACAACCATATATCTTATATTACTGTAATCCTCACTACCTAGTGTGTAATACTTGTGATGCCCCAGGCATCCATAGTGAAAGGATTCGTCTGACAGTCTTGATCAACCATCACTCCTGCTCCCTTGCTCAGACCTGAAATTTTTAACCACATATAATGAGCTTAAATAGCACAGCAGGTCACCAAAGCCTACAACTGAAATCAAAGCACGGTACGGAAGCAATATGCATGCCAAATGGTCAAATCAAATCCATAACAATCAGTTGCACAAGATCAGTGAATCTATGCAGCGGATACGAAAATCAGTAATCAATGCGTGATCGATACAATTCACAATCATCGGTAAAAGAATCGATAAACAGTAGGAAGAAGTCCATAAAGCTCCATGAATCAGTACATACGATAAATAACGGAAGAATCCAATCAAATCAATAAATTCATCAAATACAATTGAAATCAATCAATGAAATAAAATCATATAAAAATCAATAAATCAATAATCACATGCTCGGTGTATCACATGTATCTTGTTCGGTGTATCACGTGCTATAAGATCAGTACAATGAATCAATGTATCAGTGGTATCGGTATCGATATCTGTATCCATGAATCAATACAATATCCATATCCATATCAGTATCAGTATTAATGTTCAGTGACATGCACCGTATGCCATATCAATAAAATCGTATAGTAACAGTAAACCCGTAAATCCGTTAAATCCATTCAATATCGATAAATCAATTCTATATCAATAAATCAATCGATCTCAATAAATTAGTAAATTCATTAAGAAATCATAAGAACAGTTCTGTATGCATGCAATACAATACAGTAGTCTTACTTAACAAGTACAATCACTGGCTATTAAGGCGTTTTTCAATGCTAGTATCGATGTTAGTAATCTGTTGGCTCAGTGAAAAGAGTCGTCACTCCTGCCCGTCAGCGCAGTAATCTCCTTATAACTCCCTTCAGTAATCACGTGATCAGTAGAGGATATCGTCAAACCCTTTTTAAAGGAAAGCATGTCGGCCCACCATCCTGTACAGGTATCATGTCTCCAACCAACGGTTCAACCAGTCTTTACTTGTCTTTTAGTAACATAACAGTTATATCCACATTCGTATGCATATTCAGTCATTTAAATCATCAATTCAAAAAATCAGAGGTTGTACGAGAAATCGGCGGCATAACGGCAGTATACAGAATTTACACAGAAATCACAGATTCAAAACTTTACCAAATTACCACAGAACATGTAAAACAACAATATAAGACTTTCATTGTACTGAAGCAATATTTTTCAACATCCTGACAATTTTCTATTCGATAAAAATCACACAGAACTCAAAATGACCGGTAGAAACTTTACAGAAAATACTCAAATCGTGCAGAAATATCATATCAGAAACATATCAAAAGTTGCGCGGTAAAACTTTCGTCAATACAAAATTATACACGTTTTTCGGTAACGGAAACACAAATCTGAGCACAGAAATACCAAAACTCGAAATCTTCGAAAACAGAAATAGGATTCGGAGTCATTACTGCAAGACGAACAAATCTTCTAACAACGACGACGGACGAAAATCGCTCCGCGGGCTCCAAAACCAAGCTTTTCCTTTCTTTCCTTTTCTTTCTCTCTCCTGAATTCTCTTTCTCTCTCTTCAAATGAATCCAAAATATCTCTATCGGATATTTATTAACACTGATCGTCCCGGACGATCCAAAATTCGTCCCGAGACGATTTGCCTCGGGCAGAATTTCGTCCAGACGAAATTAAATAGCGTCCGGACGACTTGCTCTCTGGACAAATTTCATCCAGATGGATCGTCCCGACCCTTCCAGGTTCGTACAGACGAAATTGATAGATTCTTCATAGTTTTCTTCAGTTCGTCCCGTACTAAAGCCAGTTCGTACGGACTAACTGCACTAAAAAAAATCAGCTTTGGAGGGGTTTTACAATACTTAACCACGCTATGACTACGGTAAATTCTGATATGCGGCTTGAAAGTTTACAATCAGAGCAAAGGGAAACAAGCCTCAAGACCATCAGTCTGTGACAAATTACGTTCAAAAAGTATGGAAAGTGGGTGGGTATAGGTGGGTACGACATCCCGAAAGTCACCATGGATGGGCTAAGCCTGTCTGAGTAAAGCATGGGTACCCAATGTGTACCTAACTAGGACCCCATGTATGACACTGGAGGCAAAAGCTTGGAACATATATTAATAGAGACGGGGCAGAGCCAGATTCTCAAAATATTTAGAACATGGGAAAAAATAGGATAGATGTGTAATTAATTTTAAAGGGGATTTACATGCATATCATTTTATTTCATATTATTTATATATTTAACACTCAAAATTTTAATATTTCATGTCTAACAATCATAGACAACTTTAATACTAAATATGTTACTCTTATATTTGATTCATACCACCCATATCATCCTATAAACTTTAATATTTCGTTATTTGCATCCATATTTGATTTATGGGTGGTAGGCATTTGTGTTAGATATGTAAATAGTATAATATGAAGTTGTATGTATGTAAATCTCCCAAATTTTAATGGTGAAATAAAAAAATTACATAGAATTTTAGATAATATATTTATTGAGGAGGATAAAATAATTAATTAATTATTTAATTAAGAAAAAAAATTTAGAATGAGCTATTGCTGCCATGAATTTTTCCAAAGCACAAATTGTTAAGATTTCGATTGATCAAGAGAAGTGTTAGAATCTATCAGAAACTTTATGAAAATGAAGCGTTGTTAGGGCATTTTCAACTGAACTCCAAACGCTTGAATGACGTCGCTTGCGAGCTCCAGCCAAATGGTAAAACTTCCGCTATTTAGTTGCGGGTGAACAGTGAGACGCCAATATTGACGGTACACTGTTCATCTTCGCTATTTTTCTCTCTACCAAACTTGCCGAAGAAACGCGCAAAAGAAGATAATGATCATTACCTTCCCAAAAAGGGGCAAAATGGAGTTCGATTGTAAATGAATCACAACATTTTTTAATTTCACGACATTTTGGAGTGAAAAATGAAATTTTTTGTTGGAGATGCCCTTACGGGAATGGAAGGATTCTTAGGAAATGAGGATTTTAGAGAAGTATATTAAATACAAAATATTCTCTTGACTTATTTAATCTATTATGTACTTAATATTTGATATAACTTAATTTAGTACTCATTACCCTTATTGATTATATCATTATAAATATGAAAAGTTCAAAATATTATAATTACTTTACTAATGTGTGTGCCTCATCTCTTCATTCATAGCTTATACCATCATCTATTATAATCTCCAGTACTGTAATAACTGAGGAGCACGTTGTAATTAATCTCATTAATGATCCATAATGTGAACCTCAACGTATGTTGTAAACATGTCTATTACGTTATTTCTTGATTTAAATCTTATCAAATTCATTGTGCCCTTGAAAAATTAATCATCGCCTTTAAAGAAACTTAACACGATCAATTGAAGCAATTATGAATTTAGCCTTAGTATGATCGAACTGCTTTTGCAAAGTCATTCTAATATATTATATTTGTTTCATTAAATCATCATATTTTCTTCAATCATAATTATGAGCACTATTTAATTAATTATTAATATTTAAATTATATTAATAATCATAATTTAGATTAATTTATAATTTAGTAAGCCGTCTAGGATTTTCTTTTCAGCTTATTCCCGTGCTTCATTGTTGTGGCTTTTCCTCGTCGCCATTTTCTTCGTGTTTGTATGCGTGCTTCGCTAAATCAACTTCTTCACCTCCTTTGAAGGCTTTAGATCGGAAGTCACAATGGGAGCTTGCTCGCCGCGTAGGTAATCATCTTCGCCTCCTCCTTCAAGATGGGAGCTAGCTAACTCGCAAGCTTGTAAATCTCGTAGTCTGTAAATCCACTAAACAACAGAATTTAGTAAATCCCGAATTTACGCCATAAATATGTAAATCTACGATTTACGAGGGATTCAGATTTCGTGGGTGCTCGAGAACTATTTGGCAAGATTTATCGTAAAATGAGCGTAAATCCTGCCACAATTTCGATACTAAACAATCCCTAAGTACTTTAATAAAATATTCATCTTAAAAAATATAGAATAATAAAAATATATAATCTTAAAAATATACAAATTTTTTAGTTGGATGGAAATTACATAAATTAATTTTTTTTAAGGATACATTTCAAGTACAATAAAACATTCCCCCCAAAAAAAAGTACAATAAAATCTCTTTCTTAGGATTCGGGGGAGGATCGCTGGCAAGAGGATTCGGGGGAGGAAGCAGCAGAAGGGACGCGGTTGGGTGCAGCGATGACGGAACTGGGTTTGGATGAGTGTGACGTGGTTGGGTGCGACGGCTGGATCCGTGGTGGGACTTGGTGTGGGAACGATGCGAGCGGGACTTGGCCGAGCGCGATGAAGCTGAGAGCTGGATTAAGACCACCCCTTTGTGTAATTGGGATCCTGCTTTCTTATCTTTTTCAGCATTTAGTAAAGTTTGGCAAATCAATATATCATGTACGAAGAGAAAAAAGGACCATAAAGAGCATATATTTCAATCTTTTCTTTATACCAAACACAAATAGCTTCTAAGAATCCCAAATTACTGCATAACATCCTACTGCCTTGCACTGATTGCAAAGGTTTTGTTAACTGTGATAGTATTCATGTTATCAAATACGGTTTTAATGGTGAGCTCCTGAATTTGTCGAAGACCGGGATGTTTCAGCAAAAAATGTTTTTAGCTTTATATACAAGCTCTGTAAATTGATAAATAAGTGAAAAGAAGATTACGCAGAGCATGACAAAGGTGCTGACATGAAAAAACTAAGATAAATAAATCGCTATTGATTATTACAGCTATTTAAAATAGTTTGTTATAAACTATCTAAGATTTTGTGCTCCATATATCTTATAGAATGTCTCAAACTTAGAGGGAAAGAGGTGTTAAATGACAAGCATAGTTCTCATGTAAACTCCTACTAGAAACTACAAGGATTGCTGCATAATCTAATTAATTATTTCCTTCTTCGTTAGATGACATCCTGCATCAAGTTTAAGTGCTTTTCTCCAGACTAAGCATTTGTTTCATTTTAGCAACTTTCCCAAAATCGTTACTTTTTGAGAAACTATATCAATTAGGCGGGCAAATAAAATTCACATAAGAGGATTATTGAAATAATGATAGATCTGAGGTATTATAAATAGATTTTTTTTTTCAAATGTAAATTTGTTTAACCAATCAATAAAACGAGTACAACGTCAAGCAATACTAAGGATTTCTAGTTGAATAAAGGATCATCTAGTTAAAGAAGAGAACCCCGTGAGGCTCATTTAAAGTATCTTGTTTGAAGTTTTGTAAACCTTGGAGAGTGGCAATATATAAATTGGATAGAAGTTACTCAAAATAATTGGTGAACAATAGGTTTAATCTCTCAGCAACACTTATTTGGGATGAATGAGAATTGTGGTTTCATAAAGCTAACACAAAAATGAGGGTGCATTGGTCAACAGTAAGAACCTTATAACTTGTCTGCCTTAATGTGTACACACAAAATCTAAGTTCAAATAAGATAGTATTACATGGCATCAATGAAATAAGAGAGATTTTTATGTTCTAATGTTCCATCACCCTTTCACTTCTAGTTTATGACCTACAAACAGGGATGGAACCTGAGAGTGGGCAAAACCTCAAAATCAAATTTTACTTATTGGGGTAGGGAGGATTTTAGGAATTTGCCCCTCTCCCCCTAAAAATTTTTTTTCTCCTAAAAAGCAATGTTATATCCATCTTCTCTCCCGTTCTCGTTATAACACAAAGCCACAAAAATTTTCTCCCTCTCTTTCCTCTCATTCCCGTTCATGCCCAAAGACTGAATTTTATCTTATACATTTTCTATTTTGCCCACACAAAAAAGACCTGATTTTGCACCTGCCTATAAGTTTTGCATAATTCAGAAACTTCTTTCAAAGCATGGTATACTTGGCTCCATGTTACCAAATGACCCCTTCTTCTCTACATCAATGCATAAATATGAAGTCAATGGTGTTGAATATTGCATAAAAGGAGATGTCCGATCCCTTGGTATGATTTCAGGATATATGAAGATGCTATTAATTATGTCCCAAAGAAATAGTCAAAATTCTGTATGTCAATCACTATAGCAAAGGCCAAGACAAGCCCAATAGGTCAAAGGCTACCCTACAGCCAGTTAAGAAAGAAGAACAAGACTATGGTTCTCTCCCAGGACCTGCTTTTGATAGTGTTTACATTTGCTTACTTTTTTATCATGCTAAAATTGCTAGCAACGAAAATTTCTTGTTTAGTTCTCTCTAATAAATCTTTTTGGATGCTAATATGTTGTCTTTAAATTGAAAGATATCTATGCATAGATGTCAAAGCAATTCTTTGTTTCTAGCTTAGATGTTTTCTGTCCATTTCCCGTAATGCTCCTGCATTTCCACATCTGCAGGTTTTGGAGCTGGAACTCCGAGAGAATAATGAGTTCAAATATTATAATTTCAGGAGGAAAAGAAAAACCATTTAGTTGGGTGGTGAAAGTAATCCAAAGATTATTTCAGTTTATACATGAAGCAATTAGAAGTGTTTTTTACCTCAGGCCTATCAAAGATTCTGCTGTAAAAGAGAGACGGTACAAGAAAAAAGTGCTTGATCCTCAAGGACCATTTCTTCAAAGATGGAACAAAATATTTGTCCTTGCCTGCGTGCTTGCAGTATCTGTGGATCCTCTTTTCTTTTATGTACCTATTGTCGATGATGATAATAATTGCTTTGAGCTTGATAAGAAATTAGAAACCACTGCAAATGTTTTACGCTCTTTCACAGACATCTTTTATGTGCTTCATATCATTTTCCAATTTAGAACTGGTTTCATAGCTCCTTCATCTCGAGTATTTGGAAGGGGTGTTTTGGTTGAAGATTTATCAGCAATAGCTTGGCGGTATTTGTCATCAAACTTCCTCATTGATATCCTTGCTGTTCTTCCCCTTCCACAGGTATCAAACTCTTTTTGTATTGCATCTGTTTAAGTAGTTTTAGAGTTACTATATTTCAGTCCTAAGTAATTATAGTGATTTTTTTTAAACAATTTACATTTGGGGACCTTATAACCAAGATTTTTGGAGAGTTTGTAACAACTTGCTTTATTATTAGTACATTATTTAAGGAAGAAGATACAGCTTTCTCTTTAAAATACAACTACCTCCCTTAAACCCTGTTGCAATAAACCAGAAGAACAAGGACACCCATAAAAACAAATAAGCCATGAAATGGCTGGGTTCATGCTAGTTGATTGTTAAGTTGTGGCTTCCTATACATTATGTCCACTAGACATTATTTTCAAGGCTCTAAGCTTGGTATAATCAATGAAGAAATCTTTGGCTCAAGTTTAATTAACAGAATAAGAGGCCATGCAAATCTAATCAAATTCCAAATCCTTGAAATAAAATAAAAACATGAAGTGACATCTACCGACAACTTTCTGCCTAAACCCAAATATATGATAGACAGAGAAAAATAATTGGCCTAAGGCCTATTCAATTTGGAAAAAGTCCGTATGGCTAACAGATGGCAGTTCTGAATCCTACTTTTTTGTATTCCATATACTATAACTGTTTTCTAGACTAACTTTTCTTCATTCTTTTTTGCTAATATAACATCAGCTACATCTCTGTTTGAATTATGTTTCTCGCCTTTTTTTTTTTACTTTTTCCGCTTAGATTTCATGTTAAGGTACATATGAACTTGCATGTTTCTTGTCTCTGCTATCAATGATTCTTACAGATCTCATTTTCATGGGCATTCGTTTGACCTCTTTTGATTTATGCATTATTGTAACTGATGGATTACCTTGTTGGGCAACTTTTAGCGTTTCTCTTTTTATTATTCATGCTTCCTGCGCACAAGATGATATGATGGTTTTAGCTGTTAAGATTATGTACTGCTTGTGTTTTATGGTCAGGTTGTTGCGTTGATCATAGTACCAAGATTGAAAGAAACATCTCCATTCGATGCAAAAAATCTATTGATGCTTGTAGTCCTATTCCAGTATGTCCCTCGATTTATCAGGATCATACCCTTGTATATGGAAGTAACGAGATCTGCTGGCATTATCACTGAAACAGCCTGGGCCGGGGCTGCCTTCAACCTTTTGCTTTACATGCTTGCAAGTCATGTATGTTCATGATTCTCAGTTGTGTTGTCTTCTATTCTATTCTGAAAGTTTTCAAAAGAACCTGATAGAGATCTATTTACGTGAGATGATTCTTGTCAGGTACTAGGAGCACTTTGGTACTTGTTTTCCATACAGAGGGAAGATGCATGCTGGAAGCAAGCTTGTTCCATAAATAATTGCAACACTACCTCTTGGTTCTGTGGGAATGAGCAAGGCCAAAACAATAGCTTTTTAGATGATGCATGCGCCATACAAAATTCAAATAATTCAATCTTCAACTTTGGTATCTACATTCCAGCTCTTCAAAACATTGTTCAGTCGAGAGACTTTCCAGAGAAGTTCTTCTATTGTTTTTGGTGGGGACTACAGAATCTGAGGTTTGCTTAATGGGGATGTTTCTAGTGTCAAGCATGATAATGTAAAAAAGCCAAATTTTTTTACTTTTCAACATTATAATACTAATCGGTAGTGAAACATCTTAAAATGACTTTTATATAGAAATAAATAGGTTTGCTCCCTAATTTATCATCATAATTCAGGCATCATGCAAAATTAAATTAAGTGCCATGATTTGTGCCATTAAGAATATGTAAAAAATGTATATTATAAGTTGGCACATATAGAAACTTCGGAAGATTACCTATCGTACTGAACTTACATTGGGATTCATTAATTTACTGCACTCATCTCTTCTGGTCGGTTTTACTGGTGTCTAATTTAACAGTTGCCTTATCTGATTACAGTTCTCTTGGACAAAATCTGGTTACAAGTACTTACGTATGGGAGGTTCTCTATGCTATTTTTGTTTGCGTCTTAGGCTTGGTCTTGTTTGCACTTCTCATTGGCAATATGCAGGTAACTAGAAGAATTCTGACTACTCTGAATCCTCCCTTCCTTAACTTTCGAATGTTTCTTCTTTCAGTTCATGCATAAAATCATAAATTACATTTTGTATCTGTTAATGTAGGTGCAAGTGTGGACACATGAATATGGATGTAACCAAATTTACCGTTAAAGGATGAACCCAAAGTTTACTTCAATTTCCTTTTGAAGATAATATTAATGTACATACAAATTAAATTTTTTAAAATTTTGTGAAAATAATGCATTGCATATCTCAACAGCATTTGTTAAATTTTGGCTATCTTAAAGTTGGCTTCTATGTTAGTGATGGTAATCCAAGTTATTAATGCTTATGAACCCTTCTTGTTATTTACTATTTTGCTATTCCATTTATCTTTAGAATTTATTATGCTAGCGATGATATTGTTAGTTATGTGTGGAATATAATTGTATTGATCAATCGTGTTGTATCGCTGCCTCTATACCCTTTCTTTTTTATTCTTTAGTTTCTACACTTGAAAATATATGTTACTTCATCTAAAAGTCTATACCATTTAAAACTAGACGCAAAATAACTCACTGCCACTGTTACAGACTTACCTTCAATCCACCACTGTAAGAGTAGAAGAAATGAGGATGAAAAGACGAGATTCAGAGCAATGGATGTCTCATCGCTTACTTCCTGAAAGCTTGAGGGATAGAATACGTCGACATGAGCAGTACAGATGGCAGGAGACAAGCGGTGTTGATGAAGAGAGCCTCCTTCAAAACCTTCCTAAAGACCTTAGAAGAGAAGTTAAGCGACACCTTTGTTTGGCTCTACTCAAGAGGGTATATCTTTTTTTTTTTTTTTTATGCTATATTTCAATTTCATTATACATCTTTTTTCTATATTTATGCTAACTGTATTATTGCAAAGTTTGTGTTAAAGTTTCAAATTGAAAGGATAATATTGTGAGTATTTGATTATGCATTAAGAATTTAAATATTAAAATACACTGACATTTATCATTTAGAGGGATCCTTCATTTTTTGTGTGCGCTGAACTTAAATGGCTTCCTTCATCACTAATGAGGATATTTACCTTATTTTAGGTTGCAATTTTTGAAAAGATGGATGATCAGCTAATGGATGCAATGTGTGATTGCCTGAAGCCTGCTTTATACACTGAAGAAAGCCGTATCATTCGTGAAGGTGACCCTGTGGACGAGATGATCTTCATCATGAGAGGCAAGTTATTTAGTGTGACAACAAATGGCGGAAGGACTGGTTTCTTCAACTCAGATTACCTCAAAGGTGGTGACTTCTGTGGGGAAGAGCTTCTTACTTGGGCTCTTGATCCTCATTCCTCTTCCAGCCTGCCAATCTCTACAAGGACAGTGAAGGCATTGTCTGAGGTTGAAGGTTTTGTTCTAGAAGCGGACGACCTGAAATTTGTTGCAACCCAATTCCGAAGACTCCACAGCAAGCAGCTTCGCCACGCCTTTAGGTTATATTCTCAGCAGTGGAGAACATGGGCCGCTTGTTATATACAGGCAGCTTGGCGTCGGCATTCGAGAAAGAAGCTTGAGGAATCCCTTCGCGAAAAAGAGAGCAGGTTGCAGGCTGCACTGGTGAAAGGCAGCAGCAGTTCACTGAGCCTCGGAGCTGCAATTTATGCCTCTAGGTTCGCTGCGAATGCTTTGAGAGCCTTGAGGCGGAGTGGGACAATGAAGGCTCCAAGGCAGGAAAGAGTTCTGCTGATGATGTTGCAGAAACCATCAGAGCCAGATTTCACTGCTTTGGAACTTTAGCATTGGCAATATGACGGTGTCCGAAGCCAGAGTGGTGTTGTATACTGCTACTTGTATAAAATTACAGGTTTGTTTAAATTTTGTATCAGATTTGTTTGTATGGTAGCCTAGAGAGAAAAGACAACATGATGATGAGGAGGAAGATACTGATTCAGAGTTATGGTTTATTTTTCTTTTACTTAAGTGAGAGAGAGAGAGAGATTGGAGGCAACTTTTGTTGGGTAGCATGTTTATTTTATTTTGATATATTGTAATGATAGTCTGATTGAAGACTTAAAAATTAGCTCTTATGGGAGGTAACCCACTTGGTATTTTATTTATGGTGCCTAGTGCACTAGTTATCTTATAACGTGTTTATGTTATGTTATCACATGCGCCTTTTATCATTTATATGAAAGCATGTATAATATTAATTTTTATTTGTGTTTCTTTTACTTATAGTTTAATGAAATTCCCCTTCGGCTTATTATAATTCTTGTATCCTACTTATTTAATTAATCTTAGTAAAAAATGATTATTAAAAAATATGTAAAATTAAGATAATAATAAAATCTTATATCATAGTTCAAATGAATTATGTTTATATTTCATAAAATGAAAAATAATAATAATAATAATTAACTGACTTAGACCATTTAAGTTATTATTTTAATTTGAAATTATAAGTTACATATTTATGTATTAAATTTTGAAATAAAGATGGATACTTAGAATTAAAGAATAGATATGAGTAGATAGAAATTAAAAAACATAAGCAACCTGAATTTACAATTGGTAATCTTATTAAATTCTTGCATAAAATTCTTACTCTTTGAACTCAAGCATTTCTTCCTGATTAGTAGTGGTTTGAAGAAGATAATATTACTCTTAGAAGTGTTAATATTCAACCTAGAAGTGCCTTTAAAAGTATTGAGGATCGTGTTGATAGAATACAAATTAGCTAAGTTATCTTCTCTAAAGATCAAAAGGTCATCAATATAGAGGAGATGGGATGTATGTTCATCCCCTATATTGATGTCATCATATTCATTATTTTCAATTGCTCAATTAAAAAATAACTAGAAAGTGCATCTATAATAATGCAAAAAATAAATGGGAGAGAGGACAAACCTACCTTAAATTAGAATTGAAATTGAAGAACCCTTCGTGTGTCCCATTAAGGTATAAGGAGTAGTGAACATTCTCGATTAAATAGTCTCATTGCATGTTTTGATCTAGCTAATGAAGATATAGGGAAACCCTATTTGATGCAACGTTTAAATCAAGAATTGTCTTGAAATAGTGTCGAAAGCTTTAAAGTTATCAAGTTTAGCACAAAATAAGTATACATGCTTTCCTGATGCAACAACAACAACAACATCAAGCCTTTATCCCACTACGTGGGGTCGGCTACATGAATCCTTTTTCTCCATTGTGTCCTATTATAAGTCAAATTATCATTTAAATCTAATAAAGAAAGGTCATTCTTAATATTTTCTAACCAAGTCTTTTTAGGTATACCCCTGCCTTTCTTAACATAAGTCAAATCTAATACATCTACTCTCCTAACCGGGTCATCGGAAGGCCGCCGTTTTATGTGACCAAACCATCTAAGGCGACTCTCTCTAATGTTATCTTCTACTGGAGCTACTCCAACCTTTTCACGTATATGCTCATTTCGTATCATATCTCTAAGGGTAAAGCCACTCATCCACCTGAGCATCCTCATCTCTGCCACACTTAACTTAGTATTATACTTCTCTTTTAATGGCCACATTCACACCATAAAGAATTGCAGGCCTCGCTACCATCTTATAGAATTTTCCCTTTAGTTTGAGGGATATATTTCTATCACATAACAAGCCCGATGCATTCCTCCACTTCAACCATTCAATTTGAATTCTGCTGATAATATCTCCATCTATTTCACCATCACTCTGAACAACAGATCCAAAATATCTAAAACGTGTACTCTTATTAATGGCTTGATCGCCCAAAGTCACAATCCCCTCACTAGGTCTATTACTACTAAAATTACACTCAATATATTTCGTTTTAGATCTACTCAAGCGAAAACCTTTAGACTCTAAGGTTGACCTCCATAATTCAAGTTTACCTTCAACTCCCTCTCTAGTCTTATCAACAAGAAGAATATCATCAGCAAAAAGCATACACCAAGGTACATCCTCTTGCAAATGTCTAGTGAGAACATCCATGACTAAAGCAAAAAGATATGGGCTTAAGGCTGATCCTTGATGTAACCCAACCGAAATAGGAAAATACTTGGTCAATCCACCTTGTGTTTGAACACAAGTAATAACTCATGCATACATATCTTTAATGATTTGAATATAAGCATTATTGACTCCATTCTTTTCAAGAACTCTCCATAGCACTTCTCTTGGAACTTTATCATATGCTTTTTCTAAATCAATAAATATCATATGTAGATCATCCTTATTTTCTCTATATTTCTCCATCAAACCTCTTAATAAATGTATGGCTTCCATAGTTGACCTACCCGGCATGAATCCAAATTGATTTTGAGAAACATCAGTATCACGCCGCAGCCTATGCTACATAACTCTTTCCCATAATTTTAAAGTATGACACATTAACTTAATACCTCTATAATTCGCACAATCTCATGCATCACCTTTATTCTTAAAAATAGGAATTAACACACTCATTCTCCACTCATCTGACATCTTTTTAGGCTTTAAAATAGTATTAAAAAGTTTAATAAGCCATGAATTTCCTTCATCTCCTAAGCATTTCCACACCTCTATTGGAATATCATTAGGTCCAACAGCTTTTCCACCCTTCATTTTCTTTAAAGCCTCTCTAACTTCAGTTTTACTAATACGCTGATAAAAACATAAATCTTTATTTTCATTTAGGGTGCTAAGATCACTATAGTCAATCTTATTTTCACAATATTCATTAAAAAGTTTAGCAAATATCTTTCCTGATAACTCAGATTCTATATTAAAAGTGTGAATTCACATGCTTTCCTGATAACTCAGATAAAATCTCATTTGCAAGAATGATATTGCTCATTGAATTTCTACACTTGATAAAGCCAGTTTGACTAGATGAATAATTTATGAATAATGAGTTTGATCCTTAAATCAAGAATTTTTTCAAAACTTTGGTAATATATGTTATAGAGAGATATAAGTTTAAAATCATAAATATTTGCATGATGATTTTTTTTTTTTTTTGGAAAACGTAGTAGCTACCTTATAGCTTTTACTGAAAAATGTTTAACAACCTTATAAACTTGATCACCAATAAAATCCCAGCAAGATGAAGATAATTAAAAGGTGAAATTGTTTGGGCCTAGAGTTATATTTTTTTAGGTTGAAAACATAACTTTTTTGTTTCTTCATTTGTGATTGGGGCAGTAAGCAAGGGGATGAGATGTGGGGGTGGATAACATTTCCTATAGGGGAGGAGATTGTGTTGCAAGATGTATTGTTGGGAGGATTGAACAAAATTTTAAAATGTGAGGTGCATGATAGTTTCAACAATTTCAAAAGGGTTGGAGAAAAGGTATCCAATGAAGATGAAAATTGTTGTAACTCCCGTCATTTTGATACAACTTGCAAGAATTTACGAGCCAAGTGTTAGGAACAAGAGTATAATTGATCATCGCTTTCAAAGCATAGAAAAATTCTATATTAAAAGTGTGAATCATAACCTTGTAATAAAGAATCATGTCAAGCCTTGAACAAATACTTATTAAGTTAGATAATTATTGATATCGTTAGGATCAAATATTGATTAAATTAACACTTAATTAGTAATTAAATAATTATCTCCAATGCTTTATGTAAACACATGAGTTTTGGTAATTATTATTATTTTATTATAATAACTATAATGTAACTCATATTTCAAATAATCATTTTATATTCTAAATTATATTGTCAAATAATCTCAGAAAATTTAATAAAATTTAATAACTATGTTGCTAAATAATTTTTAGAATTTAACTTTAATTAAATTTATTAAATTCAAATTTATGAGATAAATCCTACTCAATTAAAATATACTAGCATCCAAACAGCCATATAAGTTGTTCCCATATTGTGATTGGTGTAAATGAACCGAGTTAGCTCATTATCTGGCTTAAACTTGACTTGATGAAGAGCTCTTCAGTTGAGCTTATTGAACCACGAGCTCGAGCTCAAACTCGAGCTTAAACTTGAGCTCTGATGGTAACCAAGCTCGAGTGCGAGCTTGACGAGACTCGACTGTCAAGCTTGCGAGCTGATTCAAATGCATGTAAATTTTTTTTGAAATAATTATTACTTTCATTAAATTGGAACATTAAAAATTAATTAAGGCTGCCATTGAAAAAAAAAAAAAAAAAAAAAAAAAAAAAAAAAAAAAAAAAAAAAAAAAGAAAATAAGCGGCAGCTTAAAGCAACCAGCAGCTTTCATAAAAATTATTAGGATTTATTTCTAGGAAAAAAAACTGCATCATTAATTACTTCAATTAAGATATTTTTTGAACAGCTTTTTTAATGTTTTCTAAAACGATTTTGAAGTATAAAAATTTATTAGCTTCAACAAATTTTCTCCATCCGAAAAAAAAAATGGAATGCTTTTTCTATCGCTGTGATCAATCGACGCTCCTTAAGAAAGCTCTATAGGAAAAAATGCAACATGAACACAACCGGTTCATTTGTTGCGAGCTCACGTCTTGTGTGCGAGAAATTATTCTGTGCGGATGTCGGACGCAATTCTATATCCAAAGACGAATCAGGTGTAGCCACATCAGCTGTACCGAGCAGCGATAACGAACGAAAGGATGGCAAATATTCGACGTCCGCATAGAATAATATTTCCTCGTGTGCTGGCTCATGAGCTTATCTTTATTTTACGAGCTAAGCTCAAACAGGCACTTTGAGCTCAACTTGGACTCGAACTCGAACTCAACTAATTATAAATGACTCGAGTTGGGCTCCACTCGTTTACACCGCATGAGTCCGACTCCCGACTCCCGACTCCGACTCCGCTTTCAGCTTCCACGGAGCGCCTAGGGTTTAAGGATCGAGCGACCCAGCCCCATGGGAAGGAGATCTCCATGTGAAAACCAGCCAAAACGACGTCAAGATTCCTCTAATCTGACTATCGGCTAAACTCAAGTGGCCACATTATGCTTTTTTATGTTTCATCTCATCTCGCACGGTATGCTTTCTCTGTTAGTTTCTCCAAGTTGTGACCCTCTCTCATCTAAATCTGTGCGTGATGAGTTTGCACTTTACTGTTACTTTGTTTTTTTTTTTTTTTGCTTCACATTAATTCTTGCACATACTAGATAAAATAATTCAAGTTAGAGATGGGTGAAAGAAACTTTGGTTGCTGATTTAAGAAGCTTTTTCGCATAATTCTACTATCTTTATTTCCCTCCTTTGAATTTTTTCACAGTTCTGCGTATGATTTGTTTAACTACTTTCTTGATTTATTTTGGAAGGTTAAAGATTGTGATTTGGTTATTTGGAAGTATATCTGTATGCTTCTTTAGCTTTACTGTGAAATTGTTCTTTAAGTAGCTAAAATAGATTGATGGATAGTGCAAATGTATGTTCTGAGTTGTTCTGTGAGTATATATTTGGTTATAAATGTATATTTTGAGTAGTCAAATTGTGGTTCTATCTTCACAAGTCCAAATTCTATAGTCATTCACATGATCAATGCTTTGGACCATGAATTGAGCATTTTAACCATTCACAGTTTGCTTTATACTGAACATGCATAATAATTTAATATTAAGATGATTTATTTTCCTGCAATTGAATGATAAATACATATTCTACTATATAATTTTGATATATATTCTATTTGTTTCTCGCTTATTTATAGTATTTTTTATGAGCTTTCGGGAACACTTGAGAAGCAAAACACGAACTCAAAAAATCTCAAGACAATGATATCACTGGCCAACAATAAAACATAATGCAATAGACTTTGTTTGAAAATGCAACAATTGTCAAATGCATTTCTCTTCTCAGTCATGTTTCACCTGTGAAACTTTTATCTATTCAAAATCTCTGGCCCTTCGCTTAATGGGTCATAGCCAGACATCATAGGACCTTTTCCAATAGCTATTGGACAGGGTGAAGTAGTCACTGGTAAGAACCATCAACCTAGGTGGATGGAAGCTGAGCAATTCCCACTAAATAAAGCAAATGCTAAATGATTAGTATGGAAGGACATTATTTACTGCTATGGCCTTCCCACAAAGATCATCACGGACAATAGGAGCTAATTCACCAAAAAATATTTTCAAAGATCTTCATATTCAATTGGTTCAACACTGTTGTTGCACATCCTCAAATGAATAGGTAGAAGTAACAAATTGAACCATTCTTAAAGATTAAGAGCATGCATTGAAAAGACTGCTAGGGACATGTGCTGAAGAGATTTCCAATGTATTTTGGACTTATTGCACGACTTTAAGAACTCCAATAGGAGAAGCATCTTATAATTTATGTTTCAATACATAAGCAATTATTCTTGTTGATATTGGTGTGCCAGCTTGAGGGTCCAAACTTCTGATATGACTAATAATGAGGATGTGCTCTATTAAAATCTTGTTCTTCTTCCAGAAACTCGTGATATAGCTTCTCTTAGAGTGCTTTCAATTATCAACGAATAACTCGTCACTTTAATCGAAGGGTGATACCCCAAGCTATCTTTGTTGGAGTTTGTCTTACAAATTCTTGAGGCTAATGTGAATGGAATCCCAACACAATAAACTTTCACCTCTTTGGGAGGGACTATAAACTTTCATGTTGTTGTGGTTGCTATAGACAAGTTGAGAACATTCAAACTTAAAGATTCAAATGGGAAGATGCTACCCTAAAGAGATATTATCAATGACTCCAAGTAACTATCATTTATAAAGTTTCATATACAATCCCAGTTAGACTTCTACTCCATGAGTAAAGTCATATCCAAGATCTAGAAATGACATCAACCCAATCAATGTGCAATCTATCTTAAGGTGGTTCAATTTGACCTCTTACACATAAATCAATATCATCGAGAAATACTCTGACAAACAATTTTAGATATATCAAATATCCTTGATGAATTTCACTCGATCTCTTTCACTTAGAGTAACATCATCGAGCAATTTTTGAAAAATAATCATGGATTGGTCAAACATCCTCGTTAGATTTTCTTGACTTCTTTCATACAAGTTAATGTCAATCAACAATGCTCTTATAAACAACATTTCATAGTTCAAATATTCTTGGTAGATTTCTTTTAATATCGTTAATATATGTTAATGTCATCGATTAATGCTTTGATAAATAATCCTCATATAGGTCAAATATCCTTGGTGGATTCTTTTTGACCTTTTCTATATAAGTTAGCAACATTGAGCGATGCTAAGAAAAATAATCTTGGATGGTCAAACATTCTCAGTGGTTTTTTCTTGATCGCTTGCATACAAGTTAATGTTATTAAATAATATTTTAACAAATAATTCCGGACATGTCAAATATCCTTGATATGTTTCTCTTGACATCTTCCGCCACAAGTTAAGGTGTCGCCTCATATGAACAATCCATGGAAGATAGATTTCTAAAAAATAATTATTCATGACCCTGTTTAAATCATATAGAGCTTGGTTAGAATTATATCATACTCATTGAAATAGTGATGGGGACATCAGAGCATGAATCTTATATATGAGGTGTGGCCGTCGATCTACGGCCACGATCACGTCGATGTATTTTGAGTTATTTTATGTATTTGTTTTATTATGTTATTTGTTATTTATGTTGTATTTTATTTTTTCCGTCTAACCCCTTTCTTAAGGGAAGTCATATGTAAGCCCTAAGGGCTTGTCGTCTTTCTTATTTTGAGTCTCATGTATGAGGCTATTTATAGCCCCTATGTTTCTCTTTGAAAATTAATGATTGAATGATAAAATTTTTTTTGTGCTATTGCTTGACTTCTTGAGAGATCTTGAGAGTGCTTGGAGAGAGAGCGAGATCCCTTGGAGAGGGAATTTTGGATCACCCACCAACCTTTGAGATTGCCGGATTCGTGGTTTCTCTTATTTATCTATCTTTCTTGTCCATCGTCTCCAAGCCGCCAGCCACCATAAAACTCCCCCCTTGCCACGGGTAACTTCACTCCATATCCACCTCATCCGACGAACCACAACCTCTTCACCCCCTCACCGAAATTTCCCCCTCCAACCAACCACACCGCCGGCCTCCTCTCCTTCCCCTTCCCTCCAAAATTCAATTCCTTTCATGAATAATGTCATAAATGAATATTCTTATTTGGAAAGATTTAAGCTCTCAAAGCAATTTGAAGTTGAAATTTTCTTTCCTAATTTAAGAAATTTATTTTAGGAAAGTTTCCAAATTAAAGCCTATTTGAATTTCAAATTCATTTGGATGTAATTAAAACCTTTCCTATTTCTTATAACCAAATTAAGAAACCCTTAATCCCTCCCATAATCCCCCCCCCCCCCACCACCCATGGCTAGCAATACCGCTGGCCCCCTATAGTTTTGGATTAGGAAATTATTTCCTAAATCTCAAATTCTCCTCTTTGGAAGCAATTCAAATTTCCCCACCTCCCTTTGGCCGAATTCTCCCTAGCCCCACCTAATTAATTTATTTTCGTTGGAGAACTTCTCCAATTGGAAATCAATTAGCATCCTCCCTCCTTTCATGCCCCCCCCCCCCCCCCTCTCTTCTCTCCCTTCCATTAATTATTCTCAATCAAGAGAATAATTAGGAGGTGTTTGAATTCTATTTTCCCTCCAAAATCTGAACTCAATTTCCCAAACCCCTTTTCCCTCATGGTTGACCACTTAATCCATCTCCTTCCTTGAGGGTTTGCAAGATAAGCTTCTCCCTCTCATTAGGAGCCTTCAAGGGAAGTACCGTTTAGCGTGTTCAACACTTCAACACTAGAGAAACTACTTTCTCTCTAAGTTGAACATTCAAGAAAATTACTAAGAACTTCTTCAATATCTCAACTACTTATTTTCGGACTTTGACTAAGGTGAACTTCTCCCCCTCTTCAATTATCTTTCTAATCTCCTAATATTGTAGGTTGATGACGAATCAAAAGGAGCCGAGTTTCGCCTTATGCCTAAGTTTAGTAAACGTAGGATTTTGTTGCGCCGTTGCCAAAGCTTAGTAAACGTAGGATTGAGTGCATTTTTTATGCTTCTAATATAATTGTTAGATTAGGGATTTTGTTGAAAGCTATTTACTTTGCATTTTATTGAATTTCTAACTTGTTTTGATTTTCCAAGTGCTTGGCAACTGGCTTAGCCTAAACGTAGTCACCTCTCTCTTGTTTTCTATTGTCGTTTTGATTGCTAACAGTTTTAATCTTATTTGTTTAATTCAAGAAATCGTGCTAATCAATGTTCCATCCATTTAAAAGCATTTAGTTTTACATCATCTGGTATCAGAGCATGGTTAGCTTAGGATTTTCATGCTAGAATTCATCCTAGGCTATTGCTTAATCTTGCATATTTAATTTGGCATGCATACCATATCTTAAATCATTTTTAAAAACTTAGTTGTGTTTGCTATCCAGAAAAATTCTGCACCTTTTAGTGAGTTTTAGACTTGTTTCGTAGGTATCTAGGTGCTGCCCTCATCATAATAACTTCCCAAGTTGCTTAGAAGCATTTAGCGTTTTGTTTTAGTTGCTGTCCAAACTTTTCCTGCAACGTTTAGTGTCAATCTAGAGAGTCTACCACTACATTTAGGTGCTGTCCTTTATTTAGATTCACTCCCAAGCATCCCCTAGTGTCTAACAATGGACCCGGAGCAACTTGGAAGGACTTTAGACTTGTTGGTAGGCCAAATGAATAATATTAGCAAGCAACTCAAAGAGAATCAAGCCGACCTAGCCGAGCTTCGTAGAGACACCACTGAGCGATTTGATACACTTGAGCGAGTACGAGAGCATCCTACCCCTTACACCCCGTCGAGACCACCTTCTATGTACAGGGATGACACCTACCCGGATGAGAGGCAACATCGTGCCAATCATCGAGTTCCCCACCATGGACATGACCCACATCATGATCCTGATATACCACTCTTGAAAAATATTAAAGTTGACGCTCCTACCTTTGATGGCACTCTTGATCCCCAGCTCTTCCTGGACTGGGTCAAAGGTATGAACAGTTTCTTTAAGTGATATAACATCTCAAAGGCTAGGAAGGTTAGCTTTGCAGAGATGAAACTCACGGGTAGGGTGAGTCAATTTTGGGCCAACTTAGAGAGCCTTAGGGAAGCTAGGAATGATTACCTCATTATCGATTGGCCGTCTATGAAGCGTTAACTTAAACAGAAGTACGTACCTCCCTCGTACTTCCCTAGATTGTTGAATAGGTAGAATAGGCTGTCTCAAAGCAACAAACCGGTCAAGGATTACATCACATCTTTTGACGACTATCTGATTCGTTACAAAGGGGAAACCTCCACCACCCTCGCGCAGATCCTATCCATGTTTCGTACCGGGTTGCGAGAGGATCTTCGCAACAAGTTGTTCGCCCGGAACATCACTACACTTGAAAATGCATACAGTTTAGTGTTAGACCTAGAGGAAACCCGTTCCCAACACCCTAGTCGACACCACGACTCTAAGCCCTCCTACAGACCTTCTGGTAGTTCCACCCCTCACAACCCCACTGCCCAGCCGACCCCAGGGAGTATTACCCGACCCTCGTCTGGTCCCCCCACTCCCCGTCCTGATGTTAGAAGTAAGCCTCCCACTCCGGATACCCCTCGATCTAACCCCGTGACCAATTGCTTTAGATATCAGTGGTATGGGCATATCGCCTCTTTGTGCTATAGTCCCTAGAAAGTCACGATTATTGAAGAGATCACTGAAGCGGAATTCAAGCTTGAAGTCGATCAGCTTCACCAAGTGGACAACGATGGTGAATTCTTTGAGGAGGATGACGACACTGTTGTCATCTAGTACATCCAGAAAATTGACACTTCTCCTACCTGCGTGGTGAGATGTGCATTGTCACAACCCGTTACCACTGACGACTAGCGTAGGACTACGATCTTTCACACCTACACCAAAATCAAGGATACGAACTGTAAGGTCGTCGTGGATAGTGGCAGTTGTATCAATGCTGTCTCCTCCAGCATGGTGTCTAAGCTTGGCCTGTTTGCCGTTCCCCACCCCAACCCCTATAAGGTAGCTTGGGTCAACACCACTGCCTTGGAGGTAAATGAACGAAGCTTCATACCCATCTCCTTCGCTAGCTATAAGGAGAATGTTTGGTGTAATGTGTTGATTATAAATGTTGGACAAATCCTTCTAGGTCATCCATGGCTATTTGACAACGATGTCCACATCTATAGTCGTTCAAACATCTGTGTGTTTGAACATGAGGGCAAAAAGATCAAGCTTTTGCCAGCACAGCCTCGGGTTACGGATGACCCTGAATTCAACCCTGTCAAAGCCAAGAAGGGAATGAACCTGATAGCCGCCATAGCCGAGAGCGTGCCTTTACACACCTTAGTCGACCGTGAGACTCCCACTGAGTTTGACGAATCAGTCCCTCATGAGAGTCAGCCCATACCTAGTAAAGTCGTTGAGAGCTATGATGCACCGACACTTCGTTTTAAGAGGCAATGCAGTGTCGGACACGTGTCGGACACGGACACGCACGCGACACGGCACGGACACGCGTCCGACACGTTCAAGGTGTGTCCGGGCTAAAAAAAATAAAACTTAAGCCGGACACGCGTGTCCGGTTATTTCATATTTTAAACTTAAAAAAATAAAACCTAATAAGGGCACACACAGGAAATAGCCCTAATCCCGCGCGTTTCATTCATTCGAGCGAGAGAGGAGTCGCAGCCGAGGCTTCAGCCCGCACCGTCCCGAGCGAGAGAGGAGTCGCCGTCGATTGAGGAGTCGCAGTCGAGAGGAGTCGCCTTCAGCTTCCGGCCGTCCCGAGCAGGCGAGCTTCCGGCCGTCCTGAGCAGAGGAGTCGCGCAGTCGATCGAGGCTCCAGCCCGCACCGTCGCTTTCAGCTTCCGGCTTTCCCGAGCAGGACATCTTCCGACCGTCCCGAGCTGCCGATCCAGATTCCTGATCTGTAAGTTCGACGAGGAAGTTACAACATTTTGATCGGAAGCAACGACGGGGAGCTCGCACGCTGCGAAGGTAACTTTCACCCTTTCGCGTGCTTCTTCGGCCAAATCCCGTAAATCCTGCTCAAATCCTGTTGCCAAAGAACCCCTAAATGCAATTATTATGACCCGATTCCTGTTACAGGAAAAACTTGATTTTTTCTACAATTCCACTAAAGAGGGGAAACCAGCTGGTTTTACATTTGGGCATTGTCTTCTTCATTTGGAAGGAGAAGAAGGTATGTGAGATTGAAAATTTGAAATAGAGAAATGTTTCTTTCTCTTGTATTCACTTTACCTAGAAATATTCTCCTCTTGTTGTTTGACCAGAGCTTGCATGGATCTTCCGTGATTCTTGCGTGTGTTTGCTGTTGGATTGAAACGCATGTCTATTTCTAGTTGCTGTTAGATTAAGTTTATTACTTATTAGGCAATGATATTTTGTAAGGTTTAAAGATTGGCTTCTTCTTTATTTTACAAATTTCATGTAGACCAAAAAATATGCCTTGCCAATCAGGGAATAAAATATCACGAAGTAGATGCTATGTTTTCTATTTTCTCCTTTGTTTCATGTACAAATTTCATGTAGACCACAAATGTCTTTGATTGTCTCTGAAACAAACTACTTCGATCTGCTAGAAATATGACATAAACAAATGTGTTGGATTGTTAAAAAAAAATTAAAAGATAACCAACTCCTCACAGCTGTAGGAATTGGATGAATCAACTAAAGCTATGGAAACTTAAAAGATAACCACATGTTTTTCTTGCTGTAGGAATTGGATGAATCCACTTGTTTTTTCTTGCTTTTGCTTTTGGTTTCATAGGTTGTTCTTGCATTTTGAAATAGTGGTTTTATTTTGAGATAGCTTTATGTTTTTATTGAAATGAGTTTGAGACATTTTTTAAGCCTTTATTACTTCCATTTTACCAGTGCATTTTAAAGCAAAATGAGCTCTACGGCTAGTGGGAGTGGATTAGGCGAAAGTTCAAAAGAACAATTTGTAGAAATTGATAAGCCATTATGGCTTCATGTTACCAAGTTAGAAAAAACATTTGAAGGAGGAGTGAATGTGTCATTCAAATACAATTATTGTGGTGGAACCTACAAAGGATCATATTCTAGGGTGAAAGCACATCTACTTAAGATAACTGGCCATGGAATTAAAATGTGTCCCAAGATTACTACTTCGCAGTTGACTGAAATAAACAAACAAGTTGATGAAGCTGAATGTAGGATCAAAAGGGCACTCCCTAAGGAGATACCTTTGCCATCTACCCTTGGTTCGTCCCACGCTTCTTCCTCATATGTTAGAGTTGATCATTCTTTATCATTCAGAAGTGAAGGATATCAAACAAAGAAAAGAAAAGGAGTTGCCAGTAGTCCTTTAGAGAAGGCTTTCAGCTTGCAGCAGCGAGAGGAGTTGGATGGTGAAATAGCAAGGATGTTTTTTTCAGCGGGCTTACCTTTTAACCTTGCAAGAAATCCTTACTATAAAAATGCATTCAGTTTTGCATGTAACAACAATCTTGCAGGATATGTTCCACCTGGTTACAATGCATTAAGATCAAAATTATTGGAAATGGCAAGAGCACACATTGAGACATTGCTTGAACCAACAAAAGGAGTCTGGAAAGAAAAATGTGTTAGTTTGGTGTGTGATGGTTGGACAGATCCTCAAAGAAGACCACTCATAAATTTTATGGCTGTTACAGAGAATTATCCTATGTTTATTAAAGTTGTGAATTGTGAAGGAGAATACAAGGATAAATTTTTTATTGCAAATTTGATTAAAGAGGTGATAGTCATGATTGGGCCTTCAAATATTGTGCAGGTTATTACAGATAATGCACCGGTATGCAGAGCTGCAGGATTGTTAGTTGAGCAATCTTATCCCTATATATTCTGGACACCCTGTGTTGTGCACACTTTAAATCTTGCACTAAAAAATATTTGTGCAGCAAAGAATACAGAAGCAAATGAAATCATTTATGCTGAATGTCATTGGATAACAGTGGTTGTAGATGATGTTGTTCTGATCAGAAATTTTATTATGAATCATTTAATGAGACTTTCAATGTTTAATGACTTCTCTCCACTTGAGAATGTTAGCTGTTGCTGAAACTCGTTTTGCCTCTGTAATAATCATGTTGAGAAGATTCAAGCAAATTAAAAATGCTCTTCAATCTATGGTGATTAGTGAGAAGTGGTATTGTTATCGAGAAGATGATGTTGGGAAGGCAAGGTATGTTAAAGAGAAGATCTTAGATGATTTGTGGTGGGATAATGTAGACTACATTTTGGATTTCACTGATCCAATCTATGATATGTTGAGAGAGGCTGACACAGATAAATCATGTCTACATTTGATTTATGAAATGTGGGATTCTATGTTAACAAAAGTGAAAGAAATTATTTACAGACATGAAAGAAAATCACATGAAGAAGACTCAAAATTTTTGAGTGTTGTTTATACCATTCTTGAGGATAGGTGGAGCAAAAGCAACACACCTTTGCATTGTTTGGCTCATTCATTAAATCCAAGGTACATTCATATTCATCTTTTAAATTAATTTAAATTTCTTGGTTAATGAACATGTAATTTTATATGCTTTATATTATTTGAAGGTATTCAAGTAAAGAATGGCTTATAGAAGACCCTCAACATGTCTCACCACAAAAATATTTAGAAGTTTCAAATATGAGAAAGATATGCTTGAAATGATATTTTCCAAATGAGGAGAGAAGACAAATTAATATAGAACTTGCAAAGTTCTTTGGATATTTAGAGGATTTTGGTGATCAAGAATCTTTGGTTGATAGATGGAGGATGGATCAAAAAATGTGGTGGTTAATTCATGGAGCGTCGGCACCTCTTCTTCAAACAATAACAATAAAACTTCTTGGTCAAATATCATCCTCTTCCTGTTGTGAGAGAAATTGGAGCACATACTCATTTATTCAATCAATGAAAAGGAATAAAATAACTCCACAACGAGCTGAAGATTTAATTTATGTGTATACAAATCTTCGTCTTCTATCAAGGAAAACCCCACTTTATATGACAGGTGATAACAAGATGTGGGATGTTGCTGGAGATGGGTTCGAGTGCCTTGATGATATGGGATTATTGGAGGTTGCAAATCTTTCTTTAGATGAACCAGAGTTGGAGGCAATGATATTCAATGATGATGATATTGAAGGCCAAAGACCAACCTCTGAATCTAATTCTATCATTCCCTCTATTGAGTAGTTGAACTTTCATGTTGTACTAAATGGTTTTTTGATTATATTTTTGTGGTTGTACTAGACATTTTGTACTAAATATCTTTATGTTATAAGCTAAACAAGTTATCATGACTTTGATTTAATATTGCTTGCCATTTTTAATATAATATTACCTTAATTTCTATATAATATATTAAAAATTATTATGTCGTGTCCACGCCGCATCCGTGTCCTATATTTTTAAAAAATGTCGTGTCCGTGTCGCTGTGTCCGTGTTCGTGCATCTTAGGTTGAGATCCATCTTAATGATCTTCCCGAATCCATTACCCCTGATTAGAGGCATTTCATGTATGTTCTAGATCTAGCCCCTAGAGCCTCCCTATCCGATTGCATCCTAGTTGGACTCGACTACCATGATTCAGTAACCCATACCCTTGATTTAAATCCTTCTAAAATTGTTTACAGGTTCAAACCCAGACCGCCACTAGACCTTATACCCATGTGTTCTAGGTATAGGATTTGTGAGTCTGCATCATCATTTTCATCTTATATGCATGGGTTTCATAAAAAAATTGCACGACAAATTGAAAAAAGCAATAATGATTACAAACTATATGTCGATCTGAAACAAAAATTTAAAATTTTTGAGGTTGGTGACTCCGTGATGGTGCGGATTCGTCCGAAACAGTTCCGCAGGGAACAGTTAAGGAGCTGCATGCTAAGAGTGCTGGACCATTCAAAATAACTAAGAAATTCCCTGATAATGTTTATATAATAGTTCTGCCCCCAGAATTCAACATCAATCCCTCCTTTAACATAAAAGATGTAGTTGCATATGAAGGTCCTGATTTCAACACACCAGATCCACTCATACATCAACCTTGTGTGACCCCACCATATGAGAACCCAAACCTACCCCCACTCCCAGATATTCCAAAATCACCCATGGCAGAAAAGGTGGACTCGATTCTAAGTGATGACATCATCTCCACAAGGGAAGGTGGACAAGAGAGGTACTTGATCAGGAGGAAAGGAAAGTCCGAGTCAGATGATACATGGCTGGATCGTGAGGACTGCAGCAGATTGACCCCGACGTATTGGAGATCCACGAGAACACCATAGATGTTTACTCGACGGAGTCGAGTTTTTCTCCCACCCCGGGAGAATGATGGGGACATCAGAGCATGAATCGTATATCAGAGGCGTGGCCGTCGATCTATGGCTACGATCGCGTCGATGTGTTTTGAGTTATTTCATGTATTTGTTTTATTATGTTATTTGTTATTTATGTTGTATTTTATTTTTTCCGTCTTACCCCTTGCTTAAGGAAAGTCGTATGTAAGCCCTAAGGACATTGTCGTCTTTCTTATTTTGAGTCTTATGTACGAGGCTATTTATAGTCCCTATGTTTCTTTTTGAAAATTAATGATTGAATGATAATTTTTTTTTGGTGCTTTTGCTTGAGTTCTTGAGAGATCTTGAGAGTGCTTGGAGAGAGAGCGAGATCCCTTGGAGAGGGAATTTTGGATCACCCACCAACCTTGGAGACGGCCGGGTTCGTGGTTTCTCTTATTTATCTATCTTTCTTGTCCATCGTCTCCAAGTCGCCGACCACCATAAAACTCCCCCCTTGCCACGGGTAACTTCACTCCATCTCCACCTCATCCGACGAACCACAACCTCTTCACCCCTCACCGAAATTTCCCCCTCCAACCCACCACACCACCGGCCTCCTCTCCTTCCCCTTCCTTCCAAAATTCAAATCCCTACATGAATAATTGCCATAAATGAATATTCTTAATTTGGAAATATTTAAACTTCAAATCTAAAAGCAATTTGAAGTTGAAATTTTCTTTCCTAATTTAAGAAATTTATTTTAGGAAAGTTTTCAAATTAAAGCATATTTGAATTTCAAATTCATTTGGATTTAATTAAAACCTTACCTATTTCTTATAACCAAATTAAGAAACCCCTTAATCCCTCCCATTAATTCCCCCCATGACTAGCAATACCGCCGGCCCCCTATAGTTTTGGATTAGGAAATTATTTCCTAAATCCCAAATTCCCCTCTTTGGAAACAATTCAATTTTCCCACCTCCCTTTGCCCCACCTAATTAATTTATTTCCATTGGAGAACTTCTTCAATTGGAAATCAATTAGCATCCTCCCTCCTTTCATGCCCGCCGCACCCCCCCCTCTTCTCTCCATTCCATTAATTATTCTCAATCAAGAGGATAATTAGGAGGTGTTTGAATTGTATTTTCCCTCCACCTCTGAACTCAATTTCCCAAACCCTTTTCCCTCATGGCCGGCCACTTAATCCATCTCCTTCTTTGAGGGTTTGCGAGATAAGCTCCTCCCTCTCAATAGGAGCATTCAAGGAAAGTATCGTCTAGCGTGCTCAACAGTAGAGAAACTACTTTCTCTCTAAGTTGAACCTTCAAGAAAATTACGATGAACTTCTTCAACATCTCGACTACTTGTTTCCGGACTTTTACTAAGGTGAACTTCTCCCCCTCTTCAATTACCTTTCTAATCCCCTAATCTTGTAGGTGATGACTAATCACAAGGAGCCGAGTTTCGCCTTATGCCTAAGCTTAGTAAACGTAGGATTTTATTTCGCCTTTGCCAAAGCTTAGTAAACGTAGGATTGAGTGCATTTTCTATGCTTCTAATTTAATTGTTAGATTAAGGATTTTGTTGAAAGCTATTTACTTTGCATGTTATTGAATTTCTAACTTGTTTTGATTTTCCAAGTGTTTGGCAAGTGGCTTAGCCTAAACGTAGGCACCCCTCTCTTATTTTCTATCGTCGTTTTGATTGCTAACAGTTTTAATCTTACTTGCTTAATTCAAGAAATCATGCTAGTCAGTATTCCATCCATTTAAAATCATTTAGTTCTACATCAAGTAGGCATCCAAGAAAGCTTAGTTCCCTACTCAAGGCAAGTTTTTGGAGCATGGGATTATTATTATCCACAAGATTAAAATTTCATTACTTTCAAAAACCTAATTACAATTGTTGGTTAACTTGTATTAATACATGATGAAGTATGCATCTATGCAAGTAAGAACTTTTATTTCCAAGTCATATACAAGACCATTGCATGATATTAATAGTCTTTATTAACATCTCAAGAAAATCTTATGAATATTTTAACCTTCGAACTCTTATCTCAGCTTTCAATGGGCGATCTCTTCTCTCTTGAACTTAGTTTTTAATAAAATATTTTTTGACTTGGCTACAACATTTCCAAAATAATTAGAGTGGCATTAAGATCAACATTGATGCTTGTATCATTAATGTTGGAATATAACTTCTGAGAAGAAATGCAAAAGTAGGCCTTGATTGCCTTAAAGTTTTGTCATCAAATGAGAACAATCAATGCTTCTTTCAAGAGAAGATCAAAGCCTCATCGTATGAATTGAAAATCTTGATTACCGCAAAATCCCATCACATGATGAGGACAATGAATGCCTCTTTCAAGGGAAGACAAGAATCTTGTTGTGGGAACTAAAAGTCTTGGTCGCCTCTAAATCTAGTCACTGGACAAGGACAAGCAATGCCTCTTTCAGGAGAAAATTGAAGCCTTGTTGTAGGATCTAAAAGCCTTGATTACGTCCAAATCAGGTCACTAGACGAAGACAACCAACACCACTTTTGAGGGGAAGGAAGATTGGAGCCTTGTTGTTGGGATTGAGAGTCTTGATCATCTCTAAATCCCATCTCCCATTGATGATAGTCAATGCCTCTTTCAAGGGAAGACTAGAGCCTAACTATTGGGCTTGAATGTTTTGATTATCTATAAGTCCCATTGCTCGACAAGGAAAGTCAACACCTCTTTTAGGTGAAGATCAGAGCATCATTGTCAGGACTATGGGCTCAATTGAATCTACTAGGAGTGAAGAATCATCACCGATGGTGATAGATGTCACATCATCAACTATTGTTGATCTAGTTATCTTCTTTAGTTTGGCATCTTGTGGGCAAAATAGTCGAACTTCTTTCGACGTGCATAAGCTTCTAAAGGAGGTCTTGAAATTTTTTGCATTCTTCTTTGATTGGAATATTAAAAATTAAAGTATGAATGATCACAAATTTTAAATTTTGCAACAAGGATTACATGAAGTATAAAGAGAAAAATGGTGATAAATTCATGTATCTAATTTTTAATGAATTTTTAGTGCAACTAAGATGGTGAGAAATTCAACTAACAGTTGCTCAAGAATTTTTACAGCAAAAAATACTTTAACTATATATATATATATATATATATATATATATATATATATATATATATATATATATATATATAAGAGATTTACATATTAAGGGGCATCTTTACAAAAGTTAAAAGTAATTTGGACTGATATATAAATCATAAGAAATTCTTGAATTCAAAAATCAGAAAAAGATAGATTTTAAAAAATGACGGCTTATGAGTTTTCTATCTCAATAAACAATAATGTGTCATGTGAAAAAAAAATTCATAAAAATGCAATCTACATCCAAAAAAATTTGAAATTTTTTTATGAATGAATAGAACAAAAATGCAATGAAGACAGAAATGTTGCAATTTTAGCATCATGACAGTCAAAAATAAAAATTCTTCTACAAATAAAAATGATAAAATTTTACTATGAAATTATTTGGGAAAAACACAAATATACATGAAATCATCTAATTTTAAAAATTAGATCAAAATTCTAAAAATTTATACAAAAACAATGAACATGCAAGATTCATGAAAGGGCGTTTACTATAATAGTATCAGCGTGCACACGTTTTTATGCACATAGGAGCCTACACAACCGCAAACACACTTGGACGCACATGCCCTTGTGGGCATACATGCTTGATAATTGTGCGCAACTACGTGTTTGCGCGCATGCACACCATTCGCTGTGGCGACAATTGGTCGGTCGGTTGACACAATCCATTATGGTTTGATTTTGTGTTTGAATATGTCTATTACATATTTTGGATTCAATTTTGACATTGTTAAAGCGTTACAAAGTCCCCATGATCAAGCAAATTTGAAGTATTTGGGGCAAATTTTTTTTAATATTTTTTGCTTCAATTGATGCACCAACATGAAGAAAAGTGGAATTTATAATTTTAGTAAATTTATTTATTTCACAATCCATAGGAAGGTCCATGTTGACGTCCAAGGAATGGTTTTGCCTTTTAATTTTTTCAAAATTATAATTTTGTGCTTATACATTATCTTGAAGATTAAATACATATTTTTAGATAACATAGAGTTCAATGTCTGAAAACACAGTCAAATGATATCCCATAAGCAAATTTATTTTGATCATGACTACTTTTGATACAATATTTGTATTAAAATCTTTCATAATTAAATTTAGAATCATTTGTAGTTAGATTTCAACAAACTTGTAATCAAATTAAGTGTTTAGATAAGACAAACCCAACGACATTAAATGTGATTTAATCTAAATCCAAATGAGCCCAAATCAAGTTATTAAACAATAGTAAAATTTTTTGGGACATAGATGATCAAATAATCTCCAAATCTTGCATGCTTATATAGGCAAAATGAGCTGCTCAGTATGATGAATCCAACAAACCTAATCTCACTTGATTCTGAGGCCATTAAAAGACTTAATGCTGATGAAACACACTATGATTAAAGGATTTAATATAAGTCATCTGATGAAGTGTTATAAAAATTTAACCTTCAAAATGCTTACTCTAAAAATACTATAAATATACCTCATTCTGCACCTGAAGACAATATAAGCTTGATTTGGGAGAGAGTTTGGAAATCTAAAGAACTCTAGAGCCCGCTTATGTTCGACGCCTATGATCACCTCCAGCTATCGCCTTCACTGACCTTGTCTAATCGTCGATCATTGTTGCCTAATTATCATTGTTTGATTGCCATCGCTCGACTACCATCATCCAACTGTAAATCACTGGCGCATGTCTTCAAATCAACCAGGCCCATAAAACCACTTGAAAAAACATGAGATGTTGAGAAAATTGACAATATGAAGTTTATATTAAGGAAAAACTGAGAAAATATTCTGCATTAATATTTCATTCATTAAATATGAAAGCAGTATTTGCAGGCAAGCTTAAACTCGAGCAGTTCATCACAATTTCACGGTTATATATCAAAATAAATTCGCTAATACAAAGATGAGCAAATATACAAAGATGGTGCCGAAGCTGAAAACTGAAAAGGCAGCAGACTGGAAATCTCTTTCCAGCATATATTTGTCTGTAATGAAGACATTCAAAAACAGCAGTTTGCGTGATCACTTGTTGCTTTTGTACAGCTCAAAAATGACACTCTGCAATATAGAACAAAAGTGATGATCAATTTAAGAATGAGAGAGATAAAAAACATACACTTCAGTAAGAAAACAAACTTGACTTTTTTTTTTTTTGTCGAAAAAATGGTATATTTATATGCTGATCTAATTTTAATTCGGAACATGCTTAACAATTGTCTATTATATTTAAATATCATGAAATTAAATTAACTTACTGATAAATTTAAAATAGTAAAAATATTTGTTATGAATATACGAGAAAATAATGAAGTAGTAAAATACTTTCTTGGCCCCCACATAGAGAAAATGAAACAAAATTTTGGAGACCAAATTCTTTTAGTTTATTTACAATTATATGGCCTTTGAATTCTAAATTTAGACTAATTAGCTTAATTTATTCAATCAAAATTTATAAATTTTCACCGTCATCTTACAAAATTTAAAGTTTTTTTAAGTCACAACAACAATTAGTCCTTTAGAGGAGTTGTGGGTTACTTTGGATCATAATTTATTCATGGGTGCACTAGACATTACTAGCATGCCGACTGAGTGAGCAAATGAGTAGGAATGTGGGTGAGAATTGAGAGTGAAGAATAGAATCAAAGAGTGGAAGAGAATCTAGGAAATGCTCAGAAAATTAGATCTTTTAAACGGCTAGAGTTTCCATTATCAAAAAAAGGAAAAAGGTCTTCCCCCAAATTGTTCCTCATGACATCTTATTTATAGAATCATGGGGGCTAGGGTAAAGGTTACATAAAGAGAAAAGTAAAAAGATACAACACTATACAATTCATGTATGCAACACTACATAATGGTCTAGGCATGTGTACCCCCTTGATCAATTGAGGGAGGCTGAGGGTTGCAGAGTTATATTGGCATGCATATGGGTGAGTTCAATACTACCAAAGGTGTGATAGGTGAGTTCTATAATGTGGGTGAGCTTGATAGTGTTGAATAAGAGGGAGTAGATTTACAAGAGGGTGTTGTCGAGTAACGAATCATTAAGCAAGGAGGTTGACAGCGGTGCTCGGTCGGCACTGGTGGTCTCTAGGCTCGTCATTGCCCCTTGCGCAAAAAAAAAAAATTTAGGGTGGACCTTGAGGCGACAATCAAGACTACAGTTGTGCCAATCGCGACGATCGTCGCTATTATGGTGATCACCCGTGTTGTCAACCTTGATGATGATGAGTATGATACGCCTTAGGACTCGGTATTGAGAAAGCAAGTGCCACTATAGCGCTCAACAACAAAGGCTATAGAAGAAGTCAGTTCTTTTGAGGTGGAGATTTTGACTCGCTTGTGCCTCAACCTACAGATAAGCGAAAAAGAGACTAGTATATGTTTAGAAATGTCATTACTCGAAATAAGGCACCCACTGTGAGAAAGCCTATAAACTATGTTTTCTCGAGCGAGAGATGAAGGCTTTGGAACAATGTATAGCTTAGAAGTAAACAAGTTGAGCTATCTAGTGAGATCTCTTCCTGGTTGTGCCTTTAAGTGTGCTGAGTTTGACCCGTGAGGAGTTATATTTGTTGATTTCAGGGGTGTCTATTATAAAGGGAGATTAGGGAGCTAGCCCATTGCTATTATTGATATCGTCGGGCCCTCTAATGCGGCCGAGCTGGCTGGGGCCATGATTAAGGTCGAGGAGGAACTACATGAGTACGAGGCTTACAAGGAGAAGCCCATAGGGTTATTGTCTTTGAACCGATACGGATACGGCCACATGGATACTTAGAGGAGTGCTATATAATTTGCACCGATACGGGTACTTAGACACGACCATGTCACATAATGAAGGATGTAGGATGATAACTTAGTAAGGTGGAGTAGCATGCACATGAAGTCATCTATTCAATGGAAGTGAATGATCTTCTTCATGTGGTTTGAACTTCCATAGGAAGTCATCAATATGAGGAAGAGGAATGATGAGATAGAAGGAAAACACTCAAACTGAGAAAATCTTGCTCGCAACCGCGTAAGTAAATACGAACGTCTGAGAGCGCAACACCCTGAAATAATGATTCTAATTGGATACGGCTTTGGCGTATTATCGGTGGAGTATCGGAGGCGTATCCGTGTATCGGTGTATCGGATACAGCACGCCTTCATAAATAGGTGTATCGGTGCAACATAGGTGTGGAAGTCAAGGCGATCATTCAATCGTCTAAGTAATCCAACTTCCTAACTAGCGGTTCCTTTTTGTTGGAGTATCTAGAAGGAGTAGGGGGGTTGACGGTAGCGATTGCGAATGACCCTATTTACAAAATACACCGTGGTGGCATGCAACCTTGCACCACATAATTTTTTTAAAATTTTATGTAGTGACTTCATGTATGAAATAAGATTTTTCTTTCTTGCGCGAGTTTGTCTTTCCCGTCTTCTATTTTATTTCTCTTGAGTGTGATGAGCACTACATGTACGATAAGTGCGAATATCTTGTGAGTACTCTGCTTTCTCATGACGAGTAGCATTATGTATGCTCTTTGAGAGATGAGTGAAAATTTTGAAAATTTGATTTTTTTGGAACTTTGATGTTTGGGATCTCGCTAGAATGATGCCTCAATCGAGTGTGAATGCAGTGCTTTAATTACGACTAAATAGGAAGATATAAAAAGATGCCAGAGTCTTCAAAAATAATGGAGAGAGAAAATGAGATCAAGACATTAAATGCATATTTGGGTGTGCCTCAAGTGTTGTGTTCAATAATTTTGCCTATAAATACTTCGGGTAGGATCCCACGAGTGCGATCTTTCCCTATGCTCTTAATTTCCTTCTTGTGAGTATGTTAAATTGAGATGGTTGCCTTCTGCAAGTGTGTAACTGATTTCATTCAAATTTATTGGAGGCGCAAGTAACCATGGATCATGCCTACCTTTGCTATCATGATGACTACTTTTATGCATTGAGCGAGGTCAATGTATATGCTTCCAACGATGATGAGCGCTTGAATACCTTTCGTAATGCTGAGATATGTCCCTGTCGACCACTTCAGCTTGGGGTTGGGACTTCCTTTATGCAACTAGTTGGTCAACATCTTCAACTTCTATGGAGTCATCCTTTACTAGGTGCTTGCTAGACTTGATTGCTTCGATGGTATCATTTACTTCATTTTTGTGTGACTTAAGTTGCCTTGGTCGATGAACCTCTTTAGGCATTTCTTCCCTATGAAGGCGCTCCATCATGGGTTTATTCGATTTTTGCCAGTGGAGATGAAGGTAGTAGGGCTGGTAAACAAGGTACAAGATTGGAAGGCAAAATTTTTCCTTGTTTCAAAGGCTGAAACTATAATTGGTGTCGACCATCCCGATCCTGTTAGCCAAGAGTAAGAAATGCTTACGAGAGCTCAATGCGAGGGGGAGGAGACACCATTATTGGTACGTGGACAGTCGCTGATCATCCACCAACACATTGCCCTTCAAAACGTCTTCAACAATTTTTATGGTGAGCAAGTCATGTGTTTTGCTAAGTATCAACCAAAGTGCTTTCAGCCGTCACTCATAGAGAAAAAAATCAAAATTTTTTAGACCAGTTTCTTTTTAGTTTATTTTTTTATTATATGGCCTTGAAATTATAAATTAAGACTAGCCATCTTAATCTATTTAACCAAAATTTAAGGATTTTTACACTAATCTAATAAAAATTTGAAGTTCTTTGAAGTCACAATAGCAATCGAACCCTCAATGCTTAATCTCATGAGAAGAGGTAGTCTGGGTTATTTCTTCAACAATTATGGTTGCTTCAAGGATAATTATATTATATTATATACATGTACAATTATATAAAAAATTTGAATGCAATTTAATTTAAGTCAACTTATAATAAAATGATTTCTAATTGAGTTAGTTTAACCTATTGGCTTTAATTTTTAGTTGAGTTTGACTTGAATAGCAATAAAGTTTTCTTACTTTAATATAATCTAAAATTTACTCCATCCTTAGCTCTATACAGTAATTATAATAATAAACAAATTAAATGGATTGATTCCCGACAACCTCAAAAATAGGAGGAACTCATAGCTAGTTGTAATTGTATACATACATGCCCATGCTGATGTTTTACAGATATCTAGCAGGTTTTAACATAAGAACTCAATTAGAGAATCACATCGCCCATCAAAGATACTCACGTGTAGGGATTGTGACTTGTCCTAGCCAATTTGATCGAGGAGTCATCCCAGGCATGTCCATAATGGAACTTATACGGATTCATCCAAGCCCTCGGGAATCACTTATCTCGGCATAGATTGATTTTTTGAGATCACTTGCTGCCATCCATACCAGCAAGCTACCACTAACATCCCCCAATCCAACTATAATAAAATGATTTCTAATTGAGTTAGTTTAACCTATTGGCTTTAATTTTTAGTTGAGTTTGACTTGAATAGCAATAAAGTTTTCTTACTTTAATATAATCTAAAATTTACTCCATCCTTAGCTCTATACAGTAATTATAATAATAAACAAATTAAATGTTGATTCCCGACAACCTCAAAAATAGGAGGAACTCATAGCTAGTTATATACTACTATGCTGATGTTTTACAGATATCTAGCAGGTTTTAACATAAGACTCGATCAGTCAAAGATACCACGTGTAGGGATTGTGACTAGCCAATTCGATCGAGGAGTTTCCATAATGGAACTTATACGGATTCATCCAAGGTCATTGGCATTTCACTTGCTGCCATCCATACCAGGGGCTCACCCCCATGCTTGAAAGTCCATGCACTTCCTCTAGAGACTCGCCATATCATTTAGAGGATTTGCCCACACAAACTCATTTTATATGCTATATCTTGAGATTTGCTTAGTACGCCTGCTTGTGAAGGCTAGCCTAGAGACTTGCCTTGGAACAAAAGGCCATGTTAGATGCAGAAAGCTGCATGGGTTCCTACCAATCTAGCTACGTGTCCAATATAGTCTGCAATGGGTTATAATGAACATTACACTTTTTACTTTTTAGTTTAACCTTCCCTCTAGCCCTTTAAGCCTTATAAATAAATGGCAAAGAGGCACATTTTTTATCTTTTGAACATTTTTTCAATCTTTTGGCATACTTTGAGCTTTCATCTCTCTCTTTTTGTCTCTCTCCATACTCACTCGAACCTCTCTTAGTTCTTCAGCTCTTACCTAAAAAATTACTTGTTAGAAAATTTGGATATCATCTATGGACAAATTTGGATCTAACATCCTGAAAGATGTGGCAAACATGGATTCATGCTGGTAATAAGAAAACATGCATATCTTGAAGAACGATACCCATATCCATCAGTGAACATGAATATCCTCAACTACACAATTTGTCGCGACATAATGGAGATGATGGAAAGGCTCACCAAGATTGTTCAAGATGTGCTAAGAGAATTATTGAAAAATGTCTTAGGGGAGAGCACTCCAAAAGGATACTCTGACTCGGTTGTTCAATACATAAGGCCAAAAATTAGGGTGCTCATGCTAATGCCTAATGTTGATCCCACTCGTAGTCACACCAATAATGAAGAGCACAACCCTCCTCAGCGAGTGAAAAGGATAGAACTCGGATAATCAACACATTTTTTAGGGAGATAACTGAGGTGTGGCTGCCTCCCAAGTTTAAATTGCCTAACTAAGAGTCCTATATGGAATGACTAACTTGTCTAACTATGTCACTTATTTCAAGTCAGTGACAACACTACTTAATGTTAGCAATGCCTTTAGTGTCGATTATTCTTTACCACTTTCAAGAAGTCTGCTCTTTGGAGATACATTAACTTATAGTTGGGTGTGATCACCTCCTTTGTGGAGTTCAAGAAGATGTTTTCCACTCAATTCGCAAGTGCCTAGAGATCCATAAGAAACTTGCAAGCTCTCTGAAAGATGCGCCAAGAGCTAGGTAAATCACTCGAAAGTTTCATTGTCCCATTCCAAAAGGAAATGCTGGTAGAGTTGGATGTTACAGGCTGCTCTAACATAAGGCCTAAGAGATTGTTCTTTTCCTTACACTTTTGGGTTGCAATAGCCCAAACATTTGCAGAACTGCTTGAACTCACCGACACCCTTATTAACTTAGAGGAGTGCAGCGTGTGGTTGAGGGTTGCCAGACCAATCACCACCGAGAACTAGTCGCGAGGCATGACAACATCAATATTGAGAGCACGACATGAATCACCTGAAGATCCATGGGATCAATAGGAGGCCTCACTAACCAAATGCTCATCACCACCCAAGTTAGCCAAGAATGTCTCTGCAGACTAGGTCGCTTAGGATTGCGAGATTGCTTGCCACACACATAGGAGCACCACAAATCACTTGTCTGTATCACAAAGAAGCTCATTGATACCAATCAAAATAATGAATTATTCAAGAGTTTTTCACTAATGAAAGTGATTGCCCATACCTTAAACACTTCCAAATATTGTCTTCCCTATGCACCATGGACACGACATTGACGAGTTTAGGCAATTCACATTGGCAAGGGTTGTAATTGCCATTCTAGTGGAGAATGAGCCGAGTCATTTACAGAGGCCAGCTCCAAGAGACCTTGCATAAGAGAAGTTAACTCAGCCACTCTTCGCCGGTGCCAACTGTTAACGTTGATCAAATCACTTTTTCTGAGGTGGACAAACTAGCAAGTGGAAAACCCTTCAACGAAGTTTTGGTCATCATCGCTCTGGTCACAAACTACTAGATCATCAACCTATTCATCGATATTGGGGGTTCCATAAACATCATTTTTAAATATGTTTTTAAAAAATAAACTTTCTTGCGTCCTTACTCCAACTTCAAGTCTCCTATATGGTTTTTTTTTGTGATTGCCGACCCCACGTAGTGGGATAAAGGCTTGATGTTGTTGTTGTGTTGTTGTTGTTGTTGTTGTAGGGATATTGAAGGCGTGATCTCCCTTCCTATCATCTGGGGTAAGGGGTAACACAGGTACATTGACATGACCGACTTCATAATTATGGATGCGCCAACCACCTACAACACATTCTTCAAGCAACCTCTTCTGAACACATACCACATGGTGGTCAACTTCCTGATAAGCAATTGGGAGATCATGGTGAGAGGTCATAGTAGGCATGTTACTTAAAGGAAGTGGGAAAAGTGATGACTTCTCGAAAAGAGGCATTACAACTACAGGTAGAATGAGGACCAGGGCTAGAGACTGTTAAGGCAGTGGAGGAGGTCCAAGCAACGAAGGGATTTAGAGGGGATCCTAAGAATAAGCACATCATTCAGCTCAGGACGTTGATCTTAGCCCTAGCTCTATGCAATGATTGTAGTAATAAATAAATTAAATATATTGACTCCCAATAACCTGAAATATATGAGGAACGCATAGCTATTAGCAACTATATACTTGTATATGCTCATGCAGGTGTTTTATAGGTACCTAACAGGTTCTAACAAAAGAACTTGGCTAGAGTACTCACATTGCCCACCAAAAGTACTCCTAGTAGGGAGTATGATTCGTCTTAGCTGATCGGATTGAGGAATCGTCCCAGGCATGTATATTAGGGAACTCATATAAATTTGTCTTAGCCCTCAGGAATCACTTATCTTGCTATATATTGATCTTTTGAGGTCATTTGTCGTGATCTAGGTCATCAGGCTATCGCTGGCATCCTTTGATCCAAGTGCATGAAGTGCACACCTCAAAGGTTTGTGATTACAACCCCTCCAGACTCAGTCAGTCCTCTATTAGCAGTCATCATCGCCCAAAGGGGCTTTCTCTTCACCCTCAAAGGTCCATATACTACCTTTAGGGACTTGTTACCACATCCAAAGGACTCGCACACATAGACTCGTCCTACTACTATACCTTGAGGATCAACCAGTATACCTGCTTGTGAAGATTCACCCAAGGGATTCACCCTAGAAAAAAGGGTCATGTCAGAGGCAGAGGACAACATGCGCTTCTACCAGTTTAGCCAGGTGTCTAATTTAGTTTATAATGGCCCATAATGAATATTGTACTTTTTATTTTTTTAGGAGTAGCCTTCGTTATAACCCTCTAAACCTTACAAATAAAGGACGAAGAGGCATATTTTGGATCTTTTGGATATTTTTCGATCTTTTGGCATGCTTTGGGATTTCATCTATCTCTCTCTCTCTCACTCTCAATATTCACCCAGATTTCTCTTAGTTCTTCAACTCTTATCTAGAACATTGCTTGCTAGTAAAGTTGGATATCATCTATGGGCAAATACAAATCCAACAGTAACAATGAAGGTGATCACTTAAGATTCTTTATTTTCTCGGTAGTGTAGGAAAAAGATTTCTGTGAAGGTTTACATAGGACTAAAATGACATTTTATCCTGGAATTATTGCCCTCCAATTATATATGGAATACCTTATAGGTAACGTCAAGCCTTAGATGGTTTGGTCACATTAAACGGAGGCCTTCCGATAACCCGGTTAGGAAAGTTGAGTTATTAGATTTGACTTATGTTAAGAAAGGTAGAGGTAGACCTAAAAAGATTTGGTTAGAAAATATTAGAAATGATCTTTTTCTATTAGATTTAAATGAGAATTTTACTTTTAAAAGGACACAATGGCGAAAAAGGATTCATGTAACCGACCCCACGTAGTGGGACAAAGGCTTGATGTTGTTGTTGATGTTTTAGAAAGCAACCTTAGCGGCTTGACGTTACCTATAAGCTTCTGGTTGATGAATAACTTCTAACATAAATTGCATTTCTATAGAAGGGATTTCATGTAATGTAAATGGGAAAATGATTGCTGACCTGATAATAGTTGAACAATTGGGGTCTCTTCTTTTTAAATGTTGGTGTAAGAAGATCACGTTCCATATCAAATGGCACAGGATCCAAGTGAATAGCTTTTATGAATTCAAAGCCCTTTAGCTGGAATGTTAATAGAACAATTAGAATCACTTCCATTGACTTAGAAGGGAAGTAATTGGAGCAGAATATCTTTATGATGCCAATGTTTATGCAAATAAGCAATAAAAGAGCTCAACTGTGAAATATGTACCTTCTTCGCTTTAGCAGTCTTATTTAGTTCTGCAAGAATGTATTCTTTTGCTTTAGGATTCTCACAAAGTCTAGAAAATTCCCCACTAACGCCATTCTCTTCGCCCCAACGCTCAAGAGCTTGGATGTTAGGATTGATAACTGCTACTAGGAAAGACTCAAAGCTACTGCCATAGATCCATATCTGCAAAACACATTCGTCGATAAACAAAATCAGATTTATGCAGGAAACAAGCAGATGGTAAAGTTATTCCACAACCAATTCGCGAGCTGCATGAAGTTTGTGATACAGAGAGGTCTCACTATTTTGATAAGGGGAAGTTTTTCATAAATCTGTGAACAATATCATAGGCCTTTTTTTTTTCACAGCAAAACCATGTCAAAATTCATATTTAATATTTAGATGTTGAGTGCCATTTGCTTTTTAACTTTTCTAACATTGGGTTGAATTCTTACTAAATTCTGTACAGCCTGCCATACGTAACTACCTAGAAACAGTTTGTACAATCTTAAAACAAAAACTCTGATAAAGACATAAAGTTGCCAGTAAAATGATTCCAAGGACTTCAATGATCTCAGCAGTTATTGTAAAAAATTCATCTGATGTTTTCATTAAAATGCAATAGATCTAAAAATAGCTGATGAAAGACAATTTTAAAAGTTCATTTTATGAATAAACTTACCAGCCATGATAGTCCTAAAATTTTCAATAAGCCCATGACTTTTATAACATTCACCTTATCAGTATAAATTTATTTGACTCGATAAAAGTTTCAGGTCACTACTCTTTGTTCAAGTCAGGAACAGCTCAAAGTATAGCCTATGAAATTAATTGTTAGATCAAAATATTGCCAACTCTTAACTGGGTTAAAAAGCCATTATCTTGGTGTATTGAGATAACGATTGGGAATTAAAAAAAAAAAGAGAGAGATAACGATTGGGAATAGAGATGTCAGTGACTACCATGAACAACAAATGTCCGATTTCTAAGAGAAGATTAAACATGAAGTAAATCAGCTATGCGAAGATATACAAAACTAAACTTGAGCACTAGGAGCCTCGCGATATGCATAACATTTTATATGACACTAGGAAAAGAAGCTATATAAATTACTGAAGGCCTGTGAAAGCTTGGTTTCAAGGAAAACATTAATTTGCCCCATTGCAATCTTTTGGATAAGACGAGCAACAATAGAGAGAATTCACTCCAATAGCCACGAAAAAAATATTAAAGGCCACACTAACTCTCAGCTTGGCCTTGATGAAAATTTAATTTACCCCAATGCTATTAATAACAGATACAGAAGACAAGAAACAAAAAAGAATTCATTTAAACAACCAATTCTGGTAAAACAATAAAACATTTTTGGCAAGGAATTTAAAGATAAAAAACCTATCCTTTTTCAAAATAATATCAAGGGGATACACTTACAGAGTCTATAGCAGCTATGGAACCATAAATGTTCTCCAAGTTTTCCACTGCAACATATTCTCCTTGGGAAAGCTTAAAAATGTTCTTTTTTCGATCTATGATCTTCAAACTTCCATCTGATTGCCATTCGCCAATATCTCCTGCAAAGAGAATGAGAAACAAGCTGGAAACTTTGAATAATCCATAGATATTAATGTAGTCGAACTCTCTTCATTTGAATGAAAAGAAACATGTGAAATAATTAGAAGTAAACATTTCCATTATTTTTGGATATAAAAGAGTTCTGTGACCTTGCTCCACAATTAAAGTTTACAAGCTAATCATTTGCCAAGCATCTTCTCATCAAATTGTATTGGCTATGTTAAATTTTTTTTAGATGCTCCATGGAAACATCAAGCACTTCAAAGGGCCAACTGCTAAATTAAGCTCTCTTATTGTACATTTCAAAAATATACACATGTCAATTTATTTACTTCAACAAAACAATGAGAACCAATGAAGGAAGTAGTACGAAAACCCGAAGGACATTAGCATAATGGTGTATGAGGCAGGGAAACATAGGCTAGATTTTCTTTTCCTATGAGGCAAAAAACGGCAAGGTTACCATAAGAAATTGATTTGATTTCATCATAAATATTGCCACTAAAAAAAGTACTTAAATAAGGAGAAATCATATAAATGTTATTCCAGTATACTAAACATTCCAAGTTTCCTAATGAATCTTCATTTCCTGTATAGCAAATTCTTAACTCAACCTTAAAACCTGCAATACAAGTTGGCATGCCAAGGATAACAAACCTGTGTGGAACCAGCCATCAACCAAAACCTCATTTGTGAGGTCTTCTCTCTTATGGTACCCTGAGAACAATGTTTTCCCCCTGATACAAATTTCACCACGAGGTTGGTCTGCTAGTGCATCATAGCCCATCTCAGGAACAGATTCCAGCCGCACATCTATATTTGGAACTGGGGGACCGACTGTTCCAAGCATTGATGGACAATTTGGTAGTGAGACAAAGGTTCCTGCACAGGTCTCGGTGAGACCTAAAAAAATCTTATTAGTTTTATTAACATGATAAATATTTTTGGGCAATAAATATTTAAGCATATAAAATCGTTGATATTCTTTCATCAGATAATGAATAATATCTAACCATGTTACGGTTATTGATCTCGTTGTCATCATAAACAGAAATATCCTTACTGATTTGCTATTTGAATCCTTCATTCCCATTTCAATTTGTTTAGGGAAGCATTGGTTAATTACTAGTTTATATAAATATTTGCAAACATTTGCCACTGTTAGACAACTTCCATCTCTCTCTCTCTCTCATGTGCAGGATGAAAAAAATGTAATACTCAACATGCAATATATTAATATACATGCAACATATATGTCACCAGTGAACCTCTTTTTTTATTAATTTAATTTTGGAAGTGCTAACCCTTCCAATAAGCACAGAATCATGAGCATACATTTATTTATAGGGATGCAAATTTTTTTAGTGCACTTGATGGTGAATTGCAGAGGAAGCTTCCCCTTCTACTAGTGTGAGATTTGGATCTTCTAATTAAGACTGCTATCCTTTTTCCCTTTTCATCCTATGTACTTGTGATTGATTTTGCGCGCATTATTGAGATTTGTTCAAATTTATTGCATTAGAGTTACCTTTTTGCAACATGAATCCTACATTGTGGCATGTTTTTCATTTACATATTTTATAAGAAGTTCAATATTTTGACGACTTTTAAATTGTTGTTTGAAATGAATTGTACATGTTTTTTATTTTGCATTAAATAAGGCCTAAATTAAAAGTTGGGGAACTACCACAACAACAACAACAACATCAAGCCTTTATCCCACTACGTGGGGTCAGCTACATGAATCCTTTTTCTCCATTGTGTCCTATTAAAAGTCAAATTCTCGTTTAAATCTAATAAAGAAAGGTCATTCCTAATATTTTCTAACCAAGTCTTTTTAGGTCTACCCCTACCTTTCTTAACATAAGTCAAATCTAATACCTCTACTCTCCTAACCGGGTCATCACAAGGCCGCCGTTTTATGTGACCAAACCATCTAAGGTGACTTTCTCTAATCTTATCTTCTACTGGAGCTACTCCAACCTTTTCACGTATATGCTCATTTCGTATCCTATCTCTAAGGGTAAAGCCACTCATCCACTTGAGCATCCTCATCTCTGCCACACTTAACTTAGTATTATGCTTCTCTTTTAAAGGCCAACATTCGGCACCATAAAGCATTGCAGGCCTCACTACCATCTTATAGAATTTTCCCTTAAGTTTGAGGGGTACATTTCTATCACATAACAAGCCCGATACATAAAAAGTTGGGGAACTACCAATTGTAATATTTGATATTTGGGAATTTTCTTTGTGCATTTCATCCTGGCTTTGTACTACTGAAACCTAAATCATAAGGCATGCTCTGCTACTCATACAGATTTCACAATATATTTTTCCTAGCTTTACCACACATCAATCTTAAGAAGTATTAGAAAAGCAAAAAACTTAATTCCTACTATAAATAAGCAATTAAACAAACAATAAACAAAAACTATAATGCCCAAGCCCTGTTGTACTAAAACGTGAAACTAGTCATTGCATAGGCAATTAAACAAACAATAATTCACCATTTTTTGAACTCCGACAACAACCTTTTGAAACAAAATTTTATAATAAGAATTAATGTAAACATCCTATTATAAATAAGTTAGCACATGTAATAATTTAAATGATGTGATAATAAGAATTAATTCTTCCCAAAAATTGACCAAAGCGAAGTCAAGATTAAAAGCAATAACTATAATGCCCAAAAATTTCAAGTTATAGAAAGCAGCTAGGTTATAGCTTATATACCATAGCCCTGTTGAACATGAGCACATGTCACAACCCGTAAAAATTCTTCCACATGAGTAGCCAGAGGAGCAGCCCCAGATAATATAAGTCGTACATTGCCACCTAGTCCTTGCTTAACCTATAGTATGTAAAAGGATTTCAATTTCATTAGTCAACTGTGATGCCTAAAACCAAGGAGAGAAAACCGCGGTTAATGGAATAAAAGATATCTAATTACCTTACTAAATATTATTCTATCAAGAAATGGAGCTGCCTCTTCATGTTTACTTCCATTTATCATATTGCGTAGCTTGCTGCAAAATCCATACAAGACATTATTATCATGACAAGAGTAAAGAGGACATTTTCTTTATGAACTGTTAGGCAAACTGATATAAAGTACCGATTTAGATTTAAGAACTGAGCATAAACTTACTATTTATAGGCAACATTAAATAATGTATGCTTTATAAGACCTCCTTTAGCTATTTTATCCTGCAAACCTATAAACCAAATAAAATACAAATGTACGGAAAAAATGTTATTATAGTTAGCCTGAACACAAGAAATAAATTTTAGAAACATATGACGGTCAACAACTGCTTTAAGATTAAATATAGCAAGGAATCTAGATGGCTATAGTTAGAAGAATTTAATTACCAAATATTAAAGTAAAATTGCAAAATGAAACAAGGCATTGAGGCGTGAAATGTGAATATCTGTGTGATTAAGAGAGGTTGCAAAAGGAAAGAGAAGGGCACGTGTGTCCTTGAGAACTTCACCTGTATAAATACGATCTAGTACACGAGGAACAGCACAAAAAATAGATGGTTTTAGCGCCCCAATATCTTCAACTAACAATTTGACGTCCTGTTAATGTTACTTGCAATTAATGAGGGTGAACCTTGCAAAAACAAAAAAGAATTTTTTTTTTTTAAATATCTTACCCCCTGCCAAAATCCAATCGAGGCTCCTTGGAAAATAAACATCTCCTCTATCACCCGATCAAATATATGGGCGAGTGGGAGGTATGATAAATAAACATCATCATCATGAAACTGCAATAATTCCAATAATAGACATGTTAGAAAATGACTTCAATGTATCTTAATTCCTTTAAAACCGAACTCCATGCACTGCTTTTGATGAGAACAAACAATGAAAGAAGATAGATTGGATTTGTGGTAATTTCATTAAGAATAAAGTTAATATTGCTCACCTGCTCATTCATAGATTCAAGCAGTCGATTAACACCAGCCATAAGAGTAAGAATACTTTCATTGGAAATTAGTACACCCTTAGGATCTCCGGTTGTCCCACTAGTGTACATTATTGTACAGATGTCAGTTTTATTGATCAATGGGAGATCAACTTTTTGGCTATTGCCCTGCCAATAGAGTATAGCAATAAAACCATTTAAGAGAATAAACACAAGATTGAACAAACATTGATTCCCAGTAAGCTGCTGACAAGCTAACAAAAATATCAGTAATAGAGGGATGCCATTTTATATGTAAATGGGTACTTTATCTGATATTGCATTATCCAAATCTAGTTATGACTTCTTTCATGAAAAGAGAACACGCACCTGAATTGGTATTGCACATAAATCTTTGTCCGGTTACCCAAAGTAATGTGAACTCATAAACTATTTGGTATTACATAATGGGGGATTTACATTTACAATTCTTATATATTCATAAGTCTAACACAAATTTTAATATTTACTAATGTAACACACAAATCTTTGAATCACATAAGACTATGATAGGAAATACTCGTTTGCACAAGTAAACCTAACCCCAAATCAAGTACCTAAGCAAAGAAATTGCTGTCCACAGCAGGAACACAGCCCAAACAGTGGAAAAACGGAGAGAAAACTCAATGGAAATTCGTAGGAAAACAAAGCAAACACTTTTATTTCAATAGTAGATAAAAGCACTTGCAAGATACAATCTTCCTTCAATTCGAGAGGAAGGAAGCACTCTCCACGATCTCCGGCAAAGCCAAGAGCCCAAGAACAAACCTAGATCTCCCAAGAAAATTCAAAATCAAGATGAAAACCCTAATCCCTTCATAACTCCCTATTAATACAAACTAATACAAATTAAAAGCAAAAGGACTTCTCTACCCTTCCTTCTCCCTCCAAAAACACTTAAATCAAGTTTGAAAAGCAAGTGGACCCCACCCCAACCCCACTTCTCTCTTCCGCCTATTCTCTGTGCCGCTTCCGCCGCGAGTAAGCCTGGACCGGTTGGGCCGGTCCAAGTTGAGCCGGTCCAGGCTGGACCGGCATAACATTACCCCCCTCCCAAAGTACCACCTTGTCCTCAAGGTGGAAAGCAGGAAACTGCTCTGCAATCCTCTCCAGTGGCTCCCATGTGGCCTCATAGTCTGGGAGACCGCTCCACCTAATCTTCACTTCCTTTTCCCTCTTCTCATTGATGCGCACTCCTTCTACCGCTATAGGCTCCAGTGTCACTTCCATGTCCTCCCTCAATGTGCTGGGCAGCTCTGGGCTTACTGCATGCTCCCCCACCACTTTCCTCAACTGTGAGACATGAAAAACGGGGTGTATTCTGGCTATTGGAGGAAGCCTCAATCTATATGCCACCTCCCCGATTTTCTCCTCCACTTCAAAAGGGCCAAAATATCTCGCTGCGAGCTTCTCATTTCTCCTTTGGGCCATAGTCCTCTGTCGGTATGGGCGGAGCTTCAAATAAACCTTGTCCCCCACTCCAAACTGTATATCCCTCTTTTGCTGTCCGCTTGCTTTTTCATAATCTGTTGGGCTCTGAGTAAATGCCTCTTGAGCTCGTCTAACACCTGATCTCTTTCCTTCAAGTGCTGATCCACTGCCGATACAGGAGTACTCTTATGGCTGTAGTGTACCAGATGTGGGGGGTCCCTACCATATAACACCTTAAAAGGTGTCATCTTGGTAGCCGAGTGAAAAGAGGTGTTGTACCAGTATTCTGCCCAGGCTAACCATTTGGCCCACTACTTTGGTGTATCAGACACAAAGCATCTCAAGTATGTCTCCAAGCTCCTATTCACCACCTCTGTCTGCCCATCAGTCTGTGGATGGTAGGCTGTGCTCCTCTTCAATACTGTGCCCTGCATCCTAAATAGCTCCCTCCAAAAATGACTCATGAACACCTTGTCCCTATCAGAAACAATGGACTCTGGTACTCCATGCAGGCGGACTATCTCCCTCACAAAAGCTGCTGCTACAGACACTGCTGTGTACGGGTGCCTTAAGGGAATGAAATGAGCATATTTGCTCAGCCTGTCGACAACTACAAATATAACCGTATACCCTTCTGATTTTGGAAGCCCATCAATGAAATCCATAGTAATCTCCTCCCAAACCTTCTCTGGTAGGGCCAGGGGCTGTAGTAATCCCCCTGGTGCCATCGTCATGTACTTGTTCCGCTGGCAGGTATCACACTTAGCCACCATCTCTTCTATGTCTTTCCTCATCCCCTTACAGTACAATTCAGCAGCTAACCTGCTATAAGTTTTCTGCACTCCTGAATGCCCTCCTATGGCACTCCCATGAAACTCCTGTAGCAGTTGGGGAATATGAATGGAAGACCTAGGAATCACACTCCTTCCCTGATAGTACAGTCTTTCTCCCACCACTGAGTAGCCTGGGTGGCTGTCTTCATCTGATAGCACCTCTTCTTTGATTCTCCTTAGCTCCTCATTCTGGATGCTCTCCTCTTTGATGGCTCCCCAATCTATCAGAACAGGTACTGATACCACTATTCCCTGGAGCTCCTCCATACAGCGTGATAAGGCATCCGCTGCCTTATTCTCTAGTCCTGGCCGATAGTGGATCTCAAAATCATATCCCAGCAGCTTGGATAACCACCTCTGATGCTCCTCTGTGACCATCCTCTGCTCCAACAAGTACTTCAGGCTTCTCTGATCAGTTCTGACAATAAAGTATCTGCCCAATAAATAAGGTCTCCACTTTTGGATGGCCAGTACAATAGCCATCAGCTCTCTCTCATATACCGACTTCAGCCTAGCCCGGGACGACAGTATCTGACTGAAGTAAGCTATGGCTCTATGGTTCTGCATCAACACTGCTCACAATCCATAGCCTGAAGCATCTGTCTCCAACACAAACACCTGATTGAAGTCTGGCAGAGCAAGCACTGGTACCGTTGTCATGGCCTTCTTCAGCTTCTCAAAAGCCTCAGAAGCTGCTTCCCCCCATAAAAAATTATCCTTCTTCAGCAGCTCTGTCAGTGGTCCTGCTATGGTGCTGTATCCTCTCACGAATCTCCTGTAGTAGCCGGTCAGTCCCAAAAATCCTCTGAGCCCCTTCAAGATCTTGGGTTGAGGCCAGGCCAGCATTGCCTCTATCTTGGACTGATCCGCAGCCACTCCCTCCTGGGATATCACGTGCCCCAGGTACTCCACTTGTGCCTGAGCGAAGTCGCACTTCTTAAAATTGGCCTTCAGCTGATGCTCCCTCAGCACCCCAACACCACTCTCAGGTGCTCTAGATGTTCCTCCTCAGTCCTGCTATAGATGAGAATGTCATCAAAAAAAATCAACACAAACCTGCGAAGGTGTGGCTTGAAAATTCGGTTCATCAATGACTGGAATGTGGCTGGTGCATTGGTGAGGCCAAAAGGCATCACCAGAAACTCGTAGTGGCCCTCATGAGTCCTGAAGGCCGTCTTCTGCACATCTTCCTTCCTCATTTTGATCTGGTGATAGCCTGACTTTAGATCAATTTTGGTGAACAAAGCAGCTCCATGCAGCTCATCCATCAACTCGTCAATCACAGGGATGGGAAACTTATCAGGCACTGTCTTTTTGTTGAGAGCTCTGTAGTCAACACAGAACCTCCAACTCTCATCCTTCTTTTTCACCAGCAGAACTGGGCTAGAGAAAGGGCTCACACTGGGCTGAATGATTCCCCCTTCTAGCATTTCCCCCACCAATTTCTCAATCTCATCTTTTTGCACCTGAGGGTATCTGTAAGGTCTCACACTGATAGGGGAGACTCCCTCTTTCAGGATGATCTGATGCTCCCGCTCTCTGTCAGGTGGGAGTCCCACCGGAGGTTGGAACACATCCTCGAACTCCTGTAGAAAGGGCTGAACCAACGCAGGAATGGGTTTTTCTTCCCCCTCCTGTTGATCCTCCAAGCTCTGCAACTCCACCAGGAAACCTCCTCCTTCCTCATGGATAATTTTCACCATCAACCTGAGTGACACTCCAGCTCTGGACAAACCGGGTTCCCCCCTCAGCTTCACCCTCTTGCCTTCTACCATCAGTTCCATCACTATGGTTCCCCAGTTCACCTTGGTTTCACCCAACGTCTGTAGCCATTTCATGCCCAAAATGACATCGGTGCTACCCAACCTCAGGGGTAGGAAATCCTCCACCACCCTGATCTCCTGTAGGCTCATCTCCACCCCCTTGCAGATCCCCGTGCTAGACTCAATCTTTCCTGTCCCCATCATCACCCCATAACTGTCCTGTCTCAGTAGGCTCCATCCCCAGCTCCTCCGCCACCTGGGTGGATATGAAATTGTGGGTTGCCCCACTATCGATCAGTACTACTACCTCCCTCCCATGGATCTTCCCCTTCACCTTCATGGTATGACTAGGAGTAAATCCCATCATAGAATTGAGGGATACCTCGGCCACCTCCAACTGGGGGTCACTCTGCTCCTCCTCAGAGTCATCACCCTCCTCAGGCGCCTCGTCTATATAGACGGTGAGAGCCCGAAGAGCGCGATCCTTGCATCTGTGCCCTGGAACAAACTTCTCCTCACATCTGAAACAATGGCCCTTGGCCCTCTTCTCCTGCATCTCCTCCTCAGTCAATTTCTTGAAGCTTCCTGCAGTTCTAGTCACCCCGCTCTTCTCCTTTCCACTTTTTCTAGGGACACTAGGGCTTGGCCCTTTTGGAGCCAAGTAAGTGGTAGTAGTCCTGGTGGGACCTCCTGAGTGGTTGTTCCGCCAACTTCGAGCGTTGGTCTTCTGGTTCTCCACCAGCTGAGCCAACTCCATTGCCTCCCTCAGGTCTCTCGGTCTCATGACCTTCACAGCATCCCTAATTTCTGGCTTGAGCCCCTTCGTAAAGTTTCTCCCCAACGTGCTGTTCGATAAGCCCTCCATGTCGCCCACCAGACTCTCGAATTTCTTTCTGTATTCCTCCACTGTCCCCTCCTGAGTGAGGGCATAGAACTGCTCGGAGATCTCCCATGGGCTGCCCCCCCCTGAATCTCTCTCTGATGGCCTCCTTGAAATCCCTCCACGTTCTCACCGGATCCCACTTATCCATGTACTTGAACCAGACAAAAGCCGCCCCTTCCAAGCACATGCTAGCAGCCATCAATCTCTCCTCCTCCATAAGGCCATTCACTGCAAAGTACCTTTCTACCTTGTGGATCCACTCATCCACATTTCCCTCTTCGAAAACAGGCATTTTCAGCTTCCTGGCCCTCGTGTCCATCCCGTATGCTCTGTTCCCCCCATGGCCTCCTCTGTCCCCGGCAATGGGGTCTTCCCAAGTTCCTCTTTCTTCATATCGGGGCACATCCTCCCTCCTCGGCCGTCGATAGCCATCTTCCCCTCGCGCTCCGCCATGGTGATTATGAATCCCCCATGGCCGGTCCACTGGGTCGGGCCTCTGACGACGCCAATCATCCTCTCTTTCTTCCCTGAAGTCTCTCCTTCTTTCCTGCTCTTCCCTCCTGATGGACTCCCGATGTAGCATTCTTCCGTTGCTACCAAGCAGTTCCACCTCCTCTTCCCCTTCCGGATTTGCCTTCTCCTTACCCTTGCTCCCACTACCTTCTCCTCTTTCCTCCGCTGGCACAGCTCTTGCTTGCCCTTCCAACAACTTTTTCATCATCTCCTCCAATGCCATGAATTTCCCTTCCATATTCTCACTCAACGTCGCCATCTTCTCCTCCAGATCCGCCTTAAATTGACCCACTTCGGTCTCCAAGACTTCTGCACATTTAGATGCCATGGGAACAAAAAAATGGTCTCCGGATCCCTTCCAAAAAGCAAAAATCTGCAGCGAAACAGTGGAAAACAGCCCCCCACCGTCCGGATCTTCGCTCTGATACCAATTTGATAGGAAATACTCGTTTGCACAAGTAAACCTAACCCCAAATCAAGTACCTAAGCAAAGAAATTGCTGTCCGCAGCAGGAACACAGCCCAAACAGTGGAAAAACGGAGAGAAAACTCAATGGAAATTCGTAGGAAAACAAAGCAAACACTTTTATTTCAATAGTAGATAAAAGCACTTGCAAGATACAATCTTCCTTCAATTCGAGAGGAAGGAAACACTCTCCACGATCTCCGACAAAGCCAAGAGCCCAAGAACAAACCTAGATCTCCCAAGAAAATTCAAAATCAAGATGAAAACCCTAATCCCCTCATAACTCCCTATTAATACAAACTAATACAAATTAAAAGCAAAATGGACTTCTCTACCCTTCCTTCTCCCTCCAAAAACACTTAAATCAAGTTTGAAAAGCAAGTGGACCCCACCCCAACCCCACTTCTCTCTTCCGCCTATTCTCTGTGCCGCTTCCGCCGCGAGTAAGCCCGGACCGGCTGGGCCGGTCCAAGTTGAGTCGGTCCAGGCTGGACCGGCATAACAGACTACTAATATAAATTTTTCTGAAGTAAAATACATTTTTTTTTGTGTATATGTTTTGATGTGATTGAGATACCAAAGTGTTATATAAGTAAATGCTTAAGTTTAGATGTGAGATATGTAAATACACAAGAATTATGTGGCATTTGTGTATACCCTTGAATAATTTACAACTGCATTTTAGTTGGTTAATTTACAATTGGGTCTATGAAAACCTTAAAAGAAAATTTCAATATTCAACAATAAAAAGATCTACTTTTAGGGACAACAAATGATTTGCAATAGAAAACAGTATATACAATGCAGGTTGCTCAATCTAGTGTGGGTTGTGGGAAGAGATTGATGCAAGCAACCTCGCTAGCACATTGCATAAGGTTAGTTCCATGATTAGAACCCACGAAACTAAACCAAAAAGGAGTAAAGCTAACAACTTAACATTATGTCTATAGGTCAAATTTAATTTTCACAGCTGGGATGTTTACAGAATATTGCAATGGAGTTAATTAATACGGATGTTTGAAAATAAAAATTTCCATAATTATGACCAAAAGAAACCATAATTAAAACAGAGTCATACTTCTATGGAAACAAAAATTCATTTATTTTCCAGCAAGCCAAAAGTGTTAGTTATTGATTCAATCAATATTCATACATGAATCATATGGTGAGTAGGCATCACATGTATCGTGTGAAAGCATGAAAACGAGTTAAAGTGATTTTGCATAAGTTAGATAACTTTGCCTTGGGCTGGTGCTATGTATATTGATGCATGGAAGCTTATTTAATAAGGAAGCATTTAAAATTTTGCCTATAGAGTTATAAAGGAATTGAGAAGATAGAGAATAGCGAAGAGAAAGATAAAGAGAAGAAAATTACATATTTTTTATTTTATCATATTTTTCCTTGTCACTCCTAAATTATTTCTCATATGTCTCTGGAGATAACCAAGGCTTCTATTTTATTTATCGAGTGAGAGGGTACTTAAGTTTTGGAAAGGCTTAGTGAGTGTCCTTCATATGCCATGGCCCATGATTATGATTGTTTTATTAGTAGATTGGATCCCCTCTTCTATCTTGAGGATATAGGCTTACTTGTATAGAATCATATAAATTTTGGTATTCTCTTTTATAGTGGTTGATCTCTTTTGCAATTACTTTTTGATCATTAAGTTTTCTCGTAAATTAATACTTCTATAGCACAAAGTTAAGCGCAATCTTTTCCTAATAAAAAGAATGTTCAATGCTTCTTTAAAATTTTAACATATGGTCGGAGGCTAACCAAAAAAGTCACAGTTAATGTGTTATTGAAGTATTTACTTAAAAAAAGATGAAAGCATATTAACTAGTTCTTTATTCCGCATTTAGTCAACTGTGAAGTACTATACATATAAACAAAAATAAAAAATTAAAACATGGTAGTAATTTCATGAACATCTACCATAAAAATATCCATCAATATTTAGATCAAGATGACTAGGTAAGCCTACCATTTGAGCATCATTACCCATTGAGATAGATTTTCCATGAGTGTTAACATGATATTGCCAATTATCCAAGACTTTGATAGAAACGCAATGGATTTATCAAATACTTGGATCACGATTATCACCGGAAGATGGAATTTGGGAAGTTCGTGAATTGTACTAAAGTTTTCTACTAATTCTTTAAGGAAACCATACGAGGTTGTTAACGTATGAGTTGTGAAAACATGGTAACCAAAGTAGAATCAAATGTGTTATGATCATTGCAAAGAATACTTCTATCATCATACTAAATTCAATCTCCAAGAGTTTGGTACAATAAAGAGCCAAAAGAAATACATCATTAAGCAATTCAAATTTATCATTTGTTCTATATGAAAATTCAAAATTTCCAGATTAGGTGCTTTTGGCTCAAGATGATAGATTTCCGGCCCAAGAATGATGTAAGCAATACACCCCTTGGTTTCATTATTATTATTAGTGTTGTTGTTGTTATTATTATTTTCAATTACATATTCAGTATTTCAAGACATAGGCCTACTGCAGGTCTGCAACCCTTCAATTGGCATGCCATTAATGTAAATAATAATTTCAGAGAGTGCCTCATTGCTTGATATGCAGGTGAAAAAATTACTATCATTTGTTTCTATTTGCCATTTCCTTCATGATGAAGATTAATGATGGTCCTCTTCTGAAATTGCAGTGGAAGCTAACTGTTCCGATAATTTCTGTTGTACATCTTGATTGATGATGAATTAATGCAAGTTAAACCAGCAGTAAATCAATTTTTTTTTTTTAAACCAAGCCAGGAAATTATTTTAAAACAGCGGAGCATCTTCACAAGGGATTCATAAAAGAAACCTTAGTAGCTGCATAAGTTTACTTACTAAAAACAAGAACTCGTCCCAGGAGTAGGCTCTTAAACCAAATTGTCCGAACTCTTCTTTTTGCTCTGGGGAAATCTTTCCGAAACTCACAATAACTGCATGCAAATTTTGCATATGAGCTAGCCCATATAAGAATAAATAAAATAAATAAGTTGTAAAGTCTTGGTATTAATAAACTTACTTCTCAAGAACTTGGCTGCATCAGGAAAGGCTTTCAACAGCTGGAAATTGAAAAAAAAAAAAAAATTGAAATGAAAGCTTAGGAGCATTTCATGATTTTTTCATTTGAAGAAACTTTATAATGTAACTTATTATTGCATGCATTCTCTACAACTCTCTGTGGCAAATGATTCAATATATACCTACAAAATTTCCACATGTCATCTCCATAATATACGAGTATCAATTGTTTACATCAACTTAGCATCACCTGCACATTGACCATCAGGCTAAATCCTACTAAGCTAGTTAGAGCACCTTCATAATTAATTTTTGGGGGGATTTACATACATATCACTTTATATCATATTATTTAAATATCTAACACTCAAAATTTTAATATTTCATACAGACAACCCATAGATCAAATATGGGTGCAAGAAAGAAAATATTAAAATTTATAGGGTAATATGGGTGGTAAGATTGAAATATATGAGTGATATATTTGATATTAAAATTGTTTATGCGTGGTAGGCATGAAATATTAAAATTTTAGCATTAGATATGTAAATAGAATGATATAAAATGGTATGCATGTAAATCCCCCTGAACTTTTTCTCTACTGTGGCAACCTATAGCCATAGGTACTTGATTGACGGGGCAAAGATACATTCAAATTTCAGCATGTTAGAAAAGGCAAAAAATGTGGCATCATCACTTGACAATTTCATTAGAGTTTGATAAACAATTTGGACAAATAAATATAATTAGATCCAAATTTATGAAGATGAACTTTATGATAATAAATTCATATTTAAAATTGTTGGTTGGCTAGCGTAGACTTTTGTTTGGGTCAATTGCTTGGCTTTTAAAAAATCTAGCATATTAGTTTTGATTTGTGTGGAGAGTGTTTGTAGGTAAACGATAAACTGCACTTGAATCTCCTTAATTGTTCTAGGACCATTAACAACTTTGGGAGTCGTGTTGACTGTATTTTTTAAAGAACAACACAATATTAGCACAACATTAGCACATGCTATCCTGCTCAATTGAATTATGTCTATCAATATGACAAACACACCACCAAGATACATTAGATTTTGTAGAAATGAAGAAGAATGTTATGATGAGTATTAGGGCTAATGCAAGTTAGATTGAGCTCATTACCTCTACAATCTTCTTCTCATCCACAAAAACAATTTGCACCTCTGCATGGCTAATTATAAATTCAACAGCACCAGCTCCTAAGCAAAAGCAAAAATATATCACGAGAAATAAATAAAAAATAAAAAAACATCCAGTAACCAAAAATTTGCATGAAGTATAAGAGTTCTCCAATAAACAACCACTTAGTGCATGAATGAGCGGCATCCACGCACACATAATAGCAAATATGACTTGTTAGGCCTTATATAAATCTAACTTATGTTTGTAACAACACCAAGAAGATAAGTGCTTTACATACCAAGGGTATCATATAATGGAACGCAATAGATCCCATGAGCATTGCAAGCCTGAAGAAAATTTAGATGCATTCATAAAATAAAACATATTACGAAGATCTAGCAAACATGATATGAAATTATAGGTTATGATAAAATATTTTGCAAGGAGATTAAAATAACCGATATTCAAACAGCCAATACCTCCATGCTAATGATCCATTCAGGACAGTTTGCACCATAGATACCACAACAATTTCCCTGAAAGCACATATTGTAAAGTAATTATTACACATAAAAAATTCAATAAAATTCTATAATGGTTTTATCTGAAAACCCTTTTGAAAAAATGCAGTAAGGATAGTTGCTCTAACGTCTCTCATAGCCTTCATACAAAAAAAAATAGCACAAACATATTATTTTAGAATTCAAAAAGTTTAATTTAAGAGGTAAATATCTTCTCATTTATGTATTTTAACTATGCAAACAGTAGTCATTCGATCATTTGTAAGCTTAGCCTAAAAAATAAGAGAAATTGTATGAAACAATGAAATTTAATTTTGCAATTTGTAGACATTTGAAAATTTTGATTTTTAAATTTTCTAACTCAAATTTTGAAATTTTTGAAATTTTAATTATTAAAATGAGGGAGTATTGTGTAAAATTACTTGATTAAATTAAAGCAAATAAACAATTTCAAATAAGGATTGCAGACCAATACATGTTTGAAGGTGTGCTTATAAAGTATAACTACCTCCTCTCTTCTCCACTATTAATTTGGCTAGTCACTCTCTTTTCTTTTCTCTTTTGTTTTTTAAAATCTCTTGTAAGACAAACTATAAATACTTCATGGAATGAAAGAAGAAAGGATTACTTTGTTTTGACTGAAATTTTGGAGTTTATTCCAAGAAGGAGAAGGCTTGGTGATCGGCCTTACATTGGATGAATTTGGTGATTCTTTCAAACCTAGTCACTTTGATGAGTGCTAAGCATATATGTTTTGCTTAAAGCTTTATTAATTCTTGATATAGGATTCTTATATAAGCCTTCTTCTTCTCATCATACCATTTTCTCATTATTTCTCCCATAAAAATCCATCCAAAATTGCAATGAGGTTTGTTGGTCATGGGTTATATAAATAAGATAATCCTATTCAATTGGCTATTTGGACACCCCAAATACATTGGAAACTGAGAAAAGCTTTAGAATTAATCTTAAGACAATTTTTATCAACCCCAAGCATTTTCATGCCTTGATCCAAACCCTAACCCCCTTCATATAGCCAAAAACCTAACTTAAGGTTGGCAAAAAAAAAAAAAGGGTCCACAAGACCTAGTCTTATTCCAACCCCATAAAATCACCTTGAAAACCCTAAAAAATTATGAAATACTCTAAATTATATTTAGATATATTAGTTTAAATATTCTAGTGTTTCTATTCCAGACGAATCATACAATCACAATGTCAACAATCTAAACTTCCATAAAACAAACCCTATGATTTTGACTAATTCTAACCTAGGTAGTCCTATACTTATCTAATCCATAACTCTAATTATGCTACAACATCCTCAAAAATTGTATACCTTTACTAACACTCTTGAAAAGATTTGCAAATATATTTAAGCCTATACATGTTTGAAGGAGTGTTTATAATGTGTAACTGACTCCTCTCTTCTCTGCCATTCATTTGGCCAGCCACTCTTTTCTTCACTTTCTTTTGTTTTTAAAAATCTTTTGTAAAGCAAATCATAAATACTTCATGGAATGAAAGAATATTGTGTTTTGACTAAAATTTTGTAGTTTGTTCCACGGAGAAGGCTAAGTGGTCGACCATGCATTGGAGGAATTTGATGATTCTTTCAAACCTAGTTACTTTGATTAGTGATAAACATATATATTTTGCTTAAAGCTTTATTGTTTCTTCCTATAGTACTGTTATATCAGCCCTCTTGTCAATCAGCCATGGGTTGTATAATACATTTGAAATTGTGTCAAACCTTAGAATTAATTTTAAGACAATTCTTTACCAACCCCAAGTGTTTACCTTCTCCACATAGCCAAAACCTTGATTGATTGATGCAAAATATGAATTGTGTGTTAATAGTTTCATTTTCCCCATTATTTTGTAGTTGTTTGTCAAAAAATTCTCGATTTTTTAATTAAAGCCCCTCTTATTATTAATGCCGTGATCATAAAGAACTAACATAGCTGCTCTTGATTAGTGATGTATTAATCACAAATATCAACTAAAAATGGCAATTATAATTGGTGGCAATGAGATTATATATTTTAATTTTATTAATAATAATTATTATTACAATTCTATTTGAATTAACAAACATAAATCCTGAAATAAGTGGCAAAATAGTTCATTGTGATTTAACTGAAATTAGCCTGTCATGCCGAATTGTTTTCTGCCTTAGGATTTACTAAATCCAAATGTATAGGATTTATCAAATCTTACAAATAAACAAAGAGCCCCTAAAAAAAGGGAAATTAACATGAAATAAATAAGAAGAATGCACCCAATACAGTATAACCATGACATAATAAGAACTTTATTTTAGTGGCACATAGCGTCAAATAATATATATTTATTGCATTAAATTTGGAATGTTACTTTCTGTGAGTGCGTCTCCAGATAAATTGAGCTTAAATAATAAAGTTATTATTTTGTTTAATAGTATCAGTAGTATTGACATTGTCAATTGATTACTATAGACATTACAATTAAAAAAAAAAAATACTATCAAAATTGAATAATACTAAATAAATATTAATCGTAGTTTTTGAGCTGTGCTCTTAGAAAAATGCCTCGCTTTCCTAAGGCGTCTGTGCCTTGCGCGATGGTGCCTTAAAAAATGAAGAAATAATAAAGCTATAAAACCATCAAGTGACACCTAGCCTCACCCTGCCTTGCCAAAGGTGCAAGTCCCTCTATAAATGTGATCATTACTCCAGTCCTTTTTGCACAGTCCCTAGAGAGTCGCTTCCATTACTCTCTAAGTATTCAATAGTCTATTTTACTATTTGAACCTGAATACAAAATCTTATGACAATCATCTACAGAAAAATCAAAAATTTATCATGCTTGCAAACCACTTTGAGAATGAGGGAGAACCCAATTTAATATATAGCTCATCTTGAAAGATGTTGTCAAAATATACGAGTTTGTCTTGTAGTTCAAATATCTATATAAAATAAAAATTCTGCCAACATCAAATTTACACCTCAACACTTCAAATATATTTCAAAATTTCATCAAATGGTCTTGATTTCAGTGATATACTCTGGTTTTCAATGTATTAATTTCGTGCTTGATGTCTGGTAGATGCAGAATGAAGGACTTCTCTTGTTTCCTATATGGATTTAAAATCTGCACTTGACCTTTTGACCACCTTTCCTTAATTAAAATGTATAGAATAATGGCTATGTTTTTTTTTTTTTTTTTTTTTAAAGAACATATGCCATAAAAATATAACCGTGGGTGTGTCATAAGAAACTGGTAAGTGGAAGGACAGCCGCCACCTCTGCCTCCTTCCTCCTTTTCTTCCGGCGATACACAACAAGCTTCCACCAACAGTAAAACAAGGGGGGATTCTAAACTACTTTATAGTTATTCTCCAATCATACAAAATCAAACCATTCCAAAACAGAGCGCTAACCTTCTCAACTCCGCAGCTTCGAATAGAAGTTCCAACTTTCATCACCATGTCGTACACTTCTTTGTAAGTTAGCCACACATATTTCCCCGCCTGTAACAATTCACAATGTCTGATTATCCCGAATATATATTACAGAAATGCAGTGAACATCCATCATCATTGAGTTACGCACCTTCCCATCAACAATCTCGCGACGCCCAAGCATCCGATTGCCAGGATTTCTTTCCACCGACAAGCTGGATAAAAAGAACCATCACATCCATAAAGGCATACCATACCAGTCAAAATAATCGAATAACTCCCAAATGATTTCCGATATAGCTTGGAATCCGAAGAACGAAGGGAAAGTGGAAGGAGCTAGGGATCAGAGACAGGGCTAACCGGAAGACATCCCAGCAGCTATCGACGCCAGGAACCGGCGGCGGAAATCCGTCCTTGGCGAATACGCTCCGGTAGGCGGGACCGACTGATGGCGAGCCGGTGGTACCCTCCCGGCACTTCTCCACCTCCACCAAGTACTTCATCTCCGATGATCACTACCGCTGCAGCCGAGATCACTGTCTCTGTTATTTAATGCGGGAAAGGAAAGCGATCCTTTCATCAGTCTTTCATTGGTGGGAAGAAGGTGAAGGTGGTTAGGATTTCGGCCGCCTTTTATATTGCTTTCTAACGGCGTCCCCACCGGATGTTGATCTATCGTCTAACTATGGCTATGGTGGTTTGGAAGAAAGTTGTTAGGAATCTCTGTCGCAGAATATTACAAAATAGTTAGTATTAGATGAGAAATTTTATTTTTTGTGTATCATTATATTTAAAATGTATAAATATTTTTATTATTTATTCTTTGTTATAAAACATTTGAATGTTTTTTTTTTTATATCAAAATATACCTATTTTTGTCTGGGAATGCTTATTTGAATTTCACTGTGATAAAAGTTTATTTTAATTATTATTCCGAGTTTTTTCCATTTTCAAGTCTTCAAACCACCTTCTGTGGAAGGTCAACAAATCTATAGATTTTATTTGTATTTGAACTTCAATTTCTCCAACTAAATTTTCATGAGTAATATGGTTCTATTTTATTTTTTTAAGTTAATGGAAACTATTCTAATTTTTGTAATTCTTCCTTTTAAAGTTATTTAATAATCCATAGAAGCCATCTAAATCTTTTTCTAGACACATGAAAATCATCAATGGTTTGTTTTCCGTTTTGCTACTCTCTCATGACTCGCAACTCACGATCTCAAGCACGGCGTTCATTTTCCTTTTTGCTCCTCTCTCGCCTCAAATGAAGATCGTCCGTGGCAGATGTTTATTCTAACCTTCCAAATGACATGACAAAAAGAATTATTTTAATTTAAACCCCCCTCATAATAAATATTATGGCTCTGTTACTGCCCATTATGTGTTATGCCCATGAATTAAGTAAACTCTTCTAAATTATAATTTCATCCTTTCTTTAAATTGATGTGTCAAATAGAGTAAAGTTTTTTAGACAATTTGGTTCTAAATAGGTCATATTTGCTCAAGATTTAATGTAGAAGCTCTGATAGACTCTAAAAGTATCAAATTAAATCCATAATATTAAAAATAGACCCAAATGGTTAGCTATCTTTGTTTGTGCATATTAGTTTTAAAACGAGGGAGGTTCTCTATCCCTATAGAACTTTGGTCTTTTTTCTTTTGAAAATGCGTTAATTTTCTCTATTTTGACATATTATTTCTATGGTGACAGAGATTCTTAATAAATGTGGTAGAGCCCTAATCTTTTCTAAAATTGTGTCAATTATCTTTTGTTTGAACAAATTAGTTCTAAGGTTAGAGAGGTTCTCAATTCTTATGACAGAACTCTGGTCTTTTCCTCCAAAGGAATTAATTGTCTCAAAATTTAGTTTCAACCATGAACGATCATCCATGGCATAGAAACAATGGAATATCAATTAAGTGAACCCCCCTAACGAAGCCTATATTGATAATTTTGTTCAATACCTTAATTTTTCTATTTGACCTATTTTTTCAAGCTTTTTTGTACTCATGTTCTCAGTATTTTTATTTATATTTTTGTTGGTTGATCAAGTGTATATGAATGTTGTTTAAAAATCCTTTGAGGTATAGACCTGTTGTGGGCTCCAAAAATTCTCGAGCAACGGCTTCTCCGAACCATCACTTTTTCTTATTGTGACGATGGAGAGTTTTAACGAGCTTATGTTTCAGGTGAATTTTAAGCATGCAGATTGAGTTTTAAATTGAACATTACCCAGAGATTTCGCCCTCATTTTGTGAGGACTTTATAATCTGAGTTCAAGTTTTCTATATGTGCAAGCCCCTATAATTAATTACCCCTCCTGATAATGAGATAGAACTTTCGATTAAGTCTAGTCATTAAAGAGGTCTCATAGGTCATAAATCCAATGCATAATAGCAATATTTTTAGGGTTTGAATTTGGGATATGGATTTTGGAGTTTAAGACTTACAATATATCACCATAAACTTAAAACTGTTGATGGGCAATGAAGACGGGCCCGATCAAGATTCCATAGTTTCGTCGTCCTGGGCCGTCATGGTCCATGGTCTACTTAGTTAGAAGCGGTAGTAGACACAACCAAACATAAGGCACTTATCGATAGCCATGGGTTGCTTCGTCGAAGAATACCTTATAGAATTGGGATGATGTTTTTCAAATGGGATATATCTGAATCCACCTTAGCTGATAGAGGACCTTATATATATCAAATATACACTATGATTCATTACTCAAGGGTTTGGCGTCATTAGGGAACAAACAGGCTTCAGCCATGATCGTAATATAATGGAGCCATTTTGCAACAAAATCATCCAATCAGAGGGCACATGACACATCCTTACAGGCAAGAGACTATTTGAGAAAGATTCTTAATAATACACATGACATGACATTCTCTCTTTATGAGCTGAGGTTAATTTCAAATATATCACCCCGACAAGCGGTTGTAGGAGATGGATACATTTTTTGTTTCAAGTTTTTAGTTAATAATTTTCATTTTAAGAATTCTTGAATATTATTGGTTTTGAGGTTTGATCCACCCGGTTGAGATTTTCTATCAACACGATCATCATCATGGTGACGTTAAAGTCGCTGTATTATTATAGGTTTAGGAGGGATTTTGTACTTTAAATCTTGTCAATTCCATTCCTTTTGAGGAGGACAATGAGACTTGAGTATTTGACCAGTGTAACATTCTCGATGTGACGATCAGAGCACATATGGGTCATGTTTAGTTTGACAAATAGACTATTATATTAGTGAGCATTTGACCCCACGCAACATTCTCAAACATTTGTGTTCGTAACTTTAACATGTTGATTGTAGTACATACAAGTATGTTTGAGTATATAATTTGATGTTATTATAGGAGTATAGCCTTATGTTCCCTTATATGAGTGTTATAGATTCGGTGGCATTTGAGGGCATTAGATTTTAGTTATATATATGAGAGAGATGTTGTTTAATTTTGTCTCCTTCAAATTATCATTTAATACAATTCCTAGAGGAAGTTTACTCAATAGACAATAGGAGATTGTGTTCTAACTTGTGAGTTACATCATTTGTTATTAATTTCTTAATGCTACATACATGCTATTTATGTGCACTATCAATCCCTTTGTCATGGTCACAAGTGAATGGTAACATGCACTAGAAGTTCCCCGCTAATATCCCTAGACATGCTGGTTTATTTGATATGATCTTCTTGTCCATGAATGTAGGATAGTCATTGTATGCACTATGAATTCCTTTCTCCTACTCATAGGTAAATTGTAGTATACTTGAGTGTCATGTTTGAATTTAAAACTTATTTGATTGTGGTTAAGATTTGCTTACGTGATTATTGTCAATGCTACCATTTACCTCCAAAAGTATATTTCTATATAAAAATAAGATCATTTTCTTTCTATCATTGCAATGTAAATTACTTGTATCAGATGATCTTGTAACTATGCTTTGGCAACTAGAGTCAATATCACTCTTCACATTTCCTTCATCTTGTGTAGGCCTATTTATCCTAATATGACAACTGCTAGCAAGAGCTGCTAATTTACTTATTAATGATGATAGCATTTTGGAATGTCAAGTCTTCACTCTTTGATCAATGTCAAGTACAACTTCTCTTCAGCATTGAATCTTTTAAAATAGGATTGGAAAACTTTAGAGAAGCATGAAATGGAACAAACATTCACCATTCAAAATGCTGGATATACATTCATCAATCTTCAAATTAGCAAAAGACTCTTTACATTGATTGATGTATACATTTCTTGAGGGAAGATGCACATTATTAGATATCCCTCTTAATTTGAAATATAAAATAGATTGGTCTTGAATTAATATAGACCTTTCCAAATTCACACACACACACACACATATAATCTACTAAGACATTTTCATCAAGTGAATTCTCCATAAATTATAATTCCATAAATATCCTGATCAAGTTGTCCAACATGTGGTCTTTACATATGGGTTGTCCATGTAATTAACATCATTTGTGATTTTAAACTGGCCCGAATAAGTTTACTATTTTCTCGAAATGTGAGATCTTGATGAGAAGCTCGATTTGTATGCACCATATATCAAGTCAACTTCAAACGAGTTAGATCATATATTTTGTATTTTAAATTAATTAAAATTTTGAAAATTTTCATTTTTAATTAATTATGTGGGGATTCTTTGAATTATTCCAAATTTTAGTAGCAGGCGTCCCCACCCCGCGAAGGGAGGTAGGGAGGGCACTTGCCCTTTCAGACCCGCCTTGCCGGATAGGATTCAACTGCCGACGATTTTAGGGGAGAGAATCGACCCCGAAATTAGTCTTCCACTGCTTGTGACTTGTTAATTAAGTGACTTAATTTAAATTTAAAAGATAGTTTTTATCCCCCTTAAAAATCCGGCAACCTTTTGCACCCCCTCCCTGTAGGGGGAGGTTGGGGAGGGCACTTACCCTTTCAAGTCTGCCCAACTAGATAGGTAATCATCGGCGGAGGGCTTCAGGATGTTGTTTGGTCCCAAAATTGGTCTTCTAGTTTTCTATCCACTCGGCCAAATCAGATAGACAACCAAGGGCTTCAAGGGAACTTATCAACCCCGAGGCTTCCTTTAGGTTTTCTCCTATCGTGGCACCTATTTAAAAAAATTTTATCATTTTTTTATTTCTTCTTATATATATAATAGAGAGGGAGAGATGCACGGGTCGGAGACAGAGTCACCCACGACATTCAACCGTCTAGTTGAATGTCAGAGAAGGGTATCAAGTAAGAGATTAATAGCAGCGGATCGACGGTTGGCTAGGGCTTCCAGTTGGCTGAGTTCGACTGGAGCAAAGAGGGAAGGGCTCAGTTGGCTTTGGTCGTCTCTCTGGTAAGCTTCTTTTCCTTCGGCTTTGAGAGCGCGTGAGAGTGCTAATGTTTCGGTTGAGGGATTTTGTGCCATGAATGGGATGGTTGTGTGAGATCGTGTGATTTTGGGAAGGCCAATAGGATCGTGCAGCAGTTAGAGGTCAACGCGCGTGAATTTTCTAGTGTACTCTAGGGGTGTCAATTTTTGACACGACCCGAAACATGATCTGAACCCGGATTTTTCTGGGTCGGGTTCGGGTCAACCCGAACCTGATACGGGTCGGGTTCGGGTTGAACAAATCAACCCGTTTTAAAAATCGGGTAGGGTTCGGGTTGACCCACCAACCCGAAATTGACCCGAAAGTGACACGAAAACTCATATTTGACCTGAAAACCCGAGATTGACCCGTTTTTGACCCGATTTTGACTCGATTTTGACCCGAAAATCAAATTTTGACCCGAAAATTAGCAATTTTAGGTCAACTTCGGGTCATTCATGTCGGGTCGGGTTGACCCGGACCCGAATTGGGTCAGGTTCGGGTCAGGAAACCTGACCCATTTTTAAAAACGGGTCGGGTTCGGGTTGACCCGAACAGTGCCGGGTCAGTTCCGGATTCGACCCGAACCTGACTCGTTGACCCGAATTGACACCCTTAGTGTACTCATTGCTCTTGAAGTGATATATTTCCCTCCATATCTTTTTGTATGTTTATCATATATTTTGCCTCATTTCTTTTAATTTAAACTCCAATTGGATATTGATGTCTATTTGCAAATTTGTTTAAGATGGAACTTGAATTTAAATTTGCTATCAATATTGAGTGCCAATATTAGTGATGGCAAATATCAATGTTGTTGTAGGTGCCATTGAAATCATTTAAGATGTATCACAATCGAGGCTAAAGTTACAAATTTAAAAATTATAATAAATTTTAAGAGGAGATTGCCTATTAGAAGCTAAGGTAGGAGTTTAAAATACTTGAATTTTATAAATGCTTCAAGAAATCTTTGTTGGTGGTGCTAAAGGGTTATCTTAATAAATCTAGTAGTTTTGCATATGGCTTTGAAATATAACTTATTATTTGTTTAGATCTTGAATATATATATTTCTTCGATTAATATATAAGCTTGATTAATATTTACAATCATAGTGTTAGAAGTAATAATGATAATTAATGAACTCTTAATCTTCTTATAAGAATAATTCATATTCTTGAGAACTTCAGCCATATAAAACTAAGTCCTTTGTATGTTTTTGAGATTTATTAAATCTTTGGGTCTTAAATCTAGCATATCGTTGTTAAATATTTGAGTTTGCAAAAAGGTATTGTCCTATAATTAGAATATAGTGACCTTTATCCCTTTTTGATATGGATTTTGGCATACATATGCACTATTTAGGCTTTTGAATCAACTTTGTATCCATATTGCATTTGACATACATATGCTCTTAGGGCTTCTAAATAATTAAGGTTGTGTTGGAAGTACTTCAACATGACGCTGAGAGGTATTGCATAAGAGTCATCAAATTGATTAACCTTAACATACTTATAATTTGGAGTTGCGAGAACTCCATCATGTTATGATGATGCGCCATATTATCTAGCCTCCTCTAGAAGCTAAAGAATTTAAGCCTGATGATCCTCTAAAATTTGGCCTATGTGGCCATCACCAACAAATCTATATTTCCCTTAATTAAAGGATTGATTGTCAATCATTAAAAAGTATAAATCTCTTTTCTCTCTTGCTCTCTCCTTCTCTTCTTTTACACCATTCTCACATAAAAAAACATAAGAGAAAGTTAAGTTAATAGCACAAAGGGATGCCACTCTTCAGAAAAAGAGAAAGAAAACTGGTTATATTTTTTAGGATAAAAATGATACCCTTCTTCATAATCGAGGAAGGTGTTAGTGCTATACAGTTGATATATCATAAAAAATTTATCCTGATCGAGAACAAATCTCATAGCAAAGTAATATAAAAAACTTCCAAAATTAATACTTAAATCATCCAAACTCTGATTTCAATGAACTTATAGTCGAACTGAACATCTCGAAAAGACAAACCCAATGACACCAAATTCGATCAAATCTGAGCCAAATAGATCCAAATCGAAGGTCTAATGCACATTTGGAAGCTTCAAAGCATATGTTGGATCATAAAATGATTTTCAAATGTGACATGATTATAGTCAAATTGAGTTGCTCGATGAGACAAATCCAACGAGCCCAATATTGCTAAATTCTAACATCATTAAGACACTCTAATGCGTGATAAACGGTCCATGATCACGAGAATCGATATTGATTGTCCATCTAAAACACTCTCAACCTACCCTTGATCTTCTCACTATTTATTAACCACACCACTCTAAAAAAACTATAAATAAAATCCCATTTCTTTGTAAGATAGGAGACGAAGAAAGAGAAAGAAGAGGAAGAAGAAAGAGAAAATTGAGATCTCTTATGCCACCATGCTCCTCCTCGACCACCTGCTGTCGCCAGACTTCTATCCGGCCGCCAGCCATTATCGGACCACTATCAGACCTCTGCCTGGCCACCAGCCATCGTTAGACCACTGCTGGACTTTTGCCCAGCCACAAGTAATCGTTGGACCACAACCAGACTTTTGCCCAGCCACCAGCTGTCATTGGACCACCGTCGATCTTCTGTCCTGCCACAAGCAGTCTTCAAACCACCACTAGACTTCTGCACGGCCACCATCCATTGTTGGACCATTGCAAAAATTTTACACGGCCACCAGTCATCGTCGAACCACTGCCAGACTTTTGCAATGCCACCAGCTTTCGCCAAAACCACCATCAAACTTTTGTGCGACCACTAGCCATTGTTGGACCACCATTGGACTTCTGTCTGGCCACCAGCCATAGTCAGACCACTATTTGACTTTTACCCAGCAACTAACCATCGTCAAACCGCTGCGAGACTTCTGCCCGGCCACCAGATGAAGCCAGACTTCTGCCCGACAACCGACTATTGTTGGACTTATGCTCGACACTGAACACCATTGGACTTTCGCCCAACCATCATGTGTCGCTAAACTTATGCCTGATCATCGAGCAATATTGAACTTCAGCCTAACTCCTTAAACCATTATAATTTCATTGTCTCCAAATTAAAGGATGAATATTGCATTGTAATTCACTCAAATTTAATGAAATCATTTCTTAGTGTGGCCCGTGATTTTTCCCTTTTTCAAGATTTTTAACGTTAAAAATCTGTTGGAGTGAAAAAAAGTGTTGTTGAGTTTTGAAATAGATTTTTTCTTGGAGAATTTAATTTCTGAAATTTTTTGTTTAAAATCAAACACGTCATTATAAATGTTATATCACCTCGGAAGGTGAACATAACATTTTTGAATGGTGTCAAATTATAAAACTTTGAATTTATCCTGATTATCATAACCCAACTCAGGACAAACAACATATGGTCCTGAATGATCAAAATGATGTTCAACCAACTATTATTTGACTATAATAATTCAGATAAACAATCATTAATTTCATAATCAAAATCATGATAATAGAAAGATATATCTTCCTGGAGATAGAAGATATTGTTTATTATCAATTATTTGAAAATGACAATAATAATCATCAAATTTGATTTTTCCCATAGATAATTACTTAACTTTTTGTTAATTGATTATTTTGAAAATTTGATATTGATTTTTAAATCTCCTACTAGCATAAGCTCTCGTAGTTAATTATATTATAGGAAAATCAGAATTTTCTACGAATACTCTCAATTAAGGCTTCATTTGGGAAGGCTTTCTTATTGCTTCTTAAAGTAGTTTCTATGAAAAAAATTAAAATTTTTATGCTAGAAAGCGGCTTTAAAAAGCAGTAAGAAAGCATCTCAAACAAAGTTTAAAATAGTGGTAGAAATTTTATTAAATATTTTAAGGCTTGATGTCAAAGGAAGTAAGGTTGGAAATTCAATTGGGATTAGATCAAAGTGGAACACTTATTTCTGGAGGTTAAAGGAGAAAAGATATGTGGTGAATTGGGATTTTAAAATATTTCAGAAGTACCCTAGTCAATCCTAAGTGTTGGACTTAAATTTAGATCGAAAGAGATTTAAGTTTGAGTTGCCAATTTTATTAGAAAATTGGGATTCAATTCCTGAAAATTGAGATCTTATAGCCTGAGCTTGTCTCAGAATATAAATCTAAATTGGGTACTAAAAATCAATAACCCGAACCTGGCTAATACAGTGCGAACATAGACTTATCCCATCTTAGATCAGGGAGCCAACTAGTCACCTAAGTGCTTTAAAACCATGAGTTTGGTCACATATGAAAGAGTGGTAGGGACGTTTGATTAACTTAAGTTTAGGAAATTGAGACCAACATGTAGAGCATATCCTAATTGGCCCAACGGCGGAGCTGAGAGGGGGCCTGCAGGGGCACGTGCCCCCTCCGAGTTAAAAAAAAAACCCTGTATAATACGCACTTTTGCAATTTTTTGGGCGGTTCGACGTTTGGTAGCCCTAATATTTCGGCTGCTCGATTCAGAAGGCCTCGCGCGAAGCACATCTCATCGCCTCTACAGCTCTCGCGTTATAGCGTGCGGCGTGCGATTCAGAAGGCCTTTCCATTCACGGGTTCGGGTACGCATTTCGCTCCCTTCATCCGGCTTCCGACTCCCTTCATCCGACTTCCGGCAAAGATTAGCGCCGGAAGGCTTTTTTTTATATATTGTTTGTTGATCAAAATTCCGGCTTCTGACTTCTAGCAGGCGGCAGCTTGTAGCTGATTAGTTGAAGTCCCGGCGATTGAGCGATTCCATATAACCAAATTCCTGAATCCTAGAGGTAAGCGCCTCTAAAAAAACTCTTAAAATTTGGTTTTATTATGTTTTTTTTTTTTTATTTGTTCGTTGGATGTTCACTGTTGGATTTAATTAGTTGTATTTTATATTTCGTTTGATTTGTTTGTGATTAGGTTTAAATAAGGAAATTTGTTTGCTGTTAATTGTTCTTGAATTTGTTTCGTTTTTAATTTATTTTCTGTTTAGCAGCTTGGGTAAAAAACGAAGTTTGTTTTTTGTTTAGGCTAAGAAAACAAGTAATTTCTGTTTTTAGACTTTTGTTTTCTATTTACAATATGAGCAACAATCTTAAATTTGTTTTTGTTTAGCACTGGAAAGTAGATTTTTTATTTCAAATAGTTTATATTATATGAGTTCTACATATATTTTAGGTAATTTGATTTTGCACAAAGACTATGGAAAAGTATTTCAAGAAGTCCACACAATCTTGTGTATCAACACCAATAGAGAATTTGAAAACGGAAGATGAAAAAAATAAAAAAAGGAATCGAACAATTGGTGAATCACCAGGCAACGGGATAACAGATCTAGAGAACCTTCAGTCAGATCTTGGTTTATGCGTACCTATTTCTGAATTTAGTTTTAATATTCGTGACCAAATTCGAAGATCATATTTGCAAAAAGGGCCATGTCAGCCTCGCAATCATGACTTCCCTAAAAGTAAGTTTGGGAACAAAGATAGATGTTTCAATCCAAGGTGGTTTGATAGTTACTCTAATTGGTTAGAGTATAGTATTCAAAAAGATAAAGCTTACTGTTTATTTTGTTATCTTTTTGGAGTAGAAGGAAGAGGAAAAGAAGATGATGAAGCATTTCACAGAAATGGATTCTCAAATTGGAAAAAGCCTGAAAGATTTGATCTTCATATAGGAGGTCCTAGTAGTGCTCATAATAATGCAAGACAAAATTGTGATGATTTAATGAGACAAGATCAACATATAAACTTTGCCTTTTAGATGCAGTCTGATCAAGTTTCAAATGCATATCGTGTCCGCCTTCATTCTTCTATTGATTGTGTGAAATTCCTTCTAAGACAAGGATTAGCATTTCGAGGGCACAATGAGAGTTTTGACTCAAAAAATCAAGAAAATTTTCTTGAACTACTGCAATTTTTTGCAAAGCATAATGAAGATATAAATAATGTCGTACTGAAGAATGCTCCTGAGAATTTGAAATTAACTGCCCCTGAAATTCAGAAAGATATTTGTAGAGCCATCTCTAGTGCAATTACAGACTATATAAAAGAAGAGGTTGGTAATAGTTTCTTTGCCATTCTTGTTGATGAAGCTCGTGATATATCAGGCAAAGAACAAATGGCTGTCGTTATAAGATTTGTGAATGAGAAAGGTGAAATTATTGAACGTTTTTTGAGTATTGTGCATGTTCCTGAAACATCAGCTAGAATTCTGAAAGAAGGAGTTGATCAAGTCCTCTCAAATTACTGTATGTCTCAAACAAAAATTCGTGGTCAAGGTTACGATGGAGCTAGCAATATGAGAGGAGAATTTAATGGCCTTAAAGCACTTTTTTTAAATGAGAATAAATATGCACATTATATTCACTGCTTCTCACACCAGCTTCAGTTAGCCTTAGTAGCAGTTGCAAAAAATCATGTTCAGATTTCACTGTTGTTTACTATTGTTTCAAACGTAATGAATATTGTTGGTGTTTCATGCAAACGCCGTGATCAACTTAGAGAAAAACAACGTGAGATGACGTTAAGTGCATTAAAGAATGGTGAGGTATACACTGGACGAGGATTAAATCAAGAAATATCATTACGACGTGCTGGTGAAACAAGATGGGGCTCACATTATGAGTCACTGATTAGATTGATTACAATGTTTTCCTCATTTATTAATGTGCTGGAAATAGTTTTGGAGGATGGCATGTGCTCCGAACAAAGAGGAGAGGCATTTGCATTATTAGATTCATTGCAATATTTTGATTTCTCTTTTTGTCTGCACTTAATGAAAGATATACTTGGAATCACTGCTGAACTATCAGAAGCTTTGCAAAGAAAAGATCAGGACATCGTGAATGCCATGTCTTTAGTTCAAATATCAAAAATTAGATTACAAGACATGAGAGATAATAAGTGGGATGCCTTCATTAAAAAGGCAAATTCATTTTGTGTTGAACACAAAATTTTCATTCCGAATCTAAATGATAAATGGGTTGCCCGTGGACGACCACGGCGTAGACTTCAAGAAATGACAAACTTGCATCATTATCAAATTGATATATTCTACACAGTACTGGATTTGCAACTTCAAGAGTTGAATAATCGATTCACAGAGGCTAGTACTGAATTACTTTTGTGTATTTCTTGTTTGAATCCATCAAATTCGTTCCATGCATTCAACAAAGAGAAGTTAATTAGAATGGCAAACTTATATCCAGCTGATTTCACTCCTTCAGATTTAATGATTCTTGATAATCAGCTTGAAACTTATATTATTGATATGCAGTTTAATATTCAATTCTCATTGTTAAAAGATATAGGAAGTCTTGCTGAAAAAATGGTTCAGAACAGGAAGGAAATACTATATCCCCTTGTTTTTAGGTTATTGAAGCTGGCATTAGTACTACCGGTTGCAACAGCAGGAGTTGAAAGATCATTTTCTGTAATGGCTATTATAAAAAATTGATTACGCAATCGAATTGGAGACCAGTGGATGAACGATACTTTAATCGCTTATATTGAAAAAGAAATTTTAGATTGTATTGACAATGATGTTATTATTCAGTTTTTCCAAAATATGAAGAATAGACGCTATAAATTGTAAGTTTACTTTATCTTATATTCAGTGTTTTTATATAAAAATCTTTAAAACTGCCTATGTCGGTCCCAAGCCTGAATGAAAAAAGTTGAGGGGATTTTTTAAAAAAATTATTTTTTTGCCCCCCCCCCCCCCCCCCCCCCCCCCCCCCCATGCAAAGTTTCTGTCTCCGCCACTGAATTGGCCCCTCGACATATGTTGGATAAGTTGATACTAAAATTAAATGCCATTAAATTTTTGAACACTTTTAAGTTTGTATTTAATACTGTACATGCTAGTTGACTCGATAAATACTTAAATCAAATATAAAGCAGTTTTAAAAATACTTTAAATTATATTTTTTCCTAAAGATTGCACAACTTCTCATTGACAGTTCTGCAACCTAATAGGTCAGGTAGCCTGCCAGAACCCACAGGTGAGGAAGTGCCTAAGGTAGATAATGTATAATATATATGCATGAGAACTCTAGATGAATCCAATCTTACTTTTTGAAATTTATAGAGTTTTTATATGAACTTAAATATTTTAAATTTAATTAAGGTAGAAAACATTGTATCTTTCCCTCACGAGCCTCCGATTGGGTTCTAGTTTAAATCAAAGATTGACATGCAAAATTGCCAAAAAACCACTAAAAGAATGCAATCATAATCATAGAGCAAGTGTATCAATCAATAATCAAATCAATTAAATTAAATATTCAAATTAGAAGTCCATGTGAAAAGTACCACTTAATATTATAATTCAAGGTTTGTAGATACTAAAGTGATCGGGTACCAATAACGATAGCCCAGATTCTACTCCTAAGAATTAATTGAATTTGAGAATAGGATTCTTCTTGATCTTCATTTCTTCATCTTTTTACAGGTTCATTGGACCCATCGGGTCCGAATATCCAAATGAAAAGAAACTCTCACTTAAATGGGGTATTGTTTCCTCTTTGGATTCTCAAAGTATCCTAATCTGGATATCCAAATGAAAAGGGACTCTCCCTTAGAGGAATGTCTCTCTTCTCTTTGGATTCCAGATTGGATATTTATCACATCTCAAATTATCACTTTAATAATTACAACTTAGTAGAATTCAAATTACATTACATGAAAATAAAAAATCTAGTCTCTGACAACCTGTAGGGTTATTCTAAACATTTAATATTAAATCATCCCAAGCAGTTATATATTGAAATTAAAATACTCAAACCCGTCACGCTTGACCATACTCTTTTAATTTTTAAGAGGGGGGCCTAGCACAATGAACACCTATAACAATGTAATATATATAATTTTTTTGCCCTTTTTATTTTCAAATGCCCTCTATGAGCATGTCTACCTGCATAAGATTATATCAGTATTTAAATCGCCCCTAACCTAAAAGTAAATTGAATGCATAATTAATCATATCATAGAATATAGAAATTAGATAAATAATCATAATAATCATCTAATTCTAACAACCAACACGTAATGAAAGTTCAAAAAACTTAGTACACAACAGAAAAGTAAATACTAGCATAACCAAGGTATAGAAGTGGTGCCCTAACAAATATTTTAAAGTATATAAGGTAGGTTGTGTGGCTTGGATATGCCCTATATAGGATGATTAATTAAAGTTGCTTGATATTCTAGTTGGTTGAAAGGTTTAAAGTAAAATTTTGATTAAAGTTTAAATATTAATATGTTAAAATTAATTTTTAAATATTTTTTAAAGATTGATTGGTTGGTTAAGGTTTAAGAAGTTAAAAGATTTTAATTGATTTAGTTAGTTGCTAATTTTAGAACCAATTTAATTAAGTTGTCATCAATCGGTTCGTGGTGTTATTTTACAAGCTCGAGGAACTAGGCCTCCTTAGAACATGTAGCCCCGTAGGTCGAGGTAGTCGAGCCTAAAATCATGGTGTAGTTGAATTAAAAATTTTTAATTTGGTTAAATTATTAATAATTAATTGATTTTAAGGTTTTACACTATTGAATCTGTTGATGGTGTTTTTTCACATGCTCAAGGACTAGGCCTCCTTAGGACACTTAACCTTGCAGCCCGAGGTAGTCCATTCTAACAACTTCATCTTTAAAGTGGTTGTTTTGTATTAAAGGGTTGGTTGAATAATTTTAATGTCAATTAATGTTTGCTTGAATTTAAGATGATTTTTGAATTTTTGAAATTTTATCGACTATTTTAATCATTAAATTAAAGGGTCAAATTTTGACTTTTAGGTTAAGATTGATTTATGAAAAATTAGTATTTTTATTAAATATTATATCTTATTATGAGAAATTACTAGATTAAGATTTTTTTTAATTTGTTATGAATTTTTGAAGTTTGGGTTAAAAATTTGACCTGAAGTTGATTGAAAATTTGACTTTTTGATTGAAATTGAATTTTGGAATTTTAAAATTTTTCTCAAATACTAGACCTAAACATAAGTAATTAGGCTTTGTGTTTGTTAGAATTAGATTTTTTATATTTAATTATGAATTGTTGAAGTCAAATTGAAATTTGAGCTAGAGTTGACTAAAATGTTGACTTTTTAATTTTTAGTGATTTTTTGTGGTTTTAGTTTTTAATAAATATTAGACGTTACATGAAGTACAACGCCTTTGAGTTTGCTTAACTTGGAGTTTTTTACATAAGTTATAAAAAGTCTTGATGTTTTGACCTAATTTTGAATTACGGTTATTCAGAGAGTTTTGACTTAGACCCATTTCTGTTGGTTTGTCATTTTTATAAAATACGAAACCTCAAAAGGAGATGAATGACATTAAGTTTGATTAATTTAGATTTATTTAAAATTAGTTATGATTTTTCAAATTTTGGTTAATTAATTGATTTTCTTTAAATTATTTACTTGAGAAGGTTTTGATTGTTTTGATCCAAACTCAACCTAAACTGCATGGAATCACTCCCAAAGGTTAGAGATGACCCATGGGAGTAGTTTCATATGATTAGAATTTATTTGGAATTTAAAATAATTTTTATTTTTTTATTTAATTAAAAATTGATTTTTACTAAAACTTAAATTAAAGTTATATTACAAGTCAAGTGATAGAGCTTTTATTTTTCCTAAATAGAGGATTAATTTATTTATAATTTTTGGATTTAATTTTAATTTATTACAATTTTTAAAGTTTTTAAGTCTCTAAAAAGATAAATTTTGATTTGCTTGATTTTTTGTCCTAATGACCTCCAAATCCTTTGAAATTTGGACCTAAGGTGTAAAATATCATTAAGTTTAATTTTTTGAATTTTCACTCCTATTAGGTGTGTGTATAATTTTCTATAATTTTTCTAAGCTAACTAAACATTGTCCTTAATTATGTTTTCCTAGGTGTCACTAATGTTGAACTGGATTTGGAACTCTGGTCATCTAACCCTGTGACATATGCAAGCACATCACACAATTATGCAAATTAATATTAAGAATTTGAAGAGTTATAAATTTTTAAAGTTTTGGGTTTAATTTGGACTCATTTAAAAATTCAAATCACATAAATCCATTGAACATCTGGTTCTAAGAAAATTACATGGAATGCCTAAGCTAACCAAAAACATTTCACCAAAATTTGTGTCCATTTTGATCACTAGATTGTGAGAAAATTACAAAATTTGAATTTCAAATAAACCCAAATAACTCACTATACAGTGATCAAAATAACTTAATTTTAATTTTAATAAAAACTAGACAAAATGAGTCCAAATTAAACCCTAAACCCTAAACCCTAAACCCTAAACCCATCTGAGTCATCTCTAATTAAATTGACAAATTGAATTTCCTGTGAATTTTGGAAATTTTGGATATTTAAATTGATTTTTAAATCAATTTTTAATTAATAAAACGGTCATTGATAATGATTGCGCGTGATGCGATGGGGCACTGCCGTCATTTTAATCTGAGTCATCTCAGATCAGCACCGTCGAATTAAAAGGGGATGATGTGGATGGCTTTGATCATGTCATGTAGCCCATTGTTTGATGAAACGACACGTATTCGAGTCCAGAGTATTATGTGCAGTTCTTTTCAGGCTATTTAGCCAATTGTAAGTCGTCCGATTGCACTGAAGGTTCGATCGGATGGCTCTAATGAAACCAAAAATTTCAGTTCAAAATGACAAAACCACCATCAAACTTTTGTGTGGCCACCAACCATTGTTAGACCATGGCTTAATTTGAGGCTGGGTTATCCATGGGATTGGTTCAAAGCTGCTAGAATTGGAAAATTTGGATGATATGGGATAAGGCCAAAGGATTAAGTCAAATTTGCAATTATCCTACCCCTTAATGATTGCTAGCCTTAATTTGAGAGAGAGGGAAGCTTTAGGTTGCTGCCAATTACTCCTCATAGCCACCTAAATGCATGGATACATGGATTTTTAGAAGAATTTGGCTTGCCAAGATAGCAAAGTCACATAAAAATGTATTTTTGACTTGTTTGACTACTTTGACTGGTCAAACTAGTCAAAGGGATGTTGTGGCATGGAGAGAAGACTAGATGTGCTAGTATGAATGAGTTTGGAGAGGGCTTAAGGCTATGGGTTGAAGTTTGACCCAGTCATCTTGAGTTTAAATGAAAGCTTAAGTGAATTTAACTAAGTATTCATGTGTTGGGGTATGTTTGAACAATGCTTTGGAATAGGTTGGAGGGTTTGAAGAAGTCAATTTGGCCAAATGGGTTGGAAATATCCATTTGGATCCCTAAGGAAGTATTAGGTCAACCTAGGTTGACTTGGTCAACCAAGTTGACCTAGGATCTAGATTTGAGATCAATAAGTTTTGAATTATATTAAAATTTGTTAAAGGTGCTTGCAATATCCGGGGAGGTCATTTCAATCAAATTGATTGTATGAACCCCTTAAAGGGCTAGTTTGGTCAACCTAGTTGACTTGGTCAACCAAGTTGACCCAAGACCTAGGTTTGGGTTCAACATAATTGGTTTGACATTTGGAATTGAATGAAAGTGATCTCATACAATTTGGAAGTCGTTTGGTTTAAAATGACTATTTCGACCCCTAAGGGGTATTTTAGTCAAAATTGGTTGACTTGGTCAACCAAGTTTGGCCAGGGTTAGGGCTCAAGTCTATTGCACTCCAAATGATGATTAGGATGCATTGAAAGAGGTTTTGAAATTTAATTTGAAGTCTATGGAAAATTTCAAAACTGACCTTAAGGAGCATTTTTGGTCATTTTGACCATTGGTCAACTGGAGGTCAAAGTGAGTTCACCAAAATATAATTTACTATTGAACATGTCATAATCAAAGGTATAGAGGTATTCAGAGAGTTTTAATAAGGCTCCAAGGATAAAATCCACTATGTGGCATAATATCTAGTGGCATAAGTCATAAATATTTGAAGGTTTTACTCCCTTTGGAAATCAATTTAGTTTTTGTGGTTATAGACCTCAGATTAAGCTCCGATTTGGAGGGTAGATCCTAAAAATATGCCTAATCAATGAACAATTCATAGATCATAAATCAGGGGTCATTTGATTAGGGTTTGAAGTGTTTGAAAATTACTAGAAAATGCTTTGAAGACCTTGGTCTTTAGCCTTGGATTTTAGTCTAGAAAACTCGATTTGATCTGGATTTTAGATTTGATTGATTGAATTTGAATTATCCACATCACTCACAATCAGTTAGATGATTGTAAATAGATGGATATGATTAACTCTTTGTAGGATGCTAAAATGATTATGTATGGGTTATTTAAAGATCATGTTTGATTTAAATCTTAAATAGGTTTAAAATTTAGATAGATTTGAGATCTGGATTAACTTAAAGTTAGGGTTTGATTTGAAACTTGAATTAATTTGAGAGCTGGATTGATCCTGGGGTCTGGATATATCTATGATCTAGATTGGTCCTAATGGCCTCATATAAAAATGTGGTCAATAAAATCTTGGTATTTTATCTTCTCTGTTTGCATGCTAGATATTCACGCAACACAAAGATAAAAAATTCTATCACTTTGATGTCGTTTATATTCTAGCCTTAAATAGTTTGGCTTCATCTGTGAGAAAATTAATCACACTATCCTACGCACTACTTCAATGGCCAACATGCATAGCAATCATAACCTTGGACCCTCCCGCTTAACACATACCAATCCAGCAATTAGTCTATGAAGCAGGGATGCCAAGCATCTACCTCTTTTTACACTAGTGGGCAAAATCCTATTGGAGAAGGAACATCATGACCATCATTAGAAGATTGCATCCAAAAAAATGGAGAAACCTCATAATGAGATCTTTTAACTTCTATGAGAGACCCAACAACCAACATTATCACAACAAGAAGAGATTCTTCTCCCTCGAGATCCACCACTTGTCAAGGATGTTCGACCTAAACATATTTATGTATAGATTCCTCTTTTTCAATCAAGGGGTCTCCCTAAGTCACAGAAGATATAGACCTTATTGACACAACTTACACTACTCATCCATCTTGCACAGTTCGGCTAATCCACATTCCTCCATGTGTCACCAAGAACTTGGCCCAACCTCATATTGTTGAACTCCCACACAATACCTTACATCATGAATTATGATGATTGGTCCAAGAAGAGTTCCCCATGAGCTGTGAAAGGCAACCTCTTCATCAGTGGGACTTCCATGAGCCATCATATCTGATTGAAGACATCCTTCAACATCCCAATCTGGCAAGCTTCAAATTATCGAGCATTGATTCTTACGATGGGACATCCAACCCTTATGATCATATCGATCACTACATAACCATTATGAATATCCAACAAGCCTATAATGTGCTCATCTACCATGATTTTCTTGCTACCTCCAAAGGGCAAGCTCGAACATGGTTCTATTTACTTCTAGCTAGAACTATTCACACATTTATTAAATTGGTCAAAGTATTCGTCAAACAATTTATCTTCAATCAGAGAATTATTAAGAATTCTTTCCACCTCTTTGGAATTTTCCAAAGTGAAAGTGAATCCATTAAAGAATACTTTCACAGATTTTCTACTTAGCCTCGACAAATTTGAGGAATGGATCTTGAGTTGCTTAGAGAAGTTTTTCTTAAAGGTCTTCATCCTCACCACTTTTACTCAGTACTCATGCGAGACATTGTTCATTCATATGCTGACATGATCCATCATATAGAAGCACAAATCTTTATATATGAAATCATCAATAATTATAAAAATTAGTTTGATAAATAAATGAAAAGTGCAAAAGTGTACTAGGGATAGATAATGCATCCTCTTAGCAAAGAAGAAAAAAAATTACAACTTACTCTCTTGACCCTCGTAGCCGTGACATGATACTAGACAAGAAAAGGAATATATGTCACTTAACGTATCTCAGGAAAATGTATTGATGGCCATCAATATTAGGAAAGTATGAAGTGGTTGAATCCTTTGAAGCCAAATATGAGAAATTAGGAGAAATATTATCACTTCCATCGTGGCAGTGGACACACTAGTGAAGCATGTAGACAGCTCAAGGATGAAATTGAGAAACTAATTTGACAAGGATATCTCATATAATTAATTCAAAATCCATTTACTCAAGATGAGACTGGTCCCACTAAGGGTATCTTAAATAATAATAAAGACAACCACATAATAATCATTAAATGGTTAGTAAGATTTAAACCATTTCATGGGCCATCATTACCCACTCAAGTCTTAATCCCAACAAGCAAGGAGCCAACACCAAAGAAGTCTCGCACCAACTGCTCCATTGCTTTTGACGACTCTAATTTAGAGGAGGTTAAGAACCATCATTAGGACCCACTTGTGATTAATGCGGGATTGACGACCCGTATTACAATGTCAAGAGGATCTTGGTCGACAATGGAAGCTCAGTGGATATCTTATTTTACTCCACTTTTCTAAATATGAGCCTGGCCATAGAGAAACTCCAACTCGTAGTAGGTCCCCTCCATGGATTTAATAATTGACCTATATGGGTGGAAGGAACAATCAACCTCCCAGTCATACTTAGAGAATTTCCTCGACTAGCAACTCACTCTATCTAGTTCATTATCATAAAGTCAAAATTGGCCTATAATATTATCTTTGGAAGGCCATTCCAATCGATCTTTAGAATTATCACCTACATCTCTCAACTCAAACTAAAGTTTTTACCCCAATGGGTGTCAGTATAGTACATATAGATCAATAAGTAGCACAATCATACTATCTTAGGTAGGTTCAACCATGCCCATCAGTTATCCTAAGTGTCGAGGACTTCGATCTCCAAAACAAGGACATTCCTCATGAGGCTTCCCCCGTAGAGGGCCTCACTTGTATCTCCCTGTTAGATGAGTACCCTTCAAGAATGGTGTAGATTGGATCGTTGCTCTTTGATGAAGAGAAGAAAAAAATACATGGATTTTCTGCATATAAACTAAAATATTTTTACATGGAGTTCAGCCGACATACCTAGAACCAACCCTGAAGCAATCATACACTCCCTCAAATTAAACCCAACATGCAAGCCATTTATTTAGAAGAAATAAAATTTTAAACCAGATCACTAACAAGCAATCATGCAAGAGGTTGATAAACTCTTGGAGGTTGGGTTTATACGGGAAATGCACTATCCCACCTAAATGAAGAAGTGCTTGGAGAATGTGTGTAGACTATACTGACCTCAATAAAGCCTACATGAATGATAATTTTGTGCTTCCTCTTATTGACCAATTGGTAGATACCACGTTCGAACATCAAATATTGATCTTTATGGATGTCTACTCCAATTATAATCAAATATATGGATGCTACTGATGAGGAGGTAAGGGCTTTTCGAACAGATAAAGGGTTATATTATTATCTAGTCACATAATTTAGGCTTAAGAATGTTGGAACCATATATCAAAATCTCATGAATAAAATTTTCAAATATCTTTTTGGGCGTACTATGAAAGAATATGCCGACGATATTTTAGTAAAAAATCTCAACATATCTCTAACTTAGAATAATATTTTCACCTACTACTACACTATAACATGCAACTCAATCATGTTAAGTGTGTTTTTTGAGTCGCTTTAGGAAAGCTCTTTGGTTCATAGTGGCTCACCGAGGGAAATCAAGGCACTAAGGGAAATGGTGTCCTTTTGAGGAATATCAAGGAAATCCAGAGACTGAATGGAAGGATTGCAATATTATCTTATTTCTTGTCTCGCTTAGAGGATGAATATCTGTCATTCTTCAAGATACTTAGAGAAGCGTGTAGCTTAGGATTCTAATGGACTAATGAATTTCATGAAGCCTTCAAACAGCTACAAAAGTATTTGGCATCACTGCCACTACTTTTAAATTTAATATAGGGAGAAGCGTTATACAAGTATATGGTTGTTTCTACATGCACTGTCAACTCCATCTTAGTCCAAGAAGAGAATAATATACAACATCTTATCTATTATGTCAGTTATGTCAGTAAAATATTATCTAAAGTAGAGGGATGCTATCCATTAATAGATAAAATAACATTAGCATTATTCTACTTAGCCTAGAAGCTACGCCCTTACTTTTAAGCACATATAATGAAGACTATACAAATCTCCCTTTTAAAAACATCTTTCAAAAGCTAGGAGCGTCAGACAGATTAATTAAGTGGTCAATGAAACTAGGAGAGTTTGACATCCATTACTTACCCAGGCTCGACATCAAATCTTAAGCACTTGTAAACTTTGTGGTCAAGTGTACCTTTCACTTCTCTAAAAAATCACTAACTACTTCTCCTTCTTCCTCGTACTAAAAATTATATATTGATGAAGCTTTTGGGAGTTCTGACACTAGTGCTAAAATTTTGATGATCTACCCACAGCAAATTACTCTTGAATGCGGCTTCGATTGATGTTCCCTATCAGAAATAATAATGTCTAGTATAAGCCCTTATTGATGGGTTAAGGCTAGAAATCAATTGCAAAGTATAGAACTTGATGATTCATGCTGATTCGTAAATGGTTACCTACCAAGTAGAGGGAGACTTTGATACCCATAACTCGTAGTTGGTCGAGTCCTATAAAATAGTGACCTCACTTTTGGCCCATATAGGAAAGCATCAAATCATCCATATCCTTCACTAATAGAATACACGAGCAGATGCCCTCCCTAAGCTTACCACATTGCCAATTACAGACCTCTTCAAAAGTAAATGTATCATGGAGATACACTTATTAAGCATCCAAGGTTTGTGGGTCATACAAGAGATTGACAAGTCAAGAATATTCTCTTGGATCGATCCCATCTTAACTTACCTATAATATGGTGTACTGATTGAAGATCCAATAGTTGTAACACAACTTCAAAGGTAGGAAATAAACTTCACTGTTATTGGTGGAGAGTTGTACAAATGAGCCTTCACTAGACTATATCTCAAGTACCACCGACCTGCATAAGCCAATTATATGCTTTAGAATGTTCATTCAGAAATAAGTGAAGAATACCCAGGGTGAAGAGCACTAGCCTTCAAATTTATGAGACATAGATTTTACTAGCCCATAATGAAGCAGGATGCTCTAGAGTTTTCATAAAGGTACAATAATTGTCAAATACATCCCAATGTCATCCATTTTCCCGCCATAAAACATTCATCACTACAAATCCTATAGATTTTTTTCCCATTAAGGAATTGATATCATGTGACCCTTTCCCATAGCTACTGGACAATGAAAATTCATTATTCAAGCTGTGGATTACATCACCAAATGGGTGAAAGTTGAACCTCTAGCAAAAATTACAAATGTCAATGCCAAATAATTTGTATGGAAGAAGATAATATGTTATTTTAACATTCTTGCAAAGATTATCACCAAAAATGAAACTCAATTCACTAGAAAGATCTTTACGACATTTTCTAAGGATCTCCTTATTCAACTGGTGCATACGGCCATTGCCCATCCTCAAACAAACGGACAGACAAAGGTTATTAACTGAAATATATTAAAAGGATTAAATACATGCTGGGGAATGGTGGGGGAAATGGGTCGATGAACTCCCAAATATCCTTTAGGCTTATCGTACCACTATCAGAACTCCAACAAAGGAAACCCTATACAATCTTTGCTTTGGCACAAAAGCTATCATTCAAGTAGATATTAGAGTCACAAGTCTTAGATTTCATATTAGTGACCTAAAAAATAATTAGGAGAAGCTCAGAAGAAATCTGGATCTCCTTCTAGAAGCAAGAAATGTGGCCTCGCTCAAAGTTGTTACATATCATCAAAGGATAGGACATCACCACAATCGAAGCATAAAGCCTCGATGTATCTCGATTGGAGACTTAGCTCTACGTAGCATGGAGGCAGCTGGAAAGGGCCTGCACCGCAACAAACTTTCTCCCCTTTTAAAAGGTCCTTATTTAGTACGGCTATGGTCAAACTCGAAACTTTTAAGTTGAAAGATACCAACAGAAAGATTCTACCCCGAACTTGGAATATTAGAAATCTTCCTAAGTATTACTAATAAGTGACAATAGTATCACTTTTTTATGTTTCATATGCCTTGTAAGTTAAATATATCCCCTATGCGGTCTAAAACTAAGTATTATGTAATCTCTATATCCCTAAATTATATTAAGAAACTGTAGTATTATTTAATAGAGTGAAACTTTGTTCGCTCATTTATTTTCATTATCTTCTTCTCCAAGTAAGATTGCAACGATAATTTCACACACGTTGTGAATCCAATCTTATAATCATTGATTCAAGAAATATATAATATTTATTACATGTCAATCACTAGATGATTAATTCCAGGGGGATTCAATCTGACCTCTTTCACATAGGTTAAAAGTCATCAAGCAATATTTTAACTAACAATCTCGGATAGGTCAAATATCCTTGGTGGATGTTAACTACATCTTAAAATCTTTTATTCGAGAAATACACAATCTTTACCACATCTCAGTCATTGGATGATCAATCATTAGGGAATTGATCTAAACTCTTCCACACATGTTAAATGTCATCAATCAATGACTAGCAACCTCAAATAGGCCAAGTACCCTATTTGGACGTCAATCAAATTCACTTAAGTTGAGTGAGTTCAAAGAAATAATTTTTACCATCCAACTTGAAATAAATTAAAGTCATCAACAATTCTTTTTTATATCATAAAAGCTCACATAAATATATGAATACAAACATCTTATACATATAAAAATCACTAAGAAAGATAAAGTGATACAACACGTGGTAAAGAAATACCACACAATCTCTACAATCACTAAAAACGACTTTCTCAAGCTCACTCTCATTATCATCATCATCGCCTAAATCTAACTGGGGATCATCGGAATCCTAACTAGGTGTCAACCCTTAAACTTCAACCTTGGTATTGTGATGTACCAGGAGAACTACCTTTAAAAAGCCTCGAATAAAGAATACAGTACTACTCTAGAGCCTTCACTTCTATAGCATATATATGATTGTGAGCCTCCTTAATATTATCCTAAATTTTATATTTAAATGCTATAGACTTCTTGAAATCTTCTACTGCTTTTGGAGAACCTAATTCATATTGGACCTTTGACAGCGCAGCTTCTTTCTCAGTTATAAGACTCTGAAATACCTTGTTCTCATCTTCAAGGGACAATTATTTTCTCTCCAAAGATATGCAGATCCTTCATATTTTGATGTATCATCACTTACACATCCACTATATCAAGTGTAGTCAGTCTATCTGCTAATTCTGTAAAATAATAGAAGACACTATGGTAACCAACTCAACTCTGCAGTCAGCTAAATGTTCTTCCACTACCTTCATCTCTTTAGTCTTATGCTCATACTCTCATTTTTTACTCTCTTTAAAGATATTTGATCTTAACAAATTCATTGTTACATTCATTCAAGGACTAAGTAAGGTTGATCTCAAGATCCATGCACCAAAACAACTGAAATAATAAGGTAGTATTTTTAAGAGATGTGTCATTATAGATGTATAAAAAAGGAAAAACAAAGAAGAAATGGTTACCATGTCATCATCTTGGCGATGTCTGACACATTAATGATTCAACGCATCCTTTGGAATATGAAACTTTGTAGAGGAGGAACTTGGGAGAACTTTACTAGTGCTTGTTGAAGTCCCCTCCAACTTCTTCTTCTTATATAAAGCTTAAAGACCATCATTATTTACCAAATGTTTAGAAGTGACCTTTGAAGCTGGGATAGGTGGCTCCTGCGCTTTCATTGACTTCTTTAACATGGTAATAGTAGATATCCCCTCTTGGATGGATAATCCAACTTTAAACAAAAAATCTTCGCCTATGTATTTACTCAAGTAGCATACCTCATAAAGAAGATATTTACCATCAGGAATCTTAAGCATCTTTAATAAGATTTCTGCTCTAACATGCAGAGGAACAGGTTAATCCTTCATCTTCCCCCATTTCTCCAGAAGACCTCAATCATTTTCACAAAGAAAAATGCACTAACCTAGTTCTTTGATGGATTTCGGGTCCGAATATTCAACCATTTCGATCTGGATGTGATGTGTCCTAATGCATCGTAGGTGAATCGGCCCATCCGAGAAAAGCATTTTAGCATCATAACTTCCACATGATCTCTAAAGAAAGCGATCAACCCCACAGTGAGCGGTATGACTCTATATGAAAATTGAGCTAAACTTAATCCACGTATTACTGAAATATCGATCAATTCTAGAGGCGGTGGAATTTCATCCCTGCTCACAAACTGATCTCATAAATAGTTAGTTGTCTTTGAGGAGGAAGGTATGCTCGATTAGATTTTTAAGGAGCCATCAGCACGAGATCGTTGGTAAATTGGAACTTCTTGTGAAAAACAACTAGAGATTCATCGGTAATAGTAGAAACCACATCGTAAGCCTTGGCCACCTTGTAAGATTTCTTTAGATCATCATTTTCTACAGTGGATCGTGGATTTCCTTTGTACATTGGGGGAGGGGTGGATTTTTTAATGCTCCATGGGGATATTTATAGTTGTAGGGGGTTGAAGTTTGAAATTATTAATTTTTGGATTAAAATAATAATAATAATATTATTATAGTTTTCTTAAAATAATAATAATATTAATTAAATAATATATATATGTCACCAACCGTCGTTGAACCACCGCCAAACTTCTGCCTGGCTACCAGCCATCGTCAAACCACAGCTAGAATTCTGTCAGGCCGCCAAACGATGCCAGACTTCGAACTGGCCGTTACCAGTCGCCGCACTTTAGCCCAAACACCAAATGCTGTTGTACGTTTACCCATCCACTAAGTGTCAATGTACTTCTGATTGATCATCAAATGACATCGAACTTCTTCCTGACTCCTTAAACTATTGCAATTTCACTCTCTCCAAATTAAAATACACATCTCGCATTGTAATTAACTCAAATTTAGTGGAATCATTTCAATTGGGCATGGCCCCATAGTTTTTCTTTTTTTTTTTCAGAATTTTTCACATTAAAAATCTTAGTGTTTTATCTTATCTATTTGTGTGCTATATATTCATGAAATGCTAAGATGAAAAGAAAAAAAAACTACTCACTATATTGTCGCCTATATTCTAACCCGTAACAATAGTATATATGAATTATGAATGATAAATTTCATGGCTGAAGTTTTTTCAAATTTTTTTTTTTAATTTTATGGCTGAAGTTGGAAAAGCTTTAAGGCGAAGGAGTTCTCTTAAAAAGATCAGTTGTGGTATGTTTGTTTGGAACAATTATTACGTCCTCTGACCAGACGTAGAGCTACGTTCGGCCGCCAATAACATGTTGCCACGTGCTCTTAATCTTTACCGCGCGGCCCGATGACTTGACCCAGACCGGAACCCAGGAATGCTATGTTCGCGATTTTCTCGGTATTGCTCGGTATTGTTAGGTATTACTTTGCAAAAACGAGAAATACCACTCTGTGAAGACCAATACCATGCAAATACCGAATTGTACCGAGTTTTTCTACAACTCGGTACAACTCGGTATTTGCTCGGTATTGCTAGGGATTTACTTGGTATTGCTAGGTATTTGCTCGGTATTGCTAGAAAAAACTCGGTACAACTCGATATCTGCTCGGTATTGCTAGGTATTTACTCGGTATTGCTCGGTATTGGTTATTGCCTAGCAAAATCGACCAATACCTAGCAATACCAAGCAATCTTGGGTTCGTTCCGGGTCGGATTGAAGGGGCGTGCGGTAAATAATAAAAACGCATGACGCGTTTCTACTGGCGGCCGAACGTAGAATTGCATACGTTAACCGGACCAAATAAAAGTTTGTTTGTTTGTTCTCCTTTAAAAAGGATAAGATATGTTAAGAGTCTAGTACAAATCATGATGTTGATATAAAGAGTTGAAGTTGGTGTTGAAAGTATGCATTTGACCTTATTAGTTCAAACTCTTGGAAGCATTATAGAAGCTGTTGTTGTCAATATTTACAAAGTAGGATTAAATATTATCTTTACCGAATAGATTTCAAAATTATTATCCCTTGTAACAAAAAATCAAACTATATGTAGATTTATATAGATAACCTTCTATTTTATACAAGCCTAATCATTTGTCTTGGTTGGTTTGATTGGTTGGGCCAACTCGATATCTACATGTTTAAATAATAGGAATAATTTGGGCCATGCCTTATGCATAAACCTAACTAATAAAGAAATTCTAAACATGATAAATACATCTCAGTTATCTGGTTGTTGAACTTATGCGTCAGAGAGAGAGAGAGAGAGAGAGAGAGTATAACGCAGCTTCTGCTGTTAAATTGGAAGCTTAGTTGCTTTCTTTGCTTGTTTCAGGGTTCAATGAAGTGCCAGATGAAAATATTTAACAAGATGAGCAATACATATTCAAAAACTGTATATAAACTCAGTAATTTAAAACAAAACAGTAATCCCAAATGAAGATGATAAAAATCATTGTCAAAACATAATCCAACTCTTGGAAAACAGTGTGCATAAACCTAATATAACCTAAGATTCAAACAAGTTTTTAATATTAGTTGGTAGCAGGTACACATAAAACTTCCATAAAGTCTGTCATGATGGCTGTATTTAACCAAAGTCAGTCAAATATATCATTCGAGTTCCATCTTCGACTTCACAGAGCTTTCTTCGGGATCTCTGTCTTATGAAGGCACTGGAAACAATAGAAAGAATGGGAAAGTAAGATATGGCATGATGCTAACAATTTCATTAAAAAAGGGGGAAAACTGAAATTGAGAGCAGCAACAAGCAGTAAAACTGAGATAAACTGACTGATGAGTTCGGTCGGGCTCAACTAGATAAATGACTTTAACTCGATGAACTAATGAGCCAACTTCAATCCAACTCTTTAGCTAGTGAACTTAACTCGATAAAAAAGTTAATATAATTTTTCTACTATATATTAGAATTCCATGGTTAAGTACAAACTTACTGAAAATATTTAAAAGTTTTCTTCCATATCTCAAGGGATTTCTAATTATGTTAATTCTATATTCAACCATTTTATTACAAGTACTTAAATCGGAGTCGTATTCCCTCTTTTTCATAATAAAAAAGTCCACTCATGAGCCGACTTTAACTTATTGAATTGAGCTCGAGTTCAAGCTTAAGTTCAATTAATTAATCAGGCTCAAACTCTACTCAACTTTGTCTACATCTCTGGCAAGAACACACAAAGATTATGAATAATAAATCTACAAGTTCGAAGCGTACCTGTAAAGGCTGAAAACTATGGACGTAATAGCAGTTAAAACACCCCAATAATATTTCCCCACAACTCTCCTAGCACTCTCCCAAATCAATCAACCAACTTGCATGAGAATGGACAATAAGGCCTAAGGTGCGAAGAGCTAAGCAAGTACTAAAGGACCTGTTTTGATGCAAGTATTTCAAATACAGGAAATATTTTAGGCTGTTTGATTTATAATAAAATAAAGTTGGAATACCAATTTTGGTGTTTTAGATGTTTGTAAAATAAATCAAACACTTTATTTTTTTGAATTAATATTCTAGGGCATGGCAATTGGGTTTCTACAGAACAAGGGAACCAGGGCCAATTGAAATCAGAGTCTATGGGGATGACAAATCCAGGTACGGACCTGATGGTTATGGGATAGGCACCAAAGGTTTCAGGGAGAGGCATCAACGGCTTTGGGAATCGACGTTGATGAATTCGACAGCACTGCTAAAAAAATCAGCACAACGCTATGACGAATGGGAACAAATGTTCAGTTCCTGCGAATTTGATGTATTCCAGATTCATCAGGTTTGAGCAAATTCGAAATACTACTGCAAATGACCTATTTGGGGAGTTTCAAATTCCACAAAAAAACTATGATTTGCTTACTCTCAACCAAACTTTGAAAATTTTAAGATTCCTACATTTCAAATGCAATACACTCAAAACACCTATAATCAAATAACCCCTAAGAGACAATGGATTGCAAAGAATCTTATCAGAAATTAAAACCTGGTAACGGTGCTGCTTGACAAATTAAGTATTGTTTCTAGTGTATAATGATTAAATGTATGCAATAAACAGACAACCGCTTCCAAAAATGGCTATAACGAGTAAACTTACTGTATGTGGAAGTATCTATTTGCTCAGGCAATTCCTTAATGTCCACTTCAAATCTTGCTTGAACCTATAAGAATAGAAATTATTTATTAAATAATTACAGACTGCCTCTTCTGAAATCAAAGAGCTACAAAAAGAAAAAAAAAACATCAAACCTGATTAAGAACATCTGAATCAGAAGCTGAAGAGACGAAGGTAATAGCCAGACCCTTGGTGCCAAATCTGCCAGCCCTACCAACCTGTGAAATGCAATGTTAGACAAGTCATCAAATGACATAAAAAATTAGGCAGCATCTCGAAGAAAATCATACCCTGTGCAAGTAAGTATCCGCAGAATCAGGCATGTCATAGTTAATCACAATGTTTACACGCTCAATGTCAATTCCCCTGCCAACCAGATCAGTAGCAACAAGAATCCTTTTGTGTCCTTCCTTGAAGCCCTTGTACCTTGTTAATCTGTAAGAATTTTTTTTAAAAAAAATTTCCATCTAAACTTGATATCATTAAATATCAATGGGAGCGTTTAAAAAAGCCACCAACCCCAAAGGTCATGCCTAAGCTCAATGCAGCAAGTGTTTAGCCTTGGGAATATAATTATTCCATACAGAGTATTCATAAGAAATTTACATATACACATTAGGGCAATTAACAAGATTTATACAAATAAAAACAAATCAGTGAAGTGAATTAATAGATATGAAAACCGGTAATGCCTTAAGAGTTGATGAAAAAGTAATGTTAGCATGGGGGTCTGTTTCTTACAGTTACAAATCATATTAAAAAAAGCTTCGAAGTTAATAAAATGGCATTTACATATAAGTAAGCACGAATTTTAGACAAACTCATGGGAGAAAACACCCAGACAAAGTGTTTCCACAATGACTGGGCATAAAGAGCACATAGGCAGTGAATCAGATATCAAGTTCAAGTAGCCAAAAACTAGCCCGTGATCTCAAAACGTCACACCGACTGGACAGATTACAGGTTACTAGAAAAATCTGGCTCCATCAGAAAACTTGATGCCATTCAGTAACTTAAACCGCCAACTTCAGGGATAGAAACAAATGCTTCAAAAAATAATCTTCAAGGCCAAGGCTTCAAAGATTTGGGGAGAGCTTGTCTTTGAAGATTGTTTTCTAAAACAATGAAGACAATGTATGTATCACTGAACAAATAATAAATGAAAATAAATACATCCTAAATACTAATCTTGTGTTTAATATGACAAGCATGAAAAAGTCCTAGCCCTGCATTAAAAAATGTGATTGGGCACGAGAATCCACAAATTGATTGGCTGCAAGGTGGGGAATGGAGCATGCCATTGACCATTACCCTTTACAGCCGTGAAACAAGTGGCACACTCCTTTAGAGTTTAGGCTTTTTCTGGGAATCTTTCAGCTGCTTTGTTGTTAAAAGCATAACCCATCCCAAATTTGATTTTGGAAAAAACAAAAGGAAAGCTTTGTAATGTGCCCTTACACCTTCATGGCATTGCGGAGAGAAATAAAATTGAAGAACAAATATTTCCATAATAACAAGTTTATTTCCCTGGGCATGGCAGATCAACCACATAACATTACCAAAGCCATAGCATCATGAAGGGAATCCTAACAAACAGTTTTCAGGTAGCCATTATTGCATAAAATTCATATTAGACCTGAGGTGGCAAAAGCATTCTCAATTCTTAGGCCAGCATTTGCTATTTATCTTTTAAACTAAATATTAAAAGAGATGTAGAAAGGTGAGTTTATTTCAGAAAGAAAGTAGGATAACACGAAGCAGTTTAAATCGTAACATAAGGACACTAAGATAAACCTGTAATATTAAACGCCCAAAGATTACATATCAATTTTGCTCATCAATTTATATGAATTAATTTCTCAATATAAATCTGCATAGACAAACCTGATCCACAAAATAGCTCCACTTTTTTCATCATCTCTCATTTAAATGTTTATTTTATCATGAAGCAAAAGAGGAAAAGGCTATTACCACCGTCACATTACATCAGAGAATCAACATAAAAAGTTCTTGCAAAAGCACAAGAGAATATGACAAGAGAAAGTAACAGTGATGTCAGCAAAGGGATGCAGATAAGTAAAATATTCCATAAAGAGAAGCAGCTGAAAAAAAGTTGCACATGCCAGTAAAACAATGAACTGAAATAAAACCAAAGAAATCAAATAGGCCTGACCAAATTTCTTTTAAAAGAATATTATCGGTGGAAAACCTCCTAACAGGCTAGTAGGCTATACCACCTTGCTGTTCAGACTAAGTCAGCAATGACATTCAAAAGGAAGAATATTCAGTAAACATTTAGAGAAAAACCAAACCTTTCTTCCTGTGACATTCCAGAATGAATGCAGATAGATGGGAAGTTGCACTCTACTAGCAATTTGTTCAGCTCTGCCGCTCTATTGACGCTTTTGACAAAAATTACAACCTGATTGAAGTCCAGAGCATCCAGAAGATCATTTAATTTACGGTTCTTCTCCAAATCACTGAGTTTGATGTAGTGCTGTCAGAAAATAAAAGTTAAATGAGTGCCATATAATAATATAAAGCTAAATGTAGTTTAACTGAAAACTTTCAGACCTGTACAAGCCCATGGAGGGTTAGTTTTGCTTCATCATCCACATATATTTCCATTGGCTGTTAAGGGAATAAATGTAAAATTAGCGAAGACTAGTATCTCATCTTCAAGATAGCTGAACCGACAACCAAATGAATGGGCACCAATAAACACCACCAACAACCAATACAATCAATACTCCTGTCCATTTGGCATGTGAATCATAACCTACCCGCATGGAAATCATAATGCTCAAAATTCAAATTGCTTGTCCAATAACTAAACCCTAAAACAGTGCATTGACTGCTTCCTGAAGTCCCAGGGGAAAACTTTGACGTGCCCAAACAGTCATGAAACTACTTGCGTAGGTTCCAGACAGTCACAAACCTGACAAGCTACTATCACTGATGAACAATTAAAACAAGAACAAGACATTGCTAGGTTGCATAATGCCTAAAAATTTGAATCCTAATAACACCTAAAACTGGCTTCAAAAAACTAAGCCATTCCTTGCTTGCACTGCCCTAGGGCTCCTTTACAATCTCAATTCACCAAAGAAGGTATTCCTAAATATAGCTTGGAAAACTGAAAGACATAGTTCTGATCATGAAAGAATGACGTCAAAGTGTAAACTGGCCATGGGACATTACATCTTGCATGAATTTCTTGCAAACAGGGCGTATCTCCTTGCTTAGTGTGGCTGAAAACATCATGACTTGCTTGTCATGTGGAGTCATTTTGAAGATCTCCTGCACATCTCTCCGCATGTCTACAGGGCATACAGAACCGTGAAATGAAATTTTGGAAAGAAAAAAAAAAGCTTAAATAAATTTAATTCGGTATAAATTTTAAACATAAATTATAGAGTAGTATCATGACAAATGATAAACAATCATACCTAGCGACTTTAGCATCTTGTCACATTCATCGAGAATGAAGTGCCTAACATTCCTCAGAGAAAGGTCTTTATCCCTAGCTAGTGCCAGAATTCTTCCTGGTGTTCCAACAACTATATGAGGACATTCATTTTTCAGTATGTCCTTGTGCTTTCCAATGTGAACGCCACCATAAAAAACAGCAACTTTGATTTCAGGCAAGTAAGTGCTGAATCTCTCGAACTCATGGCATATCTGCAAAACATAACATGCTCCATTTAAGGACAGGTCATAAAAAACACACGACTGACCTAAAGCTGAAAATAGACAAAGAGAATGAACACTGGTCCATCTATATAAAAAATATATGTTAAGGCACTATTTGGTGCAAACCTGGTACGCTAGTTCTCTAGTATGACATAAGACAAGTGCAGCAACTTGACCAGAAATGGGCTCAATTTGTTGAAGGGTTGAGAGAACAAAAACTGCCGTTTTCCCCATTCCAGACTTTGCTTGACAGATGACATCCATTCCCAAAATGGCTTGAGGTATGCACTCATGTTGTACTGACGGATAACCAAAGAAAATTGGAGCGAAGTACCCCCAGTGAGTAAAAAAATAATCATCTGGGTCCTTTTAATTCAAAGCTTTACCATACTCTCCTTCAAACGAGAAAGTGGCAGTAGTGTTTACCTGCAAAGAATTAATACAATAATCGATATAAGTAAAAAAGGATTGTGCTCTCAGTTCAATTTTCAATTTGCTATTGAATCAACATAGAAAATATCTTCCCGAAAATTCAAGATTATTGGACCCTGCACCATATAACTGCGCATTAAATAGATAAACAAAATAATAATACTATTAAAAAAAATGTATCTCACGACCATGCAATAAATTCCTAAACTCTTTCCCTAACAATGTTACTTCGAAGTACATTATTTGCATTCACTAATCGCCATCCTTAGCAATATGAAGATGTGGAAATGCTTAGGAGAAGAAGGATTTTTTTGGCTTGCTAAACTTTTTAATATTGTTTTGAAGATTAAAAAGATGCTAGATGAGTGGAGAATGAGTGTGTTAATTCCTACTTTTAAGAATAAAGCGATGCACAAAAGTGTGTGAATTATAGAGGAATTAAGCTAATGTGTCATATTTTAAAACTATGGGAGCGAGGTATAGAGCATAGGTTACGACGTCATACTAATGTTTTTCAAAATCAATTTGGATTTATGCCGGGTATGTCTACTATGGAAGCCATACATTTATTGAGAAGTTTGATGGAGAAATATAGAGAGAATAAGGAAAATCTACATATGATATTTATTGATTTAGATAAAGCATATGATAAAGTTCCAAGAGAAGTGCCATGGAGAGTTCTTGAAAAGAGAAGAGTTAATAACGCTTATATTCAAATCATTAAAGATATGTATACAAGAGCTATTTCTTGTGTTCAAACACAAGTATTTTCCTATTTTGGTTGGATTACATCAAGGATCAACCTTAAGTCCATATCTTTTTGCTTTAGTCATGGATGTTCTCACTAGACATTTACAAGAGAATGTACCTTGGTGTATGCTTTTTGCTGATGATATTCTTCTTGTTGATAAGACTAGAGAGGGAGTTAAGGGTAAACTTGAATTATGGAGGTCAACCATAGAGTCTAAAAGTTCTCGCTTTAGTAGATCTAAAACTGAATATATGGAGTGTAATTTTAGTAGCAATAGACCTAGTGAGGGGATTGTAACTTTGGGCGATCAAGTCATTAATAAGAATACACATTTTAGATATCTTGGATCTATTGTTCAAAGTGATGGTGAAATAGATGGGGATATTATCAGAAGAATTCAAGTTGACGATTGAAGTGGAGGAGTGCATCAGACTTGTTGTGCGATAGAAAAGTCCCCCTCAAACTTAAGAAAAAATTCTATAAGATGGTGGTGAGACCTGCAATGCTTTATGGTGCCTAATGTTGGCTATTAAAATAGAAGCATAATACTAAGTTAAGTGTTGCAAAGATGAGGATGCTTAAGTGGATGAGTGGTTTTACTCTTAGAGATAGGATACGAAATGAGTATAAATGTGAAAAGGTTGGAGTAGCTCCAGTGGAAGATAAGATTAGAGAGAGTCGCCTTAGATGGTTTGGTCACATTAAACGGAGGCCTTCTAATGACCCGGTTAGGAAAATTGAGGCATTAGATTTGACTTGTGTTAAGAAAGGTAGAGGTAGACCTAAAAAGACTTTGTTAGAAAATATTATAAATGATTTTTCTTTATTAGATTTGAATGAGAATTTGACTTTTAACAAGACACAACGACGAAAAAGGATTCATGTAGCCGACCCCACGTAGTGGGACAAAGGCTTGATGTTGTTGTTGATGTTGTTACTAATCACCATCCTTAGCAATATGAACAAAAGTTATGACTTGCATTTTCTAACTAGAGGGAAAAATGATGCAGCTTCTCAAACAGAGCAGTTGCTGAGCATAACTTAGGATTAGGTTAAATCATTGCACATAGCCACAAGAAGATGGTCAATAAAACAGATAGAATATAGCCCTCATCAGAGAAAACGATTTTGGCCTTCAATTATGAAGTTAAAATAGGCAAACGGTATGCAAAAGCTAACAAAAATGGACCTTAAACATCAAATTATCTACACAAAATTCTCTACTAGAGAGGCAGAGAAAATAATATGTTAAAAAGTTGCAATAAATGAAGTTTCACATGTGCTCAGCAAAGGTTTCTTCCTTCCCCTCCATTCTCCTGGTGATAAGGACTTTTTCTTCCTCCTCGCAAAGAGTTAACCTTCACATCCATTTGCCTCCCTATCACAAAGGCTGTCTCACTCCTCGCAAAGGGTTAACTTCCTGCGTCTTCTGTGTTATGGAGCAATAAAACATGACACCCAATCACCAATTATACCTCTACTTCCATTTTGGGCCCAAAGTCTCTCTCAACAGCCTCTTCCAACCACAGATCTACTTCCCCAACTTCCTACTAGCATGGAACCATCTTCCATGAACTAGACGGGACTCTTGATTTCACATGCCCCTAATGGAACCAAATGCTCTCTCTCATAAATCTCTTCTTTGGTTGATAAGGTCTGCTTGTCTGAAGATGAAACTGACGATGGGGCCAGCAACTAGACCTTGGCTTTAGTCAGTTATAGCATTATGTAGTTGTTCATCAGTCATTCCATGGTAACCTCTATCAAATTGTTCGCAAACTTTGGAATCTAAGACTTCGTTTAGAACAACTTTTTTACTACTTCACTTTTCAACCCGCTACCACAATTTCTGTTTGGTCATTACATTTTCGTTGCTGTTAAAAAAATTATACTAGAAAGTTGTTTTCTACAACAGCTTTAAAAGTTACTTTATCTACTACAATTTTACAAAGCAATAAAAAAAATTGTCTCAAACAAAGCCTGAAAGATACCTATAACTTCCTTTTCGTGGCAAATGGCTTCGTTTTATTCAAACGTAACAATGGAGGATATAGAAATATTTTGCAATGGCAAGCCTTGGTTCCCTAAAGAGTGCATATTCATCTCCTAATCTTGATCCTATTAAAAATAATTTTAAAGAGAAATAATTACCTGGATCAAACTATCTAATCTACAACCAAAATTGTCACTAAAATAGGGATTGTGACAATATCATAATATAAGTGCATCATATATGCTTATTAAAAATACGGGTAGATACCTATTGCCCAATAAGTTTGTGGGCTTCAATAATTGAAAGTTAAGTTTTATGCAGGTTTGACGGAACATCCCAATAAAGATCTCTAATAAATGCTTCAACTAACAAAAAAGTCCCCATAGTATGTTGCTTGATAAAACTTTTTGTAATATTTTTTTAGTTGGATCGGTTTCCTTCACTAATTACAATATCTTCTTTCCTCGGTCATTGTGAAAATTGGGAAAGGGCTTAAAACCAACCATTATTTTCTTTCCAAAAACTATTGAAACCTTGCCCCTTATTCATAGACCTTGTTTCTAAAGCTTCGAACCTAAATGTCAAGGGGTTGTAGTTTTAGTTTTGGCAATGAACTTAAGATGTTACAGTAACTTTCTAAGATATCAAAATGGAAATCTAACTCTTACATTGGCAATGCCATCTCCTCTTTTAAGGCTGAACAGAACACAAGTTTTATTCTTCTTGGCAATCCTCTTGACTTCAAAATGTTACAAGAAGTGTTAAATATTCAAGAAAATATCATTCAAGCCTCTGACGTTGAGATGAAGTGGATTAAGCAAAGAACTAAATTTGATCGACATACTAAATAAGAGAATGACATAAAATTGCTCTATCAAAAAATTAAAATAAGGATAAACTAGAATCTGATCAAGGAAATAGAAAACCTATGGTTGTCTGACTAATCAAGATGATATTGCTTCAGTTGTTACCTCATATTTCATTGATACCATTAATGCCACTATACCTCTTTTTGTAATAGCATTCATAACAACCCAAGAGGAAGCAAAGTTACACCATATGATCAATGCGCTTTAACTACTATTTTTTATGATATTTATATAAAAGAGACATTATTCAGCATTAGAAAAAAAAAGCCACTAGTCTAATGGGTTTAGTTCCAAATTTTCATGAAATATTGTGATATTATTGCCAAGGATTTAATTGATGAGGTTTATGACAACTTGTGCATTGCCAAGCTTCCAAAGAGTGAAACATTGTGCTATTACTTTTGTTCAAAAAAAAGTTACATTCATGGTCCCCTAATGATTTCAGACAATATTTCTCCGCAACACAGTTCATTATAAAGTTGCTAGCTAACTAATTAAAATCAGAGCTCCTTACTTGATTAATCATGCCCAGTTTACTTTCATTTCAAAAAGAGACGGTGCTAATTAATATTTCTATGGCTACTGACTTTTTAGGGATTTCAATCTTTCTAATTCTCTTCAAGACATTTTTCCATAGATGAATCTTCATAAAGGATTTGAGTGGACTTGCTAAAAAGGTAGACAAAGCTATTTAATAACTGGATTAATGTTTGCATCAAGGTCCTATTCTCGATCATTATAAATAGGGGACTCAAGGTTATTTCTACTATGCCAATAGCAAGGTTGTCGTCTCTCACCCTCTCTTTCACAATTGTTATGGAAATTCTATATTATATGCTTGAAAAAAACTATTTGCAAGGATCCTTCAATGCACTATAAAACACAACAATATCTCTATTTCTCGTCTCTTTTTTGCTGATGACCTACTCATTTTTGGCAAAGCCAATCAGAGTATCATACACCATATCAAAAAGATGCTTCATGAATTCTACTTGAGTGGGTTTAATGCCAAATCCATACCAATCTGCATTAATTTTTTTCTAAAGCATTGTTCCTTCTGATGCCCAACTATAGGCCTTCTTGTTATCACCTACAGGTTTTTTCGTGGAAGCATTTGAGTGTAATGGCTCCTCTAACAAGCTCAAAATCATTGATTGTCATCCCATTCCAAACAATCTCATAGATTACCTCAATGGTTGGAAACAAAAACCCTTGTCATTCCCTGGTATAGATGGTAGTTCATTAAAACTATTAATTGGAATTACCTATCTTAAAGGATGAGATGCATATTCACCCCAAAGGGGTTTATTAAAAAATTACAAGCTTGATTGCTAACTTCATCGTAAAAGGTGTATAATTACTTGAAATATGGGTATTCCACCTCTTGACACTCTTAACACGATATGTAAGGCTAAAATAATCTGGACGGTTTATAATTCTAGTAATTGTATGTTGGTTGGTGCCTTAATTACAATGGTTTCAACTTGAACAGGTGTTCTTTCAGTCTCAACAATTTAGGAAGCAATGAAATACACTGCTATCAAAATCAGAAGGTGGATCAACTTCAATATTTGCAGTAATAGTTCTCTATTTATTAAAGATTTTAATCATGTAATTTTCAACTACATGCCTAGAAGATTTAATAGGGCTGTTGATTTCTGTGCGAAGCTTGCTCTTTCTTCCTCTTTTTTTATGGAGGCAAGAGCAAGATTTTAATTCAATAGATGTTTTTGTTAATATCCTTAAGGAGGATGCTTTTAGACCTCCTTAGGATAGCATTTGTATTTTTTTTTCTTAGTTAATAAATGCCTTTTCATGGATTTTGTTCAAAAAAAAAAAAAAAGTAATAGTTCTCTATTTATTTAATATGACCTGGGGATATCGAGCCAATCTATTAATGATATTCTTGTTTTCACAACTATTTCTTTGGAAAATGAAAGTATCTTGATGTTGCTAGTATTTTGGATAATGGTGCTTTGGATCCTACCTGCTCCTACCTTTTTAATTAAGGCTAGCTATCTTCAAGATATCTAGAATTTAAGTAATTTCTATTCTGTAAAGAATATCACTTGGAATGGGAAAGAAACTTACTCCTCTATGTAAGTACCTTCTATTCTGTAAAGAATATCACTTATATTCCAACCAATGACTAGCATAAGCTCATTAGTTTCAAAGGTTACTCAATGAAATTCATTTTTCCTGCTTGGAAGATCAAATTTTGGGGGCTTAAGACTAAAGATGTGCTTGCAAATAAGGGTTTACTCCCAAGACATGGGGAACTTTCTTTCATATGGGTAGATTTTTTCAAACAACTTATTGAGTTTGCTGACAATATTTATTTAGAAAATTACTAGAAGTTTTCCACCTACTCTAGAAGAGTTATTATACTCTTACAATTGGATTTCACAATACTTTTTGTTGGGTAATGATGATACTTTAAAATGAGGTTCAACAAAGGTAGTTTGGCCACCTTTATCATGATGCTTTAAATTATGTAGATGAGATATTGAATTTCATCCAATCAATTAAGACACTTCATTGCTCTTAGTCTCTTGGAATTAGGGGTGTCAATATAGACCCAATCCAAAAAATTCCAAGTTCAAATCAACCTGTTTGACAAACACGAATCAAGGTTCAAATTTCTGACCATTATTTGGAATATTCCTTTTTCGGGTCGGGTTTGAGTTGCCCCAAAAACTCGAAGTTGACCTGGATCCCCGCGTCACAGCCATGACTCGACTTGATCCGCACTCGCGCCTGCCTCGCCCACGCCCGAGGCTCGACCCCGCGTCTTGCAAGCCCACAACAACGGTCAGCCTCGCGGCCATTGCTTGCACGCACTACTAGCCCAGCACCGGCACACCTGCTGCCTGCCTTGCCCGCGGCTCGACCCGCCTCCGGCCTCCCACACCCACCCCTTGCCTCCATACCTCACCCTCACTCACCCCGCATTCGCTATTCTCTTCCTTCGCTCAACCCCGAGCATGCATAGCCCGTGCTCAACCCCACGCAAGCCAGCTCTCGTGCTACAATGCTGCACCCTGTATGCACCCACGCCCGCTGAACTCGCTCTCCCTTGCTGTTTTCCGGGTTCGCGGGTTTAGTTAGGTCAACCCGATAACCCACGCAGGTCAAATATGGGTTGGATTTTCTAACTCGTCTGCAAAAACAGAGCGGGCACGATTCATGACAAATAGTTGCGAGTCAATATCGGGTTTGACTTGAACCCAACCCTCAACCAAATTTTGACACCCTATTTGGAATGTTGCTCTGGACCCTATAATGCTTAATATTTATTTGAGACCATATTTATGTCTTCTACTTTCCCACATCAAGATTTTAACTATTTTTATTGCCTTTTTTCTTTTTCTCTAACACAAAGTTTCTTGTTCCTTAGCTCCCAATATAAAGTATGTTTCCCTTTAGATGAAATTCTTGGTGTGGCCCACAAATCTCCCCTGCCAAAAAAATAATTCTCTGCCTGCATATTCTAGCAAACTATTCACTTGAAAAACAGCAACTCAAGAAAACTAAAGCAGTAAAATAAAATTTTTTTATGATGATATACAGATCAAGAGCATCATTCATTACAATTTCCAAAATGAAACTCTTATCAGTAGTTCAAACCATAGAAGAATTTAAATCAACTCAAAAAAGTAGAGAAAGATTGATTAAATGATCCAGCAATGCCAAATGATACAAATCTGTATATAATCCACATGATAAAAAACAACAAAACAAACTATTTTCCAAGTGAATATGAGATTGGAAACTTTGGTTTGAAAAATGATAAACCTTATCACAAATTTGGTATTGACAAGTCCATAGTTTCACAACTTAATAATTTAGTAATACCAAAGTACAACATTCAGGCTAAATGATCAGCACATAAACTTCTCTATATAGGAGTAAACTGCTACCTCACAATACACCAAATATTGGATGCTAAGACCTCCCCATACTTGTCTGCTATAAAAGATAAGAGAGCAAGTTTGTTTCACACTAGAGTTCACAAAATGCCACACTTCTAAAAAAAATGAACTTTTCCTCCTGCTATGTGGGCCAAAACACACTCAGAAAACTCAAGGCACATATTTCAATGAAAAATTGGCAATGTTATCATAAAAGAAACAAGAAAATAGAGAAAACAATCGAGTAAATACTCGGCAAAACATTACACATTTTTCATGATTCAGTGTTTGCATTGCTCTTGCCAAAATATCTTACATATAAACAGCATAAATAACATACAATATTAACCTATGCTTGATAAGTAATATAGTGGTAAAAGGAGTTAAACTTTTCAAAATCATTCAGTAATACTACAAAGTTCTAGCATGATATATACATGTGCTAATGAGATGAAAAGCATTCAATTCTGCCAAGGCACCCGCAGAATAGACTCATAAATACAGAATGCAAAACAATAGAAGGCCATCAATTAAGAATTTTGAAACAACAGAACCCAAAAATAGAACAGATTAAACAAAACCAAAATAGTCAATAAGTGAAATATTAGGAGAAGACAAGCTTAAATACTACTTATGTAAAAGTTCCTACTTCATTTACTCTTCCTTGGGCGCTCTCTAATGATGTAGAATGAAATATCAACTCTGAACATACAGCAAAGTAAGAAAAGACAAAATGGAGATACAAATAAATATTCCATGTTTGTAATGTTAGTTATACCAATGCCATGAGTGAAGCGATTCTTCTTCAAGACTCAAAATTTTACCTTACACAACAAACTAGACTGCAAAAGAAAATGAACAAACTATTTCAAGCAGACTTTTAAAGGAAATGTTATGATATCAATGATAATCTAAAAGAAAAAGACAGTGTAAACAATAAAGGGTCTTACCTTCAGATGGGTGCTCAAATCCAGAATCAACTATAGCCCGTAGAAGTTCTGGTTTCAACAGAAAATCTCTAAATCCGGAGCTGTGGATTCCTACATAACCCCTGCTTTTGATCAAGAAACCAAAAAAGATTATTATCAATTATATCAAGCACTTAAATAATTCAAGTTAATAAGAACACTCCTAAGACTTTGGCATCCAAAATGAAATTAGAGCATTGCAATGGAAATTTTCCACAAAAGCATCAACTCTAAAATGGGTCACCGATTGATAGAGCACTGCAAATGCCATGGATATAAATGCTCACAGATATGTACCATTAAAGCCACAAAAATGTGTACATGAACTTGCTATGCTATTCAATTGTGATAGATAAGCGCAGGAAGTTCTTTTACAAGTTATAACTAAAGAATACAATGTTCAAATATTAATAGACGTCAACAGACAATCTAATTCACTATAACTAGAAAATTAAATTACAAGATTGAACCAAACAGAAAATTTTCAAGCATAGAAAACTTCTGCTTCACATTACACAAGGGCGAAAGTTTATAGATCCAAAACCAGATGATGCATAGAAAAAAAAATTATTTTTTTTTAGAAAAATAATAGCGAACAACAGGTAGGTTTATACATGGAAATAAAGGGAAGCAAGTGAAGCATAGATCGATACCAATTTATTGTAGGTACAAATTGAGTATATGAATTAACAAGAGGAGATTTTGCTTACTTCTTTGCTGATTCACCATTGATTTTTGCTCCAAGAGAGACAGTGGCCTTCTCTTCTTCATCATCATAGTCGAGAAGCTCGTCCTCGTAGACGTCGTTTTCCTTTACTTCACCCATCCTACAATTCAACGAAATATTAAATCTACAGATCAAGAGCACCCGAAAAACAACGAGCAAATATACATACATATACAAGCAACCCTCGGACACTCACCTTAGAAAGAAGTATATTCGATAGACGTCGGCGTACAGAACAATCGATTCTGCAAGAAAAAACTATAATTGAGAAAGTGGAGACCTAGGCTAGGGTTTCTACGGTGATCAAGATAAGGAAATTGGAACAGAGAAGACGCTGGGCTTTCCAAACAAAATAGAAAAAAAAAAAGGATTGAACAGAGGAAAGAAGCAAGAAGAATAAGACCTAGGGTTTCTACTGCGAGGGAACTGCAAACAGAAAACAAAAAATAACCGCAACTAGGGTTTCGAGAGACGGAAGGACGAGACAGAAAGGTTTTGGCTTGCCGGCGGATTTTTTTTCCCCTTTTAGACGCGTGCATTATTTGAGGTGCGTGCATTATTTGAGGTGCTCGTTGACCGCCACCATCCACCGTCCGTTAAACAAGTGGCCCAGGGCGAGTAAGCGCCCTTGAACTCTTAGAATATTGATTGAAAATAAATATAAGAATTTTGATGGTTGAAATTTTAGCCCTTATCTTATTTAAAAAAATAGGATGCAATTCTTGAGATTATTTATTCATCACATTTAAAAAAATAATAATATATGATCCAATTGGGGTGGTTATAATTCTTGTAATATTTTTTTTAACTATTAAGAGTAATTTTTTTTAACTATTAAAAGTATATATCCATCAATATATATTTATTTCTTTCTTTCTTTTCTAGAAAATTGTTTGGATTTTTTTTCCTTTTTTAAAAAAATTAAAAGGAAATAATTAAAAATTAAAAATTCCTTCTTGGGTGCCATATGCACGCATGTATTCTCATGCCTTGCATGCGCGTGGGTGGGCCGCCGAAGGTAGGCCCGACGGCCAATTTTGGAGCTGGTTTTCATCCTGGCCCAATTTTTTGGCCCGATCAATAAAATTCAAACTTTTTAGGCTCCTTAGGATTATTTTTCAATATTTTGGACTTAATTTAAACACTTTTAGAGCGCAACAAAACCTCTATAATCAGTTTCAAACAAGTTTAAAAGTTTTAGAGCGATTTTTTTTTACATTTCTGCTTCGATCGACATTCCAACTTCATGAATCGTTAAAAATATTTCACTTGGGGGGTTATTTAGTTAGCTGTTAAATGAATGCAATGTAAAATAAATATTTTACATAGTTATTTTGTTTGAAGTAAAGTGAATTCAGTGGAATTAATTTTTTTGTTTAGTTGGATGTATACAAAGTAGTAAAGTAAAAAACACCCTTACCAAAAATTACAGCCTTTGAGACATTTACCCAATCGCTTTAGTGCATTCACCTATATCTACATGATTAATATTGGCCGCAGCAGGAAGATTTACACAATTGTAGCTGGAAGAATCATTAACAAACAAATCCCTTCCAATAACATTTTCTAAGCAATTCAAATTGGTGTCATTATCCCCACACGGAACGCTCGAGTGCAGGTCACGAACGTGGACAAGTTCGCCATAATCATAGCTAGGCAGATCGTGATTGGCATCAACATTTTTCAAAATACTCTCCATCGCAATAAGTATAGATGTTGGATCAGCATTGTCCTTGGGTAAAAATCAACCACCTTGACGTCTGTCCCGCTCCACAGAGGTAGATTTGAACACTTCATTATACTAGTTACTCTTGATTCCGCCCTAACCCTCCTGAAGATGAGCTGAAGAAGCTGAGAAGATGGAATTAATGACCAAGGGAACATCGTCGGATGAGTGAAGTGAATGTCGTGGAAGGAGTGATGTGAGCTGAAGAAGCTACTTTTGCTAAAGCTGATCTCACGCAAAGCACCGAAGTCTCAGCAGCGGCGAAATAGAGAAGATGAAAAGCTTTCATGGAGGAAGAAACGACGATGGTTCCCGCGGCCTTTTCTCTTTTTCAGTAGCATGATATTCTTTTTCGCTTAAAACATACGAGTTTCTTTTATGCACAAAATGAACTATAGCAGGGGTTTAGAATATATTAGTATTTTATTTTACTTTACATTGTGTCAAATCAAATACCAAAAAGTAAAAAAATCATGCATTTAGTTTAATTTGCATTCACTTTTCCACCAACCAAAGAACTCCTTCGTTTATGACCTTGATAGGAAGTCGGCATTAACGTCTATAGAGCGAGAGCACCTCATAATTTGTCTGAAATTATAATTTTTTATTGACAACTTTTCAAAATGTTCTGACACATATTTTCAAACTATGTAAGTTTCAATGTTCAAAAATAGGGAGCAACTGTTACATCACCAAAAATAGCCTTAAACAAAAACCTCGAGGTATATTTGAATTGAAAGCTTTCAAAACTAAACTAAGGGCCAATTGAACTCATATTTTAGCAAACTTATAGTTAAATCAAATGTCTCGGCAAGACAAACTCATCGACACTAAAATCGATCAAATTCGAGCCCAAAAGGGACCAAATCAATGGCCTAAAACAATTTTGGAAGCATAAGAATATTAATTGGATGAAAAATGATCTTTAAATATGACATACTTGTAGTCTAAATGAGTGGCTCGATGAAACGAATCCAACAAGTCCAAGATCGCTTAATTCTGATATTATTAATACACTTGAATGTTTAAGGAATACTCCATTAACAAGGGAATCAATAAGGGTCATCTGATGGAGCTAGCGGTGTAAATGAGTTTAGCCAACTCGTGAGCCTGCTTGAACTTAACTCGCTAACGATCATGAGTTGAGCTTATTGAGCCACTAGCTCAAATATCAAATAAGCTCGAGTTTGAGTTTGATTAAACTCAGCTCGTCGGTTCACGAGCCAGTTTAAATAAATTAAATATTAAAAAAATATTTTTGCACTTGTAATGAATATTTAAAAATATTCTTTGCATTATAAATATTTAAAAGTATTGTTCAAAACAACAACTTTTACAAGCAAATGTTCTATCATATTAACTTTACATATTTACCCAAAATAAAATTATTCTTTGTTTTTTCGAAAAAACTTTACTAGGCTACTAACTTCCTTTGTGCCCGTTGAGTTAGTTCGACAAGCAAAATTTTGGCTGTTTTATATGCTTGAGTTCAAGCTCATTTTCTAGCTCAACTCAACGTCAAGATTTCAAGCTATTAATTTCAGTGGTGAGTCAAGCTCGAGCTTGCTGTGGCTCAAGCTCAACTCAATTCATTTACACCCCTAAATGGAGAACTCTAAATTTGTTCTGATTCTTTTTTATATTTATGGAGTTTACCACTCTCAAAAGCTATAAATATACTCTTATCCCTACATGAAGGGGATATTTGTCCGGGGGGGGGGGGGGGGGGTCTTGGTTCGTGGGCTATAGATTCAAGATATCTCTAAGGCATGAATCCCGGAGCACCACATCTAGAAATCCCCCGCTTCTTGGCTGATACCACCGACTTTCACCAGCTGACCACAATCCTTTCGACTTCTGTCACCCGATTATAATCCTTATGACCCCTTTTGTTTACCGATTACAATCCCTCCAACCATTACCGCATGATAATAATCTCTCCAACATCTTTCATGCATTGATTATGGTCTTTCAACCTTAGTCACCTGACTACAGTCCTTTTGACCTCTATCATCTACTAATTATGATACTTCTGACCATCATCATCTAACTACGATCCTTTAACCTCAATCTCTCGACCATTGCCATCTGACCTCAATTATATGCCAACTATGATCCATCTTCTCTTTATCACCAGATAATGATCTCATCAACCTCAATTGCCTGACTATGGTCCCTCCAACATCTATTATCTGATTATGGTGCCTCCAATCATAATTGTTGGCCAAATATGGTCCCTCTGACCATCATCGCACAACAATAATCCATCTGACCTCTATCGTCCACCGATTATAATCCTCATACCACTATCATCTAACTATAGTTCTTTCAACCTCAGTCGATCACTGATAACCATCCCTCCAACCTCTGTCACATGAATATGGTCCCTTCGATCACAGTTCACTGCCAACTACGGTCCCTTTGACCACAGTCACACGAGAACGATCCCTCGGACCTCTGTCTCCAACTGACTATAGTCTTCAGACCACCTTCACCCTAGTACGGTCTTTCCAACCTCAATTTCTCACTAACTATAATCTCTCCAACCTCCATCGCTTGACTGTTGTTCTTGGATCGTAGGCTAGATATTCAAGATATCTTTAAGGCATGAATCTTGGAGCACCATAGCTGGAAATCCCTTGCTTCCTGGCTAATACCACCGACTTTCACCAACTGACCACAATCCTTTCGACCTCCATCATCTGACTATGATTCTTCTGACTCCTTTTATCTACCGATTACAGTCCCTCTGACCATTATCGCATGATAATAATCTCTTCAACCTCAGTCATACAAGGTTGATTAACATGCATTGAATTAAAAATCAAATAAAGAAATAAATTTTAATCGCATCAAGCATAATCTCACCATACATAAGTAAAGGGGTCATTTAGGATATTCTCTAAATGATGGCCTCAAATTCTTAAAAACTTAAACAATAAGTCTTACCCATCTTTTATAAGACTGGAGTCATGGTTTTAAAACATCTAGGTGGTTTAGCTGACATTCCAGTTCAGGTTGATGTAAGTATAGATTTATATTTCATTAGTTAGGTTGCGATTACTATTATTTAGTGTCCAACTTAGAATTAGGATTCGAGATGGAGCCACAATCATAAGTTCCCAACTAAATAAATTTAATTCCCACCACCTAAAAAATACCAACGTAAACTAAAATTTCTCTCATTCAAAATTTAAAGCCTAATATAGGACATGTTAAGAAAATTTTGAATTATTTTAAAATCTCAAAGTGCCTCACACTTTTCATCCTTTGGCCTCCTCAAACTTACACAAATATCATATGATATTTTATTAGGTCCCAGAATCGGTCTTCGGAGGTCCTTGTGATGATTTTTTATTGCTTATTGTAGATAATTGCCGATTGAGTGGTTTTATTTGATTTTAAAAATATTTTTATTCCCCTCAAAAATTCAGCAGCCTTCGGTGCCCCCTACCCATAAAGGAAGGTTGGGGAGGGAACTTGCCCTTTTAATCCGCCCGGCCTGAAGGATAGTCAACGGCTAGGGACTTCGGGACATTGTCGGGTCCCGAAATTGGTCCTCATAAGCTTTGATTGACGATTATTGGTTGTCGAAAATTGGTTTCCAACGATTGTCGATTATCGGTTGCTAATGATTGGTTGCATATTATTAGTTTTCGACGATTGGTTGCAGATTATTGGTTGCCGGCGATTGGTTGTAGATAATTGGTTGCCGATGATTGGTTGTAGATTATTGGTTGCCGACGATTGGTTGCGGATTATTGGTTTCCGATCGTTACTGATTGTCGGTTGTGATGCTTGATTGAAGATCCCTTTCCCCTCCTTTTTCTTATTTCATTTTATTATAAATGATCTTATATATATATATATAATATTATAATATATTAGATGTCATTAATATGAAGATGTTTTCCGTTGTATGCTTGATGGATGATGCTAATTAGTGATATCTTCTTATTAAAATATTAATTTTGGGTTGGAATACACCATTATTGTTGAGCTCTTTTTATGAGAACATGCCTTCCCTTTGGTTTGTTAGATCGATTAGCTTGAATATTGATGATATATTTAGAGATTTGACCCTTATCATAAAAGGAATTCCTTAAAAAATATTGGAAAACAGAGCTGTTTTGTATGCTAAGAAACTTTCATACAATAGTTAGGAATGAATGAGCAGGGAAGGAATTTTTTTTTTTTTTTCTTCTGATTATTCAAGTTCAGCTTCAATATCCCTGATAAGAACTAAGGGAGTAGCAACAGCTCAATATATATTGCTTTGTCATTCGGTTAAAATTAATTTGATTAAAAGTGGTGATTAATTAAGTTGTTTGGTAATTTCCTTGTATAAAATATGCTATTTAGAGAACAATTTTTTTTTTTTTTGTCGAAATACCTATTTAGCAGAGACGCCAGAGAAACATGAAGATAAGTAGCTTGCTACATGAGGAACTGAAGTCCCACAGGATCCGGTTTGAAGCATCTCTAATTTGAAATATTTATTTGATGCCATTCTGTCATGTTTGAATCACTTAGGTGGAATGATTACTTAAAGTTTTTTAAAATATGGCATAGTCGTTGAATTGAATTCACATAGGGGGCCTGTTGTATATTTCAAACCCAAGTAACGCGTCGTTTTAGATTTTCATTTTATTTTTAATTTTGGACGGTTAAAAAAAAAACGGTTTTTTTTATTAAGTGTTTTAAGGTGTATGAGTCTGTTCCGAAAAGGTGTAGTTATCCCGTGAAAAGACCTTTGTGTGCGTGGATTTTTGCTCTGTGTTGTCCTGTCCGTGAAAGTCCAGAGAACAAGAATTGCTCTCAGTTTTAGTTTTTATTTTTCTCTCGTGGAAGAAGAAAAGTTAGAAGTCTGCAGTGTTCATTCTCTTCTCTATATTTTTGTTTTGTTTTATGTTGCTTCCATCATTGGTATCAGAGCCCGGTTGGAGAATGGCAGCGAGTTCAAGCAGTAATAATTTGCAACCTCAGTTGCCCAAGTTCACGGGGAAGAACTACAATCAATGGAGTATTCAAATGCGGGTGTTGTATCAATCTCAAGAGTTGTGAGAGATTGTAGAGAGCGGTTTTCAGGAGCCCGAAGTTGAGAGAGATTTGAATCAAAGACTTCTTCAAGAGTTGAAAGAAAATCAGAAGAAGCATCGGAAGGCTCTTTTCTTCATCTATCAAGCGGTAGATGAAATTATTTTTGAGAGGATCTCTACGGCGAAGACCGCGAAGGAGGCTTGGGATACACTACATGCTTCTTACAAAGGAGATGAGAAAGTGAAGATGGTACGTTTACAAACCCTACGAAGCCAATTTGATATGTTGAAGATGAAGGAGTCAGAAAGTGTGGAAGAATATTTCAATCGGGTAATCACCATTGTTAACCAATTAAAGTTGAATGGAGAACTTGTAGAAGATAAAAGAGTTATTGAGAAGATTTTACGAAGCTTGACCAGAAAATTTGAAGCCACGGTGGTAGCCATAGAAGAAGCAAAGAACATAGAGCAAATGTCTATTGAAGATTTGCTTGGATCTCTACAATCCCATGAATTAAGAATGAAGCAATATGATTCGACACCACTTGAGGAAGCATTCCAAACTCAAGTGGCATTGCGTGGGAATTTCAGAGGTGGTCGAGGAAGAGGCTCTTTTGGTAGAGGAAGAGGCTCTTTTGATAGAGGAAGAGGCTCTTATGGTACTCGTGGAAGAGGCCGTGTTGGTAGAGGAGAATCTACACAAAGTGATACAGGTGAAGTTCAAGGTGGAACTCATGGTGATGGAGAAGGTGCACGTGGTCGTGGACATGGTTTCAGGGGAAGAGAAAGAAGCAACCTTGCCAATATCAAATGTCATTTTTGCAAAAGGTATGGGAACACTTATCGTTTTTGTTGGAAGAGACATGAGAGTGAAGAGGCAAATGCAAATTTGGTGCAAGAAAAGGAAGTGGAGAAAAATGAAGACACAATGTTTCTTACACATTACAAGGAGTTTGGTGATTCAGGAGATGTTTGGTTTATTGATAGTGGTTGTAATAATCACATGACTGGCAATAGAAGATTGTTTGTTACTTTGGATAACTCAATTCAAAGTAGAGTACGTACGGGAGATGACAACAAATTATTTGTGGAAGGAAAAGGTGACATTTTGGTGCAAATAAGGAAGGGAGAAAAGAAGATACCAGATGTCTTCTATGTTCCAAATCTTAAGCATAATTTGCTTAGTGTTGGACAACTAATTCAAAAGGGATATGTGTTGACATTTTCTTTTGACACTTGTACCATTAAAGACAAGCATGGATTCTTGACTGCCAAGGTGAAGGTGACTCCAAATAAAATGTATCCCATGAAGATGATTTGCAGTTTAAATGGTTGTTTGAAAACTTCCATAGAAAATCATTCAAGATTATGGCATTGTAGATTTGGTCACTTGAGTTCCAAGACACTTTCTTATATGAGCCAGAAGAATATAGTTGATGGGCTTCCACATATTGAAGTTCAAGACAAGATCTGTGAAGCATGTGTTGCAGGAAAACAGAGTAGAGCACCATTTTCAGTTGGAAAATCATGGAGAGCCTTGAAGCCATTGGAGCTTATTCATTCAGATTTATGTGGACCGATGCACACTACTTCTATTGGAGGTGATGATGAGAAGATGATTGTAGACTTTAAATCAACTATGTTCAGAAGATTTGATATGACAGATGTTGGCCTCACGTCATTATTTTTGGGTATAGAAGTGCATCAGAAAGAGGATGGCATTTGGATTTGCCAAAAGAGGTATGCAAAAGAGCTGCTTGAGAAGTTCAGGATGAATATTAATAATAGTGTTTCAACACCAATGCAAACTGGAGTTCATTTCACAAAAGAAGGAGAAGGAAAATTGGTTGATCCAACATTATACAAAAGTTTGATTGGGAGCCTTAGATACTTGACAGTGACGAGACCAGACATTGTGTATAGTGTGGGCATCTTGAGCAGATTCATGGAGAATCCAAGGGAGTCTCATTGGCTTGCGGCAAAGAGGATTCTTAGATATATCAGTGGCACAGTTGAGTTTGGCCTTCATTATCAGTGCAGTGGAGACATGAGATTACTTGGATATTGTGACAGTGATTGGGCAAATGATCATGAGGAAAGAAAGAGCACAAGTGGATATGTGTTTTATGTTGGTGATACAGCTTTCACTTGGAGCACACAGAAGCAGAAAGTTGTGGCCTTATCTACATGTGAGGCAGAGTACATAGCAGCGGCGACAGCGGCTTGTGAAGCAATGTGGTTGAAGAATTTGTTGAAGGAATTTTTTGGAGAGATTGATGAAGCTACAATAATTTATGTGGACAACAAATCGGCGATCGCATTGGCCAAAAATCCAGTACAACATGGCAGGAGTAAGCACATTGATGTGCGTTATCATTTTATCAGAGATGCAGTCAGATTAGCATGGAGCATTGCAGTACAGAAGATCAGGTAGCTGATTTGTTCACCAAAGCATTGCCGACACCGAGGTTCGTGAAGCTCCTGAAGATGTTTGGGATGAAGAAAGTCTTGGTTTGAGGGGGAGATTGTTGTATATTTCAAACCCAAGTAACGCGTCGTTTTAGATTTTTATTTTATTTTTAATTTTGGACTGTTAAAAAAAACGGTTTTTTATTAAGTGTTTTAAGGTGTATGAGTCTGTTCCGAAAAGGTGTAGTTATCCCGTGAAAAGACATTTGTGTGCGTGGATTTTTGCTCTGTGTTGTCCTGTCCGTGAAAGTCCAGAGAATAAGAATTGCTCTCAGTTTTAGTTTTTACTTTTCTCTCGTGGAAGAAGAAAAGTGAGAAGTCTGCAGTGTTCATTCTCTTCTCTATATTTTTGTTTTGTTTTCTGTTGCTTCCATCAGGGCCCACAATGCATAAATGCATGAGAGAAAAAAAGAAGAAGCTATTCAACATAAATATATTTAGAGGAAAATTGCCAAATTGTTTGGATAAGCTTTTATCATTATTTTTAGATGGCATTTGTTGACCTATAACCCAATACGGAACAGCCCCACCATGCATACGATCTTGCCAAATGACGCTCTCAACTGCATCACTCATGTAACTTCCCTCTTCCACAGCATAAAACTCCCTCATAAAGCAAAAACCGCACACCGGATGCTATTCGATACATACCTCTCACGAAAATTTCGTAGAGGTGGAGTAAAAATACTTTGTTTCAATGATGTATGAAATCAACATACAAACAAATAAGAAAGAAAGCACCAGTATGAAATCAACATACAAACAAATAAAATTTAATGTCTTTATTTAGTGTCCAACTGATCGATTTTACACGCGTGCTTCCTTGATATAAATCATGCCTCCTACATTAGTTGACCTTAGTTATTCTCTCCAATATTTATTTATTTCTTCTTTACCTGTAACATCTGAAATGTTTAAAAATTTATGTTGTAATATAAATTTTTTCCTTTCAAAATCAATAATGTCTGTATTTACTGTCCAACTGATTTTACTCGCGCGTCATGTATATAAAACATGCCTCCAACCTTAGTTTACCTTAGTTATTCTCAAATTTAAAGATGGTTTATGCACCTTAGCTTTCTTAGGAGCGTAAATCAGAAAGATACTTATATATATTGTTTGGATGAGGACGTCCAACGAGTTGATGGTCACGTGAATAATGAGAAAAAGCTTCAAGAAGAGGGCAACCGTGAGGTGAAACCCGAACAGGAGAGAGAGGAAGGAAAGGAAATGTTTATTGAATAAATGTAAATTGTTAGTAGAGGAGTTAATATATAAGGTAAAGAAAGGCAGAAAAGTAAATACAGAGCAGTAAATATATGGTATAGTTAATATCCTCCCGCAAATTAAGCATTCGAAGGTCGAATGTTTAATTCACATGACCATCAACTCGTTGGGCGTCCTCATCCAAACAATATATATAAGTATCTTTCTGATTTACGCTCCTAAGAAAGCTAAGGTGCAGAAACCATCTTTAAATTTGAGAATAACTAAGGTAAACTAAGGTTGGAGGCTGTTTTGATTGAAAAAAATATATTTAAGTATATATAGTTTTAAAAATATATTAATTTTCTTTGGGAATATTTTAATTTTGAATTTTAAAATTGAACACGTCATTATGAACAGTTTATCACATCGGGAGATGATCATATCATTCCCTAATGGGTTCAAATTTCAGAATTTCAAATTTATCCGGATTATCGTAGTCAAACTCAAAGGGAGAATCACATTTGACCCTGGAGGATCAAAATGGAATTTAATCAATTGTTTGACTATGCTAATTTGGATAAAATGATCATTAATTTTATAATCAAAATCAGGATAATAGAATGATATATCTCTCCAAGGAAAGAGGATATCACTTATTATCAATCATTTGGATATAACGATAATGATCGCTGTATTTATTTTTCCCAAAGAGAATTAATTAAAGATTTTGAAAAATTAATTTTGAAAATCAATTATGGGTTTCTAAATCTCCTACGAGCGCAAGCCTTCGTAGTTAATTACATCGTAGGAAATCGAAATTTCCTACGAAAACTCTCGATTAAAATAGCGGTGTAAATTTTATTTAAGATTTTCAAAGCTGTATGTCAAAGGAGATAAAGGTTGGAAGTTCAAGTGGGATTGGATCAAAATTGAAGACTTATTTTCAGAGTCAAAGGAAGAAGAGTATGGAGTGTTTTGGGATTCTAAATCACTTCAGAAACACTCCAGCTTATCCTAAGTGTTGGGCTCGAATTAGATTGAAAGTGATTTAAGGTTTAAGTGATTAATTTTATTAGAAATTTGGGATTCGATTCCCGGAGGTTGAGGTCTTATAGCCCGAGCTTGCCTCAGAACCTAAGTCTAAATTGGGTACTAAAAAGTGACCCGAACCTAGCTAATGCAGTGCAAATCTGGACTTACCCCGGCCTGGATTGGGGAGCCAGCTAACCACCTAATCGATTTAAAATAAATGAATCCGGACTTTTATGAAAGAGTGGTATGGACATTTTATTTAAAGTTTTGGAGAGTTGGGGCCGACATCTAGAGATTTTTCTAATTGGCCCATTTGACTAATGTTGGGTGCAAAATGCTAAGGATTAATGCAATTAAAATTTTGACTCTTTTAAATCTGTTTCTAATGCAATGCATGCTAGTTAATAACTCAAAATCAAATATGCTTGAAAGTTAAAAACAAGCTTAGAAAATAATTTTTTAGAAGACTGGATTTCCCTAGGTCCGGCACCTCGTCCTCATAGGTCAGACTATCCGGACTCTACCCGCAGAAGGGGAAGGGTCTAAAGCAAGGAGAGAAGAAGTGCAAAAATATGCATGCGACCCCGGGGTCGATCCCCGGCTAATTCCTTAAATTCGTTATCTTTCTATGTTGTTTAGACTCACTAGAATCTTGAACTTTAAGGTTATGAGTATAAAAATTTTCACACCCTCACGAGTCTCACGAGTTCAGGCAAAAACAAAAGCGGCACACAAACGCCAAAAAACTATGAAAAGCAGGTAATTCTATACGCAATCACATCAAACATCAATCAAATTAATTAAATTAATATTCAAATTGAAAGTCCATAGGCAAAGTTGCCTTGCTTATTACAAACCAGGGCTGCTGAAAGTAAAGTGGTCGGGCACCACTGACAACAAACCGGGTTCTAAACCTAGGACTCAAGTGACTTTGAGATTTGGGATTCTTCTCATCGTCCATTTCTTCGTCTTCTCACGAACATCTTGATTTGTCGGTTCTGGATATCCAAATGAAAAGAAACTCCCCATTGAATGGGGTATTATCTTTTCTCTTTGGATAGTTGAAGAACATCCAAACTTGATCTTCCAAATGGACGAAAACTCTCCCATTTAGGGATGTCTTCTCCTCTTTGGAATTCAAGTTGGATCTAAACATCCCAACTCAAATCACTTTAAATACACCTCAAATTATATCAAATTACATTAAGCAAAATTGAAAAGTCTAGACTCGATCCTGCAGGGTTATCCTAATAATCAGCAGTTATATGAATAATCCCAAGCAGTTAATATTCAATCTCAACCAGTTGATATATTTGAAATTTAAATGCTCAATAGAGTACAGTAAATAAATAAACAGACATTCAATCAATTCTAAGCTAACAACCAACATACAGTGAAAGCTCGAAAACCCGGCACACAACAGAAAAGTAAACATCGGCCTATCCTAAAACTAGAGTTGGTTTTCCTAGCAAACCATCTAAAGTGTGTGAGATAGGACGTGTGGTTTTGATATGTCCTAAGGAGGGCAAATTGTTAAAGTTGTTTGAAGTTCTGGTTGGTTGAAAGGCTCAGAGAAAGATTTAAATTTGAGTTCAAGTATTAATGATTTAAGATTGATTTTAAATATTGTTTGATTGCTAATTTTAAGGTTGAATAAACATTTCTGGATTTTTAGAGTGATTTTCGAGTTTTGGGAATCTTCTGGATTATTCTAATCACGTAATCAAGGGGTCAAAAATTGATTTTTCAATTATGAGTGTTTTATAGAAAGTTAATGTTTTATTAAAATACTAGACCTTAATATGATCAGTTAGACTATAAGTACGCTGAAATTGGAATTTTCTACAATTAGTTATGAAGGTTCGAAGATTTGACTTAGGTTTGACCAATTTGTTGACTTTTTGACTTTGACTGATTTTTGAAGGTTTGAAATTTTTGATAAATACTAGACTTGATTTTGAGTTGAATGCAATTGAGTTTGGTCAATTTGGAGTTTTCTATAGTTAGTTATGATTTTTCAAAGTTTGATGTATTTATTGAATTTTTAAAATTGTTTAATTAGAAGGGTTTTCTTGATTTTGCTCCAAATGAATTCCAAACTCCTTGAAATCAACTCCAAAGGTCAGGAATGACCCAAGAAAACATTATCAAGTGTTTGGGAATTTTTTGGAATTTTTAATTATTATTAATTATTTATTTTAATTAAATATTAGTTTTCAATTAAAATTAAATTAAGACTTGATTTGATGTCTGATCAAGGGGATTTTAATTTTCATTTATTAAGTACTTAAGGCTGGTCAGTTAGAGGTCTTGTTTGTATTTTTTGGATTTAAATTTGATTTATTGTAATTTTTGGAAATTTTAAAGCTCAATTAAAAGGTTAACTTTGAGTTGTCTAATTATCTGAACTAATGAACTCCATATTGGATGAAATTTGAACCTAAGGTGTCAAATGTCACTAGGTTTACTATGTTCAAGTTTCACCCCTATTGGGTGTGTTTATAATTTCCTACAATTTTTCTAAGTTAAATAGACATTTTCTTAAATATTTTCCCTAGGTTTCTCTACTGTTCAAATGGGCTTGAAATTTGGTGTGTCTAACCCTTATGCAAATTCATTCACACCACAGAAAAGTCACAGCAAAATACTAAGAATTTCAGGAGTTATGAATTTTCCAAATTTAGAGTTCAAAATGGACCCTTTACATTCACATCACAGAAATTCATTGGGTATCTGACCCTAGAAAAATATGTGAACATGCCTAAGATACCCAATAATCTTCCACCAAAATTTGGGCCTCAATTGATCACTGGATTGTGAGAAAATTGCAAAAAACTTAAATTAAACAACTGTAAATATATCACAATACAGAAACCAAATCAACTTAATTTTAATTTTATTAAATACTACATTCAATTACCTTTCCAACGAGCCCAAGAACGTTTAATTTGGTGAACGATTCAATTTTCTATGAATTTTGAAAAATTTGGGCATTTTTCTGAATTATTTTTGACCATTTTTGGTCAAATTGACCGCCGAATGGCGGCGCACAATGAGAACGCGTCACGTGGCGACCTGGCCCGCCACTTAACCACGTCAGTACCCGTGTTCACGCGGTATGTCTAGATCTAGACCGTCCGATCACGCTGAAGGCGCGATCGGACGGTTCTGGTTGAACCAGATCTAGAAAACTTCAAATGCCCATAACTTTCAAAATACTCAACGAAATTGCATGAAATTTGAACTGTAGCTAGAGGGCAACATAATCTAACAATTCCTGAAGTTTGGAGGCTCCATGCATTGTAGATTTTCTACAGTTTCAAATTGAGATTTAAACTTCAAATGGGAATAACGTACAATCCAACCATCGGAATTTTGTGTTCTTGGGCTTGTTGGAAAGCTGAAGTGATCCTCGACAACTATTATGAATACACCAAGAGCTAGATCACGTTGGATCGAAAGTTATATTTGAAACTCCACTTTCTCTCTCTAGGTTCCTCTCTCTTCACCAATGAGGCTTTGGAGGCTTGAATTCGGTGGGGGAAGGCTTGGTAGTGCTAGAGGAAGATCTGGAGGAGGTTTTTGAGGGCTAGATTCGTTCTGGATCAGAGAGATTGAGTGAGAGAGGCTTAGGGGTTAAATGCATGTCTTAAGATATTTCCCTATTCAAACTATCTTAGTGGATTTTGGATGGTTCGGATTGACTGCATGAGCTCATAGATGCATGCCATGTGGCCATGGATTTGATGGGATCAAGGGATCAAAGGACAAGAGGACATGAGGTGTAAAATCTCATTTTTGCCCTTTTGAACACATGGCTTGATCAAGAGCCATTGGATTAGATCTAAGGGTTATAAAATGCTCTAGGGAGCTTCTAGAAGAGGTCTTAACAGCTGGAAGGGTTTAGATTAGGGAGGATTAGTTTAAAGGGGTTAATTAAGGCTCTTAAGGGGCTCATTTGACCACCCATTGACTGTTTGACCAGTCAACGGGTCAAGGGGTGCTGAGGTGGCAGGTGAGAAGTATTTTGGAATTGTTGGAATTATTTAATATGGGATGGGCTAGCTTGGGTCAAGCCCATTTGCGGATTTAAGCCTCTTTCAAGTGAATTTGTTGACTATGTTGACTAGTCAACCAGTCAAATTGATTGATGACATGGCATGTGAGGGTGTTTGAACTAATGGAGGTGACTTGAGGATTGAAAGGGATTGAAAGGGATTGAATGGTTTGAATATGTTAAAATAACTTATTTAAACATTAAAGGGCATTTAGGTCAACTTAGGTTGACTTGGTCAACCAGGTTGGCCCGGGACCTGAGTTTGAGCTCAACAAGTTTGGTTTGATGTTTTGAGTCTATTGGAGGTGGTTCTATGGTTTGGAAAGGTCAATTTGGTCAAAATGTCTATTTTGACCTTAAAGAGCCTATTTTGGTCAACCTAGGTTGACTTGGTCAACTAGGTTAACCCAGGGTCTAGAAATGGGCTCAATCAATTTGAAATGATATTTGGCGACCAATAGAAGTGGTTTCATGGCTCAAAGAGGTCATTTGGGTCAAAACACCTGTTTGGACCCTTAAAGGGCCTCTTAGGTCAACTCAGTTGACTTGGTCAACCAGGTTGACCCAGGGCCTGAGAATGGGTTTGACAGGTTGGGTTTGATATTTGAAAATTGTTGGAAGTGGTTGCGTTCAATTCTGAGTTCATCTGGTTTGAAATCCCTATTTGAACCCCAAAGGGGTATTTTGGTCATTTTGACCCCTGGTCAACTAGGGGTCAAAATAGGTTTAGAAAAATGCAGTTTAATGTTCAATGAATCATAATCAAGGGTCTGGAGGTGATTAGAGGCTTTGAAGAAAGCTCTAAGATCAAAATCTTCTTAATGGCAAGTCCAGTGGCATGGGCTGTAAATATTTGAAGGTTTTACAGCCTTTGGATTTTGATTAAGTTTCTGGGGTTAGAGACCTCAGAATGAGATCAAATTTGGAGGGTTGCCTCCAGAGACATGTCCCATCAGTATGCTACTGACAGACCCTGAATAAGAGGTCATTTGATAAGGTTTTGAAGTGTTTGAAAATTCACTGGAAAAGGCCTTTAGGACAAGACTTCTGGACTTTGGATTTGAGTCTGGATTTTGGAATTGATCTGGATTTTGAGTTTGATTGATTAAGTTTGAGTATCCAAATCATCTCTAATCATTTGGGTAATCATTAATGATTGGATAACATCAGAGCTAACTCACAGGTAGGATCAATATCTAAACTAGAGTCTGAGTTCTGAATTGGGTTGGATTTTGGATTTTCATTAAGGCTTGAATTAAATTTAGATCTGGATTGACTTGGGATCAGGATTGATCTTTAATCTGGATGGATCCTTAATGACCTCATACAAAAATGAGGTCAACAGAGGCATGTTTTATATACAGGACGCGCGAGTAAAATCAGTTGGACAGTAAATACAGACATTATTGATTGTGAAAGGAAAAAATTTATATTACAACATAAATTTTTAAACATTTCAGATGTTACAGGTAAAGAAGAAATAAATAAATATTGGAGAGAATAACTAAGGTCAACTAATGTAGGAGGCATGATTTATATCATAAAAGCACGCGAGTAAAATCAGTTGGACACTAAATAAAGACATTAAATTTTATTTGTTTGTATGTTGATATTGAAGCTGAACTTGAATAATTAGAAAAAAAAAAAAATTCCTTCCCTGCTCATACATTCCTAACTATTAATAGTTAATTGTTCAAAATTAGCCATTGAATATATATATATATATATATATATATATATATTATATATATATATATATATATATATATATATATATATATATATATATATATATATATATATATATTATTGACATATTATCATTAACTTAATCGGGCAAAATTAGGGTTTTGAAAATTAGGATTTAGAGTAAAATTTAGGTATTTTTTAAAAACTGAGAAACTATAATAGTAAAATGCAAAAAATGAGAAGACAAGAGGGTAACAAAATAAATATATAACAATAAATTGAATATTGACCTGCTAAAATTTTCAGTCAATATGAAATTGATAATTATAGTAATGTATTGATGATTTCTTTACCTATACCATACTTTTGACTTACAACTACCAACCAAACCCAGCCAACGACTCACCCACGATCGCATGACCTCTAATCGTCACTCCCCACGTTCTCCCCCACAACACAAAACAATGAAACCTCTCCCAAACTCATTCTCGCACACAAAGAAAGAGAAAAGAAGAGGATTCGATACTTACATCCTCAAGAAAAATTGAAGCCCGGCTTCTCTCCCATTTGCACGAAGCCCGTCGACTCCAGCTTCCATCTGCCCTAATAACACCGGCCGACCGCCTCTCCATCATGTTCTCCACTTCCAACGCTCCAAAGCTCGACGTCAAGCAGCACTTACCCATCCTTTGATGTGCTCTAGAGCCGCCTCCTCCTGATGCCGACAACCCAATCGACCACCTACTCTAGCCTGACCATCCCCGACCAAGAATTTGCCACTGAACTCGCCGATTGTCCCCCGCCGTCACGTGCGTGCCTCTGATCCCAGCCCGATATGCTCTATCAGGCTATGCCCGGCTCTCTCCCCTTCTCTATTCTAATATATTATAATATTATATATATAAGATCATTTATAATAAAATGAAATAAGAAAAAGGAGGGGAAAGGGATCTTCAATCAAGCATCATAACCGACAATCAGCAATGATCAGTAACCAATAATCCGCAACCAATCATCGGCAACCAATAATCTACAACCAATCATCGACAACCAATTATCTACAACCAATCGTCGGCAACCAATAATCTGCAATCAATCGTCGGAAACTAATAATATACAACAAATCATTAGCAACCGATAATCGACAATCGTCGACAACCAATAATCATCAATCAAAGCTTCTGAAGACCAATTTTGGTACCCGACAATGTTCCGAAGTCCCTAGTCGTTGACTATCCTTCAGGCCGGGCGGATTAAAAGGGCAAGTTTCCTCCCCAACCTTCCTTTATGGGGAAGGGGCACCGAAGGCTGCTAAATTTTTGAGGGGAATAAAAATATTTTTAAAATAAAATAAAACCACTCAATCGGCAATTATCTACAATAAGCAATCAAAAATCATCACAAGGACCTCCGAAGACTGATTCTGGGACCTAACAATGTCCTGAAGCTCTCAGTCGTTGACTATCTTTCCTGCCAGGTGTATTTGAAAGGGTACCTCCCATCACGGGAAGGGGGCGCCGGGAGGCTGTTAAAATTTGGACTGATTGCAAGGGATATAAACTTGGACCTAAATGAACTCTAAATGACTTAGTTTGAAACTAGAAAATGCACAAGAAACTCTAAATTAATAAATCCACAATAAAAATGTAAATACAATTATAAATGATGGTTCAAAATAATTAAGTGAATACATATGAGCAACTATAAGCAATGACATATGGTAGACAAGGAATATCCCCTCATCTCATCCAACAGCGATGATCGATACGAATATAATTTGAATGCAATGAAAGAAATGATAATTACATAGCATGAGCAATACTCATGAATAAATGATGGAGCAAGTAAGGATAATTACAATGAAAGAAATGTTCATGAGCAATACTCATCCTAATCATATTTACAGAGCAAGTAAGGATAATTACAATGAAAGAAATGTTCATGACATGCAAATGAAGGTAGAAGTATCTCTGCAATCAACGACTATCTGATGGCAAGCATATCTACTGATCCTCTATAAGCAATTATCAAGAAACCAATGCACAATGTGCACATTAATAATACCCTGCAAGCATAAATGATGGAGATGCCAAGGCATTCACACAGTCAACAATAATTCATTGTCCTATAGATATATCAATTCCTTACGAATAATGATGACCGATAAAGTACATCAAGTCCTACAAACAACAATAAGTAGCAATGATATATGTGATGCAAACATGGAAGAGATGGATAATGAGTGTAACCGATTGGTAATCAACATCAACATACAAATGAACATTCTAAGTCATTTACGAAAGATGATAGTGGACATGATATATGCACAAAGAACCTATGATACTACAATTCACCTGGGAGTAGGAACAGGGAATCCGTAGTGCCCACAACAACTAGCCTACAAGAAAGGAGAAGGAACTTGTATCGAATAAATCAGTCCACCTAAGGGAGAGAATAGGGGAACTCATAGCGAGCAAGATAATTCTCCTATGAATACGAGCATGATCTCCTAGTACCGATTAAGCAAACACGCTCTACAAGCTATGTTGAATGACACTTGAATGAGTCAAAATGAACTAAACAATATCTATCTTATATATGCAAGAACTAAAGCTAAAAAGCTTTTAGGTCACTGGATCCACAACATGTGTATAAGCGGACAAAAGGCATTCGTATGCCCTTAAAAGAAATCTCAGTCATTTTCTAAACAAAATCACTTGCACAAATAAATCATATTTAAATATTTTAAAATCCCCCTTATATATTAAATATGATTCCCTAAACAAAAGTGCAAAATCTCTTGCATGTGCTCCGACAATTGTAATAAAGTAACAAAAACTAATGTCTGAGAATGTTACGCGGGTCAAATATATAATTTACATCCTCCTCCATAAAAGGACTGGAGTAGACCTTACTTGAATCATAAAATACCCCGCAAATACCCGCATGGGCCCCGACGAACATATTATGAAAATACATGTGACGTCTAGGGATTCTATGCTGGTCAATAAGTGAAGTCAAGTATGAACTTGATCCTCTGTTGGCAAAGTCGATATGGTTCAATCCACAAATGCAATTGCCCATAAGTTGCCCCGATGTTGGTCATCTTGAATGAGAATATCAATCAGAGGGGGCCTTACATTTCAAATGCCCTTAAACTTCTATGAAATTCAAATACTTCCAAGTGACTTCAAACTCCACCCCGATGATGGCCATGTTGATAGAAAATCTAAACCGGAGTCTAAATCCCTAAAATGAAATCTATTATCCTAAAAACTTAAAACTAAAAATTCATCCACCTTCATCAACCGTTTGTCGCTGGGTAATAAATCTAAAATTAACTTCAGCTCATAAAGAGCGAATGTTTTGTTGGGTGTATCACTAAGGTTTATCCTCAAATAGTCTCTTGCCAGCAGGGACATGGCACGTGCCCTCTGATCGGATGATTTTGCCATAAAATAACACCATTATATTACAATCATGATCAAAACCCGTATATTCCCTAATGACGTCAAACCTTGAGAAAAGAATCATAGGGTATATTTGATAGGTATAAAGTCATCTTCCAACTAAGATGAATTCATATCTATCCCTTTAAACAAACACCAACCTAGGTCTACAAGGTATTCTTGGACAAAGCAACCAATGGCTACCAATAAGGTACAATCTATCACGTTGGGTTGACTACCTCCTCATACTAAGTAGACCAGAGAGCATGAAAGCCTAGGATGATGGAACCATGAGATCTTGATTTGGCTCGTCTTCATTCTCCCCACTACCAGTTTTAACTTTATGATGATAAATCTTAAGTTGCAAACTCCAAAATCCATATCCAAAATTCAAACCCTAAAATTGTTTCTACTATATGCTAGATTTGTAACATATGTGACCTCTTTAACAATTAACCTTAATAGAAAGTTCTCTCTTGTTATCAGGAGGGGTAGCTAACTATAGGGGCTTGTGCTTATATGAATTCAAACTGATATCATAAAGTCCTCACAAAATGAGGGTGAAATCTCTGGTTAGTGTCTTATATAAAACCCACTACCTTCTAAAAATTCACCCGGAACCTAAATATGTTAAAACTCTCTATCATCATCACAAACATACAAAGAAAAGGGACTAGCGCGGAGAGGCCGCGAGAACCCGGAATGTGATATAGAATTTTTAGAGCCCACACATACCTAATTTCATAAATATAAAAAATTACAAATATGAACAATTAAAAGCAGGTCAATAGTTGTTAATTCATCGCATTGCTTATTGCATTTTAAACTTCTTGCAGTGATAATTTTTAATGAATAGACATCAACTCAATTACAAAGCTTTCGTTTGGGACGGCTTTCTTACTGCTTCTTAAAACAGCTTTCTAGCAAAACAATTTTAATTTTTGTATTAAAAATTTTACTTTAAGAAGTAATAAAAAAAGTCATCCTAAATGAAGCATAATTATATTGTTTTCTTGAAAAACACTTCTATGGTCCCTCCGACCACCATCACCCGTAACTACAGTCCCTCTGACCTCCATCTCCCGCCGACTATAGTCCCACAAATCACCATGGCTCACCAACCACCATCTCTCTAACCACAGTTGCCCTTACTACGAATCTAAGGATCACATTTGTATTATTTTTTTTCCTACTTTTCTAAAACTATATTTGGATCTTCTTCGGCTGAAAGGATTTGTAGCTAAATATAACTACTTAGAATTATATAGGGGGGTCACCATTCACCACACAAAAGAAAAAAAGGTGACATAATGAGTTATAATTCTCTGGGCAATGAAAACGGTGTATATATAGGACAATGTCTCAATCTTATATTATTTATAATTAATTTGTACTTTTAATTATAGGCTATAAGAGGCAACTTTATTTTTATTTTTATTTTGTATTCTCTCAATATAAATTATCTATTTTTGATCGGATGCTATTTATCATAGGAGCACCACCTTTGAGTGGCATGAATGTAGCTTAGTTTGTAGGTAAGATTCATATATTTAATAGGTTCAAGAAAGAGAAATAATAACAATAAATATTGGAATCATATATATAGAAACAAATATAAATAAATATATGAACAATGCATCATATAAATATAGAATAAATAAATATATGAACCATATAAATATAAGAGCCTATTAAATAGAAACAAAAATGAACACCATATAAATATAGAATAAAAAAAGAACAAGGAATTATTTCCATTTTTTATTAAACAATAATATAGCCCATTTAATTAATTACGTTATATATATATATATATATATATATATATATATATATATATATATATATATATATATATATATATATATATATATATAATATATATATATAATATATATATATATATGGTTTTGTTGAGTTTTTAAAAAATTTAGAAGTGGTTAATTATTGATATATCTCAAAAAAATTATCTTGATCGGGCACGAATCTTGAGGCAAAATCGAGCCGAAAACTTTAAAAAATTAAATCCATGAGCATCTAAACTTTAATTTCAGCAATCTTATTGTCAAACAGAGTATCTCAGAAATACAAACCCAACGACACCAAATTCAACTCAATCCGAGCCCAAATGAGTTCAAATCAAGGACCCAAAGTGCTATTGGAAAGTTCGTACCACAATTTGAGTTACCAAACGGTCTTCAAACTTAACGATCTTATAGTCTCATCGAGCGGCTTGATGATACAAATCAAACGAGCCCAAGATCACCGAATTCCAACATCATTAAAACCTTCAAATGTCTGATGAACGGTACACGATCAAGGGATTCAATATCAGCTGTCCATTCGACCACTCCCTATTTTCCCATAATCTCACACCTATTTGCAAGCTATGCCACTCCAGGAAATCTATAAATAGACCCCTCATTTCTCATGAGAGGGGACCTAAGCAAGAAGAAGAGAAGAAGAAGAGAAGGAGAAGAGAAGGATAGGAGGGAATAACTCCTCCTCGACCACCGCCAGAGTTCTGCCCGACGCCGAAACTCTGCCGTACTTCTAAATGACACCGAAGTTCTGCCTGACGCCCAAGTGACACCAGAGTTCTGCCTGACGCTAGAATTCTGCTCGATCTCCGAGTGATGCCAGAGTTCTGCCTGATGCTAGAATTTTGCTCGATCTCCAAGTGACGTCGAAACTCTGCCCGACGATGTAATTGAATCTTATTCCATAAGTGATTTATTGTAATCTGATTGTCCAAAAATTTAAGGACGAGTTAGCCTCTTGTATTTCAAATAACACTAGTATAACTTTTTCAACTGGGCGTGACCCGTGGTTTTTTCCCTTTCTAGGATTTTCCACGTAAAAATCTGTTGACCTCGATTTTCATTCAAGTGTCATTGAGGGCCTTTGATTGATTTAATCAAGCCCCATCAAGTTCAATTCGAGCACGAATCAGCTCGAGTTGAGTCGAATTAGGCTCGATCGGGTTTGATTAAACTCGATTAGTCCGCCTTGGCCACATCAAGTTTGTTATGATTTGAGTAATCATTTTATTTAAATTTAATTGGGTTAATTTGAGCAAATCAAGTTGAATTCTAAATTGACCCAAATCAGATCTAATTTTAAGCTTGATTTTAATATATTTAATTTTTTTTTATGAGCTTAAATTTGTTCATAAATCAAGCATCAAATCGATGGCTAAATCATCTCAATTCCCTCCTAATTAGCCTTAGGATGAATCCTGCCATAGATCTAAGATCTTGATCATTTAAATACTTTTTTAAGGCTTCATGAGAGGGGTTGGCTTCTATTCTCTCCCTAGCCACTCTCAACCCTTACTTCTTGGTGTGAGAGCTCTTCCAACTTCTCTCACCTTCTTCCACTCAAATTCACCGGTCAAACTCCGTCGGCGGCGATCCTCCGACAAGATCAAGGCTAGATCCATCCAAGGCTTTCAAATATCACCCCATGCTTTCTCTTCATGATACTAATCAATGTTTAAAATTTCATTAAATTTATATGTCTCGATCGAGAGAATGAAGTTTTTTTTTTCTCTTTTCTTTTCTTCATTTAAAAAAAATCTTTTTTTTTTTTGTATTATTATTATCATTATTTAGTTAAAAATTATATTTATTATGTTTAATATTATTATTATTTTAAGTAATTCCTAATTTTAGATTGTCATAATTTAGTTTGTCTTTGAATTCAAATTTTCTTAAATTTAAAATTCAAATTCTTTCATAAATTATAAAATCTATTTTAATGAAAGTTTTTTAAATTTTCCCTCCATTGAATTTTGAATTAATTAGGATGACTTAATTCATTCTAAATCCAACCTCTAAAATTAAGGAAGCATTAAAGCCTCCTTAATTCCCTCCATGAATTTTGAATTTGAAATCCTTAATTCCCTCCATGAATTTTGAATTTCAAAATTCAAACATCCCTTAATTACTTTCATAAAATATTATTTTATTCTATTTTATTAATTATTTTTAAATTCTTACTATTTTAAATTATTTTTAAATCCCTTTATTACTTTAAACTTTAAAAATTCATACATTTCTCGTTTTAAATTTATTTTCGACACACAATACCTTATTTTGATTGTATTTGAATTCTGCACGATTTGGGATCATATTTGTTTCAAAATATTAGGTATACCTGTAGTTATTTTTAAAACAGCAAAAGAGCACTATTTTAAAAATATTCTATTATCATATTTAAACTTCAAAAATACATAACTTTCTCATTTTAAATCCGTTTTTGATGCACAGCATCTTATTTTGTTCGTATTTGAATTCTGTACGATTTGAGACCAATTATATTTGAAAATATTAGGTATATCTACAGTTATTTTGAAAACAATAAAAGGGCACTATTTTTAAAAATACCCTATTATTATATTTAAACTTGTAAAATTCATAACTTTCTCGTTTTAAATCGGATTTTGGCGTGCGATCCCTCGTTCTCTTTGAAAAATTATGAATTTTAATTTAAAATTATTTGCATGAGCGGATTCTGGCTATTTGGGCAGATTTCTGTTTTATGCTACTATTTGAGTATTTTTGGTATCATTTAAATAATTACTGTAATAATTATTTTGAATTAAAAATTTATTTTGAACTTATTTTGAAACCTTGCTTGATTCTCTCCAATATTTATGTCGATATCAATTGAGCTATTTTTAATCATATTATTTTCCAAAAGCTTATATATGCATATTTAGGTATTTTTTTAATTATTTTGAAATTGCCTATCTTATTAAATTCTAATTTTGGGAGACCCACTACACAAAATTTTAGATACATGGATTCTATGCATGAAGAGCAAATCATGAGGGAGTGGATTAGTGGACGGTTGAGTTCCAATAATTAACTAATTCTTTCAGTAGTTTTATTTACTTTCCGTTTATCGTAGATTGCATGTGTAGGTCGCACCACGAGCACTTAGTTTAGGCTCTCCTAGATTTAAGGGCATGTGTGTTTACTGCTTTTATATGTTTTTCATGCATTACTACGTTGAGGGTTAATGTGAACTTCGATTTAAATCCATTTAACATAGTGACACATTAAGGATAAAAATTAAGGACTTATCTAGCAAACTTAGAAATTTTCTAGGGGCTAGGATAAACCCTGGATTGACATGAAAACTTCAACACTTAAACTTAGTGACATCTGAAACATCTCAGAATTTTCTAATAATTTTTAGGGCTTGTTAGACCCCTTAGTTAACCAACCCTAATTAACCTGCTAAATAAGGCCTCAAGACCTTCCAAAAATTATAATAAATACACTTTAGGTCAGAAAATTACCCATAATATCTCAAACTGACCAGAATCTAATCCTTGACCTTGGATAAATAGGAATCTCTAGTTTGACTTTAGGTTGACCCCCAATTTGACCATAGGTGGAATTTACCATTTTGCCCCTAATAATTCATTAAAAATTATTAAAAATCCCAAATTTTCTTCAAACACTTGAGAACACCCTCTTAGGTTATTCCTAACATTTGGGAGTGATTCCAATCAGTTTGGAGCTGATTTGAATCAAAACAATAAAAACAACCATTTATTAAGAAATTTAGAAATTCCCATAATTACCCGATCTTTAGAAATTCATAACTAAGTGTAGAAAATTCCAAATTAGATAAACTCACTTGAATTAGACTCCAATTAGGATATAGTATTGATTAAAAATCTTAGGTTTCCAAAAAATGGCCTAGATTAGAAAGTCAATGTTTTGGTCAACCGTAGTTTATTTAAGGTCCGAAACTTAGAAAATTCACAACTTTACCTAGAAAACTCAAATTTCAGCCTACTACCTATCTAACTACTCGTATTAAGGTCTAGTATTTTCCTAAGGTGTTAGAAGACCTAAACCTTGTCTATTTTTTATAGTGATCTTTTGGACCCTTAGCTTAGTTCCTAGGAAGACCCGGGACTTTCCAAAATTAGCTAATATAACTTTAACTTCAAATATCATCACCCTAAGCATTTAAAACTGATCAACAAACTGAAATAATTAAAATGTGTTGCGGATCTATGGCTTATGATTTTGATGATAGTAAACATTCTTTGTTCTCTACAACTGCCTTATGTACTGATATTTCAGGTTCACACGATCGTACTGCAATTTGGAATCAGCTCAAGATTGGATAGACTAGGTCTGAGTCAATTTCTAATCTTTTTCCTTTCTTGAGTCTGTTGTATTTGGTGTGGCATCTGATGATTTGTAACTTGGAAGATTTTCTGTTGTGCCATAAAAGATTTCTATTTTTGGTAACATCGTCCGGGACGATATTTATATCGTACTGGATGATCTGACAAAAGTAGAAACCCTAATTAGGGCATCCTCTTTTAAGCAGCCATCTTTATGCAAAATACATCGTCTTGGACAATTTTGTATCGGCCAGGACGATCGGCTCAATTTAGCAAAAATCTGCCGACAAATCTATTAAGAAATAACCTATTTTTGGACATCGTCCAGAGGATCGGCCTGGACTATAAAATATCGTCCAGGACGATCCAGGACAATTTTTCCAAAAAAGTTTAGGCATTTTTGGAAAGCAATTAATGGGGATTTCGTCCGGGCCGATCGCAAGATCGTCCTGGACGATTAGACATCATCCAGCTTCATTTCAGGGCGATATTCAGGACAATTTTTCTCATATTTGAGCTAATCGGCCAGGATGATATGCATATTGTCCTGAATGATAATGACGACAACTTGCATTAATGAGCTCGTTTTGAGCGCTTGTTTTTAAGCTATGGCAAGGCACTTTGTAAGCGTCTTTGGCAGCCATTGTAGCTTCATTCTTGTGGGGGAAACTTGAAGAGAGAGCTTGAAAGGGAGAGAAGAAAGGGTGGAGTTTGAGAGGGAGAAGATCCTGTGAGGGGGAGGAACTCAAGGGAGTGTGGTGGGGGATCCACACGGTTTCTCCGGTGAACTCGCACCTTAGTACCATTGGATTCAAGGCTTGTCTTGAGGGAAGTTCACCAAAGAAGAAGATCTCTTTGATGTCAAAGGACCCGGTGACTCCGCCGCACCGGGGAAGGTGGAAGTGATTTTGTAAGGGCTTCTCCGCCTAGCTGTGGGGGCTAAAGGAGAGACACTTGTTTTAGTGCAATACTTGGAGGGTGCCTCCAAGGAGTGGACGTAGGTCAAGGTTTGACCCGAACCTCTATAAATCCGGTATGTTATTTTCTTATTATCGCTTCCGCATTTATTTTTCTTCCGCACTTTATCTGTGGTGATTTTGATTTGTGTTTTATCTTTGGTTTTAAAGTTATCTAATTCACCACTCTTCTTATTTAGCCTTGGGTCAGTTCATGAGGGCTTAACATCCCTGACGAACTTTCAAGTGTTTTCAGAGCACTTTCAAGTGCCATTTGAGCACTTTCAAAATGGACCCTAATCCGCTAATATTTGAATTTCAACTAAAATATCATTTTCAGATTCCCAACAAACCTAAATTCTAGATAACTTTAACTAACTACTCTACTTATGACTTATCCAAATCACACCAGTCTTACACACACATAGAATTATTTGCTAGGGCACCACTTCTAGATCTAGGTCAGGTCGCTGGGTTTTATTTTTCTACTGTGTGTCGGAGCTTTCCGTGAATTTCATTGCATGCTGTTTGAAATTGCTTATGTGTTTGCTTACTTTTTCTATACTCTGTGGATGATGTGATGAGCGCTAGATTTACCCTTAGGTTAGGAACATCATATATATATGCACTGTTCTTCCGTGCAGGTGGCCATGCTCAAGCTAATAAAATGGGGGGCACCGTTTTGATTTCTAATGTTGTCTTATGCAGGTGCTTGCTCAACCCCCCCCCCCCTAAATAAATTAGGGCTAAAAATAATTGTAACTGCTACAGGTGGAGCTGCTTAGCCCTCATAATTAAGAGCATGGCTTGACACAGGGTCAATGATTTGAGTTAATTTTCATTTCCATATGTAACTGCTTGGAATTTTTATTAGGATAACCATGCAGGTCCTTTAGAATTTTTTTGCTTTATATTTGATGTAAAATTTATAATAATTGTTAAGAGTTATGAAAACAACTGTGAGTTGGGATATTATTATCCAACTTGGATTCCAAAAGAAAAAGGCATTCTTAAAGGGGAGAGTCTTCTTCCATTTGGAAGACTGAGTTGGATGGCTTTAGATATCTAAAGAGAAAAGGCAATACTCCCCTGCTGGGGGGAATTGTCTCTTCGTTTGGATATTCAAGCCATGATTGATCCAAGGAGTCCAAGGAGGAGATTTCTAAGGAGTCCAAGGAGGGAGATCCGAAGAGTCTAAGGAGAAGACATCCAGAATGCTAAAGATTGAAGACCCAATATCCCACTCAAAGTTGTTGGCGTCTATCATAGGCTTAGAAATCCAGGTTGTTGGCAGTGGTGCCCGGCCACTTTACTTTCTGCATATTCGGGTTGTAATAAGGGCAATTTGCTTATGGCCATTTAGTTGATTATTCTGGATTTATATTGATGTGTTTACTTGATTGCACAGTAGAAATTGCCTGCTTTTCCTAGGTTTCTTTCTTGCATGCCATTTTTTTTATTTCGCCTGGATTTTTGTTAGGCTCTTTAAGGACTATAAAATTCTTTTACTCATAACTAATCTTTAAAATTCTAAGTTTTAAATAACAGAGGAACTTAACGAACCTAGGGAACTGCCGGAATCCTCCGGGGTCGCATGCATATTACTGCATTCTTCTTTCCTTGCTATAAGACATCTTCCTGCCTGCGGGTAGAGTCTGGATAATCTGGCCTATGAGGATGAAGTGCCGGACCTAGGGAGACTCAGTCTTTTCAAAAAATTATTTTATATAAGCCTATTTTTAAAATTCTATAGCATTCATGAGCTGATATTTCAACTAGCATATATTGCATTAGTAACCAATTAAATAAAATTTAATTGCATTAGGTAGGAGCTTCTGATCCACATAAGTCCATGACAACTTAGGAAATTCTTTAGATGTCGGTCCTATTTTCAAAGAACTGTAGCACCCACCCATCTTTCATAACAGACTTGATAGCATAGTTTTAAAGCGATTAGGTGGTTAGCTGGCTCCTCAATCCAGAAGGGGTAAGTCCAGATTTTGGACTGCATTAGCTAGGACACGGATCATAGTGTTGTGTAAAACACTAAACCCAATCTAGATTTAGAATTCAAGGCTACTACATTCGGTCTCGTAGTATGCCTTAAATAGTAGGTAGGTCCATTCCTTTCAGGGACTATAAATCCTACTTATCCGTGTCACAGGATAACGCCACCTCCATCACTTCTCTCATGCATGTGGTTGAGTGCTTGATTTCTTTTTTCCAGTTTTCTTCTTAGTACCCTTGAGCCTCTGAATGCTGGTATGAACCACACATGTTGATTCAACCCTTCAGACCTTTCTTCCTTTTGGATAGGACTTCTTAGTCTATATCATTGTGCTAATCCCACTTTAGGAAAGGATAATGTATGATCCTTAATCGAGAGTTTTCTCAGGCTCCAGCCTGAGATGTAATTAACCACGGGGGCTTGCGCCCGTGGAAAACTCGGTCACACATCTACTAAACCCCATTCGAACTATTATATCAGGTGGGGGAAACCCGTGACTAGGTCGTGTATATTGCTACCCATCGAGGTGTGTTGGTGAAAGCCTCTATTCCCAATGGTTAGTCATATGCGCGATCCAATCTGTCCCTTCCAATCGTCCCGTTCGCGCGGTGGTCTTTCAGAGGTCCACAAAATCCTATTGTTCTTTCATCTTCTATTTATGTGCTGCATATCCGTACAATGCTGAGACATGAACTATCGAACTCTATCGCTGCGTATATTCTAGTCCGCAACAATTATAGTTATAACTAGTTAGGTAAGTAAAAATTTATGACTGTATATAATTTTTTTGGTTGAGTTTTTAAAATTTTAGAAGGTATTAATTAAAAAATGACCTTATTATGTTATTAATTATTTGTTAATGCTTGTCTTTTTAAAAATTTTACAAGTATTTAATTATTATAGTTTTAAATAATTTGATAATTAAATTGTTGTTAATGTATATAATTATTTTGATTGAATTTATTGTGACTTGGAATATTCATGGTGATGGAAAGATAAAGGACTTAAAATCTTAGTTTTTAATGAAGATCCATCACACATATAAATAAGAGAGAGGAGGTTCAATAATCATAATAGGCATCAAAATCTTTACGTAGAAAATCTTGAAAAGGGAAAAACTCATGGAGTCAGTTCTAGTTGAAATGAATCCACTAGTGTTTGTAGTTAATTACAAATGAGGATCTTCCTCGAGGGAAGGAGTTAGCTAAATATAGTAAATACATGTCATATGAAGCACATTACATAGTTGAAGTTGAAAAGATCCATTGACATGAGAGATGTTCTTAAGAGAGAGTTGCCTGTTTGTTTAGTCGGTGGGACCATAGTTGAGAGATAGTGGTCAGCGGGATCGTAGTTATCGGCGAAGGGCATCCGAAGGACCTTTTTTTGGTGGCGGTGGTCAGTGAGACCAAGTAGTCGGGCAATAGAGGTTGGAACAACCATGGATGGCGGGTGACAAAGGTTGGAAGAACCATAGTCAGGGTGTTAATGGTCGATGGGACCATTATGGGCATGCGATGGTGATCAGAGGGACCGTAGTGGGCAGGCAAGGTGGTCATAGGGACCATAGTAGGCAGGCGACGATGGTTGAAGGGACCACAGTCGACAAGCGATGATGGTCGAAGGGACTATAGCTGACGAACACAAATGTTCAGAGGAATTGTAATCGGTGGGTAACGATGGTCCGAGGGATCTTAGTTGATGTGCAGTGGTGGTTAGAGGGACTGTGTTCAGAGGGCGATGGTGGTCAAAGGACCATCGTCAATGAGCGATGATGGTTAGAGGGACCATAGGCGACAAGTGGACAGACAATGGTCTGGCAACAGTAGACGAATGTGTGGTGGTCCGACAACAATCTACAGATGGGTTGTGATCCGACGAGGGTCAAAGGGCATTTGGTCGTTTGATGATTGTCGGAGGACCGATGGTGGCTTAGCGACGAATGTCGCCCTTAAAATAACCCAAATTTTTTTAATGATTTAAAAAAAATCCAAATTTCAATGACATGCCATCCTAAAAGAAGGAAGATGATGAAGGGAAGGAAATATGAGAGAGAGAAAAAAAGGAACTAATTTTAGCTGCCAAACCATTTCGCTATTTTTTTGTGAAGTTTTGCTCAGATTTTGATAGGTGATTGATCCTATTTCTATTTTTAAAGATTTTGATTTCAACCGTTTAATTCTCCCCACAACTAACTTTATTATATTTTCTTTTGATTTACTTAATTTCTATTGCGTAACTTATTAAATGATTTTTCACTGGTTATTCGTGAGATTTCAACAATAACATTTCTAAATTTCGTCACGTAAAATAGAAGTTATTAAATTTTGAATGATTTTTTCTTGAATAGAAGTAAGTATTTTTATTTAGGCATATTATTAACACAAGCATTATGAATGAATATATATATGTTATTGATTAATATTTAGTCATTATTATTGTTAAAAAATGTGATATTAATATCCATTAAAAATAAGTAAAAGGTTCGTTTCATTATCATTGACTGGAGATTGATTTAATTGTTCAAGATGATGAGCTAACGAGTTTTTCTTGAAATATATGATTTGGTGTTATTCTTGAGTGATTCATGTGATACTTATTGGGAGTTATCAGAAGTTATTACTGTGCCGACGAAAAAAAGAGTGACGACTCCGTTTATTGAGTAAATGATTACTAACTACAGATTACTGATGCAAAAAATCTCCGCTTAAGTCAAAAAATTTTATTTGATTAATATGATTACTAAACTGCATGTTATTAATTCATTATTACTATACATCTTTATTGTTCACTATTTACTAATTTATTATCATCGTACAAATTTTGTTGTTACTACTGTAAGTTTTTGATTCTGATATGGATACTGATACAATTATCAACAACATTACTTACTGGATTATTGTACTGCACCAATACTATCACCGATATTGATACTTATGCTACTGCTGGTTTATTATTATTGATTTAATGTATTATTTATATATTGATTAATACTGATTATATGATGTACTAACAAGGCGGATCTACTAAGAGTCTAGTTGCACCCCCACCCCCCCCCCCCCCCCCCCCCCCCCCCCCCCTCAAAAAAATTTATTATAGGATTTTTTAGGTAATTTATGGTCCGCTATCTATTGTTTAGTCGTTATTATCAAGGGTTTTTAAGCAATTGCCCCCCCCCATAAAAGTTTTGAAATACTATAATATTTGGGCAATTTCCCCAAGCATAATTAAACACGTTTTGTAGAGGTGTTATTATTAGGGAACGATGAACCAAATATAAAAAGAAATAGTAAATAGAATCCAAAAATATCCTTACAACAAAAATTTGTTTCGGGGGCGCTGCCCCTGGAAACCCCCGCACTGGCGCTGCCCCTTGATCCCGCGACCTGGTTGGTTAGGTCGAACCCCGCAAGGGGGCGCTGCTCCCTTGGACCCTCGGCATATCTGTGAAATCTCTATACTTTTACTTATAAATTCCCCCCCCCCCCCCCCCCCCCCCCCCCCCCTGAAAATTAAGGCTGGTTCCGCCCCTGTGTACTAAGCTATATGAGCATGTGATTATGATACTATATTGATACAAATATAAATGTGATTAATGTTATTTATTTACTGTACTGATGTTACTGCTCTTGATTTACTGCATTGATATGATTTATAATAGTCTTTATCGATGCTTTGGTTTTATCGATTTATACGATTCCTTTATTAATTGTCACAAATTAATGATATTGGTATGATGATTGCTTTATATTTTTGACACCACTATTGGTTTATTGGTTTTCACACTATATGGCTAGCAGAGAGCTCTTAAGGAAAAGTTAGAGAGAAAGTGATCAGTAGAAAGAATAGAAAGATTAAGATTTAGAGATCGCAGAGTAATTTTCAGCAGCCAACTTATTGGAAAATTTGCTCGTCTCATTATATGAAACCTTTTCCCTATTTCTAGTTTTAATAATTTTATATTTTTAGTATTTTTTGATCAAATTTGTATTTATGTTATAAAAAATAATGATAATTTTATATTGATAAAACTTTCATAGTATAACTTTTTATATATTATAAAGATTGAGATTATTAACATTTTAAATATTTATATAAGATTTTTTGCATAGTGATTTAGAAGAAGTAACAGTTTTTACCTATTAAAAAATTATTTTGACCTCTAAAAATAGTATTTTAGTTATATTAAAGATTTATAATGATTCTTTATAAAATCTCTGCTAATTAGGTTAATTTCTAAAAATGTGAGTTTTCGCTTAGTAGGATTTTTTTCTTGCATAATGTTAGGATATTTTGACACTTTCTAAATTAATCCTAATTATGCTTTATTTACTATAATGCTTTGAAAATGATTTTGTATGATAATGTGTGAAAAAAATAAGTAAAGACTGATTATTCACTAATGTTGGCTAGAGACTGACTGATCTGTAGAGGATGGTGGATTGATGGATTTTCCTTTAAATATTATGGTTTAATGTTATCCTTGATTGATTTACGTGATAATGATTAGGAGTTATAAGAAGTTATAACTATGCCAACGAGCAAACAATGATGACTCTATTTACTAAGCCAAGCGGTTACTGATACTGACACTAATACTACCAGGACTTTTACTTGTTTAATATAACTATTAAAAAGTATGCTGCTGAATCACTACCACTATACGACATTATTGTTACTTCCACCTATGATGCTTATGTTATTACTATTATACTATTATTAATATAATGATCATATGATATATATTGAGCAAATATATTGGACACTGATATGATATTTCTAAGCATGTTCAGTAGACACTTATATGATATTTCTTAGCATGTGATACACGGATATAATTATTTTAGATGACTTTACTACATTGATATGATTTTGATAATCTTTATCGATATTTTGATATGATGTTTTATATGATTTATATATTGATTGTAGTATTGATATGCCAATTGCTTTAGTGATTAGACACATGTATTAGTTTATTAATTTATCTATTGTATTATCTTATAATCATGGGCGGATTTAGTTTCTTTTTAAGGGTGGACAAATTTTTAGTTAATTAAAGTACTAAACAAGAATAATAATAATAATAATAATAATAATAATAATAATAATAATAATAATAATAATATTTAATAATATTAATAATAAATAGTGATAATAATAATAATTTTTTTATAGCTTAACTAATATAATGCTATCAAATTTATAAGAGAAATTTTTTATCATTTATTATCCAATATAATATTTATTTTAGTAATATAAATTGGAGTATAATCATGTAAGTTATGTTGAACCTATGCTCTAACTTAGAGAATAATAATAATAAATTAGCTAAAAGTTATCTAACTTAGAAAAAAAAGGGATAATTAAATCATAAAATATGTATCACAAATTATATATAAAAGCTTCAAAGAGTTCAACACATATATCCATGAAAGAAAAGAATAGGGAAAAAAATCCAAAACAAGAAAAAAATAAAAGCTATCATTTCTTAAAGTTGCTTGCCTACTACATAGCCATCCCTAGGACTTTAGCATCCATGCATTGTCAAATCCAAGGCAACACAAACCCAACTTATAAACTAGTAGTCACTTCTTTCTCCATTGGATAAAGCTTACCTCCTACTTTTATAGAAACTAGAAAGTAAGCACCTTACATTTTTTGTAAAAGAAATATACCATTCAATGAGTATCTTCAACCATTTGGGCAAAATTTTTTTAGAGGGGTCAAGTTTTCCTTTATATAGGCTTCTTTTTTTAGGGTGGGCATTTGCCCACCCTGAGCTTTAAGAGGATCTGCCCATGCCTATAATCATGTGAATGATACTATTATAATTTGATTGTTGACATGCATATTACTCATTTACCTTGTGATGAGTTCGGTTGTAAGTTTTGGTAACTTGCTAGGCTTTTCAGATCATTATATGTAGTTAAATATTTTCAAATTAGGGTAGAAGACTAAGTGTGAGATTGATCATTTCAGGATTCCTCATGTTCACTTTTTTTTTTTTTTTTAATTCTTTTGTACCAGGATAGAGTAATTGAAGTATGATTGTGTATCCAGAGTAGTGTATATGATTTTTGAGAAATAAATACATATGTGTATACTGATTTTGATCGATAGTTTTATTTATGCTAAAACTTATATTCATAAAAGAAATTAGGTAGTTCAAGCTATATAAATTAGAAGATAAAAGAATAATTCTTCCAAATTAGATTATGGGGCATCACAAGCTTAGCCCTAAAGAAATTACTATGAAGGAAGGTTAGGCTCTAAAGGAGAATTGATTTAAAACACATGCTAGAACCAAAAGAAGGAGCTAGGGAGTTAGGGTGCTAATTGATATTTAGTAAAGGAATGCCCTGATTAGAGAGTTGACGGTAGATGAGTGTAGGCCAATTGATGATCCATGTAAAACTTTGAGCGAGTTTGGTACGCCATATGGAAAAGGACTCACCAATTAGAGGTGCCGGATTTAGGTAGATTGTGCTAATACATGCAATATTAGCATTTTTATCAACAACTAACATGTAGGCATCAAGGGAAAAAGTTGTCAACTTGGAATGGGAAGGGTGGTTACTTTTAACTGACACTAAAAACTAAGATATTATAGAGCATGCAAAAGCCATGGGAGTTTGTACTAAGTTGAGTTGTTGGGTCTAATCAATTCACCAAGGCTAAACCGGGTGACAACTTTTTCTTAGGGCTTTAAACCTGACAAATGTATGTCAAATGTGTGATCCTATTTGTATGTAAAAAATCAAATATTTTAATGGGAATAAGGAGATTTATAAGTTTGAGAACCTATCATGTCATGCTGTACATTTTTATTTATATTGTTATGTTTAACATTGAATTTATGATATGTATGTAATTGGATGATTGGATTATGTTGTAGTTGCATTTTTGATCTTACATTCTAATTCTATGTTTTAACTCATTCCTTTGTTTTAACTTATATAACAAATGTGTATGTTAATATGGACTGGGTTATTGATGTGATATAATATTTTCTTACTCTGATCAAATGTTTTACTCATTTTAGTAATCTAAACTTAATTTGTCCAAATCAGACTGAAACACTAACTCAAACAAACCATTAAAAACTAAATCTAAACAAGTGAAAAATCATAAAATCATTCAAAAATATTATATTATTGATAAAATCAATCACAAAATTATAAATAAAAAATAGTTTTTAATTAATTAATATTTTAAAAAACCCAAAAATAATTACTAAAACCACCAAAATAATTGTAATAATTAACTTAATTACATATAAAAATTTGAAATTAAATTAAATAAACAAATTTTAGCTTTAAGAGGATCATGATTTTATCTTTAATATTGATACGTCATCCTGAATTAGCTTGATTGGGCACGAATCTCGAGACAAAAGCTTGTTGGAAACTTCAAAAATTAATTTCGGGAGCATATGAACTCCGATTTCAGCGAGCTTATAGTCAAACTGAGCGTCTCGGAAATACGAGCCCAACGACACCAAGATCAGCCCAATCCGAGCCCAAATGAGTCCGAATCAAGGGTTCAAAGCGCTGTTGGAAGGTTCAAACCGCAATTTGTGTTACCAAACAATCTCCGATTTTGACGAGCTTATACTCGAATCGAACGGCTCGACGAGTCGAATCCAACGAGCCCAAGATCATCGAATTCTGACATCATTAAAACCTTCAAATGTCCAACGAACGATGCATGATCAAAGTATTCGATATCGGCCGTCCATTCAAACCACTCCCTGTTCGCCCTTGATCTCACGCCTATTTTCGGGCTATGCCACTCCAGAAAAACTATAAATAGAGCCCTCATTCTACACCAAAGGGACTCAAGTGAAGAGAGAGAAGAAGAAGAGGAGAAAGGGGAAAAGGAGATTCCTCACCTCCTCGACCACAGCCGGAGCTCTTCCTGCCGCCTGAAGACGCCGGAACTCTGCCAGATTTTCAGGAAACGCCGGGAATTTGCACAACTTCCACGTGATGCTGAAATTCTTCTCATTTAACGACAGAGTTCCCTTCTGACGCCGAAACTCCGCCCAAGGGAGGCCGGATTTCTCCTCTGCCACCAAAGACGTCGGACTTCTATCCGATGTCGGACCTTCACTCTTCGCCAAGTTTCTACCCAACGCCGGACTTCTACCGGTTATCGGACTTCGCTGGACGTCTATGTGAAGATGCATTTCTTTCCATTGCTGGACTTCTACCTGACGCTGTTCTCCTGATCTTCGTCGTCAGACTACAGTCCTTCCGACCTCCATCGCCAGCCGACTACGGTCCTCCTGACTTACGACGCCCACCGACTACAGTCTTCCCAACATCCGTCGCCCGTTGAATACGGTCCTCCTGACTTATGTCGCCCGCCGACTACAGTCCTTTCGACCTCCGTCGCCAGCCGACTACGGTCCTCCTGACTTACGTCGCCCGCCGACTACAGTCCTCCGTCGCCAGCTGACTACGGTCCTCCTGACCTAAGTCGCCCGCCGACTGCAGTCCTTCTAACAAAGCGAATACGTCGATAGTAGCTCTTTGTATTTACATCATGTAATGTACTCCATAAGATGTACATCAAGCTAAGGCTTTCTCCCAAGGAAGGGCCTCATTTGTAATCAATTGCAAATACTAGTGGATTCGTTCAAACTGGGCTAGGCCCGATGGTTTTTCCCCTTTTACAGGGGTTTTCCAAGTAAAAATCTTGGTATCTCATAAATGATAGACCCTCTCTCCTTATCTGATTGCGTGCCAGATTTTCGTATAACACTATTATGATAAACTTTTTATTTTTCTACCGCCGTGAATACTCTTGAACGCAACAGTTTGACGCCGTCTGTGGGAAAGTGATTCCCGACTGCGGGGCAAATAGTGCTCTAATCTCAAAAGATCACACATAACATCAATATCATAAGAAGCAGATGCGGATTGGTGGGCAACTTTGACTCAAACCTTGGTCAAATAGATCCTCCAGTACCTTCAACATCAAGTTGATATTTCAGGAATATCCGAGCAAATGTAAGGGTACTTCAAATCAATTGCAAGCTATATATAGTCCCTTGTTGGACTTCTACTCCTTGGGCAAGGTCTTAACCTCGACCTCAAAAAGGCAGTAACGGTCTTAAGATAGACCTTCTTCACTTTTGATTCGGGATATACGCGGCGTTCGCCCCCTCCCAATCAAAGCAAAATTAATCCCAGGGGGATTCGGTTCGACCTCTTCCACACAGGTTAACGTCGTCGAGCAAAGGCTCCGACATACAACCTCGGAAAGGTCTCACATCCTTGGTGGATTCTCTCGACCACTTCCACACAGGTTAGCGTCGTCGAGAAAGGCTTCGACGTACAACCTTGGAAAGGTCTCATATCCTTGGTGGATTCTCCTGACCTCATCCACACAGGTTAATGTCATCGAACAAATGTTCTGACATACAACCTCAGATATGTCTTACATCCTTGGTGGATTCTCCCAACCTCTTCCACACAGGTTAACGTCGTCGAGCAAAGGCTCTGACATACAACCTCGGAAAGGTCTTACATCTTTGGTGGATTCTCCCGACCTCTTCCACACAAGTTAACGTCGTCGAGCAAAGGCTCTGACATACAACCTCGGAAAGGTCTTACATCCTTGGTGGATTCTCCCGACCTCTTCCACACAGGTTAACGTCGTCGAGAAAAGGCTCCGACGTACAACCTCGGAAAGATCTTACATCCTTGGTGGATTCTCCTGACCTCATCCACACATGTTAACGTTGTCGAGCAGGGCTCCGACATACGACCTCGGATAGGTCTTACATCCTTGGTGGATTCTCTCGACCTCTTCCACACAGGTTAATGTCATCGAACAAATGTTCTGACATACAACCTCAAATAGGTCTTACATCCTCGGTGGATTCTCCAGACCTCTTCCACACAGGTTAACCTCGTCGAGCAAAGGCTCCGACATAAAACCTCGGAAAGGTCTTACATCCTTGGTGGATTCTCCTGACCTCTTCCACACAGGTTAACATCGTCAAGCAAAGGCTCTGACATACAACCTCGGAAAGGTCTTACATCCTTGGTGGATTCTCCCGACCTCTTGCATAAAGGTTAACGTCGTCAAGAAAAAGCTCCGACATACAATCTCGGATAGGTCTCACATCTTTGGTGGATCCAATATATGTTAACAACATCGAGCAAATGCTCTAACATACAACATTGGATTGGACTTACATCCTTGGTTAACATCGCCAGAATGACGTCAAGGGACTTCCATTTAACTTCTTCACAAAGTTAATTTTTTACCCGATGTTGAATTTCCTCCTGTTGCTGAATTTTTGCCTTACAGAACTTTCGTTGGACTTCTGCTCGTCGACGAACTTTCGTCGGTCTTCTACCCGACAATGAACTTCTGTCCGACGTCAGACTTCTCCTTGTTATCAGACTTTTGCTCGTCAGCGGACTCCTACTCGTCAACGAACTTCTGTTCGTCGACGAACTTTCGTCGGCCTTCTAACCGACATTGAACTTCTGCTCGTCAGCGGACTTCTACTCGTCAATGAACTTTCGTTGGTCTTCTACCCGACATTGAACTTCTACTCGTCGTCAGACTTCTGCTCATCGACGAACTTTCGTCGGCCTTCTACCCGACGTTGAACTTCTGCTCGTCAGCGGACTTCTACTCATCGACGAACTTTTGTCGGCCTTCTACTCGACGTTGAACTTCTACTCGTCGACGAACTTTCGTCGGTCTCCTACGTTGTATTTTTACTCGAAATCGGACTTCTTCCTGTCGTCAGACTTCTGCTCATCAACGGATTACTACTCATCATCGGCTTCTCGCTCGACTGCTGCTCGCAACGCACCCTCTAACTCTCTCCTTTGGCTCCACACTCGATCGTTGACTGCTAATGGTCTTCAACTCGATCATCCGTCGCCAGCAAACTTCAGCTCAAATGGCGAAGAAATCCCGTACCTCCTGCACGCGAGGAGGGGCGCTAATTTGAGCGGGCGAAATTTTCCACTCGCAAATAGCGGAAGCCTCAACCATCAGAAAGTCGTGGGGCAGAAGAAAAATCCCGTAACTCCTGCACGCGATGAGGGGCGCTAATTCGAGTAGGGGAAATTTCCCACTCGCAAATAACGGAAGCCTCAACCGTCAGAAAGCCGTGGGGGCAAGAAAAATCCCGTAACTCCTACGCGCGAGGAGGGGCGCTAATTTGAGCAGGAGAAATTTCCCGCTCGCAAATAGCGGAAGCCTCAACCACCAGAAAGCCGTAGGGGAAGAAAGAGAATTCCCGTAACTCCTGTGCGCGAGAAGGGGCGCTAATTCGAGCAAGGGAAATTTCCCGCTCACAAATAGCGGAAGCCTCAACCGCTAGAAAGCCGTGGGGGAAGGAAGAGAAATCTCATAACTCTTGCGCGTGAGGAGGGGCGCTAATTTGAGAAGGGGAAATTTCCCGTTCGCAAATAGCTGAAGCCTCAACCGCCAGAAAGCCGTGGGGGAAGGAAGAGAAATCCCGTAACTCCTGCGCGCGAGGAGGGGCGCTAATTCGAGCAGGGGAAATTTCCCGCTCGCAAATAGCGAAAGCCTCAACCGCCAGAGAGCCAGAGGGAGAAAGAAAGAGAAGTTGCAAATTTTCTAAAGGCTTATGGGGCCTATTTATAGGTTTTGAAGAGAATGAGGGGGAGTTACTATCATTTTCAAAATCCCCAATTTTTTAAATTTTTTTCCGGATTTTTTGGAATTTTTTAGGATTTTTTTCGATCCAAAAATAACAAGAAATTTATTTTTCATGCATGTGGGCCCCGCTTAGGTCGGTGGCAGCGAACCGCCACCACGCCGATCCTCAGGCACTTCACGCCGATCGCAAAAAAAAAAAAAAAAAAACAAAGTAAGAGGGGCGGCTGACGCCCCTAGGAAAAAAAAAATATACCGCCTTTCAAGGGGCGCCTCACGCTCGCCCCTTCAGCCCACTGACGCGGGCTCTTGCCGGCGCGGCGCTGCCGGCCGGCCGGCGGCGGTTTGGCCGCCTACGTGTCCCAGGCCCGATTTTCGGCCCGGACGATCCGATTCGGACGTTTTTGGGGTCTTCAGACATGTTTTTCGACGTTCCGAACTCGATTTTGACACTTTCGGAGCTCAATGTGGCCTCTACGATCAAGTTTGAGCAAGCATTTAATTTTTGGGATGCAATTTTTTGTGTTTTGGCTAAAACAAATTGCCGACACATATATTTTCGGACTACTGGAGCTTCGACGTCCGAAAATAGGGGCAACTGATACGTCATCCTGAAATTAGCTTGATTGAGCACAAATCTCGTGCATAAGCTAGTTGGAAACTTCAAAAATTAATTTTGGGAGCATATGAACTCTGATTTCAGCGAGCTTACAGTCAAACTGAGCGTCTCGGAAATACAAGCCCAACGACACCAAGATCAACCCAATCCGAGCCCAAATGAGTCTGAATCAAGGGTTCAAAGAGCTGTTAGAAGGTTCAAACCGCAATTTGAGTTACCAAGTAGTCTCCAATCCAATAGCGAAAATAGACGATCCATGCACGCTTGTTCTTAATTTTCTATTGATTCCGGGCTAGCTGAATTTATATCATAAACTTTATCGCAATATATATATATATATATATATATATATATATATATATATATATATATATATATATATATATATATATATATATATATATATATATATATTATTTTGAGATGATTAATTAATTAACTAATTCAAAACAAAATGGTGCAGGAAGTATATTTGGTGCGGGCAAGTCCCGGTCCCACGTGACAAACTTCTGAGCCCACTCATACTCCACGACGGCAAGCTCGCCCAGTGGCCGACCCCGCTATTCTCAGAGCTCTCCGACAACATCGTTCTTGTAGTCATCAACACGAAGTAGAGCATGTTCCACGACACATCAGTTAGGGGATGGAAGCTGCTCGACCCTTATTTTTTCTTCATGAACCCGCGCCCTACATACGAGATTACCTTCCTCAACCAGCTGCCTAGAGAGCTCACTGTACTGTCGCGGGGGTAAGTCGCCCATCGAAGTCACCAACTACATACAGCGCGTACTAGCCGCCACACTCGGCTTCGAGTGCACTTCCTTCACATGAAAGGATAAGTACATTATGCTTGCTGGCAATGATAGCCGTGTCACCTCCTCCTTCAATAAGCATGCTGCATGTGACAATGTCAGAGAAGGCCCCGACGTCGTACGAGTTAACTCATTCATGCATCTCCGCAAGATCATTTCGATCAGGACTATATATATAATTGCAATTTCTTCTTCAATCGATCACTTTGTCAGCCTGTCCAGCAGCTTCAATCCAATATTTATGCTTGCATTTATCAATATTTGTCATCCATATTGATCTGCATATGAGATCATTCATAGTTAGCATTTGTGAATTTAGCGTACTGGCTACTATACGTTCCAAGGATAAATGGTGATCCATGCTGGTGTGGCCTGTTTTTTTTTTCCAATTAGTTATTCATAATCAAACAATTAATTTTTTTTTTAAATTATTTTATTTGCAAGTTGCAAGGAACTGAGTATCATATACAAACATTAACATGCTCTTCCTGACGATTTGTCTGATGAAATTTCGCAAACAAACCACCATGAAGTTTCGCTGGGAACAAACCGACGGACATATTCGACAGTTTCTCTATTGGTACTTCGGGTGGAATTTGCCTTCCATAAACACAATACCATTTCATCATATCTTCATTTTTGGAAGATATTTCGCAGGAAATCAGCCAAATTTTTGTATAATAAATAAAAAAATAGCCCTCCCTCACATGCTTAATTTCCACAGCATAACAATCCTACATAAACTATATACACATATCTTATTAAAATTTAAACATTAGACATAAACATTAATGCTACATGTTTGTAATAACATTTTTTATCACAAAAGGATATTGAACAATCACCAAATAGTTTAAAAATAAACATAAAGTTTGTTGCATGATAAAAAATGGACAATAAACTATACAAACATATAAATGAAATGTCCAACATAGAACAAAAATGTCCAATAATAAGAAAAAAGTCTAATCATAATATATCTCATCATTTTCCTCCTCTGATGATGTTGATTGCTTTCCACTTAACTACTCCCTCAATTTCTACAACTCATCAAACAATTAACTTTACTGCATCTATATGTTAGTTTGTGATTTTCTAACTTGGTCTAGCTTTGCTATAAGGTTTGCCACATGTTACCTATACAACGACTCCTGGCTATTTCCTGAGAAGCTAGAGCCACAAAATGTTTTCCCCTCATACGCATAGGCTTGCGAGCCTAAACCATACCCTACCTTTCTACATTCCACCTACCTCTTGGGACCAATTGGGATAATCAGCTTAATCTGTTGATCCCCCAAAAGATCCCTCACCTGCTCTAGCCTGACTATCTTAAAGTCTTATATACTTTTCCTATAAAGTTAACATAAGATTAATCAATTTACATATGAAACTTAATATTTTAAACTTATATACTCACTCACGCAGGCTTTCCTTGCTAGCTCATCAACCCATTACTGATCCTCCTACCTCTTATGTGTATGACTATATAACGCAATAGCATTCAGTTCACTATCCAACAACTCTCTCTGAAATACACTTACATTAATATTCATAACTAAATAAATTATTAAAATTTCTAAAATTTCTCATCAAACATCGCATGTGCTCAGTATATGGAATTGAGCCCCTAATATAGAGGGAACTATCCATGCGCTTAATATAATAAGCTTGGTTTTGTCTATTCTAGTCCCTCCTTTGGGTATAATCTGGGCTGCCCCAATGTAAGATCCAAAATGCAGGTAATAAATCTAAATTTTATTTCATAAAATTATTAGCTTATTCTAATAATTAATTACTAATAAATTAGAAATAAAATTTATTAAATAAAAGTAAGTATTTTTTAATATCCTTATCAGAACAAATGTTCGTATTAATTAGGGGATTTAGTTATGTATTTGTGTGTGGACCCTCTCTCACATTTATCCATATGAAATTCCCTTATATGATCAATGTTCACATAAGCAAACAGAGGAATCAGGCGAGGCACTATAGGATGAATCGTCGCAGTTCTCTTCAGTGAATTCGTAGGAAACACTGTAGCTAAATTTGCTACAGTGAATTTTAGCAGATTTCGACACAGTGAAGGCTAAGGCTAAAGGAAATGTTTGGGAAAAACTATAGCAATTATCTGTGAAGGAGAAATTCTAGAAAAACTGTGCAAGATAATTGAAGGAACAATAATTTTGGAGGAGTAAGAAACAAAGAAAAGTTGTGAGGAATAGGAAAAAGAAGAAAGAATATTGGGAGAAAGGAGGTAAATAATTATAAGGTTTATTATTATCTTTTAAATTTTTTTAAAGTCCATAAAGTTCTAATGATGATAATCCTAATTATATTTTAAGATTTATATGTTATATGTAGAAGGAAGGCTAGATCTAAAACTGAATCTATGCAGTACAATTTTAGTAGGAATAAACCTAGTGAGAGGATTGTGACTTTGGGCGATCAAGTCATTAATAAGAGTACACATTTTAGATATCTTGGATCTATTGTTTAGAGTGATGGTGAAATAGATGGGGATATTATCATTAGAATTTAAGTTGGATGGTTGAATGGTAGGAATGCATCGGGCTTGTTCTGTGATAGAAACGTTCTCTGAAACTTAAGGGAAAATTCTATAACATGGTGGTGAGACCTGCAATACTTTATGGTGCCGAATTTTGGCCATTAAAAGAGAAGCATAATATTAAGTTATGTGTTGAGAGATGAGGATGCTCAGGTAGATGAGTGGTTTTACCCTTAAATATATCATACGAAATGAGCATATACGTGAAAAGAGTTGAGTAGCACCAGTAGAAGATAAGATTAGAGAGAGTCGCCTTAGATGTTTGGTCACATAAAATAACGATCTTTCGATGACCCATTTAGGAAAGTTGAGGTATTATATTTGACTTATGTTAAGAAAAATAGAGGTAGAACTAAAAAGACTTGGTTAGAAAATATTAGCAATGATCTTTCTTTATTAGATTTAAACAAGAATTTTAATTTTACAGGAGACAAAAGAGAAAAAGAATTCATGTAGCTTACCCCACGTAGTGCGACAAAAGCTTGATGTTGTTATTGTTGTTGTTGTTGTATGCATACGGAAGGGTATGAGGTAAACACTTATATTATTATAAATTTATTTTACACACTTTAATTGAATTTTAAATTATAAAAATCATAGAATTAGAGAGGTGATTGTAGGTGACTTACAAGCATAGAAGAGTAAGAAGTACATAATTGGAAGAGGTGGTTCATCAAAGAGGTAAGTTTTACCATTATAAATTACAAAACTAAATGTTAGAAATTCTTGATGTGTATAAAGTCAATTAATTCATTTAAAAGGTTCATTGTCTTAAGATGATTCCAAATTATGAGATATGAAAATGCATCTCATATGCATTGCATGAATAAACAAATTCATATCCATATAAAGACTTGCAAATGGAAATTGGATAAAGCATATTCATTTTATGTAATGAAATTAAGTATACTTCAATGTTTTCATATATGGTTAACCACTTACATAATTTAATTATGTGAGTTTAAATTAATATTTATTACATTCATTTAAATATTTTTCTAATTGATAATGTTTTGGAAAGATGTCTCTTTCCTTACTTATTATATGAATATTCTTTATATATATATATATATATATATATATATATATATATATATATATATATATATATATATATATATATATATATATATATATATATATATATATATATATATATATATATATAACCAAAATCATTATGAATGCATGCAACAACACAAGTATGAATTTTGCATATGAAAAGTTTAATGAATTTAAATTTAAGTAAAGTTTAACTATAAATGGATGTACAATTTACCAATGCACATGGGGAAAAACGATCCTCACGTATTAAATTACATTATAAGTAGGGCAAAATGGAACCCAAAGACATGAGACCAGCATAGCATGTGGGACAAAAGAGACCCCTAAACAGGCAAAATGAACCTCTATGTAATGCGATGACATTAATATCAGGTTTACTTGGGCTCAATTGAATATTATTTTGAAAGTGTTGTCAAATCTTTTAAAGACTAAAAGTGATATTTAATATAAACTTCAGAGGAAGTAAAGCGTAATGCCATTTGTGATGTTATGATATTTTATAAATAATGTTAAGTTTGTTTTATTATGTTCTCAATCTTATGAATTTTATAGTCATGTAAGTTAACTGCTATTTAAATTTGCATAATTTATTAAGCCTCATAACTCACCAGTGCTTTCTTACTAGCTATTATTACAAGAAAAGAAAGAAAAGGTCATTACAGAATATTCTTCAAATTATTAGTTTTATATGTTAATGTTTGTCTATATTTGTGAGTCTATATTTGATGTATGTAGATAGCTTAGTAATATATTATTTTGGATTTCTTTAGTTGCTCTGTACTCTGAAGTATTTGTTTTGATGTAATTAGATACCTATTAGATGCTTCTGTTTATGTATGAAAAGTAAGATTGTTTGATGTTTTATTAACATGACTAAAAAATGTTATATTTATGTGTGTGATATTCTACAAAACTATTAATAGGTATTGTTAGATGTTACACCCAAGCACTTCAGCTCGGCCTATACACTCTCTCTAATCCAAAGGGTTGCTCATCTGACTTCATAATATCTGTAAATATATCTCACATGTGAGTTGACCTATGCTTCTCAAAATTCTTTTTATTTTTATCATTGTGCTTAGGAAACCAATAAAAATATTTCTACATATAAAAACATACAATATTGAATATGGAATAACATCTAAGTTATATATGATCAAGTTTATTCTCCAATATGATAAGGACTAAAAAATACTTTTTTGTCCAATTCTAGTTGACTCCAAACCATGGCAATTTGTAATCAACTATTACTGGAGAATCAACTATCATGGCCATGCAACTTAGTCAGAGATGAAGCTAGGTAGTTGACAGATTGTCTGGATGAAAAAATTCATCCCATTAATGAACTCATATGTTAATATTTTTTGTTCTTATACTATTTAGTTATACATCCAACTTCTTTTATTTATAATATCCATAATATAAAGAATTTAACCTAGACATAATATGAAGATATTAGAGATTGAAGTAATATTTGTTGAAGTAAAATAGATTGAATTCAAATTGATTTGTAAATTAGATGGTGATAATTTTTATTTAAATCTAATTAGAAGGTCAACAAATTAACAACAACATCAAAGCCTTTATTCCAGTACGTGGGGTCGGTTACATAAGTCCTTTTTCTCCATTATGTTCTCTTAATTATCATATTTTTATTTCATTTTAGTAAAGAAAGATCATTTTTATTATTTTTTTACCAAGTCTTTTTAGGTCTACCCCTACCTTTCTCAACATAAGCCAAATCTAATACCTCTACTTTCCTAACTGGGTCATCAGGAGGTCACCATTATATGTCACCAACCCATATAAGGAGACTCTCTCACTCTCTCTAATATTATTTTCCATAGGAGCTTCTCCAACCTTTTCATGTATTTACTCATTTCATACCTTGTCTCTTAGATTAAAGCCACTCATAAGCATTCTCATCTATATAAACACTTAACTTAATGTTATGCTTCTCTTTTAATGACCAACATTTTACACCATAAAGAATTGTAGGTCTCACCACCATCTTATAGAATTTTCTCCTAGGTTTGAGGGAAATTTTTTATCACACAATAAACCCAATGCATTCCTCTACTTTAACAATCCAACTTGAATCCTACTAATAGTATTCACATCTATTTTACTATCAACTCCCTATCTAGTCTTATCAACAAGAAGAATATCATCAATAAAATATATATACCATGATACAATCTCTTAAAAATGTCTACCAAGAACATCCATGACCAAAGTAAAAAGATATGGACTGACGATAAAAAAACTTATGGTGGTTCTAGCAACTGAAGCGGCGAATAACAGTGACAAAGGCGGTGTACGAAGGCGATGGAGGCGACATTCAATGGGAGGTGAGTCATGCGATCGAGAGAGAATTGGGAATGAAATGAATAGCAAGATGATCACGAATAGTACCGAGAGGGGAAATAGGGCCTTTTTTGGTTGTACCCTCAATGGATTTTCTATTGATGATGTCTTCAACGACATTTCTGCCACAAAAATTGATCTTGTTTATGTAAACCAATGTGTTTTTTGCCGAAACTTCAACCAAAAAATTTCTAGTGCATTTTTTGTTGAAAGGTACCTCTGACTTAAGAAAACTAGTGATACTTCCAGCAAGTTTTTTGCCAATAATATTCTCTTTGTTTATCTGCCAGACAACCCGCTAGTAATTGACCTGCAAAATATTCATTGCTTACATCACCGCTACTACCGACTGATATAATACAACTAGAAAGTCTATCGATAATGCCTATTTTTCCTATAATTAGTGAGTGCTTTGAACGATTCTGAGAGAGGAGTAGATCCTCCTTTTGCTCAACCCAAACATAACCTATAAGACACTTGTGAAAGGGTCCTTGCATTAGTAGTCATGAGTATATAGTGTGACTTGTCTAGAGCATTGTTGTTGACCTCATTTTTGTATGAGGTCTACATAGGATCCTAAAATCAATTCAGATTCAAATCAATCCAGGCTTGTAATCAATTCAAACTCAAGTCAATTCATACCTCAATCTATCTAAACTTTAATCTAGATTTCAAATCTACCCAGACTTTGAACTCTTATTGATTTAAACTCCAATTCAAAGCTTGATCTTAACCCCACATAACTTTACCCTCCAGACCAATCCATATCCTAGGATCTATCCTGACCCTAGATCTATCCAGATCTTAGGATTTATCTAGACCTTAGACCTATCTAGATCCTAGATAAATCTAGGCCTTAGATCAATCCTGATTCAATTCAATCTATATCTCAAATTCATTGAGATTTCTAACCCATTCAATCCAATCAATCAAAGGTTTTAATCATCTAATCTTCAAGCAATGGCCTGCATTCATCCATTAATAATCCTATAAAGTTCTATAATCAATCAATCTAATTATACAACCAGCCTTCAATCAAGTTCTTATCATTCACATCTTTGGCTTGTAATCATCAATTTGTCACTTCAGTAAACCCGTAAATCAATCACTTACATTCTTCCATTATAAAAGGAACCCTAGTACACTACTTTGCAGTGCATTAACCCTTGGATCTCACTCAAATTCAAATTCATCTCATCACTAGTTAACTAGATCAAATGGACCCAAGCCTGGTGAACTGGATCCATTTAAACCCAATCTTTGTGTATGACATAATCAACTATCTGAATATATTCAAGCAAAATTCAAAGCATGATTCAAATGTTCTCAATCATTTCCCAAATCCATCCTATTGACTTTGACTTAGTCAAGTCAAAATGCATGGTCAAACTTCACTACACAAAGGTTCCTTCATCCACTTGCTAGACCTAGCCATCAAAATTCTTTACAAACTATTCAAATCAATTCCTGTATACCTCTCAGAGTTCACCCTAGTGAGATTGACTAAATTGACCGGTCAAAGTCAGTCAACTTAAGCTTTAAAGACCCATCTTCATGGTCAACCCGACCTATTTAACAAGCCAAGCTCAAACCCAGCCTATGCAGCCATCTCAAATGGCCCATAGACTCGCCCCAACTCCAACTCAGTGACTTTTGACCTGTTGACCAGTCAAATGGTCAATGGGAGCTTGAATGGGATCTAAATGGTCAAACCTATTCAAATTAATCCTCCCTCCCCAACTCAAGCCACTCCAGCCAATTGAATCAAATTCAGAAGCTTCCCTGAAGATAGCTCGACCACCCCCAACAGCTAGCATGCTCCCTAGCCCGACCTACAGCCTAGTGTTCCCCTCCATTTGAAAATGACCTAGGGTCATTTTCACCCAAAAAAATGACTCCCTCTACTCCTTAACAACCTCTGCCATGTAATGCCCCAGGCATCCATAGTGAAAGGATTCGTCTGACATTCTGATCGAACTCCATTCCAGTTGCCTTGCTCGGACCTGAAATTGTCAACCACATATAATGAGCTTAAATAGCCCAGCAGGTCACCAAAGCCTACAACTGAAATCAAAGCACGGCGATGCTATCAATATGCAGATCAATCAAATCAAGTTAATCAATGGTCAATGAGTCTATGCAAAGCAAAAATCCATAGTCAATGAAATCAAGTCTGCACAGCGGAAATCAAATCAGTAGTCAACGCAGTATGGAAATAAATAGTCAATAATCAATACAGCGGTAAAAACATCAATAAATCAATACGCCTCAGCAATCAAATCAGTGAGTGCTCCTAGTCAATATCCAATCATCGTAGCAGTGTCTATCAATCAATACTATCAGTTTAATCAATTGTGTCGTCTATTCAATTCGTCGTATCTATATCGTCTATCAAATCAGTCAATATTCTTGCAAACCAGTCAATCCAATTATTCAATACGATTTACTCGATATCAATATACAATATTCAATGACACCACGGCAGCGAAGACAATTCAATAATGACGACGTACGATGCTACGGTAGGGAAATCATCTCAATCAATAAAGCACTTTCCAGTCAATTATAGCTATAAATCAATCTAGTAATTGAAAACAAATCTATACAATGAAATCATCAGGTCAATAGAAATCAACGATCAGCTCCATAAAGAAATCTATTCTACGATAAATCAAATCCATACGGCAATAATCCCTTCAATCAATCAATCAATAATCGGCACGACGAATCAATGTATCAGTATATCAATAACCTATCAGGATCTGTCGTATCAGTAGTATCCATATGTCAATATCATATATATATCAATGTCGATATCGGTATCTATCAATCGATACAATCTATATCAATATCAGTGTCAATATCTATGAATCAATACGCAGAATCCATATCAATATCGGTGCCGGTATCTATGAATCAATCAAGTCGATAACATCAATCGGAAAAGCAATACGATAAATCCAATCGGAAAAGCAATACGATAAATCAACAGTAGCAAGTCAAATCAATGCAGAATCAATAGTATCAATGAGTCTATAAGCAGTATCAATAAATCTATAATATCCATATCCATAGCATCAATGAATCAATGTGATATCTATATCCATCCATATCCATATCAATGCTCAGTAGTATCAATGCTCGGTAATTAATCGATGAAATCAATGAAATCGTACGATACAATAAATCCGATCAAATAAATAAAGCAGAAATCGATAAAGCAATAAATCCGTAAGTCAATACAGTAAACATGCAATTCAATACTATATATTGAACAAGTACAATCTATTGGTCATGTTGCTGTTGTAGAATCCATATTGCTGTTGTAGATATCATATACATTGGTTCAATCAATAAGAGTCGTCATTCTTTTCGCCCGTCGGTATATCAATAAACTCCTTATGGCTCACAATCGTTATATTAATAATCAATGTTTAAAGGAAAGCCCGTCGGCCCACCATCCTGTACAGGTATCATCAATCTTCAACCAATGTTCAACCAGGTTCCACTTGTGATCAGTATCAATAATCAATCAATAATCAATATTAAAGCAATCATATCAATAATCATATGCACATCAGTCTAATCTATCAATTTCAGACAAATCAGAAAAACTACGAAAATCGGGCAGAGTAACGGCAGTCTATCAAATTTACACGAAAATCCTGAAAAATCACAATTCACCAAATTACAATAGAACGTTCACGACAACAATATAAGACTATACTTCTACTGAATCAATATCAATAAACATCCTGATATTTTTCTATTCAATTAAAATCACGTAGAACCAATTCCGACCGGTAAAATCATCGTAGAAAATACTCAAATCGTGTACAATATTCATATCTATAACATACCAAAAGTTGTGCGGTGAAAGTCGTGTCAATACGAAATCAGGTCAAAAGTTCGACTACAAAAACACAAAACAGTGCACAACTCGATCAAAATACAAAATCTTCGAAAACAGAAATAGGGTTCGGAGTCCTTACAGCGAGACAAACAAATCTTCTAACAGCGTCGTCGGACGAAAAGCGCTCCGTGGCCTCCAAAATCCGGCTTTTCCTTCTCTTCCTTCTCTTTCTCTCTCCTGCCTTTTCTCTCTCTCCAAAATGAATCCAAAATATCTCAAATCCGATATTTATCAACACTGATCGTCCTGGACGATCCAAAATTCGTCCTGGTACGATGGGTTCTCTGGACAAATTTCGTACAGACGAAATTAAAATTCGTCCCGGGCGACTTGCTCTCTAGACAGATTTCGTACAGACAGATCGTCCCGACACTCCAGGTTCGTACAGACGAAAATGACAGATTTCTTCACAAATTTCTTCAGTTCGTCCAGTACTAAATCCAGTTCGTACAGACGAACTGCACTAAAAAAATCAGCTTTTTGAAGGGTTTTACATGCCAAGTGTCAACCATCCCAGGAATTCCCCCAGTTGATCCCAGCCCTCCATATTCCCTCCAAAATGCTAAATAGGGCAAGAGGCACGGTTATCATTCATTCTAACCTATCTCTCATTCAGCTCACTCTCCAGACGCTCTAAGTTTTCATCTTGAATCCTTAGAGACTCCTACCCATTTCCCAATCAATATCCGGTCATTTGGAGCTCGCCGGCGGCGAGAAGAATGAAGGACCGAAGCTATTTCCATCCAAGCTCCCTCAACTTCGTGTAGAGGCTTCCTCCGAGCTCGGGGTCTTCAAGGAATCAACACATGGACAATCTACAAGTTCATCCGTGTTTAGATCATTCGAATCCATCGATCATATCACGGTATATCTCTAACCCTAGGTATTTACTTAGGTTCTTAAATAACTTGCTAAGTATTGCATAAATGGTTGTAAAAATCATCCCCCATTCTTCCCTAGATCTAATTCTATATCTGTCTAAAAATTAAAATTATTTCATTCAGTATCTTGAGAGAACAAAATAAAAAAATAGATCTAGGGTTTGCTAGAGGTCGAACGAGGAAGACGAGTTCGTAGCCATTAGATCCATTCTTTATGGACTAATGTCTGCGATTAAGCCTGATCTGTTACTTGTTTTGATTTCTAGAAACTGCGGTTAGCCAGATCCTCATTCGGCTAGATCTACATCATTGATCCAAACTGCGGGATCTCTGATGACCGTTCGATTATTCTGGATCAAACTTGATATCACGGGCCTGATCGTAACCGTTAGATGTACGGTATGTTAGATCCGACGGTTCCGAGGTAGCCGATGTGTGGATCTCATCTGATTTCATCTGATCCGTTCATTTGAAACCATGGGATTCATTTTGACCGTTCGATCCTTCGTGATCGAGATCGACTCAGCAGGTTGATTTGGACTGTTGGATCTGCGTTGTGATGGATCTGATGGCTTGAAATCCTGTCGCGCTGGATAAGTGACGGGACCCGCTTGGCTGCCGGTGTCCACACGGTCACACCCGCTGCCGACGCGTGTCTGGTCAGCGCCGCCAGCTGACCGGATAATTAAAACCTTAAAATAAATCTAGAAAATCTCCAGAAATTCAAATTTTCATAGGAATTTTATTTCTGATCCAAATTTAGACTTCTTAGGCTCGTTTTATTTGTATTTTTAAACCATATATTTTAAAAATAATTAAAAATTATTTTAAGCAATATTTTCTTAATAATTTCAATAATATAGAAAAACTTATCCTATTTTTAAATAAAAATATATAAACTATTTTGGGCTGAAACATGGCAGGGGAATTTTAGGGTCTAAGGTTGATCTTCCATAAATTTTTTAAGCCATTTGGATGCAATATCAACTGGAATATGATTTTACAAAAATCTTAATCATGATTTGGTCTTGATTTTTGGAAATTCATGATCTATTCAATTTAAATCCAACTCAAGCATGTTAGGGTCCTATGGAGTCAGTAAGAGTCCCCCTCTTACTGATAAGTAGACTTAGTTTATTAATTAAGTATGATTCTATAAGATTTACTTGTTTTAGAATGTTAGATTATATATTTATATAGTTATCTATATACATATATAATCATCAAATCAAACATAATTAAGATATGAAATTGAGTGGAAATATACTTGGAGAGGTCTCCTTAATCTCTAAATATTGTCAACTCAATTTGATATAGCCATATCTCCATATTAAATTATTAGGTTCATAGATCATGTTATGGTCCATAGCCTAATAATTTACCATGAACTATTCCATAGAACATTAGGATCTATTTCTATTTTGCTCATGATTGTTATGTTGTTGTGTGATTGCAATGTGTATGTCCAAAAGGGTTAGTAGAACTTGATTGTAATCCTACAACTTAGTCACATTAAGGAAAACAATTAAGGTTGGGTCTTAGTAAACTTAGATCAACATAGTATACATTTCATACATCCCTTTTGGGATGAAATTCAAACATAGAAAACTAGAGTCATGTACCTTATAATCTAATATATTGATTTGACATTAATTGACCTTTCAAATAACTATTAGATATATGATTTTCTTTGTTAAAGAACTTCAACATTTTAAAGAAAAAGTTGAATAAAATTTACAAAAATTTAAATCAACCTCAAAGTAACTTTAATCAACTCTAAATTATATTCAAAATCATTGCAAACCTAAACTCCATTAAATTTATTTAAACCTTAATAAACACTTAATCAACTCTTAATCAACCCTTAGTTAAACATTAATTAAATAAATCATAATAATTTAAATAAAAATCTTAAAAAATTCAAATTAATTCAAATTATCCCTAAGCTAAATATATGATCAATCTAAAATCAATTTTGAACTAAAACTTAATTTAAACTCTAATTGAATTCTTAAACACCCTTGATCAAACATTAATTAAAAAAAAACCTTAAAATTCATATAAAATTCAAATAAATATCAAAAATATAAAATAAATCAATTTAAAATCAAATTAAAGCAGAAACACATTAATTTTAATTTTAAATAATTTTCTAATTAATAATTCTCTAATAAATCACTAATTAAACAATTCATTTAATAATTAATTAAAAATAATAAATAAAATTTAAAAATTCACAAAAATTCAAATAAATCTTAATAAAAATCACATAATAATTTATTGAATTAAAATTTAATTTCTAAATAAATTTTAATTATTAATTCATTAATAATTCACTAAATAACCCATTTTCGATAAACAATTAATTTAAAATAATAAATAATTATAAAATTTATTTTAAATAAAATAAAAATCAGAGATTATTTATTAAACTTAAATAAATTTATGAACATTTTCTAATTTAATTATTTAAGATCATTAAAAATTCAATAATTAATTAAAAGATTCTAAATATTATAATAAAATCCATAAGAATTCAAATTAAATTTTAATTCATTTGAATTAAATCAATTTGATAATTTGATTGGTTAGAGATTTATTCTAACCAATTAAATTTGATTATTGATTTAAATCAAACAGATTAAGGCTTCGATGCCTAAAGCTTGATTCCTTTTAGAGGGCTTTAGGCATTTTTTATTTAAAGGGCCTTTAATACACTTAAATAATTAAAAGATCTCCTATGTATTGTACACGACTCCTTTTAGGAAGGCACTATTACATTTGGATTTTGAGATGTTCAAACCCTTAATAATACACCGACCTTATGCAGCATACTCGACTCCTCTTGGAAAGTATGTCACATTGCATTTATAAGGTCCCTTTCTCTCTTCTAATAAAATTTTGAGGACTCTTAGATGCACACTTGTCTTCTCTATAAAACGAGTGTTCATTCTGAAAGTCGTAGGACTTATAAATTGATAACATTCTACACTTAGGGAGTTATCAATCTTTAAGTTCTTTAAAACTAAATCAAATAACTTTAACATCTAAAAATGGAATAATTTAAAATTCAAATACACTCTACTTAAACTTTAATTAAATTCTCATTTGGCCTTTAATAAATAAACCTTAATAATACATGCAATTCAAACATAAACTCTTATAGGACCTATCCAAGCCATACGACCTCTTTCACACACTTATATGCTTGCTAGGACAACCAACTTTAGCCTAGGCTAGGCCAGTGGTTTGTTTGCGGGTGTCTTGCTTAGAGGGCACCTATATTTGTTTGCTTACTTTCGTACAACTCATAACATGCATATTTACTTTTCTGTCAGTGCACCAGAGAGCAGAGTGAACAAGTGAGGGCTGTGTACTTTACTTTTCTGTCTTCAATTTCCTACATTTATAACTTTTCACAGCACACTCATCACATTCATAATTACATAACTGCTTATACTTTCCTATCTTTTATTTCTGTAAAGTAGAATGTTCTTAGGATCCGATATACTTGTAAAGAGAAATATAAAGCTTTATTTTCTTAGATCTGTTGTATATAGATTGATTCTGTAAAGTGTCTTGAGACTGTAAAAGATTTAAAAATAACTGCTTATATATATACAAATGGAGCTCCAAAAAGTAATACCCTCCACCAGGAGGATGTTCCTTTTTGGAATTCCATAGAAGACTTGGAGCCTGAAGACCATAAGAAGTTATATTTAATTCTACTCTCTTATAGGCTTAGAACCCAGGCTTGTTATCGGTGGGGCGTGGCTACCTTTACTTTACTATAGACCCTGGGATATAACCTGTAAATTTTATATTAATAAAATATGCTCTTTTATATATACTGTTTCATGCATCATTAGCAGTCGTGTATATTTTTAGTTTTTCTAAGTATATTATATTGCATTTGATTTAAATTCTTTAACCACTCCTTGATTCCTAGGATAGAGCCATCTTAAATCTTGCGTTCATCGATGAATTATTGTGGTTAGGATTTTTAGCTGGCAGCCCACTCTAGGCAGGTGGTAAGTCCAGAATGTATACACCCTCTCTCTGCACATTCTTTTTCTAATCAACTCTATAACTCCAAATCCAATGTTAAATTCTATAATATAAAGCCTGATAATGAAAATTTAAATTAGCCCAAATATTTAGTTAAATTTGTATATAATTTTGAAATGAATTAGTAATCATTTAGATCGAGAGTATTCTCTTAGGAGATGTAATTAACTACAGGGGCTTGCCCCATAAAAAGTCTAGATCCCAGAATAATCTATACCCTACCTTAGTTTTCTTTTTGAGGTGGGGGAAAGATTTGTGAATGTAGATCGTTACTTTATCTATATTTTAAAATTTATTTTCATAATCAAAGGATAGGTAGATAATTGATTTTCTTTCATAGGCACGTCAAATATCTTCTATATTTGATCACGAAAATAAATTCATAATTCATTAGTCTAATTGGGTCGATAGGATAATATGTTTGTCATCCCCCGGGATGATTTGTATATTCCCTATGTTGTACCTAATTAGAAGAATAAATTATAGTATTCTTTCTTTAAAATCAATAGAAGGACATTAGTCTACTCCTAGGGTTGTATAATGTTCGACTATGTGAATTTGATTGAAATAAAACATTAAAATACAAATAAAGCAAATCGCGTGGGAATAAAGAGCATCATCGAAAAAAATTCTCACAATTGCATATTAATTTTTTGTTGATTTAAGTATTTAAGTACAATGCATAAAGTTTTGCTCTTAGTTTTTTAATATTTTTGAAGGATTTGAAATATGAATTGAATAATATCATGCATAAATAATATGTTGAATTGGGCTGCTTTCCTAAACACCTGATGAGTGTAAATAATGTTATATTTTACATGTCAAATTGTTAGTGAAATCATTTTATTTTAGTTGTATGTGTGCAGAAAAATGTAAAAAATGTGCAAAAATCTTAAGTATGGTACAACATTATGGCGTTAGAAACTACACCACCATGGCACCATCATTGACACTGTTGAAGTGCCCATTATGGACAAGGTAGCGCCTAATCTCTATTTAATAGTGCCACAATGTCGGAGGAGTGAGTGCTATAAATCCCAATATATATCTCCACAACATTGAAGGGCGCCAATTTTTAGAGTTGCCAAGCCAAGGGGAGTGCCATCTGTGCCTCTGCACTCAACCTTATGTAGTGCTGCAGCACTATAGTTATAAGCATTTAGGACATAATCTACTAGCATAGTAACACATCTATTCAATAAACAACATGTGTGCATCAACAAGCACCACAACAAAGGAAATCCTTCAGTGGTGCTTTCATTAGTTCATTTTATAGGCAACACAGTGCAAGTGTATTGAGCGCCGTGGTGCTAGAATCCATTTTCTATTTTTTTTCTATAAATAGTCAATTTGTAATGTTAGTTAGTTAGTTCAGTCACTTAGTTAATTTTAGTTTTTGTAGTGCTTCTCTGTAATTTTCTTAGGAGTGACAACTGAGGGAATTCATGGAGCATTGTGGGTCCTGAAAGGATCCTGTTAGAGGGATTAAAATGAAAAGAGTATAATCATACTATCCCATAGGATAAAATGGTCATAGGCTTTTACATCCTATGCAAGCAGGCTGATGGGAGAGCAGATGAGATTATATATATGATTAATAATAAAGGATAGTGGCATTCGCCTATACACCTCGCTGGGTAATAATATGTATAACCTAAGAATCATGAGATTTCCCCATCTAATACATTAGATCGAATGAGATTTATTTGATATCGGTATCAATTTTCTATGGGTGCAAACCCTCGTGGTTAATTACATCTTAGGTCTCAGCCTAAGAAAACTCTTGATAAAGGATGTTATGTTATTCTCTAAGAGGTTTTGGCGCATAGGGGAAAATATAAGCTCTTCCTAATTCAAGAGAAAGATATGCTCAATTGGGTTAATCAACATGAATGGATTATATTATCACTTAACCAGGCTAAAGTAGAAAAATATGAGGAGAAGATATTGCATTATAAGCATACATGAGAGAAGGATGGAGGTGGCATCATATTGACAATAAAATATAGGCATAAGCATAAGAATTCAAATATATGAAATCAATCCATCATATTTTACTCGAAGAATGTACAACTTTGATCTTTGGTACGAACATGAAATTGACATATTGTGATGAAATCGACTTCTTTTATAACATGAAGCTATCATATAATCCAACATGGGTTAACTTATATGTATGAAACATAAATATAAATGAACAAACTCTTCACTTCAAGTAAACTTCTAGACTCACTAAAATCATACATGAAGTGAAATATAGATATATTAACTAACCATCAACATTTTTTTTCCCAAATTTGCATCTTTCCTTAATTGACATTTTCACAAACATTTTGTGTGTTTATTTTGATAAAGAATCAACATGGCTTCTTATGATTTTCCACCATTTACACCTAGAACTTTAAATCACATGACATGAATAAAGTATAAGTTTCACATACCAATTTTTCATTCTCAAATAACACAAATCAACACATTGGAGAGATACATAAATCAAAACATTATGACAACATCAACTTTATTTATAACATGATTACCACAAGCTATTATAGATTCCAACATAAGGAGTTAATGTATTCACCAGGAACAAGATAACGAGAGATATAATGATATATACACCATAAAATTTCTACTTACACTTTCAGTTTTAGCCAAAATAAACTTTGCATAAGTGTAACTTATCACCAACTAAATCATCCACAAAGTTTTTTTTAATTAAAATGAGAAGAAGTAAAAGAAGCTAAGGTAAAAGAAGGAGATTAAGAAGATGAAGGAGAAGAAGATTAAGAAGAACAAGAAGAAGAAAAGGTAATAAAATGAGATTAAGAAGAAGAAAAAAATAAAATAAAATCAAGAAAAAGAAGAAGAAGAAGAAGAAGAAAGGGGAATAAAGGATTAGGAAGAGGGTGAAAAATGAAAAAGAGAAGAGGAAGGGAGGAAGTTAGCCATGCTAGAGGGACTTCAACATCAGACCAGATGACCGGATTTGCTAGAGGGGATGTCGGACTCAGCTATGATTGTTGTCCACACGAGGAAGTGAGTCGGAGAAGAGGACCCCTTTCGGCTAGGGCTTGAGAGAGGACTGAATGGGGAAGGGAGGCGATGGGAGCAAGGAAAAATCAAGAGAGCTTAGGTTGAGAGTTTTTCACGTGAGAGCCATAGATGGGAAAGGGAAAAATACGAATGTCAAAATGCCCTGTGAGAGAGCCTCTCGGCTTTTAATGCGAATTAAAGAAGGCTCTCTCTATCATCCCTCAAGAAAGCTTTGTCAAAAAGACTTGCCTTTTGCATCAATTTCTTCATGCATGAAAGAAGAAGGCTTCCTCGGTATCCTCTTCAGTAGAAGCCACTCAGACTTGCTTCAAAATGGGCTATCACGCGACTTCAACATCTTGTGATGACAAAATTAAGGTTTTGGCAAAATTGGGACCATAAATCATATTGCTTGATTTGGGAATAAATTCAAACTCATTAGAAACTCTATTAAGCTTCAATTGGAATTAAATTGAACATATTGGGCTGAAATCAAGTTCAAAACACATACTATTGGTTCAATTCAGGTCAATTCAAGCTCGATGAGTCTTAAAATAAATCAATCTAGCTTAATCAAAAACAATTGGGTCTAACTTGAGTCGATTCGAGTTCAATTGGGTATTATTCTCAAGTCAATTTAATGGAATTGAACTTAAGTCAACACAATTCCTCAAATCAGTGTCATTTTGAATTGAATTAGGCTCAACGACTCAAATTCTACTTAATTAAGGGCAAATACACATGATCAAAGGCCTAAGTGCGAAAAATGAGGTAACAAGCATTGGATCTACTTCATAAGAGTATTTGGCTAATGTTTGTGGAAGTAATTTTGTTAGTTTAAAGAGGATTATAGAGGAGATCAATAAACCAATACTTCTAATGAAGGAATGAGTATGAGAAAACAAGGGGAAGAATACAATAGCTACTCCTTCTACATAAAAAAAGGCACAAGAGCTTAATAGGGAATACCACTATCCAAGATAATGAAAGGCCTCTAATGTAAGAAGAAGTAGCTGATAAAAAAAAAGAAGAAAAAAAGCAAGAGAGATTTGAGTGGAGAAGTTGTGCTCTTCTCCTACACCCAAAAGGGGTATTTATATGTATAAGGGAGAGGGTAGATTAAAGGATATTCCAAAAAATTTTGGAAATTTTTTGAAAGTTTTTATTAAATTTGTTTTATTTAAAAAAAAAATCATTTTTTTATTAAATAATTATAATAATAATAATTTAACAAATTCCTTAAATGAGGCACTATTGTTGGTTCCCACTTCATGAATTTTCTAATAATAAAGAAAAGTAAAAGGGGAATTGTATACGCCCCCATCCACTCCCGGGCGACCTGTTGGGGCCATCAGTTTGACCTCTAAGCCTTGTCCAGGATCGAGTTAGGCTTAGAATATTTGATTTAGTCCTTTTGAGGGTGCCCATAATCATTTTTCAATATTTCAATCTCAATTTTGAAACTTTCAGAACCAATTGAAGACTCTACAATCAATTTAGGGCAATTCAAATATTTTAGAGCTCAATTTTCCTACACTTTTTGCTCTGATCATCATGTTGACTTCAATAAACATTTAAATTATGATTAGGGGAGGTCCATATTTATATCCGGGAGGTGGTCGCATCTCATACTTATAGTTTTTAGTCACAAGCAGCTTGAAAGGCTTGGACACATATTTTTAAACTCTATAAGTTTCAACATATGAAAATAAGGTCAACTGACATGTGATTAAAAAATCATCTTCATCAAGTATGAATATCGATATAAATATAAGTCAGAATCTTCCAAAATTAAATTTAAAAGTATCAAACTCTGATTTCAACATGCTTATAGTCAAATTGAACATCTCAATTAGATGAACCCAATAACACCAAATTTAATCTAAGCTGAATCCAAATGAGCCCAAATCAAAGGACTAAAATATTCTTGGAAGATTTAAAACATCATTTAGATGACCAAATGATATTCAAATATAATGCTTATAGTTAAATCGAGAGGATTGATGAAGTGAATCCAACTAGCCTAAGAGCACTCAATTATGATATTATTAAGGCACTTAAATGCCTAATAAATATTCCATAATCAAGGAAATTAGTATAGGATGTTCGATATAACACTCCAAATTTTCCCTTGATCTTCTCCACAATTGCTGAGCATGTCACTCCCAAAAGATTTGGGGCTTGAAGAGTCCTAGGGCTCTACCCCGGCATCACTGTTGATGAATCAGTGCCACAAGTCGCCACTGGTGAGCCTCTTACTAACTATTATTATTTGACCCACATCTAGCAACAAATGACAACCTGTGAAACCCTTTAAGTAAAAAAGAAGCTAAACTTTTAAACATTAATGCACATTTTGTATAATAGTTAGAATTTCAGTAAAAAACTCCATGATTAAACGTGCTTATCTCGGAGAAATCCTGGAATGGGTAATCTCATAGGAAGTTACAATAATAGGATTAAATTGTGAGGCCTTTAGGACAAAGTCGATAATATCTCAATAATTAAGAGTTTAGGCTATTATAAATGGTACCATATCAATATACGATCCATAGAATGGGAACTAAGTGTCACAAAAAATAAAGTGCTACACAATGGGAGCCACCTCTTACTACGTGGCATGAGTCATCATTTGAACTTGTAGGGGCCTACCTCTAGAATCCTATATGCATGGTGAATAATTATGGGATAAATATACTGACAAGGTTGTCCATTACTTAAGTGAGAGAATTGTGAAACCTCTCAAGTAAAAAAAAACAAAACTCTTAAATGTTACGACACCTTTTGGTGTAATGGTTGAAATTTCATCAAGAAACTCTGTAGTTAAGCATGCTCATCCCGGAGAAATCCTAGGATAGATGACCTTTCGGGAAGTTATACCAACAAAATAAAATCATGAGGCCCTTAGGCCAAAATGGATAATATATCAGTGGTTAAGAGTTTGAGTTTCTACATAAGTATTTCTCCAATCACTATTGCTTGCTGACTTCGGTCCCTTCAACCACCTACACCCATTAACTATGATCCTTGAAACATCCGTCTCATGCACACTTTAGTCCCTCTAACCAACATCATCAGACTATGACCCTACAACCTAAACGAATAGGTTAATACTCTCTTGAGAATAGCTATCTTGTCATTCTCCAACTATATAATGTGTTCTATACAATGTATATTTGTTACATTGAGCCAACACCTTCCTTTAAGGAAGGATATTATTTATAATCAACCACCAACACTAGTGGAATCATTTTAACTAGGCAAGAACCCCTAGTTTTCACCTTTTAATGTTTTTTCATGTAAAAATTCTAGTCTCTTATGGTTGTTACACCCCTCTACTCTATATATATGTGTGTTGGATCTTCATGTAAAGCTAAGATAGTTAAACTTTATATCTCTTTACTGTCGTAAATATTCCATGATGTAACACTATTATTTTACTAATTACCTTTCTTACCACGAAGACAATAAAAAAAATGTTCTAAATGAAGCATAAGAATTTTGATATTTGATCTAAAGTAAAAAAAATGTAGAGAGAAATTTTAAAGCATTTAAAATACACCATTTAATTCAATTTTCATATTTTTTTTGGAAATTTTTAGATTTGTTTGATTTCCAAATACACTGTCAATTCTCTATCATTGACGTCAAAAGCCATTAACAATCACCACCTTCTCCATCAACTGCCTCTACCTACTACCAATGTCAATCATGGCCTGTGGACATTGCTATTATTTCTCCCATCGACCACTTATGATACAATCTCATCGGTAATTTAGGGAAAAATAGGGAATCCGACTTAAAAGGAAAACCTCTCAACCCAAAATTCCCCTATGTTGGAATGGTTTACCTGAGAACTTGGTAAGTTTCTTAAAAGTAGTAGTTTCAATCTGGTGGTTAATGTGGCTAAAAATGACAATTATAATAGGTGGACAATTGTTGTTCTTGAAATTCAGGCTGAGAAGAATGTTTCAGAAAACCTTATGGAATGAATTTTGGGTAGAATAAGACACTAGGGTTGTTATTCTTGAAGGCTTGGGCTGAGGAGAAGGTTGTTAACAACCTCTTGAATGAATCTCAGAACACGGGAGGAATGTTGTTGTTCTTGAAGTTTTGGACTGAGAAGAGGCCATGGACATATTAAGAAAAGAATTATGGGAAGAATATGGGACAGTGGGGTTGTTCATGAAATTTTTGGCGGCTGTTCTTGTAGCAGAAAGGGGCATGACTTGCTATATCGATAAGTTCAATTGGTTGTTGTTATGGATAACGATAAGTAAAGGGAGCAGGGGATCATTGCTTGGCCTGGATAGCTGGAGAGCTGGGCAGTTTATCTCTTGGATTCTCCAAAACAAAATATGTAGATGATAGAAGGAGAAGAAAAAAGATCACTACTATGGAAGGGAGAAAAGAGGTTCTCATAGACTCCAAGAGGGGGTCCAAAAGGCAGCAACCCTCAAGAAAACATGTTACTTAATTTATCAAACAACTTCTCCCATATTTCTCATTCCCATGGCATTTAAATAGGCAAGTTTGCTTATAATTTATATAAAACCCCTCCCAACTCTCAAAATGCAAAAAAAAAAATAAAGAGCTAAAATAATTCTATTAAAGCACTAATTAATCACTTAGAGGAGATTAACACTTGATGATCAAACAAGGTTGTTATTAATATGGCTTTTTAGGTCCTCGTGGGTCCAAAGTTGGGTAAGTAGCCGCTAACTTCTTCTCCACCTTGGTGACTTTGCACACACGTAGGATCTCCAACGATAATTAGAATAGGGCTTCCTTGATCATTAGCCTAATATGTATCAACTTTCATTGCTAGCTATCGACGCAAGTCATCTTATATAGGCCACTAGCCACTAACCACTGACCACAACCATTTTTTATCTTTACATTGCATTCATTTGACTTCAAACTAATTAAAAAATAATCACACATTTATTTTACACTTATTCAAATAATTTTAAATATTTAAATATATTATATTTATACTATATTAAATTTCATTTTGCTTGATTGTCTTTTTCACCAAATCAAAATACCCCTAAATCTATTTGAGTTAAATTCTACAAGTAGCATGGGAGAAACATATACATAGGAATAGCAGTTAGATTAAGAATTTGAGGTGGAAATATATCAATATTCCAAAGGCCACTACCGGGGGATGCAGCGGCAGTAACATCATCTTATACAAAGATCCCAACTAGCCTGTTGAGATCAGGGTTCAAGACCTCCTCTCCCGCATGACGCTTCCGGAGAAGTTAGCTCAAATGGAACAGATCAAGCGGGCCGTTGTCTCCCCTACAACACTCAGTGAACTTTCCATCGGAAGCTTGCTCAGTTCTGGCGACAGCGCCCCATAACCTTGTGCATCGGCCCTCCACTGGGCCGACATGGTTGATGCCATGCAGCACTGCGCTCTCTCCTCTTGCCTCGGATTCCCATCATATATTCCACTGACGCCATCCACGGTCACAACAATCTCCACCATGCCACCATTTTTCCCCACAACGTTGGTCTCGATGCTACCAGAGATGGAGAGCTATAGCGCCAGATTGGGGTTGTCACCGTACTCGAGGTTCGGGCCACTAGCATTCACTACACCTTCGCCCCCTGTGTCCGTCGCTGTTGAAGGGACCGAAGTCAGCAAGCAATAGTGGTTGGAGAAATACTTATGTAACAGCTCAAACTCTTAACCATTGAGATATTATCTACTTTGGCCTAAGGGCCTCATGATTTTATGATGTTGGTATAACTTCCCAAGAGGTCATCAATCCTAGGATTTCTCTGGGGTAAGCATGCTTAACTATAGAATTTCTTAATGAAATTTCAACCATTACACTAAAAGGTGTCGTAACATTTAAGAGCTTTTTTTTTTTTTTTTTTTTTTTAACTTGAGGGGTTTCACAATCCTCTCACTTAAGTAATGGACATCCTTGTCAGTATCTTTATCACATAATTATTCACCATGCATATATGATTCTAGAGGTAGGCCCCTACAAATTCAAATGATGACTCACTCCACGTAGTACTTTGTCCCATATAGGTTTCAAGAGGTGGCTCGCATTGCGTAGCCCTTTTAATTTTTTTTAAACTTAGTTACCATCCTAAGAATGGTATATTGCTCTGGTACCATTTGTAATAGCCTAAGCTCTTAATTATTGAGATATTATCGGCTTTGTCCTAAAGGCCTCACAATGTTTTCCTATTTTTGTAACTTCTTAGGAGGTTAACCATCCCAGGATCCCTTCCCCATTCAATCATCTCTCAAGCCCTAGCCGAAAGGGGTCCTTCTTTCTAACTCCCTTCCTCGTGTAGACAACAACCTTAGCTGAGTCTAACATCGCCTCCAGCAAATTCAGTCGCCTGGTCTGATGTTGAAATTCCTCTAGCACGGGTAACTTCCTCCCTTCCTCTTCTCTTTCTCATTTTTCACCCTCTTCCTAATCCTTTCTTCCCCTTTCTTCCCCTTTCTTATTCTTCTTCTTCTTCTTCTTCTTCTTCTTCTTCTTCTTTTTCTTGATTTTATTTTATTTTTCTTCTTCTTAATCTCATTCTTTTTCCTTTTCTTCTTCTTGTTCTTCTAAATCTTCTTCTCCTTCCTCTTCTTAATCTCCTTCTTCTACCTTATCTTCCATTACTTCTTCTCATTTTAATTAAAAAAAACTTTGTTGATGATTTAGTTGGTGATAAGTTACACTTATGCAAAGTCTATTTTGGCTAAAACTGAAAGTGTAAGTAGAACTTTTATGGTGTATATATCATTATATCTCTGGTTATCTTGTTCCTAGTGAATGCATTAACTCCTTATGTTGGATTCTATAATAGCTTGTGGTAATCATGTTATAAATGAAGTTGATGTTGTCACAATGTGTTGATTTATGTATCTCTCCAACATATACTAGTAGTAAGATTTGATTTTGAAAATTAAAATTCTATCACCGTGCACTTAAGGCAGATGATAAGGGGAATGATGATGAACCCGATCAAGATCCTATAGTTTTGTCATCTCAAACTATCATGATCCTTAGTCTACTTAGTCAGAGGAGGTAGTCGACCCAACCTGACTGAATGATCATTGTCGCCAGCGATGGGTTGCGTCGTCCAAAGAAACCTTGTAGACTTGGGAATTAAGAATGTAAAGTTAAGAATGTTTGTCCAAGGAGACATATCTGAGTCCACCTTAGCTAATAAAGCACTTTGTGCCATATTGATTATACCATAACAATTCATTACTCAAAGATTTAGAGCCATTGGGAAACATACAGACACTAGCCTTGATTGTAATTTAGTTTTATTTATGACAAAACCACCCAATCAGAGGGCCCCATCATAACCGTTTATATGTGGTTCCATTTAATGGCAAAACTACCGGTTAGATGACATGTACCACATCCTTACTAGTAAGAGATAGTTTGAAAATGAATCATTATGATATTCTCGATTGAACATTAGCTCTTTTGAGTCAAAGTGATTTTTAAATTTATCCACCTCAACAACTTGTTGTGAAGGGTGGATGAATTTTTGCTTTAATTATTTAGATGTTTTATTTCAATTAGTTTGTTAGTCAATTTTTGAATTTTTGAGAAGTAATAAATTTTGAAAATTTTATTTATACTTGACCTCATACAATTAACTTTGAAATTAGGGGGCATTTCTTTGAAAATTATATGGATCGCTCCCGATGAGATTTGCATCCAACATGACCATTATCGGGGTTACTTTATTGTTACTTTAAATATTTATATTTTATGAGTATGAGAGGCATTTTAAAAGTTTGAGGTCCCATTCAAATGAGATTTTTTATCAACATGACCATCATTAGGGAATTTTAAAATAGGTCTTGTATCTATCATTTGAATCGTGTAACTTATGATCGCCTGTTGATAGAGGTTTGGGTTCAATTACTGATGTTATGAGTTATCATACATATATTGAGAATCAAGAGTTTTATACTTTTAGTAATGAAACTTTCTTATAATAGACATTGAAGGCCTAATATGAACATATAAAATCAAAAACTCTGGTTGGCACTACGACCGTGTATTTATTCAGTAGTTCAATTCATGTCAACTCTAGTCCATTTAGTGGAGGATCAGATTTGGTCTCATGTTCACTTTTGACCCACGCAATATCCTCAGACGTTACGTGTATATATATGTCACGCTCGTCGGGGCCCATATGGGTATTTAATTACATGTATATTTCTATAATTTTTGCATGATATATTTATGTAATGTAGTGAGTGTATACGACATATCTATGTTTTCACACACACACTTATACTTTTATTTTCATGTTTATATACTGGCATATGTACTTGTATATTTGCATGTATGTATGTCTAATCGTGCTTGCATGATATGTTGATTTTATGCATAATGGCTTAATGCTTTAACATACCGTAAGATGTATTTGCACATGTATGTATAATGCATCCATATATTTCATGCTTGTTTGTATAATGCATTTTCATGATGATTCAATGTTCTCGTGCAGTGTATGATGTGTTTGCATGTTAGCATAGCGCGCAACCACTACACAGTACATTTTACATATTGGATAGTGTGTTTGCATAATGTATTTTGCATGTTGGACAATGTGTTTGCATGATGCATTATACATGTTGGACAGTGTGCTTGCATAATGCATTTTGCACGTTGCAACGTGTATATGCTTAATATAATTGCATGTTAAAGTAATGTGCCACCACAACATGGCGTAATATGCATTTTGACTGATATGTTTGCATAATGCGCTTTGTATATTGCAATGTGTGTTTGTGTGCACTTTACATGCCTTCCAAAGCATCTACAAAATGCATATGTATATTGTGAATGTATTGGTGCGCATTTCAATGCATGGAGGTGTTGTTGAAAGATTCTAATATGATTGATTGTGCAAGTGATTATCATTTGGAAAATGTGTAAGTTTTCATTAAAGGTCCTATAAATTCTTTTTATTCGCCTGTACGAATGTTGCGGATCCGATGGCGTTGTTTAGCTCATTTCATCTTTTGCATGTTATTATTTTCTCTGAATTTAGCTCATAAGAGTGTATTTTTGCCTGCAAATGCACTGTACGATGCATCATGAGCCCTCATCCTTCATTTATAAATAAGCCAATATATTAGGCATGATGACCTGCATTTGCAGTTTCGTGTTTCTGTTTATCAGCAATCTGCAATCTTCATGATAGATTCCCTGCTTCTAGTTGTAGGTGAATCATGGCGCTCCGCTATTGGTGTCTCATTATTTCTAGCAGGTAAGATGCCATGCTGTACCAAACTCTGTTAACATAATTTGTGGGCAAATCGTAGTCATTCAAAAAATATTGGTTGTCATATGTTGGTGAATTGTGCTTAGTGTACTATCCTTCAACATTGCTTGTGGAGGAAGCTATCATGCATATTTCATATTCTCCATCACAAACCTACCACCTTAGCTTGTACGCAAATTGTTGCAATCATAATAAGCCTCCCACAACTTTCAACAGGTGCTCTTATTCATCACAAATTTGCTACATTTGATGGTAGACAGTATGTCGTGTTCATTGCAATCCCCTTTTTTTATGTTTGTAGGACATGTGTTTCATTGGTTGCACGCTACTTATTATTACTTGTGGGTGGATTGTTGTGCAATGTTGATTTCATTAACACTATTTATGGGTAAGTAGTAGACTTTAAAGTTGTTTTCTACTGTATGCATTGCAATCCTTCTACTATTACCTGCGGGCAGGCTGCATTAAAAGTAAATCTTCTAGTGTCATTTATAAGTTGGATTGTCATATGTGTTATAAGCTTGTATGCTTTGCGATAGGCCTACTTTAACTCATAGGTAAGCTGTTTGTGTGCAAGACGAGTCTTCTTTAGTGGCTCATATGAGATCATATTTATTACATGTTCTTAGTGCTCGCCTGCAAATAGTATGTTGTGTGTGTGTGTGTGTCGATGTTCACATAAGATCCATTATCCTTGTCGCATATCTACTATCGTTGCTTGTATGCAGATTAATGTGTTCATGTTGACTGTCAGTTGAGCTGCATTCTTCACTAATTTCTCTATGTATGTTCATTGGCAACTTACTACATTCATTACATATTGACTTTCAATGTTCATAGGAGATTGCCACATTTATTTTCAAGTTAACTGCCATTGATTGTAAGGAGACTGTTACATTCACAACTTATCAACTGTCATTGCTCACAAGCAGACTAGTGCAATTGTCTGCCAGTTAACTGTTGTTGATTGTAAGTGGGTTATCTTCCCTTCATTTTTAGTTATGCTGCATTCTTCGTATATGATCATAGGTAAATCGTCATAGGGATTACATGCCTCTTATTACCACTGTTTGAAGGAAATTAATGCATTTATTTCACAAACTAGCGGATATTGGCCCATCTTATTCATAGGCTGATCGATAGGAGCATCAGCTGTTGTTGTTCATAGGTAAGTTAAGGTATCCTATCATTGTTTGTAGATAGGTAATTATATCCCATTCTCCTACAATTCCATTTTTCACCACTTGTCCTTGCTTTTACATTTGTATTTAATTATTATTATTTTGCAAGTTGCACTTTCATTTCGAGCATTAGGTTTGGTTCTTAGTGAGTTTGATTACAAGTTTCGTTCCTTGTGATTTGCTTAAGTCTGGTTCCCCATTAGTCCAAAGTTCGATAGCCTTCCGGCTTCCCCCATTTAGGAGAATTTTTTGGAGGCTAGGCCTGCCTAACAAGGCGTGCATGATCGGTGTCGGTTGATACCGCGGCCATTGTTTTCTACCCCACTGCGCCAAGAAAGGCGTGCATGGGTTGTAAATGTACATGTGCAAAAATTTGCAAGTTTTTCCCGCCGACCCAAAAGTGGGCACGAGTACTTATGTTTTACCATGCCATGCTAAGAAAAGCGTGCACAAGGTTCACCCGCCTCACCGCAAGCGTTGCACCGAGCTTCCTACCATCACGCTAAGTAAAGCGTGTATAGGTGGTACATTCATTGAATTGCAAGCGCCAAAAATATAATTTTGGGTCTTTTGGGTTTAGAGAACTTCATATCTTGTGCACGAGATGACGACGGTAGTATCGAGACGATTTTTCTTTTCTTTTTAATTTTCTTCTCTCTTTCTCTTCTTCTTTTGTCTCTCTTCTTCTTTTTTATTATTAATAATAATAACATTAATAATAATGGCATGAGGAGGTGAGGTGGCTGTAAGATTTAGGCTAATTTTAGTGGGGGCTGATGAGTTGTGATTTGGAGATGGAATGGGTTGGAGATGGGCTTTTTTGGCTTGGATAATGTGGGTGTAGCAGCTATTTTTTTGAGTGGCGGACTTTTTGGTGGAGATGAGCTTTGGGTTGTATGTGGTTAGGAAGGAGTGGGTGGAAGTAGGTCTTATGATTTAATAGAAATAAGGTGGGTTGGGCTTCTCTGCATGAGAGGGAGACAAAGTGGAATTAGGTTGCTCTACTTGGTGGAGAGAGCAAAAGGTCTTCACGTGAGTTGGTAGGAGAGTTGTGTATAACAAGTTGGGTTGGGTACTGGAGGCTTGAGGGGATCTATTTAGCCTGGAGCAGGGATCAGGTGAATCGAGGGAGTTAGGCTATGCAAATGAGAGTGCAGATCTGGCTGGGGCTGGTCTGACAGCCGTGAAGAAGGGAATCGGTGAATGGAGCATTCAAGTAGGGTCTTTGAATGGATACAGGTTGTGTTTGTCTTCATGCGATTGGGGTCAGGCCTATGGTTGTTAGGCCGGCTAGCTTGGGATAGTTGGATAGGAGTTGCTCAGGTACGAGTAAAGGTCATCCGATCGGGATTGGTTTGATTAATTAGGTGGAGGGCTGTGGGTGGTCGGTGATTTGGGGCTGGGAGGAACAAGCGAGAGGGTGGATAGCTGCTACAAGGAGGGATCGTGGATTGGAGGAGGTGGATCGGGCGATGGGTAGGAAGATGCTTGAGATTGAGTAGAGAAGTTCAAGAGAGAAGGGGTTGTTCGTACGGGTCCTGTGACTGAGAGGGAGAGTCGGGCACATCGAGGAAGGTTCACATTCTTATTTTCATGTTGAGGAGGAGGGATCGAGATTTAGTCACATGCGGCATGAAGGTGCCAGTGATTTAGATCATGATTGATGTGCGGGGCTCATGGCTCAATGCTGTGAGGAGGAAGTGCGATAGCGATTAGTTGGAGGGGGAGATTGACGTTAGTAGGCTTGGATCAACAGGATTGGATGAAGGGTGCTCGTGTGAAGGATTAAGCTGAGAAGAGAGGAGGTTGATTGTAACAGCAGGAGGGAGACGAGATCGGGATTGATCTCATGTGAGGAAGGATAAAAGGTGGCGGGCTCTATTCGATTTCATTTAAATGACAAGAGCGAAGTTCGATCGAGGAGCAAATCATGGAATGATGTTGGCTTCAGCGCCGAACAATAGGTCTGGGCATATTTTTTATTTTAATAATAATATTATTATTATTCATATTAATATTATTTTATTTTAAAATATTAGAAAAAGAAAAGATGAAATTAAAATAATTATTTAATATGCCTCAATTTTTTTGTCGTCGACTCAATTTCCATGTTGATTTTCTCTCGCAATGTCCATTAGGTATTATTACAATCATTTTTAGATAATTCGGACGTTCTGAATGGAACATATTAGTCTGTTTTACAATCCGATGTTGTTTGGGCAACATCGTGCAACATTTATGGGCGTAAATCGTTGATTTCAATCATCTTCGCCCAATTCGACTGCAAGGGGCTTCCTATTAGGTAAATTTGACTTTCTAATCGCAATGTCACAATTTGTTTAACGATCGAAGGTTGTTCGGGCACTTTAGTGATGTCTCTGTGGGCTCCAAAAATTTGGCCCTGGCCTCCGCTCGTTTTTCTTTTTATTCGGCGAGGGTGTTTTAACTGATAAGTTCTAGGGTAAATTTTGGAAGTTAGATGGGTTTGTAGATAAGACACTACCCAAAGATTTCGCCCTCTTTTTATGAGGAATTTGTGATCTTAGTTCTGGTTTCCTATAGGCACAAGCCCCTATAGTTAATTAAGGCTAGTCATCAATCAGATACGTATAGAATACGTGTTATCTAGCGTTTAGTAGAAGCATAGGTTTAGAATTTGAAAATTGGATTTGAATTTGAGCATTTGAAAAGGTTTGATATATAAACTATAGATTTTCACCATCTTTTACTTAAAGCGGATGGTGGGGGAATGGATGATGGACCCGATCAAGATCCCATGGTTCCGTCGTCCCAGGCCATCATGGTCCCTGGTCTACTTAGTCGTAGGAGGTAGTCGACCCAACCTGATAGAAGGATCCTTGTCGACAGTCATGGGTTGCTTCGTCCAAGGGAACCTTGTAGACCTGGGGTGGTTATTTGTCTAAGGGGACAATTTTGAATCCACCTTAGCTAACAGAGGGCTTTGTGCCCTATCGATCATATCCTATTGATTCATATCTTAAGGATTTGATGCCAATAAGAAACGTATAGGCTCTCGCCATAACCAGTATTTTGTAGTGCCATTTGGCAGCAAAATCACTTGGTTCAGAGGGCCGCGGGTCATACCGTTTATCCCGCGGTGCCATTTGGTGAAAAAACCGCCGGTAAGAGGATACCTACCACATCCTTACTAGCAGGAGATTATTTGAGAATAGATCTTAGTGATATTTTCGATTAGGCATTAGCTCTTTGTGAGTTGAAGTATTTTCAATTTATCCACGCAAAAAACTATTGTGGAGGGGTGGATGGATTTTGCTTTAAGCACTTGATGGTTGGATTTCAAATTTTAAATATTTTTTGGATTTTGGATTTTGGACTTTTGTGGAGTTATGGATTTTGATGGGCATTTGAGTGCATTTGAAAAATATTTGTGAACCCTTGTGGTTTAGATGTGCATTCAACACAACTATCATCGGGGGTGTTAGGGGTTATTTTTCTTTATTGATTGAACCCTATTAACCCTATCAACTTGATGATAGGGGATTAGGTTTCGTAGGCTTTATGTCCTTGATAGTGAATTCTCATTATTATAGGTCTTGAAGGCCTAATATGAATGTATTAATACAAATATAATTGTCTCCACAATCGTATATTTATTTGTTGGTTCGAATCCTGTCGAATTCTATTGACTCATATAGAAGGATCAGTTTCAAACTTGAATTCACTTATCAACCTGCGCAACATTCCTAGACGTCACCTGTATACCAATGACATGCTTATCGGTGCCCATGCAGGTGTTGATTGTATACCCTCTTTTAGTGTACCTAAGTGTGTACAAACTACAGTGCATGTGCGAGGGTATTCTGAAATATTTATAAATTCCTTTTGTCCACTTCCAAGAACGTCGTGGATCCGGTGGCGCTTTGTAGCAGCTTCTAGATTCAATTATTTGCTGCTTCGTACAGGTAAACTGTCGTACACTGTTCATTGCTTTCTACAGGTGGATCGTAGTGCACTAACTAATCTTCTGCCTTTATTTGTAGATGCTTGTAGGAACTCGTATTCTTTATACCTTCTGCTGTGATTTTGATCTTTATGATACATCCACTATTGCTGGAGGTAGATGTATTCATCCTTAGACTGAAGTTGACTACGGGATACTGCATTTACTGTAGTCTTTATGCATCTAGCAATGGATGGATGTTGTGGCACATACATTTATCTTCGTAGAGAGATCGTATGTGTTGCTGATCTTTTTACAACAACCTATGAATGTTTGTATTTGATGTGTATCGTCCTTCTTTACTTGAAATGGACTGGCATATTTGTTGACTATTGAATGATGGTCCTTTGTATTTCCTTATATCTTGATGCTATATATATATATATATATATATATATATATATATATATATATATATATATATATATATATATATATATATATATATATATATATATATATATATATATATATATATATATGTATTTGCAAGGAACCCATAATCTTTGTAATTTATTAATCGTCATTGATTACAATTGAATAACATCGTTCCTATGCATGTTGTATTGGTTTCACTTACTTCAAATACATCTTGGTCGACACTTTATCACTACTTTGATCCACGAGCTAGTGGTTGTGAACATGAAGAGTATTATATCATTGCATGTAGGCACATTATCTTATTCCTCATTCAATCATTGCTTGGATACCAACTTGATTAGAGAGCTTGAGTCAGTTTAGTTTGATCACTCCTTGCCTCAATTGATGATTCTTAATGAACATACACCTTCTATTTGATCTCAATTGAGTAAGCATGAATGTAGATTGATACTTGGATGATGATCATTTGCTATTTGATTGCCTTTTCATTGAATTCTTGTTTGCTTGTAGATTGATTTGCTTGAATGATTCGAGATAGTTCCACCTCATCATTCCTTGCTTATGTATCTCTTAAAGTCTTAGTCTTCATTCACTTTCTTATCTTTGATTTCATTATTTCATGACTTACGACTTTTGCTTCAAAACATTAGACTTTAGTTTAGGTTAAGATTTATATCATTAATTTAAAGTCCGGTTTCGACTTGAACTTAAGACCAGGTCCATAATATATATTCTTCATTGTCATATGAAGTGCAAGTCCTCTATTGTTCAAAAGTTTGCAAGTTCTTCTTCACTTGATTCAAGTTTAGGTTCAAGAATCTCTTTAGCAGCTCATTTGAGTTCAAGCTTTTTGATCTATCGTTCAAGCCCAAATTAAAGTCCCTGTTGTCCTTGCTTATTTTGTAAGTTCAATTCATATCCACTTGATGTGTAAATCAAGTTGAAAAACGAGTTCAAGTCAAGTTCAAGTTCACTTGAATTAAGTTCATTTGTGTTAAAGTTCACTTAAGTCAGTTGTTGCAATTCCAAGTTCTCTACATTCATTTGAATTCGATCAAGTCCAAGTCTAAGTTTTTTTAAGTCCTTGTCCTTTTGGGATAAAAATTCGCCAGCCTCCCGGTGTCTCCCCCATTTAGGAGAAAAACTAAGAAGCCGCCTACCCGCCACGTCAACAAAGACATGTACTGTTGGTGTTGGTGAGACAACGCGGTGATATTTTTTTCTTTTTTCATACACCGCGTCAACAAAAGCGTGCATGGGGTTTTTAAAAGCATTTTATTGAAAAAGGGTAGTTTGCTTTCCCCCCACTCGGGGGTACTTATGAGTGACCCCGCTTCCTGTAGGTGCCGCACCGGGGTCCCATCCGCTTCTATTTGATCTCAATTGTTTATATATATATAATACTAATACCACTTATAATAAGCTATAATAAAATTAGATAATATTAATAATAGTAATATGATATTAAAAATTGTATTTATATTAATAAATACTTATTTTAATATTTATTACCAAATATAACTAATAATAACAAAAACAAAGAGAGGCATTACCTCTCTGATCGGCTACAGGTAGGGAGAGAAGTGAGTGGGCTTGTGAGGGTTCGGTACAGGGAGATGGAGTGTCGGCTAGATGAGTTCGGCACAGTTGGTGAAGGCGTCGGCTACAAACGGAGAGGAGGAAATCGGGTAGTGAGCAGGTAAGAAGCTTTCTCTCCTCTCTCTCTCACACACTCTCTCTCTCTCTACGGTTTTGCGAACAGAGCAACAACGGAGAGCGGTCGGGTGTGACCGCAAACAGAGAGGGTGATGGAGGAAGATCGGGCAGAGCAAAGGCTTCGGTAGATGGAGGATCGGCAGGCCTGCGATGGAGGTCGTCGGAGCTAGATGTCGTTAAGGAGGAAGAAGCGTCGGCTTTGGAGTTCGGCAGTGGGAGGAGTTCGGGTCGTGTGTGGAGTCGAGCGTGGAGAGGTATCGGGAGAGGCTTGCGATGGGGATGAACAACCGAAGGCCTTGAGTTGGTTCGGTATTTAACGACGTCTGTGGTCGTTCGATCCAGGTGAGGTCGCAGGAATTGTTGTGTGTATCCTCCTGTTCGAATCAACATAATGAAGTGTTGCATCCATAGATGTTATTCTTTGATTTTTTTTATTTCCATATATGAGCTGTAAAACTTATTTTGCTAATACTCTTCAAAGCATTCTTTAGCTTACTCTTCTGTTTCTCATAAACTTGCATGACATTGTTGTGTGCTGTATCTCGTGAGTACTTTATAAAAAAAAAGACAGATTTCAAAAGCAAATTGAATCCAAATTATTCAACAATTAAAAATGATTTCTCATTAATCATTATGTAATGAGCTATCATTCTCTAACTTTTTCATGGTCATACTTGAATGTGGTCAACATTCCTCCATCTCGACTGCTTTGGGAAAATGAGTTGTCTATATCTGTTAGTTGAAAAATGCAATATTTTTTATTTCTTCAAGACATGAATCCTAGTAGCACAGCGTTCCAAGTGTCTTTTGAATTGAGTGTTTAAATGAGTAATTCCTATAACTAGTTGTTCTTTGCCCATTAAGAAGAATAATCTCCTTGAACTCATCTCAAACTTTGGATATCTTCTTCTTTTTCTTTCTTTCTATTACATCATTAACTTCTTCAATAACAATGACATAATTCATTAGTCCATCTTTCAACCTCCTGATCAACGTCATTGTTATCATTAATTGTATCAGTCTCATTCACAAGTTCACTACCAACATAATAGTGATGTTGATCATCAAGTCTTTAAAATTCAACAATTATGGACTCAATATTATCTTCTTGCATGCTTAGTGGTGTCGACACACTACAATAGGATTTCAAATAAAAGAAGAGAAAAGTTCAACCTCAACATTTAAATGGCTTCTTAAAAGTAAATCATGAAACTCATCACTGTTAATTGTTCTCATAACTATAATCTAATAAGCTAAAGGTATAAATTAGGTAAATGTGGTTGCCTATTGCAGTGACTTTACAACTAACCAAGCCGTAGCAAGAAGGGATGGTAATAAAGAGTGCTCAAGCTAGAATTTTTAATAAACCTACTGCATCAAAATAATAATTTTAAAGTAATAAACTCAATGCCAGAATTTAAATGATCACTAATATTATTTTCAATGACTGGGGCTATTGACATTCCATATTAAAAATCAAACATTAAGCTAAACTTATACACATTTAAAGAATAATCATTGCACTACATATAAAAAATGACAGCACCTCAAAGCTTTGCTAAAATTGTAAAACATTGGAAATAACATTATATAAGTGTCTTAAACTTAAACAATTTCTATATGTTAAACTTATATATCTTTTTTTGTAGACTAAAAGAAACTTATAAAAAATTGGCGGAATGTACAAAATTCATTTGCTTGTTTCATTAGTGTTTGAAAATAATAATCATTAAAATAGATAGCTAAACCCTAAAACCAAATATTATAACAAATTGTTTGCTCAAATCCAAGAAGAAAATTTGATGACTTAAAGATATTGGCTTAAACATTATTTGCTCAAATACATGATTTACTCCCATTTTCTTCCATCTTTTCAAAATTTCAACTTCAAATACTCCAAGCAACCAAAATAGCTTCTAAATGGAATTGATTTGCTACAGATTAAATAATGACAATAAATATTTTCAAATAAGCCACGGAGTTGCAGGCATGGAATTGATTTGCTTTGCTAAAGATGTAAAACAAGAAGAAAAACCATGGGATATATTCTTTATTTATTCTAAGTCAGATTTGCTTAGTACGAACAACCACAGAGTTGCAAGCACAGAGCTTACCTCGCAGTCAAGGAGTCATAGGCTGAGCTCTCGCCTTCAACGTTGCAGCAGGAAAATTAGGGCACACAAACGATGTCTCTCCCTAACCCCAGCCACCGCAAGTGCTCTTGCCTCTCATGATTTCAAGCCCGTGCGCCGCAATTTTGTGAATAAAACTTAGGGCGTACTTCATTCGTTTTTAACAAATACTTAAGAAATATTTTAAAAATACTTAAAGAAAAGTGTATTTTTAAAAATATATTTTAAAATCGACTAGCTCGACGAGTTAATGAATCGCCTTGTTAGCCCTCTGAATTACAACCTTACATACAGACTCCTCCAATGACTGGTGGGTTTTGCGCTCGCCCTTACCTTGGGCTCTCTCATCTTCCTTCTCTCTAGTGCACACACAAGATGAAGAAGAAGACAAACAAAAAATTTTCATTCCAACATTCATCATACATTACAAATTATGAGACCACTATAAGTAGGCCTCAAACATAATAAAAGAAAACTACATATATGCCCTCAAGGCTACAATAAGCAAAACATACCCACAGGGGTAAATTAGGAAACTGAAATAAATTAAACATAAATTGTATTAGAAATAAAGGCTCTGAATCGTAGTCGTCGATAAACGTGTCGGAATCTCAGTGCGATGTCCTCATCACAGAATTATCGTAGCTTTGACTGTAACTGACAATTATAGTTGAAATAAGATTGATATCATAAATCATAATGAGAGAAGATCATATCATTTGGCCTGGCTTTGCAATTTTTATTAATAGCTTGTAGCATAATCATTCTAATTTGAACATTGTAACCATGAGAATCATAATATAATGTGCCATATCTTTAACATTTCAAGGTAAATACCAAATGCATTATGTACTGAATGTCTTGTATGCATTGCTTAACTCATATTTACTATATATATATATATATATATATATATATATATATATATAGTTGGTATGTCCTTGTCAATTTTGTGGGGTACAACTCTTATGCCTTCTATTTCTTAAAATCCATAACATACCCAATTACAATAATGCTCTAACTAGTTCCAGAAAGGAGTTTTGATTAGTTAACATTGCAAATGCAACATACACACACACACACACACACACACACACACACACATATATATATATATATATATATATATATATATATATATATATATATATATATATTTGCATTCACCTTACATGCAATAACTTCATTTATGGTGGAAATTAACATAGGATTGAATTTCACAATCATATCAATAACACATGAACTCATGAACATTCCAATAACATGATATGTGGATTCATAGTTGTTACAATAACATAGCATAATAAGTCACAATCTTTGCAATAGCATGTATATGGACTTGTATTCATAATAATATAAGTATATAACATATGAAATTATAGGCATGAACTATAAATTAATTCAGATTTCATAATAACATAACATTCTAAACATATAGCTAAAATTTTACACGTCAAAATGATCATGTCATTTATGAACTTTTGAAATAATGTAGTACTACATGTATGATTCGTAGTCATATGAAGAATATTAAGTAACTCAAGAGAAATTATAACATATTGTGTAAAGAACATTATATAGAAAGAATTTCTATACACAAATGCAATATATACATAATAAGTTTAGAGGAAGGAAACATTACTCTCAAATTAAATTGCAATTACTTACATTTAGATGTGCAAATAATACTTGACAATCTTTCTCTTTCCTTTCTTAGTATAACTGCCTACATATTAATCACTAGCCAAAGTATTATATATGCATACTAAGCTCACTCAGATTTCAATCACTAATATGAGCCAACTTAACCACCCTTTAGCCCCTTTTTACTAAATGCATAAAAATTTACTGAGCTAAAGTCTTATAATTAGGATGCTATTAGTCATAAAATTATCTTAAGCATTTTCAAACTAAACATTAAATAATAAAATCCCCATTAAATTCTCATGAGTTAGTATACATCAAATCAATCAAATGAAAACTTTGAGTTTAACATAAATGCATGTCAATTTCATCTCAAACATGAATTAGGTTAAGTTGGGGCACTACAGGAAAATCGGGTGTTACCGACGGACAAAATTCGTCGGAAACTGCGCAAAATCCGTCGAAAATTAGAATTTCCGGCGGATTTCCGTCGGATTTTTTTCCGCCGGTTATACGCACGTCGAAAAGATTATACCGGCGCAAAATAAGCCGCCGAAAATATTTCCGGCGGAATTAGTCCGCCGGTACAGTTCCGGCGAACTATTTTGCGCCGGAAATAGAAAAGAAAAAAAAAATAGAAAGCTATTTGCGCCAGCCAGCCCCCGCCAGGTCCCATTCGCGTGCTCGAACAGCCAGTCCACCTGATCCACTCGAGCCCGCCTAGCAGGCCAGGCGAACCGCGCAACAGCCCTGCCGAAGGCGGGATTCGAACCCCCGACCTGTCGTCCGCATAGGACTCGCCGCAACCACTGCGCCAAGTTTGAAAAGCCAATAGGTTTTGTCGTTTTTAATATTTAAAGTAAAACCCATATCTAATTATTCTAAAAAATTGATATCCAATTATTCTAATTTTTAAGCTTTATATTACACGTATATCAATTTCTTTAATTTAATTAATTTATTAAATCTGCACTCTTATGTTTTTTTTAACTTATATTAGACGTAATATTTATTTCTTTAATTAAATAAATTTATTTTAACAAAGACTTATTAATGTAATTTAACAATTTATTATTAATTTAATTAATTTAAGTTAATAATATTTAAAATTATTTAATTTAAGAAATAATTATTAATTATTATTTAATAAATATAATTTAATAAATTATTAAAATTAATAAATAATTAAAATAAGTTATTTAATAAATTATTTTTCAAAGTATTTATTTTCATAAAATTTGAAATTCGTCGGAAATTCCGCCGGAAACTCTGCCGGAAAAAATCCGCCGGAAAATCCGTCGGAAATTCTGTCAAAAACATTAGTCGGAAAAATTTGACCTCTATCCGTCGGAAATGCGCCGGAAAAACCGCCGGAAACAATTCCGCCGGTAATAGACAGTTTTCCTGTAGTGGGGGTTAGTGTTTACCTTAATTAAAGAAAAAACAATGTGAGTGCTTCTTAATCAATGTTCTTCTTCTTCTTCCTCCTTTTTTACTCTCTTTCTTAATTAAGTAGCCACTTGAAATTGCCTTTTTTTATTCTAGATATCGCTCTTGATTTGTCTAATCCGATCAAAACCTTAGCCATTATTCCCTCTCCCTCCATCTCTCTCAAAATCTCACCACTTGCCCACAAACCTTGTGCCATAGGGTTTTTTTTAATCAAACTAAGTGCCAACCCCTCTTTAGACTCTCCCTTTGTCTCAATCACAATCGATCATATTTAGGCCCCCACTATATTATTATTACAAATAAATATATATACACACGCACATGCACACGCACACGCACATGCACATGCACATGCACAAACGCTTAAGTTATGATAATTGACATCCCATTGATTCTATCATTTGTCTTAATGGTATAAACTCTTGTTTTGATTAACTCCGCTTAACATATAATTAGACATATTTTATCTTTTAAGTCACAAAAGTGTTCTCATAAAATTGCTTACTAAATGTGGGATCCAAAAATTCGGCCCCAGCCTCCGCTCGCTGCTCTTTTCTTTAGGAGAGTTTTAACGAAATTAAGTTTCGGGGTAAATTTTGGGAAGACAGATAGGTTTGTAGATAAGACACTACCCAGAGATTTCGCTCTCATTTTGCGAGGATTTTATAATCTGAGTTCTTGTTTTCTATAGGCGCAAGCCCCTATAGTTAATTACCCTTCCCGATAATGAGAGAGGACTTTCGATTAAGGCTAGTCGTTAATCAGATGCGTAGAGATACGTATTATACGACATATAGTAGCAGCATGGCTTAGGAATTTTGGGATTTGATATTTAAAATTAGAAATTTTCACCATTTTGCACTTAAAGTGAATGATGGGGAAATGGATGATGGACCCAATCAAGATCCCATGGTTCCGTCATCCCGGGTCATCATGATTTATGGTCTACTTAGTCAGAGGAGGTAGTCGATCAACCTGATAGAAAGATCCTTGTCGGCATCCATGGGTTTCTTCGTCTAAGGGAGCCTTGTAGACTTGTGGGGAGTGTTTGTCTAAGGGGAAAAATTTGAATCAACCTTAGCTAACAGAGGGCTTTATGCCCTATCGATTATATTCTATTGATTCATATCTCAAGGATTTGATGCCACTAAGGAGCATATTTGCTATGACCATAACCGATATCTCGTGGTGCCATTTGACGGAAAATACACTCGGTTCAGAGGGCCCCGAGTCATAACCGTTTATCTTGTGGTGTCATTTGGCGGCAAAACTGCCAATCAGAGGACACATACCATATCCTTACTGGTAGGAGATTCTTTGAGAATGGATCCTAGTGATATTTTCGACTAGGCATTAATTATATATGAGCTGAAGTAAATTTTAATTTGTCCACCTCGACAAACTGTTGCGGAGGATGGATGAATTTTGTTTTAAGCACTTAAATGGTTGAAATTTGATTTTAAATATTTGGATTTGATATTTTGTGGAGTTTTAGATTTTTGTGGATATTTGGGTGGAGCTTTAAATATTGGAATCACCCATCAAGTTGAGATTTTTATTCAACGCGACCATCATTGGGGTGACTTTAAAGTCACTTTTATTTTCGTAGGAATTTGCATTTTGTGGAAATTTGAAAATATTTTGAAAATATAGTATTTAGAATTAATCTCTCCGGTTAAGATCTGCATTCAACACGACCATCATCGGGGTGTTTACGGGGTCATTTCTATTTGAAAATATTTGTATTTTGTGGATGAACGTTGTCGACTCTGTTGAGCTGTCGATAGAGGATCAAGTTTTGTAGGCTTTATGCTTTTGTTAGTGAATTCTCATAGTTATGAGCCTTGAAGGCCTAATATGAATGTATTAAGACACATATACTGGTCACTACCACCATATATTTGTTTGATTGTTTGAACCATGTCAACTCCTATTGATTCGCATAGAAGGATCGGGTTTGAACTTGAATTCATTTATTGAGCTGCGCAGCATCCGTAGACGTCACGCATGTACTTATAACACGTTCACTGGGGCCTATGCGAGTTTTATGATTGCACTTTCCCCCTTTTGTTTACTCATGTGCATACATATTATAGTGCATGTGTGGGGTATTTTGAGATATTTAACGCTACTCAGTTGTGTGGGTGACCACCATTTGATGCAACGTTCTATTTGGACGCTCGTACACGCCTTTTGTTTGCTTGTATACAGGTTGCAGATCTGGTGGCGTAGCGTTGTAGCTTGTGGATGCCTTCTGTCTACTTCTATGAGTGTTACAGATCCGGTGGCGTAGCGTTGTAGCTTGTGAATGCCTTATGTTTGCTTGTATAAGTATTGCAGATTCAGTGGCGCAGCGTTGTAGCTTGTGGACACCTCTGTCTGCTTGCATGAATGATCCGGTGGCATGTTGTAGCAGCTTCTGGATTGAGTTGTTTGCTGCCTTATACATGTAGACTATTGTAGACTACTTTTTTTTTTGCAGGTGGATCATAGTGCACTAACGAATCTCCTACTTTTGGATACAGGTGAATCATAGCGTTATCACCTGATTACAACGAGATACCTCATTGTTTTGAGGTAAACTCCATTTTCTCATGCACCAAGAGATCCTTATGGGCTTTAAAATCAGTTACTGTTGCCTTGAAATGAACCCTTTTCAAGATCTTCATTATAGTAGACCTCCACAAGATATAATATCCAAAATGAATAGATGTATCTAGGTGCACTTGTCATTTCCAGTGTTCATGGATGTTAGAACTATTTTTTTCCCAAGTATAGGACTATGAAGAAATTTTGGAACACCAGAAAGTTTAGTTTGAATTTGCTCAAACATCTTTTGCATTCTTATAGGAGGTACCCTTCTCATGGAATGATTTTATCCCATAAATTAGTAGGTACTTGTATTCCTTGGTTGAACAATGTCGGCAGAGGTGGTACCGTAGCATTGTTAGTGTGCATAGTATAATGTGTTGCAACATCCATCTTTGAAGATTATTTGCACTTCCAAGGCTCGTAGATGTCAGAGATATTTTGTCCCAGACAAAAGGCAAAGAAGAAACTTTGAAACACCAGGAAGTTTAATTCAAATTTGCTCAAACATCTCTTCTGTTCTGCCAGGAGGTGCCCTTTTCCATACATCGAGTTGTCTTCATACTCGACGTACTCGCAGCATCTCAATCACCGTTGATGTGGATGTCCATAGGAGATTCTTCGTATTTATAACATCTCAATCATCACTGCTGTAGGTGTTGTATGTACTTGTATCCATAAGGGTTCGTTGTACTTACGATATACCCATTGTTGTTATCAACAAAAGTAACTAAGTACTTAAACCCCATTTTGGTAGGATAGGATTAGGATACCAAATATTTGAATTTAAAAAAAAAAACCAAATATTTGAATTAACTAATTTAAATATGACACTACTATGGCTTGGCATGAAGGATGAAAAAGACACCAGATGTTGTTTAATTAGCTCACAACTTGACATTCAAATTTTAATAGAGAGGAGGAATTAATAACAAAGTCATGAAGTCTTTATTATGGAGGATGACCTAAATGATGATGACACTAATACAAAATAACGATGGAAAATAGGCATAAAGAAAAATTGATTGGGTTGAAAAATCCACTAGCTTTTTAACACATCCATTAATCATCTTCTTTATACTGAGATTATGAAAAACAAACTGAGAGGAATAAAATATTTTGTTTTAATTGTGTGTTTTAGTTTAAAAGTGAATGCATTACAAATTGGAAGTAATTTGGGAATACATAGAACATTAACCCTTATAGAGAGAGACATGACCTTTCCTAAGCACAGGAGAGGAAGAACCATCAACAACAATGATAGGTGGTACAAAAGATATATCAAAATAAGATAACAACTGTTGATTGCTTGATATAATTGAAAAAATTCTAACTAGAAGAAGCTAATGTAGAAACAAAGATGAAAATAGGCTGGCAGATAGACATAGATGCCTAGGAGTGTTTAATTGATCTTAATTCTTTTGAGAAAGAGTGATAAAACACGAACTTAAAACACAAACTGAAAACCCGACTCGAACTTGACCTGAAAATTCAAATTTAGGGTTAGGGTCAACCTGGACCCGAAACGGGTCGGGTTCGGGTTCCATAATTCAACCTGTTTCAAAAATCGGGTCAGGTTCGGGTTGACTCGGAAACTTGAGATTGACCCGTTTTTGACCCAAAAATTGGAGATTGACCTATTTTTTGACCCGAAAACTATTAGTTTTTGGTTTGCCCTGGGTCATTCAGGTCTTGTCAGGTTAATCCGGACCTGAAGCGGGTCTGGTTCAGGTCTAAAAAACTGACTCGTTTGCAAAACCGGGTCGGGTTGACCCAAATAGTGTCTGGTCAACTCCGAATTTGACCCTAACTCGACCCGTGACCCAAAATTGACACCACTATAAATTAGGAAGTAGTTGGCGGCATACAGAGTGTCCAAAGGCATGTTGAGTAGTGGGGTTTTGCCAAATTTGGCATAACTCAAAGCATAACAACTCTAAGAAGTATGAGTAGTATGACCATAATGAGAGCAATAAGAAAAACCCTTTTCCTTTATAACCATGTCTATCTCAATTAGCATGATGCTTGCATTAAGGAAAGAATTAAAAAACTCAGGGGGTTTATTTGCATGTTTGAGAAAATTTGAATTTTTCCCTTGAGCACCGCGACATTGTGGTTGGCGGTGCTTTGGCACCATGCTCTTTGGAAATTTGAAAAATAATTCAGTGCGATGGCGCTGTGGGATCCCATAAGGAGCGATGTGGCGAGGCGCCGCAGAGTGCTGTGGCGCTAGGCCAAATTTTAATATTTAAAATATCCAAATCCACTATTTATTTCATTTCTTTTCTTCTAAAGTTGTTGACTAGTGAAAGAGAGATATTTCTAGTGAGAGAAAGATTCGGGATGCTTAGGATCATTTTTAGCCAACGACCCAGTTCTTAAAGTTGCTTGAATCATAGTCGGTGACATTTTGCCTATCTTGATTTCCAATCATAAAATAAATTTGGGAATTTTCTGATTTAATTTATATTTTCATAGTAAAAAAAATAAGGATAACTTTTACCTGTAAAACTTTCACCGCATAACTTTCTATATGATATATATAAAATGATTATGAACATTTGAGTATTTTTATAGAAATTTTACAGGGGAGATTTTAGAAATTCTGCTATTTTAATTATTTAGAAACTAATGTTGACTCTGACAAATAATTTTATAGTATAATTAAAGCTTCAAGTTAATATTCTAAACAATCTCTGATAAGTTGGTTATGTTCTGAAATAGTGCATTTCTACTCAGTAGCATATTTGGCTTCCATCATTATTACATTTTATAAAAATGTGAAACAAGTTCATTTATGTTTTTATTGCTGCAATGCAATGAATCATGTCTTTATTTAATTGAATGCTATGATTCTGAGTAGTTTTTGGGTGGATGTAGGAAGTTCAGTTCTGGTGCTAAATACACATTTTGGTGCTTAAGGGCATGTTCTTGTGCTATATATGTACACTTTGTTCTCATAATTCTTTGAATTATGTTTGATGAGAGTTATAAGTGTCAGAATTCTATGAATTTTGTCTGTTGGGAGTTATAAGGGTTAGAATCCTATGAATTATGTATGTTGGGAGACATAAGGGTCAGAGTTCTATTTGAGATGAAGTGTTTGTTTCTTTATTTTTTCAGTATTGTTATTTGAATTTTAACATTAATTAATATTGGTATTTGTCTGCAGCAAGAATGTGATTGCTTGTGCAAAACATTTTGTTGGTGACAGAGGCACTCACAGAGGGATAAATGAAGGCAATACCAACTGCTCATTTGAGGAACCAGAAAAGATTCATATTATGCCGTATCGTGACTGCCTTGATCAGGGGTTTTGTACCATAATGGCATCCTATTCAAGCTGGAATGGCAGGGCACTACACTCTGATCGATACCTCCTAACAGATATACTAACGGGAAAACTTGGTTTTGAGGTATTTAGGTTTCTTTATTGATCATATTCTGCTGCGTAGTTTCAAGTCTTCTTACTATCTTTGCCATGGCATGCTTTTCTGAAATGGAGGCTTGCTATATATTACAACAATTTTCATTTAGCGTGCATGCAGCGTATTAAAGATTTTTATCAGACAACTAATCAGGCTCTATGATGTTGTGGAATGTGTTTCAGGGTTTTCTGATATCAGATTGGGAGGGAATCGACAGGCTGACATGGCCACATAGGTCAAATTACCGTTACTGCATTTCAGCTTCAGTCAACGCTGGAATTGACATGGTAATAAACGTTTCCCAAATATCATTTCTTTCATAATATAACTTATCTGAGATCATGTTACTTAGAAAGTGAGAAACTTTACAGATTATGGTGCCTCACAGATATGAAAGGTTTCTAGAAGATATAGTTTATTCAGGGGAGATACCCATGCCTAGGATTGATGATGCTGTGGAGAGGATTCTCAGGGTGAAATTTGTCGCTGGGCTGTTTGAACAGCCTTTCTCAGACCGCTCATTGACAAGTATAGTTCATTGCAAGGTATGATTGGTGAATCACAATGATAACAAATTATTCTGAAGCATAGTAGTAGTGGAGTTCCAGTTTTTTAATATCCCACTGATTGATTGTGAGCCAAAACTAAACCTGTATATTGCTTTTTTAGCTTAGGAAAGATTTACGTTAAGGAACCTCTGTTTAAAAGTAAGACAAATTGTTCAGAAAGATTGCGAAACTGGAAAACTGATGTAGCGCCGTGTTTTTGCATGTAGTATTCTTACTTGACATGATTCTATGCTTGCAAATTGTTTTTATACCCTTCTTTGGCACCCTATAAATTTTTAGATGAGAAAGATAAGCAATCAAAAATTTTGTTTTTTGGTCCCCTTGCCTCTCCACGGTAATTCAGGGAGAGTTTTAACAAATTAAATTTCAGAAGAAATTTTCAGAAAACAAATTGTTAAGAGATAAGACATTATCCAAATATTTCATTTTTATTTGCATAGACTTTAAGATATGAGTTTAGGTTTTCTATGGGTGCAAGTCCCTATGGTTAATTATCCCACCCGATGATGAGAAAACACATTTGATTAAGACTAGTTGTTAGATACCCATAATATAGTAGCAGTAGATTAAGATGTTTGAATCAGAAATTTATCACTGTGCACTTAAACCGGATGGTGGGGGAAATGATGATGAACGAGATCAAGATCTTATGGTTTCATCGCCGGGTTATCATGATCTATAGTCTGTCACGATCCGGCCCGGTGAGCTGGCAAAAGGGCTAGGCGGGAACGAAAGTCGGACAGTAGGAATTAATAAAAACCTTCACATTACTCTATTAACATGTCTCCAAATATACACAAAACATCCTCAACATAATGAAAGAGCCGCTAAAGAACTCAAAGTGAAAATTTTCAATTTCATTCTTTTTTTTGAAGAAATGCAAAAATTGCATTAAAAGGAAAGTAGGAATAACCTAATACAAGCCTGAAACAAACTAGTAGTTCCTTGATAAATGAACTTTATTGAAAGCATATTTGTTAAGCTAAACTTGTTGTAATTGAAATGAAACCCACTATTTCCCATTTTAAAACCCTTGAGATGCAGGGGATACCAAAATATTAAACAACCCGAGGGTTGGTTAGTATCCCAGAGTTCCCAATCGGTTAAAAAATAGAACCTATTATCGATATTATAAGCAACTAGAATAAGTTTAGAAAACAAATAAAAGACTAAAAGAAAAAAGAAGCAATAAAAGAAAATACATTTAAACATTGACATCCATAAAACACGTAAGAAAAAAAGGTATTTCAGATGCCATTTCCAATATCCCAAGTTGTAGTCCAAACTAGTATTTTGGATAATTCTTTGATCAATAGCTCCAACTTCAAGTATCTTTCCTCTTTGTTAAAAGCCAAAAGAAAATCAGCAAGCATATTAATGAGTTAAATGAGAAGAACCTCTCATAAATTTCTTCATTCTGAGATCAACAATCCTTTTTCTAGGTAGATCTTTCACCGGACCTAGAGCTTGTAATTCTTTGAACAATTTGTGTTTAGAACCAAAAGAGCTATTCTCCTTACTAGTATCCTTCAATAAAATAGTTTTTTTGAATTTTAACCTAATCGTAGGAGTAATGGTTTTATTATAAACACCTTTTGTTCCTGCATTGAAATCATCCGTTTCAAAAATCCTTGCTGCATTTGTTGGAGCCAAAACCGAATTCTGCACCTCAACAAACTTTGACTTAGTCAAGAGATTGTTTGGGAGTTTGATCAGCAATTAATTTTGTTTCAAAATTATCAGCCTCCTTATCTTCCTCCTGAATGTGTGGAATTTCAAAATTTGAATTTTGAATTTTCAAATCTCCAGCAATCAAGGGATGATCCACGGAAATTACTGCATTCTCAAATGGATCAATCACCAAACCGGTATCAGCAATATCAGCATTATTTTCAGCAACCAAAGCTTATGAACTATGATGCACCGACACTCCGTTTTAAGAGGCAGTGCAGTGTCGGACACGTGTCGGACACGGACACGTGCTCGACACGACGGGGACATGTGTCCGACATGGTCTGAGCGTGTCCAGGATTCTTTTTAAAAAACTTAAGCCGGACACGCGTGTCTGACACGCTTGTCCGACTATTTCATATTTTAAATAAATAAAAAACACTTAAAGCACCAGTTCACTCCCTTTTCTGCCATAATCCTGTTTCCGCAGTTTGCTTCCATTCAAGCGAAGGAGTAGCAGCAGCCGTGACTCGCGAGCAGCCGCACCCGCGCATCGGCGAGGTTCTTCCCGCACCGTCACCGCACTCGCGAGCAGCCGTCGAGGTTCTTCCTTCTCCGTGCTGTGAGGTTCTTCCGCCGCACTCGCGAGCAACCATCGGCCCTAAAAAATTTACTGTAAGTTAGATTTCATTTTTTTTTGCCATTCGTCATTTCTCTCAATTTTTTTATCATTTATCATGTGGATTTGTGTTCACAAGAGCATGTTGTGTGATTTTTCTTGTTTTTACCTAACTCAAACCCTAGGTTGTAGATTGTAGGCTTTTTTTTGCTTTTGGTTTTGGTTGACAAGAACAAAAGAATGGTAGAGTTTACAAGTTGCAACCCTACTCTCTTTGTTTTGGCGATGTAGTAATTAGTCTAAGCATGAGGGTATTAACATGAATGCTATGCGTATTAATGCTAATATATAATAAAAAATCCATAATTCTATACAGCTAATTAAATGAATGTTGGTTATTTTATATGTTAATATTATGTGGTTGCTGGCTTTGGTATCCTTGATTAGCCTCCCTCTAAATATAATAAAGGATTGCTAGTTAGAGGAAACATAATCAGGGTTGATTTAAATTAAAAACTAATGGGTCTTTTGATGGGTCAGTTGCTACTTGCTAGTGTTGTTGGGTTGATTATGTTGAAATTGGAATGATTTACAAGGCTGAGAATTTTTATTTGATTAGGGAATATAAAAAGTGTTATCCTGCATTAATTTTTAAATTACCCATAACGTGTGAGAAGCTAGCATGTTTGCTGATTGCAAGCTACATTGCATGGTTGATTTTACTTGGCATACCCTGCCCCATATATTGAATGGGTTAAGCAATATTAAACATTCTGGTTTGCCTTATTTAAAGTCAACCAAATGTTATCAAATTTCCTTATATTGGGGTCTCTATCTTTTTCTTTGAATGGGTTAACTAATATGGCATTGTTTATTGTTGATGTAATCATAAGTGTTCAAATCTTAGTATGAAAGTCATCCTAGTTCTTGCTTTTGCTTTATTGTGAGATATATTATATTATATTAAAAATTTATTATGACATGTACACGCCGCACCCGTATCCTATATGTTTAAAAATGCAGTGTCCCGTGTCCGTGTCGTGTCGTGTCCGTGTCGTGTCGTGTCGTGTCCGTGTCCGTGTCGCCGTGTCCGTGTCGGTACATCCTAGCTTGTGAAGGATTGAAATAAAAATTTGAATTTAGAGCTACAAGCGGCTCAACAATCAAATTTAAATCTTGGCTAACAACAACTTCTTCTCCTTCCTTAATTTCAGCATCTCATGGTTTAAAATTGCACAATATGAGGCTCACCTTGAGGCCCGCCTTTGCGCAATTCCAGTAAAAAATGCCTTGATGCTTACGCCTTGAGTTTTTTTTTTATGAGGCTTGCGCCTTAACTTGGTTGAGGCCCGCCTCGCCTCACGCTATATATATTAAAACTTACATAAATCTTGAAGTAAATGCCCGACATTGAACTCTATGGGAGAGGAGGAAGGGGAGAGAGCAGTTCATCATAATGATGATTCAAATGAATAACCCCTTAGTGATAACAGTGCTTATGACTTATGAGTTCTTATGTGATATGTCATTGCTATTTATTTTTGGAAATTGGAATTATATGTTAATAAAAAGTATATTGGGATTTGGGAAAGATAGAATTTTGAGTTGAACTATATTTCATGTTGTCTTATTATTGTGATATTTTTTATTTCACTTCATATCTTATGTTTTTTTTTTATGTTTTATATTATTCACTCATTAGCATATAAAAAATTTAACATTTTATGTTTACGCAATCTTTTTATTTTGAGGCTTACGCCTCAAAATGCCTTGAGGCTTACGCCTCGCCTCACGAATGAAAAACGCCTCAGTATCCGAATACGCAATTTTAAACATTGCAGCATCTTCTACAATTTGACAATTAATTTCTGCAACATTCAATGGATCGACCACCATATCTATACCATTATAATTCTGAGGTGCCAATGGATCAACAATGACTTCTAATTCAGCAAAACCATCTTCTTCATCTCCTTCCATGAAATTTGCATTTTTGAAAGAATGGAAAACAACATCCGATTTTTCCTTGGTTGAAAAAACCTTGGAATTAAGTTGTTTTTTTTCAGAATTTTTTCTATTTTTGTTTTTGAACTTCACATGCATCCAAGTTCCATTGAGATTAACTTCAATTTGAACTGAATTGGAAGGGACATCTTTAGTAAACAAATTTTGATTATGAGATGAATTTGGACAAACGGAATCTATATGTCCTATTCTCCCACATTTGAAACAAAGTGATGATAGATTTTCATATTTGAGCTTTTGGAAAAATCTACCATGAAGACCTTCAACCCAAATACCAGAAGGGAGTTTAGAATTCAAATTAACCCGAATGCAGGCTCTAGCAAATTCCCTTCTCCCCCATCTAAACATGTTACAATCCAATAATAAAGGAGTTCCAATTCTAGAAATAATTCTAGTGATATTGGATTCATCCCAGCAATATAAAGGTAAATGAGGAAGATGAACCCAAATTGGAGAAGAAAACCCATCCAAGGAATTAGGAGAGAAGTTAGGAGACCATTTGTCTAAACCTACAACGAAACCTCCTACAAACCAAGGACCTCCATTAAGAACTTCCTCCATGGCTTCATGTGACTGAAAGGAACATAGTAGCCAATCTAGACCAAGCAAGGTTATATGAAAACCTCCATATTTCATCCATTGCTTTCTTAATTCAATAGCACATTTTGAAAAAGGTAAATTTTTACCAAGAATTTTCACAACTAATGAATTAGTCAAAATTTGAATATTGAATTTTTCCTTTTCCATGTCAAGTTTGACAACATTTACATCTTCAATATCATCATTAATTTTACTCAAATTAATTTTAATGTGTGATTTTTTGATCCACATATTAGAATTATCCAATCTTGATGAAATAATTGGATTATTGATATTGACATTACCATTGTCAATACTCTTATCATTCTCCAATATATCAATAAAACTGCTCCTTGATGAAGAAGCCTCCTCATCATTTGCTCCAGAGATAATAACCGATAAAAAGGTGATTTTGGTATCTTGTCCAAAACCGAAATTACATCTTTCCCTTTACCTGAATCCGGCAAAGGCTTATGCTTGGCAATCAAACCTCCCTCTTTGATAACAAGAGGAGATTCCAAAACCCGAAAATTTTAAGGGGAGATGCGTTTGAAGGAGAATCTACCTTTTGAATCCAACATATTTGGACTTGCGGTAAATAGAAAAGATTTGGTGTTCCGGTCATCTATGGATGACCAACTACCTTCTTCCATCTCCAACTTTGGCACCCGAAAATCTTCAAATTCTCCTTCAAAATCCTCCTATTTTTGTGGACCTTCTCTCTCTTCACTCTTGAGCCATGACTAGCTTCTCACATTCCTAATAAATATATCATTCATAAACCAAAATCAACATATACATGAAGATTCATTACAAAAAGGAGGTGCTCAAAACAGAACTAACCATCAAGGTTATCATATACATCCATCTATACTAAATCAACAAAAACTCAAAAGGAAGAGCCTGCCGCCCGTCGTCTCCCTACGACGGTACGTGAGGGGAGGTCTATCCGCCATTATCCTTTACCAGATCCTCCTAAAAAGTGTCCCACAACATGGGTGAGCCATAACTCAGTAGGTAAATGCTTTTCAAATAAATTTCATAAGACAAGGTAAATAGGTAACATGTATATAAATGCTTATAGTATAAGAATAATAAACATGTCATAACATTTAACTAGCATGCCTCTAAGTCATCAATTAAGCCTCTTTTCTTGGATAAACTTGCAACCAAATTCATTATACATTGCATGACTTGCTTTCATAATTTATGTGATGCTTGTTATGCATATCATATAATACATAATTTATAATCATCCGTCTCAGAAGTATCATTTGTACTGATCAGGTACATTTTATTTGGCCAATATTTTATCATTTGGTTCAAAAGAACCTCATTTACCATTTGGCTCAAAAGAGCACCATTATCATTGCTCAAAAGAGCTTCTTTACCATTGATACTTCCGCGTCAACATGCACATGCACATAATTCTTACATATTCATAAAAAGAACTTTAGTATATCCTTCTTGCATATGATCTATTGTTCCATAAGGTGCTATATGATTACATGGTTTCATGAGAAAAGAGACATATACTATGTACTTTCTTTAATCATTTTATGAGAAGGATTCCATTGTACTGCAAACTATCACATGAGAACAACACTTGCATTGTAAACTATCACATAAGGAAAACATGTGCATTGTAGTAGGCATATGGTTAAGTGTCTTTACATGTTTCTACACGAGCATATACATTTAAGCTAATCATAAAAGTGTGTTGCATGACATTTAGAAACATGTTAGGATGTAAAAGAAAAACACAATTGTAATTCTTAAGTCATAAAATTATTTATTTGAATTTTCTATTTTAAAAAGCTTAAATTAATTATATAATATAAAATTATTATTTTATAAAATTTATCTTAAGTCACTCAAAGCTTTTAAAAACCTTTTTTATACTTGATACATCGTCAAAAAATTATCTTGATCGGGCACGAATCTCAAAGAAAAATCAAGTTGAAAATTTCCAAAATTAAAATTAGGAGCATCTGAACTCCGATTTCAGCAAACTTATAGTCGAACTTAGCGTCTCAGAAATATGAACCCAACGACACTAAATTCGACCCAATCCGAGCCCAAATCGGTTCAAATCAAGGACCCGAAGCACTGTTGGAAGGTTCAAACCACAATTTGGATTACCAAACATTTTCCAAACATAACAAACTTATACTCGAATCGAGCGGCTCGACAAGACGAATCCAACGAGCCCAAGATCACTAAATTCCGATATCACTAAGACATTCAAATGTCCATCGAGTGGTTCATGATCAAGGGATTCAACATCGGCCATCCATCCAACCACTCCCAACTTGCGCTTGATCCTCAACCTATTTACGGTACGGGCCATGCCATTCCTAAAATCTATAAATTGAGCTCCCTCTCCTCTTGAAAAAGGACCCCCTAAGCTTAAGGAAAAAAGAGAGATCGGAGATCGCTCTTGCTTCCTAGCCTCTTCGACCACCGCCGTAGTTTTGCCGGACCATCGTCGGAGTTCCGTCGAACCACTACTGATCCACCAACGTCAGAGTTCCGTCGGACCACCATTGGACGGCCTGTGCTCCGCCGGACCACCGCCTGACCCCGTTGCTCCGCCGGACCACCGCCTGACGCCGTTGCTCCGCCGGACCACCGCCTAATGCCATTTCTCTGCCGGACCACCACCTAACACCCTATCCTCCGCCGGTCCACCGCCTAATGCCATTGCTTCGCCAGACCACCACCTGACGCCCTGTGCTCCGTTGGACCACCAACGGCGCCACCTGATGCCCTGTGCTTCGCCGGATCACCACCTGACACTTTGTGCTCCGCCGGACCACCACTTAACGCCCTGTGCTCCGCCAGACAACCGCCTAACGCCGTTGCTTCGTCAGACCACCACCTGACACCCTGTGCTCCGCTGAACCACCGCTTGACGCCCTGCGCTTCGCAGGACCACCGCCTTACACCCTGCGCTCCGCCGAACCACCACTTGAAGCCCTCACTTTTGCCAAACCGCCGTCAGAGGCCCTCACCTTCGTCAGACCTCCACCCGAGGCCCTCGTCTTCGCCAGATCATCACCTAAGGCTCAGACTTCTATCAGACAATCCTCTGAGGCCCGAAGCTCTGTTAGACCATCACCTGACACTCGGATTTCTATCATTCAATTGTTACTTGTAATCTGATCGCCCTTAGAGCCGAGCCAGCTCATTGTAACCGACTCAAATTCTAGTGGAATCATTTTTAACTGGGCTAGGCCCCGTGATTTTTCCCCTTTCAAGGGTTTTCCACGCAAAAAATCTTGTGGTCTCTGTGTGTGAGCTGGATATCCATACAAAGCTAAGACGTACAATTAAAACTCTATCGCTGTGTATATTCTAGCCCGCAACCATTTGGCGCAGTCTGTGGGAAACACTAATCTCACTATCCTAAAGCATCACCGCATGACCAACAGGCGTAATAATCGCATCTTAGGAGCCTCTCGCTCCAATTCACACCAATCTTGGAATCAGTCCCTGAATCAAGGACGCCAGGCATCTGCCTTTTTTTATTCCGGTGGTCGAAACCCTGCTGGAGAAGGGACTTCAGGACCATCACTGGAAGATCGTATCAGAAAGATGGAGGACTCGCAGAATAAGATTCTTCAACTCGTACGAGAGTCTCGAGGACCAGCACTAGTACCCGAGAAAATGTTCTTCTCCCTCGAGACCCGCTAGGATTCGAAGATGTTCTTCATGTCGAGGTTCCCATTCCTTCGCCAAGGATGCACCCTCCAACATATTTAGAGAATGAGCTTGCTGACGCAGCAAGCTCTACCCATCATTCGCGGGCAGGCCGCCACCATCACATTCCTTCGGATGTCCCCGAGGACTTAGCCCGACAGCACATCGCCAAACTCCCCCGTAATGCCCTACGACATGAATTACAAAGACTAGTCCGAGAGGAGTTCCCCGTTGGAGATATAAGACAATCTCTTTGTCAAAGAGATTTTCAAGAATCGTCACCCCTGACTAAAGCCATCTTTCAACACCCCATCCCGAAAATGTTTAAACTACCGAACATTGATTCGTATGACGGGAGATCTGACCCGTACGAACATATCGATCACTATAGGACCATAATGCATATCCAACGAGCCTCTGACGCGCTCCTATGCCAAGTCTTCCCAGCTACTCTCAAAGGGCAAGCTCGAACATGGTTCTATTCTCTCCCCGCCGAATCTATTCTAATTTTCATCAAATTAGCCAAAATATTTGTCGAACAATTTGTTGCCAATCGGAGGATGGTCAAAGACTCTTCTCACCTCTCAGGAATTCTCCAGAACAAAAATGAGTCCCTCAAGGAGTACTTTCAAAGATTTTTTACTAAGGCCCGACAAATTTCAGGGGTACATCCCTAGTTACTTAGAGGCGTATTCCTCGGAGGGCTATGTCCTGGACCCTTCTACTCAGCATTTATGTGAGATACGGTCCATTCATATGCGGACCTGATCCATTGTGTGGAAGCCCATGTCTTTGCCGATGAAGCCATTAATGCTCACAGGAAGCAGTTTGAACAAACAATGGGAAGCGCAAAAGTACATTAAGAATAGAGTATCCATCCTCACAATGGAAGAAGTAAGGAAACTTTAATCTTTCCCCTCGGCCCTCACAGTTGCGACGAGAGCCTCGCCAAGAGGAGTACACACTGCTTAATGTATCCCTAGCAAATGTATTAATGGCCATCCAAGACCAGGAGAGCGTAAAGTGGCCACACCTTTTGAAGTCAAATGTCGGAATCCAAGAGCAATATTGTCACTTTCACCGTAGTCGTGGGCATACTATCGAAGTATGCAGGCAGCTCAAGGAAGAAATCGAGAGATTGATCCGACAAGGATATCTCCGACAATTCATCAAGAATCCACCAGCGCGAGATGAGGACGCTCTGACTGGGGGGCAGAATCAACAACAAAGACAGTCAACTAACAATCGAAAAAATAGTTGGTGAACTTGAAACTATTGCCAGGGGGCCTATAATGCCAAGTCAAGTCCTGATTGCGGCCAGCAAAGAACCAACACCAAAGAAGTCTCGTGCCGATCATTCCATTTCCTTCGATGATTCTGATTTAGGGGGAATAAAGACCCCTTATCAAGATCCACTCGTAATAAATGCAGGGATCAGTGGCCCGTGCTATAAAGTCAAAAGGATCTTGATCGACAAAGGGAGCTCCGTAGACGTCTTATTCTACTCCACATTTTTCATCATGGGCCTCGCTCGAGAGAAGCTCCAACCCGTTGCAAGTCCGCTATATGGATTTGATAATCGACCTGTACGACTGGAAGGTATTTTAAGCCTTCCCGTTGTTATGGGAGAATTTCCCCAACAAGCCACACACTCCATCCAGTTTATTGTTGTGAAGTCAAAGTCGACGTATAATGGTATTTTTGGAAGGCCTTTTACAGTCAATCTTCGGGATCGTTGCCTCAATCCCACATTTCAAACTAAAATTTTTCATCCCATATGGGATTGGCATAGTACTAGGAGATCAACAAGAAGCGCAATCCTGCTATCTTCGACAGGCTCAACCACCGCCGTCAATTACCTTAAGCATCGAAGACTTTGATATGCGAAACGAGGACATGCCTCAGAAGGGCTCCCCCATAGAGGATCTTGCTTGTATCTCCCTATTCAATCAACATCCTTCAAGGACAATACAGATCGGATCATTACTCTTAGAGGAAGGGAAGACAAAATACATAGAATTGCTACGAAGAAATCAAGATATCTTTGCTTGGAGTCCAGCAGACATACCAGGAATCAGCCCTGAAGTAATCATACACTCTCTTAATATGAACCTAACGTTACAGCCGGTTATTCAAAAAAAGCGAAGTTTTGCACCAGAGTGCTAACAAGCCATTGAGAAAGAAGTCAACGAGCTCCTAGAGGCTGGATTCATACGAGAAGTGTACTATCCCACCTAGCTGGCGAATATGGTTATGGTCAAGAAAACTAATGGAGCTTGGAGGATGTGTGTAGATTACACATACCTTAATAAGGCATGTCCGAAAGATTGCTTTCCGCTCCCTTGTATCGACCAACTTGTTGATGCCACATCCGGACATCAAATGCTGAGTTTCATGGATGCCTACTCAGACTACAATCAAATAAGAATTTATATCGTAAACGAGGAGGCAACTGCTTTTCAAACATACAGAGGATCTGCTACCAGGTTATGTTCTTCGGACTGAAGAATGCAGGAGCCACATATCAGCGCTTTATGAATAAGGTGTTTAAAGACCTTATAGGGCATATGATGGAGGTTTATGTAGATGATATGCTGGTAAAAAGCCTTGAAAAATCTCAGCATATTTCTGATTTGGAACAGTATTTCTGTCTCCTTCGATCTTACAACATGCGCCTCAACCCCTCCAAGTGTGCATTTGGAGTGGCCTCAGAATTTTTTTTTGGGTTTTATGGTTACCCACCGAAGGATTGAGGCCTATTCTGAGAAGATCAAGGCTCTTAGGGAATGGTACCTCCTAGAAATATCAAAAAAGTCCAGACATTAAATGGAAGGATCGCATCACTCTCTCGCTTCTTAGCTCGCTCAGGAGATAGATATCTACCCTTCTTCAAAATTCTTAGAGGTGCTAGTAGCTCAGGATTTCAATGGACTGATGAATGCCAGGAAGCCTTCGAGCAGCTCCGAACCTATTTAGCCTCACCTCCGTTACTCTCAAAATCAGTTCCAGGAGAAAGATTATATTTGTACTTGGTTGTTTCCACCCAGGCAATCAGTTCAGTCTTGGTCCGGGAGGAGAATGCTATACAACGTCCTATATATTATATCGGTAAGATCTTATCAGAAATAGAAGGACCTTAACCCTCAGCAGATAAGACAGCCTTGGCGTTAGCACACTCAGCCAGAAAATTATGCCCTTATTTTCAAGCCCATACAATCGGAATCTACACGAATTTGCCGCTAAAATATTATACAAAAGCTAGAAGCCTCTCACAGACTCATCAAGTGGTATGTAGAATTGGGAGAGTTCGACATTCACTATCTGCTTAGACCTGATATCAAATCTCAAACACTTGCAGATTTTGTGGTAAAATGCACCATCTCGATATCTGACGATCAACAGAGTGCTTCTCCTTCTCCCCTGAGCTGCACGTTATGTTGATGGAGCCTCTGGAGTTTATGGTGCCGGGGCAGGAGTTCTGCTAATCTCTCCGCGACAAGCTACTCTTGAATACGGACTCCGATTCAAGTTCCTTGCAACAAACAACATAGCGGAATACGAAGCTCTTGTTGCCGGATTAAGGATGACAATCAAATGTGAAGTGCAAAACCTGATAATTTAAACTAATTCATAATTAATTGCCTCACAGGTGGAGGGAGAGTTTGACATCCACGACCCTCAACTGGCTCTATATTACAACGTTGTAAAGCTGCTCTTAGCCCGTATAAACAAATATAAGATCGTCCATATTCTACAAGAGCAAAACGCACGAGCAGACGCCCTCTCCAAACTAGCTACCTCTACAAATGGTGACACTTTCAAAAGAAAGTATATCGAAGAGATTTACTTCCAAAGTATTCCAGGCTTATGGATAATATAATTAATCGACAAGTCAAAAGAGACATCCTGGACTGATCCCATTCTAGATTTTTTACAAGGTGTTCTTCCTGAAGACCCGACGATGGCGGTACAACTTCGGAGACAGGCAACAAATTTAACTATTGTTAATGGAGAATTGTACAAACGAGCCTTCTCGGGACCCTATCTCAAGTGTTTTCCTCCTTCAGAGGCAAATAATGCACTCCTAGAAGTATATTCAAGCATTTGTGGATAATACCTGATTGGAAGCGCGTTAGCCCAAAAAGTCCTGAGACAGGAGTTTTACTAGCCAACGATGAAGCAGGACACGCTAGAGCTCGTGCGAAAATGTAACAGTTGTCAATTATATGCCAACCTCACCCATCTACCAGTCATAGAAATCTCAACATTACAGTGTCCCTTGCCTTTTGCCCAGTGGGGGATTGACATAGTAGGACCCTTTTCTATAGCCACGAGACAACGAAAGTTCATCATCTTGGTTGTAGACTATTTCACAAAGTGGATATAAGTAGAACCCTTGGGAAAGATCACTGAAGCAAATGCCAAACAGTTCCTATGGAAGAACATAATTGTCGTTTTGGCATTCCAGCAAAAGTTATTACCAATAATGGAACACAGTTCACTGGAAGGGTCTTTACCACATTTTGTAAAGATCTCCACATTCAACTAGTGCACACGGTTGTGACCCATTCTCAAACTAACGGATAAATGGAGGTCACTAATCGAACTATTCTGAAGGGATTGAAGACACGGTTGGATAAGGCTAGGGGGCAATGGGCTGACGAGCTCTCAAATGTCCTTTGGGCCTATCGTACCACAGCAAGAACTCCAACAGGAGAAACCTCGTACAACCTCTGCTTTGGCACGGAGGCTATCATTCTCGTTGACATTGGAGTTCCAAGTCATAGAGTTTAAACTTTTAATTTCGACGCCAATGACGAAAAGCTCAGGTACAGCCTAGACCTCCTTCCATAAGTAAGAGACGAGGCGATGCTTAAGGTTGCTTCCTATCACCAGAGAGTTGTCCGTCACTATAACCGAAGAATGAAATCACGGCGTATATCGATTGGAGATCTGGTTCTACACAGCATCGAGGCAGCAGGAAAATGCCCTCAACGCAATAAACTCTCCCCCCTCTGGGAGGGTCCATACTTGGTAGCAGCTATGGTGAAGACTGATACTTTCAAATTGAAGGATGCTGAAGGAAAGATGCTTCATCGGACCTGGAATGTTGACAATTTTCATAAGTAATATCAGTAGAGCACAATAATGCTACTTGTTTTAAGTGTTATGTCTTTAATATTGTGTATTTTCTATCTTCAGTAGTGAGCGTCAATTATCTCTTGTTGTTTATGTTATTTGTAACTTCTTTATCCCTAAGTTATCTTAGGGAAATATATATTTTTTAATATAGTAAAGATATGTTCCTTCGTTGAGTTACATTATTGTCTTCTTCAAATAAAATCATATTGATAGATTCACATAGGTTGTGAGCTTTAATCTTAAAACCCTTGATTCGAGAAGTACGTAATCTTTATTGCATCTTAATCACAAGGTGATCGGTCCCAGGGGGATCCGATCCGACCTCTTCCACACAGGTTAACGCAATTGAAAAAATTCTGGCAAACAACCTCGGATTGGTCGCACATCCTTGGTGGATTCCATCGACCTCTTCCACACAGGTTAACGCCATTGAAATTTTTTTGGCAAACAACCTCGGATAGGTCGCATATCATTGGTGGATTCTCTCGACATCTTCCACACAGGTTAACGTCATTGAAAAAATTATGGCAAACAATCTCGAGAGGTCACATCTTTGATGGATTCCTTCGACCTCTTCCACACAGGTTAATGCCATTGAAAAAATTCTGGCAAACAACCTCGGATAGGTCTCACATCCTTGATGGATTCTCTCGATCTTTTTCACACAGGTTAGCGTCATCGAGCAATGTTCTGACATATAATCTCGGATATGTTATATATCCTTAGAGGATTCTTCTAACGTCATCCATACAAGTTGGAACACATTTATTAAAAGCCTCAGACATGTCGAGTACCTTAAACAAGCATAAATAAAATTAACTTGAGCTGAAATAAAAACACTGAAATAATTTTCACTAATAAATGCATAAACAATTCACTATTAAATTAAAGAAGACATTGCATATCAACACAAACACCTAGCACAAATAAAAAAGTACCAAACAAGATAAAGTAGTACAGCTAACAAAGATCGACTCTATCTCCACTATCTCACATCAACCTCCAAGGCAAAGGCCTTCTGCAACCCGCTCTCTATCTCGTCGCCATCAGAATTTGGGGGAAAGTCATCTGAGGCCTGGCTGGGTGTCAGCCCCTCAACCTCAACTCCGGTCTTCCGCTGCACCAGACGAACCTCCTTCAAGAAGCCACGAATGAATCCTTCATCAATGCACTGCTTCTCTAAAGCCTTCACATCTACTTCATAATTATGATCACGAGCCTCCTGAACATGATCATGGATGACAATCCTGAAGGCTATAGACTTCTTGAAATCTTTGATAACTCTAAAAAATTCAAGGCTGGTCAGTGCGGCCTTCTTTTCTGTAATAAGAGTATGGGACCTCTTATTCTCAGCTTCAAACATTGCTATCTTCTATGTAGAGGTTTTCTGATCTTTTGAGAGCTGGGTGATCGTCGATTGTGCCTCCACCAGGTCGATCTGAAGCCGATCTGTTTGATGATTTTGAAGAGAAGCCGAGTGCACCATATTTGCCAGCTCAGTCCTGCACTCGCACAGTTCCTCCTCCAAAACTTTCACCTCTTTGGCCTTCTGATCATATTTCCGCTTGAACTCCCCTTGAAGGTACTTGACCTTCACAAATTCGTTGTTCAAATGGTTCAAAGCCTCAGTAAGTTCGACCTCAAGCTCTATACGTCGTGACAACTGAGATAAGAAACAAAAATATATTAGAAGTCTTCCTAGAAGAAAACAGAAGAAAAAGTATCAGGAAAGTGTTGCATACCAAGTCATCAGCTTTGCGATGTCCAATGCACTGGTGGCTTAAAACATCCTCGGGAATACTAATCTAGGTAGGGGAAGAGACAGGTGGAGCCTTGCTTGTCGCAACCCCCTCCAACTTTTTCTTCTTCAACGAAGCCTGGGGGTTTTCACCTCTCGCCTGTCTTTTAGCGACCACCTTTGGAACTGTGGCAGGAAGTTCAGGAATCTTGGAAGTTGGTTTCAATATCCTTGTATAAAAAAAAAAATTCTTGCATCAGATCTCCCAGCATGATCTGACAGCCTGACCCTGAACATGAACTCTCCTTCTATGTATTTTTTCAAATAATGAACCTCGTATAGAAGATGCTCGATGTCAGGGGCCTTGAGAATCATCTTTATATCTTCTTCTCCAATATGCAAAGGGACAAACAGGTCCCCAACTTTCCCCACTTCTCTATCAGGCCCCAATCATTTTTCACGAAGAAAAATGCACTGACCCAACTCTTTGCAGGATCTCGGGTATGCATGTCCAACCATTTGGATCTGAAAGTAACACGCCCCTGTGCATCACTAGTAAATCGGACCATCTGGGAAAGACGCTCAGGTTTCAGAACAGCCCCTCAATCCCTGAAAAGTGCAATCAGCCCAATCATTACTGACATGGCTCTGTACGTAAATTGGGCTAAAGATATTCCACAATTCATCAAAATCTCGATCAGCTCAGCAGGAGGTGGAAAGCGTTGCCCTGATCACAAATGGGTCTCACAGATGGTTAAGTACCCAAGAGGAGGAGCGCCAGTCCGATCAGACCTCTTAGGGACCACCGCCACCATCTCATTTGGAAAGTGAAACTTCTTATGAAGAATAATCAGAGAATCACTAGTGACGGTGGATGCCAGATCATCTGCCCTCGCTTCTTTGTCAGGCCTTCGCCCACCGTTAGGCGGAACGGCAGGATTCTCCCTGACCGCGGAATCTCTCGAAGGAAAGTGGTCGCCCGACATTACTCTAGTATAGGGAGGGGCCCTGCTGTTGGACAATGGATACCAATTATCCAAGGGCAGAGGAAGGCCTCCCGTATAGCTAAGAGGCCGGCGGTTAGTCCGCCCAGCTTGTTTTCGGGCCCAATTTCGGGACCGAAAAGGTCAAATCAAGGACCAAAGCGCTATTGGAAGGTTCAAACCACAATTTGGATTATCAAATGGTTTCCAAACATAACAAACTTATTCTCGAATCGAGTGGCTCGACGAGACGAATCCAACGAGCCCAAGATCACTAAATTTCGATATCACTAAGACATTCAAATGTCTATCGAACAATTCATGATCAAGGGATTCAACATCGGCCGTCTCTCCAACCACTCCCTACTTGCCCTTGATCCTCCACCTATTTACGGGCCATGTCATTCCCAAAATCTATAAATAGAGCTCCCTCTCCTCTTGAAAAAGGACCCCCCTAAGCCTAAAGAAAAAGAGAGATCGGAGTTCGTTCTTGCTTCCTAGCCTCCTTAGCCACCGCCGGACCACCGCCGAAGATCCGTCGAACCACCACTGCTCCACCAACACCGGATTTCTACCGGACCACCATTGGAAGCTCTGTGCTCTGCCAGACCATCGCTTAACGCCGTTGCTCCGCCGAACCACCACTTTACGCCCTATGCTCTTCCGGACCATCGCCTAACACCGTTGCTCCGCCTGACTAGCACCTGACACCCTGTGCTCCGCCGGACCACCGCCTAACGCCGTTGATCCACCGGACCACCACCTGACGCCCTGTGCTCCGCCGGACCACCACCTGAGTAATAGTTGGTCGCTATTAAGCTCAATAATGCATTATTTGCTGCAATACATTAAAAATTGATGTGGTTATGTACTAGAGTAATAGTTGGTCGCTATTACTATTATAATATTATGATAATAATATGCGTGTGTGAAACAAATAAGTAAAGTGTAGTTGACCTGTTGTTTGGAGACTAGTTGATCTGTACAGGATGGTGGGCCGACGGACTTTCTTTTAAATACTCTGGTTTGGTATCATGGTTTAAAATTGTGCAATATGAGGCTCGCCTTTGCGCAATTCCAGTAAAAAACGCATCGATGCTTACGCCTCAAGTTATTTTTATGAGGCTTGCGCCTCAACTTGGTTGAGGCCCGCCTTGAGGCTCGCCTTGCCTCACGCTATATATATTAAAACTTAAATAAATCTTGAAGTAAATGTCCGACATTGGACTCTATAGGAGAGGAGGAAGGGGAGAGAGCAGTTCTTCATAATGATGATTCAAATGAAGAACCCCTTAGTGATAACAGTGCTAATGACTTATGAGCTCTTATGTGATATGTCATTGCTATTTATTTTTGGAAATTGAAATTATATGTTAATGAAAAGAATCCTGGGATTTGGGAAAGCTAAAATTTTGAGTTAAACTATATTTCATGTTGTCTTATTATTGAGATATTTTGATTTCACTTCATATCTTATGCTTTTTTATGTTTTATATTATTCACTCATTAATATATAAGAAATGTATCATTTTATGTTTACGCAATCTTTTGATTTTGAGGCTTACGCCTCAAAACGCCTTGAGGCTTATGCCTCGCCTCACAAATGAAAAACGCCTCAATACAAGAATACGCAATTTTAAACATTGTTTGGTATTATCCTCTACTAATTCACGTGATACGCTGATTGAGAGTTATAAGAAAATTATTACTATGCCGACAGATAAAGAGTGACGACTCTATTTATTGATACAACAGTTTACTAACACTGAAAAACACTGTGATAGCCAGGACTTCTTACTTGTTTATTGCGACTACTGAAATGTATATTTTTGAGGCATTGTTCTTATTATTGTACGAATTTATTATTACTACACGGATTTACTATTATTGCGTTATTCTACTGCTCATGCCACTAGATTGTTATTGTTACTGATATAGATACTGATATTACTGATTCATTGTACTGATATTAAGCATGTGATATGCTGAGCACGTGATATAGAATGCCTGAATAGCATGTGTACATTTTTATATGATTGAATTACATTGATATGATTTCGATAGTCTTTATCAATATTTTGATTTGATATTTTATATAATTTCTGCACTGAAATGTAATACTGATACAACGATTACTTTATAGATTTGACACTTATACTTGGTTACTACTTTACTAGCTGTTGTATCGTAGTGTTTTACAGTGTACATATTTTTCTGCTACTGCATTTGAGATTTACTACTTATGGACTGATTTAATGATCTTATAAATGTAACTGTTATGATTTGATTGTTGACATGCATATTACACATTTACCGTGCTTTGAACTCAGTTGTAAGTTTTGGTGACCTATTGAGCTTTTTAAACTCATTATATGTGGTTAAATGATTTCAGATCAGGGCAAGAGAGCAGGAGTATTAAACTGGTCAGGATTCTTCAGGTTCTGTTTCTTTTAGTTATTCTTTTATAGTACTCATGATAGAGTAGTTATGATATAATTATATAGATCATGAGTAGTTTATATGATTTTTGGAAATGAATATAGATGTATACATTGATGTTTTAAATTAGAGAATATGTTTTGTTGTTTATTACTGATAGATAATATTAGATAGCTCTCGTTCTTATTTACTAAAAGATTAAAAAAATAATTCTTCCAAATTAAATTATGTGGCATCACTTGTTAGACATATGTTTTGACAACTGCAATCTATAAGTAGACTTTCCAATCCTTTCATTTACTTCAAATGATCTAACATACTTTAGACTTAATTTTTTTTCTTTCCCAAACCTACTGATGCCTTTCAATGACCTGATTTTCATGTATATGAAGTCTTCCACTTGAAACTCTACTGCTCGATGTTTGACATCATAATATTATTTCTGTTTGTCCTGCACTACTTTTAGTCTATCCCTGATCAAACAAATCTTTTCAGTAGTTTCATCAACCAAAATTGATCCTATCAACTTCTTTTGACCTACCACAAACCATATAATGTTAGAACATAAGATGAAATAAACTTGAAACTATTATGCATCAAGTTTTTCCTTTCCTTTCTCTATAATAACAAACAGTTGACTATTCTAAATCTTTATTATTTGGAATTTAATAAAGCTACCATAAAATTGCTGTATAATCAGTTGCTTGCCTTGTTTTCTTTTTTCCTTCAATTTCTCTTGGATTCTCCTCTAACTGATTCTTTAGTGAAATTTCTGCTCTCAAAGTCTGCTATAGAAATCAATTGATCTTAGCAATATTCCCAAACAATTCCTTGCTAATCTTACTAAAATTAATTACAGATTTACCTACTCAATTTGTACCGTTCTCTGATCTTCTTTTTGCATTCAACATTTTTGCATTCAACACTTCCTCATATTATTTCTTAATAACTCTTTTCTCACAACTATTGCTCTCATTTGTTACCAATCCCTCACAGCAATTCCACTGTGCCACTCCCTTCTACAGTGTCCGAAAACACTGTGCCGGAGCTGCTACAGTAATTCCTACGGTGCTGTGCCGAACTCCCATATGTAGAAAGTCACTCTGCCGACTCCTACCATGCACTGTGCCAATTTCTTCTACAGTCCTCACCCGATCTTTTCCTAGATTTTTCCCAACTGCCTGCATGCGTGAATCCTTATCAAAAGAAAGACAAATGGGGCCCACTACTATAACTAAATGCCAAATCTTCTCTTCCAATATAAGCATCTATTGAGATATATGCATACACAAGTAATTAAGTAAATTTTTATAAACATAACGTAACTAATAATATTAGATATTATATATATATATATATATATATATATATATATATATATATAATATTTTTCATTACCTGTATTTTGGATTTTACTCATATCAACTTATATTATGATTCTCTTCATGAACACTAGAATTAGCACGTGATGCTGCACGCAAATCTTTAGTTCTGTTAAAAAATGGAAAGGGGATACTTGAGCGGCGCTAGGGTTTAGAGCTTTCCTCTCCGCCGCTTTGTTCTCGTCTCCTCTTCCTCCGGCTTGCCGGGGGCTCTCCATATGGCTTCTCCTCCTTCATCTGCAGATTTTCCTCCCCTTGTTTCTACTGATTTGCCACTGGCCTGTTGGAATTCAGAGGGCATTTCTCGCATTGCTAGCAAGGTCGGTATCCCTGTTGCTGCAGACAATCTCACTATCCAGAGAACCCGATTGACATATGCCATAATTTGTGTGCTTGTTGATAACAAAGCCACATATTCGGACGATATCTCTGTTTCCCTTGACGGTGACATTGTTTCTCTTAAGGTTCAATACGAGTGGCGTCCAACCCCCTGCATGCATTGTAAGTCCTTAATGCATTATTCTTCCTTTTGTCCGCAAAAACCGAAAGATGATACCACTGTGCATGTCCCTACTACGCATGCTTTGAACTCTTACAGAGGTAGGAGTTTCAGTAGGAAACTGATAGACCGGCTGAGCCGGTCCAGCCTCACCCCTTGCGGGTCTACAGGAGGAGGAGGGGGGAGGCAGCCGGCCCGGGTGAACCAGGGGAGGGTTCGGCCGAACCCAGGGAGCAAGGGGGGAGAGCCACGGTGGGCCCCTTGGGCCCACCTATTTGAAATTTCTGATCCAAGGGGGGCGGCCAGCTTTTGGGGGGAGATTGGAGGGTGGATGATGGGGGGTAATTTGGGGAAGAGGGGGAGGTGGTGAGGTGGTATGAAAAGAGCCATTAGGGCTTATTTTGGGGGATATGTGAAGAAAGTTCTTTCTCTTTTCCTTCTTGTTTTCTCTAGGGTTTCTTTTGGGAGATTTGGTCCTTCTCGAAGTGGACTAGCTTTGTCTTTTGTTTTGTCTTGAAGATTAATGCAAAGCTCTTTTGTTCTTCCTCTCATCCTTCTTGTTTTGTGTTAACTTTGATTTGGTGGAGAAATTCCCACTTTGAAGGGAGATTAGGGCAAACCCTAATCTTGTGCAACCAAGGCGTATCAATTTGGTATCAGAGCTCTTGATCCTAGACGGCATGGCGTCAAAGAAGGTGGAAGTTTTGGAGGGGGAGATGGGCCAATTGAAAGAAGAGGTGGGGGAGAAACTCTCGTCGATGGAAGGCAAATTTTCATCCCTTGAAGAGAGATTTGGGGGAATGGAAGAGATGATCCGAAAATTGTTAGAAGCTCAAGTTGCTCCACCAAACCCTAAGGAAAAAGGGAAATCTCCTGTGACGAATCAAAACCCTAACCCTAATTGTCCAATTAGGGAAGAAGGAGTAAATCAGAGTGAAGATGGTATGCAAGGCCAATGGCAAAGGGAAGGAGGAGAAGGGTCTGGAATAGGTGGCCCTTGGGGGATGACAGGTGGTCAGGGAGGCCGGCCATACACGGGATCGGTAGGCCCCCACGGCACACGTGAAGGATGGCCAAACCAAACGGGGGGGTTTCCGGAAGGAAATCGTGCCACGTGGGAGCAGGGAGGAAGAAGAGAGGACTACGGCATGGGCTATGGAGAGCCAAGAGAACCACTATGGAGGGGACTTCAAAATCCTTACCCAATGGAGAGGAGGGGAAGACCCCAAGGTGAGGGATTTACTCAGGGGACATGGGGAGATGGAAGAACCTTCCACCGAGCTGACAACCGCATGAGGAAATTGAAGATCCCTATTTTTGAAGGGGAGGATGCGTATGGATGGATCTACAGAGTGGAGCGCTATTTTGCGGTGAATAGTGTTACAGAAGAGGAGAAGCTGATGGCGGTACCGATATGCTTGGAGGGGAAAGCTCTGGCTTGGTTTCAGTGGCTTGAAGGGAGGCAACATATTAGGAGTTGGGAGGAGTTCAAAGACCTACTACTTCATAGATTCAGGGTGTCAAGTGAGGGCACTCACTATGAGCAGCTGTTGGCTCTAGTGCAGGAGGGCACGGTGGCAGAGTATAGAGAGCACTTTGAGCTACTATCAGGCAGACTGAGAGGGATTCCGGATGACCTTCTAGAGGGGAGTTTCATGAAGGGGTTGAAGCCTCACATCAGAGCAGCCATCAGAGTAGTGGCTCCACAGGGGTTAGTAAGGATCATGGAGACTGCACAGTTGGTGGAGGACAAGCTGAAGGTGGAACCACCGAGGAGATCAGGGGTGTCTTACCCCACTTTCCGACCACCACCCATGGGTGGAGGTACAAAGGCGGTTACCATCCTCCCTCCTAGAGAGGTAACCACGGTAAGAACCACCACAGCAGTGAACCAAGGGGGGTTCAAGAGGTTGACTGACTCAGAGCTGAAGGAAAAAAGGGCCAAGGGCCTTTGCTACCGCTGTGATGAAAAGTTTACACCAGGGCATAGGTGTAAGGAGAAGTCACTACATGTGATCCTAGTGGAGGATTCAGAGGGGGAAGAAGAGGATACAGGAGCAACTGAGGAGGGTGGAAGTGAGGAAGAGCACCCTCACTTGGCTATGGTGGAGGTCTCACTCAACTCCATAGCGGGACTGACATCGCATTCCACCATGAAGCTAGAAGGGGAGATTGCAGGCTACAAGGTGATGATTCTGATTGATAGTGGGGCCACCCACAACTTCATTGCTTGCAGATTAGTGGAGAAGGTGGGGCTACCAGTGACACAAGGGAGAGGTGTAGGTGTCATTTTGGGCACGGGGAAGAAGGAGAACTGTAAAGGGCAGTGTAAGGGAGTGACCCTAACATTGCAAGGAGAGGAGATAGTTCAAGACTTCCTACTACTGGAGTTGGGAAGCACTGACGTGATACTTGGGATGCAGTGGCTCCAGTCCTTGGGGGAGATGAAGGTGAATTGGAAGAAATTGTACATGGAGTATGGGAAGGGGAGCAGGAGAGTGACGCTACAGGGAGACCCCAGTTTGTGCAGATCCAGAGTGGCCTTGAAGTCCATCTTCAAGACTTTGAGGGATGATGGAGAGGGCTATTTGATAGAGCTACAGCAGGTGGGCATAGAAGTAGAAAAGGAGCCAGAAGACATACCTGAGGTGATCCAGGATCTTCTACAACAGCACTCCCCAGTGTTTCAGATGCCCCAGGGGCTACCCCCTATCAGATCCAGGGAGCATGCTATTGTGTTGAAACCCGGGGTAGCACCCATCAGCGTGCGACCCTACAGATATCCTCATGCTCAGAAAGAAGAGATTGAGAGGTTAGTAGCAGAGATGATGGAGGCTCAGGTTATCCAGCCCAGTGTGAGCCCTTTTTCTAGCCCGGTACTCTTGGTAAAAAAGAAAGACGGAAGTTGGCGATTCTGTGTGGACTATCGGGCCCTTAATAAGGAGACTGTGTTGGACAAATTCCCTATTCCGGTGGTAGATGAGCTTTTGGATGAGCTTGGGGGAGCCACCATCTTCTCCAAGGTGGACCTGAAATCTGGTTATCACCAGATTAGGATGAAGACTGAAGACATTCAGAAGACAGCGTTCCGAACACATGATGGTCATTATGAGTTTCTAGTGATGCCATTCGGGCTCACTAACGCTCCCTCTACCTTCCAAGCCTTGATGAATCAGGTCTTCCAGCCCTACTTGAGGAGGTTTGTTCTAGTTTTTTTTGATGATATATTGGTGTATAGCAAATCTCTGCAGGACCATGTCACCCATCTGGGGGTGGTGCTCACTACCTTATTGGAGCATCAGTTATATGCCAACCAGAAGAAGTGTTCTTTCGCGCAGAAGGAGGTGGAGTATCTGGGGCACATCATTTCAAAAGGTGGGGTGGCGGCTGACCCCACTAAGGTAGAGGCCATGATGAAGTGGCCTACACCAAAATCCCTTAAAGGCCTAAGGGGATTTTTGGGACTTACTGGCTACTACAGGAGATTTATTAAGGGCTATGGTTCCATAGCAGGTCCTTTGACTGATCAGCTGAAGAAGGACAACTTTCAGTGGGGAGAGAAGGCAGAAGAAGCCATGAAGACTCTGAAGGAAGCCATGACTAGTGCCCCAGTTTTGGCTCTTCCAGATTTCACCCAGCCATTTGTGGTTGAGACTGACGCTTCCGGAGTGGGCCTGGGAGCAGTACTCATGCAGAATCACAAGCCGATTGCTTTCTTCAGCAAGATCCTATCACCGAGGGCGAGGTTGAAGTCAGTTTATGAGCGGGAACTGATGGCCATTGTGTTGGCCATTCAAAAATGGCGGCCTTATCTATTGGGGCAACGATTTATAGTTCGTACTGATCAGAGGAGCCTCAAGTACTTATTAGAGCAAAGGTTGGTGGCAGAGGAACATCAGAGGTGGCTGGCAAAACTATTGGGGTATGAGTTTGAGATCCAGTATAAGCCCGGAGCTCAAAACAAGGTGGCAGATGCTCTATCCCGTGTGGAGTGCTCACAGCTGATGGCACTATCTGTTCCCCAATTGGTGGATTGGGGTGAATTGGTGAAGGAAAATCAACATACGAAGGAGTTAGAGAGAATCCGAGATGCTATCCAGAAGGGAGAAGGAGGGTTCAAAGGGTATCACCTAGAGAACTCTCTTTTATTATACAAGGGGAGGTTAGTACTACACCGCGACTCAGCATTTGTCCCCATTCTTCTACGGGAGTACCACGATAGCCGTATTGGTGGACATTCAGGGGTGGAGAAGACCTATCGGCGGGTGAAAGCCAAATTCTTTTGGAGGGGTTAAGAGGAGATGTCGAAGATATGGTGAGCAAATGTGATATTTGTCAACGGAACAAGTATCAAGCTTGTGCCCCTAGTGGATTGTTGCAGCCCTTGGTGCTTCCAAACAAGATTTGGGAGGAAGTCACCATGGATTTCATTGAGGGGTTACCCAAGTCGGAGGGATATACAGTCATCATGGTGGTAGTGGATCGTCTGAGCAAGTACAGCCATTTTATTCCACTACGGCATCCTTTTTCAGCTCCTACTGTTGCATCTACTTTCATCAGAGAGGTGGTTCGATTGCATGGGGTCCCCACTTCTATTGTCTCAGATAGAGACAAGGTTTTCTTGAGTTCATTTTGGAAGGAGCTTTTCAAGATGCAGGGCACATTCTTGAAGCGGAGTACAGCATACCACCCACAGACAGACGGACAGTCCGAGGTGGTGAACCGGAGCGTGGAGACTTATTTGAGATGCTTCGCTGGAGAGAGGCCTAAGCAATGGGTCAAATGGCTGCCATGGGCGGAATATTGGTACAATACTTGTTACCATACAGCATCTCAGTTTACACCTTTCAAGATCCTTTATGGGAGGGATCCACCACCCTTGGTGAATTATCAGAAGGGGACGACTCCTGTCTATCTAGTGGATCAATATTTAGAGGAGAGGGATAGAGTGTTGGAAGAATTGAGGGAGCACCTATTGCGAGCCCAGCAGATCATGAAGACCAGGGCAGATTCGCATCGCAAGGAGGTGACATTTGAGGTGGGCGAAAGGGTGTACCTAAAGCTGCGGCCTTACTGACAGAAGACTGTGGCTAACAGAAGAAGTGAGAAGCTCTCCCCACGATACTACGGGCCTTTTGAGATCGAGAGGAAAGTAGGGATGGTGGCCTACCGCCTCAAGTTACCACCTCAATCCTCCATCCACCCGGTTTTCCATGTGTCACTATTGAAGAGGAGCATAGGGGAGAACATCATGGCCACTCCTACCATACCACGAGGCCTCACAGGAGATATGCAATTCTTATTAAAACCACTACAGGTGAAAGAAGTAAGGAAGAATGATCAAGGCAAGAGGGAGGTACTCATCGAGTGGAAGGACCTTCCGACGCATGAGGCTACGTGGGAGATATATGAGGCTATGCAAGAGCAATTTCCAGACTTCAACCTTGAGGACAAGGTTGATCTTCTAGAGGGCGGTATTGATAGACCGGCTGAGCCGGTCCAGCCTCACCCCTTGCGGGTCTACAGGAGGAGGAGGGGGGAGGCAGCCGGCCCGGGTGAACCAGGGGAGGGTTCGGCCGAACCCAGGGAGCAAGGGGGGAGAGCCACGGTGGGCCCCTTGGGCCCACCTATTTGAAATTTCTGATCCAAGGGGGGCGGCCAGCTTTTGGGGGGAGATTGGAGGGTGGATGATGGGGGGTAATTTGGGGAAGAGGGGGAGGTGGTGAGGTGGTATGAAAAGAGCCATTAGGGCTTATTTTGGGGGATATGTGAAGAAAGTTCTTTCTCTTTTCCTTCTTGTTTTCTCTAGGGTTTCTTTTGGGAGATTTGGTCCTTCTCGAAGTGGACTAGCTTTGTCTTTTGTTTTGTCTTGAAGATTAATGCAAAGCTCTTTTGTTCTTCCTCTCATCCTTCTTGTTTTGTGTTAACTTTGATTTGGTGGAGAAATTCCCACTTTGAAGGGAGATTAGGGCAAACCCTAATCTTGTGCAACCAAGGCGTATCAGAAACCCAGACATCGCCCTTCTCAGGACCCTCCCAGATCCCGGCCTCCTCAAGCTCCACAAAAAACCCAACAGGAATCTCAGTTTGACAAGCTGGATTCTCAGCATATGCTTACCAGTCTTCCTTCTGACAAAGTTAACCTCAACCAAGATTTATCCTCCTCTAAGCAATCAGGAACTCTTCCTACCAATGGTATTGGTCTTCCTTTGGTATATCAGCCCCATTCTCCTACCTCCCTTTCAAAGGCCACAGTACCTCCTGATATTCTGGGTAGTAGTCCGAATAAACTTGATGTTGGACCCTTTGTCATTCCTAATTTGAATTCTCCAAATGATATTCAAGATGAGACTATAGAGGCTTCTTCCTCTTGTAACCTTCAGCATAGGCCTTCAACTGAGTCCAAGGGTGTCATTTCTCCTAATCGCTTTGATCTGTTGCAAAATCAGTAGGATTCTTCCTCCTCTATGGAAATAGTGGACACCACTGTTTCTGAGAATCTCAAACATGCTAAGCTCAAACAAGTTCAAGTACCGGGCACGTCCAAAAAGTCCACAAAGGGAAAGCAAGCCAAGAAGTCTTCCTCCAAAAATGGTTCCTGATGATTCTGCCGGCAATTGCAGCTTGGAACATATGGGGGTTTAATAGCCCGGATAAGGTTCTTTGTTGCAAACGTTTGGTTGATTCCTTTAAGCTTGATATGATTTGTATCTTGGAAAATCGTATTTCCCCCTTCTCTCTCCTTGACCCTTTTTTCTTGGAGTCCCACTCTGTTTTTGCCCGTGAAAATAGCTGTCACAATTTTGATAAATCTCTTCCTGGTCGAATATGGGTTAAATGGAATTCGGATCGAATCCATTTTCAACCCACTACTGTTACTTCTCAACTTATTGCTGGATATGTCTCTTCTAGTACTGAATCTCTCTTTTAAATCTCGATTGTTTATGTATCTAATGCGAGCAAAGAACGGCTTGACCTTTGGTCTCTCATTTCTAGCACACCTCCTCCTAATGGCACCCCGTGGCTTGTTATTGGGGACTTCAACTGCTGTCGTTTTGAACATGAAAAAGTGGGAGGTGCAAATTTATCTTATAGTAGCATTGCTGATTTAAATGCCATGATTTTTTATTGCTGCTTAATGGATATGCAATCTGTTGGCTGTAAGTATACCTGGTTTAATCAAAGGCTGGATTACCCTATTCACATTAAGCTTGATAGAGCTCTGATCAATGATGCCTGGAGTGCCTCTTTTCCGTACTCTTTCTGCTCTTTTCAGAGTCCTTCTTGCTCTGATCATAGTCCTGTTGTCATTCTTCCCGGTGTGGTTAGGCCTTTTAATCACCGTTTCATTTTTAAGAATTTCTGGACTAAATGCAATAATTATTGGATGCTGTTCTTGGATGCTTTTTCTATGCCCATTGTTGGGAATCCTTTAGCCTTTTTTTGCAGCTTACTCAAATTGCTCAAAGCTGGGATCGGAAAGGAAAAGTGGTCAAATGCTAGCTACATCAACACTAACTTGGAGAGGCTTCACTTGATTCAAAAAGACACTATTGATAAACTCAATGCTGAGCCTCTGAATCCTCAGCATAATGCGCATCTTAAAGAGATCAATTCTTATATCTCTGACTTCTCCTCTATGATGGCTTCTTGGATTGTACAAAGAGCTAAAGTCAATTGGCTCAAACATGGGGAGGACAACTTGAAATTTCTTTATGCTAAAATCAGGAACAGGAAGAGAAAATCTCAAGCTGTGGTGAATTTGTTTCATTCCTATAACCCTTCCTCTGATTGTGTTTCTAATATTATTCAGCATTTTCAAGATATTTACAATCCCCCTGCCCCCTCATTAACGGATTTGAGTTGTTTTCCTTCAGGATCCACCATTCCTGAACACTTCATTTCCTCTCTCTCTCTTCAGGTCTCTGTTGCAGAAATCAAATCTGCTGTTTTCTCGGGCTCCTCCACTTCTGCCCCTGGACCTGATGGATTCAACTATCATTTTTATAAAACGGGTTGGCATATCTTAGGGACGATTATTTGCAAAGCTGTCTGCTCCTTTTTTTGATAAAGGTTACATGCCCAGGAGTGTTAAAGCCATGGCGCTTGCACTCATTCCCAAGAATAGTCATGCTTCTTCTATCTCTGATTTCAGACCCATTGCTCTTTGCAATGTTACTTACAAAATTATTGCTAAGGTTATTGCTAATAGACTTTTGCCCATTATGCCTTTTATTGTTAAGCACAACCAAGCTGGTTTTGTCAAGTCTAGAGTTTCCACGGACAACATTCTCCTGGCTAAAGAGATGTTGCACTTCTGCAGAATTAAGGGCAATAACAATTTCTTTTGTGCCAAATTAGATATTCGGAAAGCTTTTGACACTGTTTCTAGAGGTTTTTTACTTAATAGGCTTGCTATGAAGGCTTTCCTTGCAAAGTGGCTAATTGGATAAGGGCTTGCATTACTGATGTCAACTTTTCTATTATTGTAAATGGTGCACTTGAAGGTTTTTTTCCTTCTACTGCCTAGGCTGAGGCAGGGGTGTCCCCTTAGTCCCTACCTTTTTTGCATTGTTATGGATGCTTTTTCTTCTCATTTGGAAGAGAGTGGCTTTAAAGGTATTAGCTTGGACGGCTTCAATCTTACTCATCTTCTGTACGCAGATGATGTTTTAATTTTTGGTGAAGCTTCTATTGATAATTGTGCTGTCCTCATGAAAATTCTGGAAACTTTTGGCAATGCTTCTGGTCTTCATATTAACTTGGAGAAAAGTTCAGTTATGTTTCCCAAGAATTTGAGAAACAAAACTGATATCTGTAATACGTTGGGCATACATAATGTTAGCAACAAAATTACTTACTTGGGAATCCCTCTTTCCTTCTACTCTTTAAAGGTGGCAGACTTCTTACCTCTCATGGACAGCCTTACCAAAAAACTCTCTGGTTGGAATGCGCATCTTCTTTCCTTTGCTGGGCGATTACAGTTTCTGAAATTCACAATTCTTAACTCCATTGCATTCTGGATTCGAGGATCGGTAATACCCAAAACTGTTATGAAAACTGTTAAGAAATTATCTTCTAAATTCTTGCTTTTTGGAGATATGGACACTGTCAACAAGTTGCACATGATCTCTTGGGACAAAATTTGTCGTCCCAAATTGAATGGCGGTCTGGGCATCCCTTCTTTGGCTGCCTTGCAATATGCTTTCAATTGCTCTATTATATCTAGAATGTATAATCGAGTATCTCCTTTATCTGTCTGGCTTCTACACAGGTACTCCGCCCCCCACCTACTTACTCTTCAAAATTCTGGAAACTGATTTGCGGTACTGCCATTGAAGCCAAAAATTTTTTCAGTTTTAAAATTTCTGCTTTGGCACCAGTTACTTTATACTGGGATCATTGGTTTAATAGTTCCTCTTTAGCTGATAGTATGGCTGATTTTCATTTTTATAATGGTACCACTGCTAATACCTGTTTGAAGGAGTACATTATTGACAATTCTTGGAGAATACATAGTCATCTTCCAAATTCTGTTAAGCAACTCATCAGTGAGCTGCAAATTTCAGATTCTGTTTCTTGCTTAATCTGGAATAACTCGGGAGCTGGTGAATTTAGTGATTTTGTTAAAGGGTATTATTCTGATTTGAATATCTGCCCTTGGGCATCTCTTATATGGCATAAGCGGGCTGCATTGCGATATTCTGTCTATGTTTGGATGAGTATGGTGGGGGGGCTTAAAACTGCGGACGCCCTTCACAAGCGTAACATCATGGTGCAACCTATGTGCAGTCTTTGTTATGCTTTTCCTGAGTCCACAACTCACTTATTTTTTGAATGTTCTGTCTCGTACTCCATTCTTGCTCGCAACATCCCAGTTTCTCATTGCCTTTTGCTTAGGCCGAGTGTGCTCCATCTCTTTGAATGGATTGCTTCCTGTTTTGCTGATAACAAACCTGAGAGAAATTTTTACTTCCTCATTACTAGCTGCACTATCTACCACATTTGGAAGGAAAGAAATGATAGGAGGTTTGGGTCCTCCTTTAAATGTGTTAATACGGTTGCACTGATCATTAGAAGAGCTGTATTTGAAAAAATTTCGAATTGGAAAGATGTTGGTATACTCAGGGAGCTGCTGTAATGAGATTCTATGTATCTCTGGCTCGTCTTGTTGCTCATCTCCGACCGGCTTGAGGGATTTTCTGCTTGGACGATGATGTTCCCAAATCAGGCCCTCCTTGGATGGTCTTCGGGCAACCAGGAGGATACTAGTTGCTGTCACTTACATGCTACTCTTAGCATTTTTTTGATCTATGCTGAGTCCAAGCTTTTAATTTTTCAACCTTTTTGGTTTTTTGGTGCAGAATTGTAATCTTGGGCTGAGTTATTCTCTTCTTTTTGCAGGTCTTCCATTCTACAGTTAATTTTTGGGTTGCGTCTGTCTTTTTTTGGGCCTAATTGGCCAGCCTCTTTTTTTCTTTGAGGCTCTTGTTATTTACCTGTAACTCCCTTTTATCATTTATATACGGGCTATGCCCAAATTTTCCCAAAAAAAAAAAAAAAAAAAAAAAAAAAAAAAATGGAAAGGATCCAAACAAGCCCTTTCTTCCTTTAGATAAAAATGCCAGCAGAATTCTGGTTTCGGGGCAACATGCTGATGATATTGGTTATTAAAGTGTTGGGTGGAGTATAACATGGTACAGAGGTAGCGACAGAACAACAACAGGTATTTTAACTGCTTTATTTGTTTCTTTGGCTGAACATCAATAATTTTTTTTTATGACCAACTTTGTTGTCCTTAAAAGTTAGCACCATTTCATGTTCCCCATAAAACCCAAATTGAGGCTTGGAAGATGGTATTCCAAAGTCCTTTATAACTTGCTTTAGTGCATTTATTTCTCAATGAACTACAAATAGATTAAACATTCCCAAACTATATTGTCCATCTGCATGATTCCAGATAGCTTCATCATAATCTATATTTAAAGATACATTTTCAAGTAACAAATTCTCCAAATCTCTTCTAAGTAAAAGAATTAATTGTCCCCTTCAAATGCACTGCACCCCTTGTTGATCAAAATTTTAGAATTGATGCTAAAGTCTTTAGTTTCTAACAAAGTCCATTTGTTTATCGAATTTAATTAATAGATGTTGACCTCTACTGCAAGCCAAAGGAAAGCAAGAATAAAAAAAAAAACTTTTGCTCAAGTACCTGTCGTGCCCATCCCCTGCCCTCTGTTGAATATCCGCTTAGATCCTGCACAAATCGTTGCGTGAACAATGCCCATGCTCTGTGAAACGGTGCCGAATACGTCTCTTCTCCGCATACTTTGTCTCGACCTCACTCCCTCTGTCGTTAAAAGCACGTAAGAAGAGCTCTCTCCACACTCGCCTCCTCCACGCCAAACTTCCATTCGCTTCCACACACGAGCTCTGCTTCCACATTCTCTCATGAACTCAGCCCTCTTCCCATTCCTAGTCGCAGAGAACCTCCGATCTTCCCTTCCTCTACTGAGACCAAGCCGAAGTCCCCTCCTCCAATTGACATCTCCTTCCATCTTCATCCCACTACCGAGCTTAAACAGAGCCTGACGGGAGCTCCGTCCCTTGCCAGATCTCCTTTGCCTGTGCCGACTTCCCACGTACACAGAGAGAGAGAGAGAGAGATGTTGGATCTTATGAACGCTACACCTCTCTTTTAATTGTATGTGTTGGATATTTGTACAAAGTTAAGATGTTGTTGACCTCAATGTGTTATCCAAAAGACAAAAAGAAAGGGAGAAGGCTTAAATCTCTTACCCGTTATACAATATAGCTCGTTGAATCCCTGAAATATCGCATACCTCGTATTCGTCGAGATGCCCAAATCTCCGTGAATCCTGCAAGATATCCCGCGTACCTGACACTATTCAGTGCCGACGCCGTTGGAGTCGCGTCTCTTCCCGGGAAAATTGCTCAAATCACGCGCCAGCTAGATGCTTTTCCCGTTGTTAAATACCCGAGCAAACGAAGCATTCGGCTGTTCTCTCCCGTTCGCTACCAACTCGACCCCAACTCCTCAAGCCCCATCCGAATCTCTTCTCTCCTCTAGCCGTGAGTCTCCATCTCGTAGTTGCCTCCTCCTTAGACGATTCCTCAAGGGGTTAAATAATTTTAATTAGAATTAATTAACATTAATTTTAATTAATGGTAATTAATTATAATAATTATTATTAATTACCGTTAATATTAAGTAATTAATTTTAATTGGTTTTAATTAAAACTTTTTTTAAATAATTATAATTAATTTTTTTATTAACTATAATTATTAAGTTAATTATTATTATTATAAATAATTATGATTAATTTTAAGTGATTAATCATAATTAATTTTAATTAAATTATGATTAACCTTTATTGAAGTTTATATTAATTAATTATAATTAATTATTATATTTCTAAATTAAAATTAATTAATATTAATTATTTATAATTAATTATAATAACTTATAATTAATTAAGAATCATTATAATTTTATATTATAATTAATTATGATTAGTCATAATTAATTATGGTTGATCATGATTAATTACAAAAATAAAAGTAAATGCTTCTTTCCCTCGATCTTTGAGCCAACACCGACGACCTTGCGTAGGTATAAAATTCCTAAACCCTAAAACTCTGAGAACTCACTTTCGATGCTTGTAATGCGATAAAATGATCACCCATACACGTTTTTCTATAGAGTGGTGGGAAGAAGTCTATCGCGGTGTTCTCAACGAATCGGGTGATACCTAAAATCTTGTTCTCGACGTCAGTGGCGCACTGGAAAACTGCCTATACACGCTTTTCTCTAGTTTGGTGGGACAGGAATATGGTGCTGCCCAGTTTTCTGCTTCATGTACCGAAGACATATACACGAGACCAGGATATTCATAAGTACCCGCTCGCGGGGAAACAACTGCTTCTCTTTTGCAATAGGTATCGAAGACCCATACACGCATTTCCTGATGTGGTGGGGACAAAGACTTTATTCGACCGTAGTGTCCTCGTACGAGGGAACCTATAGTACATGCTTTACTCTAGTGTGGTGGGAGGCCCAGTTTTCTATAGTTTTCCCCTAAACGGGGGAGACTCCGAGAGGTTGTCGAAATTTCGGGTGGATGTATAACTGCACTCGAACCTGTTTGAACTCAAAAAGAACAAAGATTTGGACACATCTGAATAACATACGACTTGTGAACTCAGACTTGCACCAAATGAACTTAAATAAACTTGAACTCATGTTGGACTTGAGCATGAACAAATTTTAATCACAAATCCAGAACTTGATTTGTACATTAAGCCGACAAGGCTTGGACTTGATTGAACTCAAGAGACTACAAGGGATTTTACTTAAACAATTTGAGCAAGGAATTAGACTTGTCATATGAACAAATGAATGTGAGCTTGAATGAACTTTAAAGAACTAAACTCATAATGACATGAAATTTGAAATGAGCAAGGATCAAATAAATGTGAACTTAACATTGGATAGATGAATGTCAAAGTACAAATAGAGATTCTTAAGCAACACTTCAAAGTTGAACGTCATGTAAGCAAACACAACTCAGAGAGAGTGTAAGGATTTGTTTGATTGAACAAAATGAGTGGGCATGAAGGGATGTGGTGGCATCCCTATCACCAACAATAATCAAACTCCAAGAAGAAATATCAAACGAAAAAGATCAAATGCAAGTAAATAATAACTTGTAGTGGACAACGATGTTGCAAATACAACTTGCTCACAAGCGATGGTGGAATTGAAGAAATGTGTGACATGATTATAAGTCATGACATGAAACTCTATAATAATGACATTTGGCTTGGAACACCCATATCAAATTTTGCTTACAAATTAGCATATATGGTCGTAATGAGTGGTGCCAGTATTGGTAATGTGTTAGGAGCACATCCATCAAACAACCAGTGCTAGCATATATGCAAATGAATATACTAGTTTCTACGACATAGGGATGACACAGTGAATGTGATATGACCCCGCAGTTCATATGCAAGCAAAAACATGAATCTACTACACACATGACAGTACACTTTCAATTAATTACTAGAAGACTTGTGAATGATTGTAGACAACATAGGATATTAAGTAACCTGTAGCATTCAAATAATTGTGAATGAAGTCTCAACAAGCAAGGGATCTGTTAGTGCATTACGTTCTATCTGCGCAAATCATGCAAGTAGTGCACGAAAGTCTACCTGTACAAAGTAGCGAACAAGTCTATTCAAAAGATGCTACGATGCGCTATCGGATATGCAACCTCTGTACAAGCAAACAAAAGACATCTACAAATGATTTCAAAGTACCCCACACGTGCACAATAGTTTGTATACAAATAGTATACTAAAAGGGGTAAAAATAATCAAATACATGCATTGGCCCCAGCGAGCGTGTTATTGGTATACACGTAACGTCTAGGGATGCGGCGCGGGTTATTAAATCTGGACCTGATCCTCCTAAAAAAATAAACAGGAGTTGACAAGGTCCGATAAATAATTAGAAAATGCCCCAAAACACCTGCATGGGCCCCGACGAGCGTGTTATTGGTACACAGATGACATTTAGGGATGCTGGACAGGTTGACAAGTGAATTCAAGTTCGAAACGGATCCTTCTATATGGGTCAATAGAAGTCGACAGGGTTCAAACCAACAAACAAATATACTGTTTTCACTATCGTTATATTTATCTTAATACATTCATATCTGGTCTTCAAGGCCTATAACAATGAGAATTCACTATCAAGGGCATAATGCCTATGAAATCTGATCCCTTATCGTCAAATTGATAGGGTTGACAGGATTCTATAAATAAAGAAAAATAATTCCTAACACCCCGATGATGGTCGTGTTGAATGTTAATATCAACCGGAGGGATCCATTCCAAATATTTTAAACTCCACTCAAATGCCTACGAAAATCTAAAACTCCATAAAGTCCAAAATTCCAAAAATTATCTAAATCCTTAATATTTAAAAAATTGAAATTCAATCATTAAATGCTTAAAGCAAAATTCATCCACCCTTCGTAACAGTTTGTCGAGGTGGACAAATTAAATTTTAATTCAACTCAAGAAAGAGCCAAATACCTGTTCAAGAATATCACAAAGATACATTCTCAAAATAGTCTCCTATTAGTAAGGACGTGATACGTGTCCTCTGACTGACAGTTTGCCTCCATATGGCACCGCAGGATAAATGTTTAGGACCCGGGGCCCTTTGAATCGACTGATTTTGCCGCCAAATGACACCACGAAATACCGGTTATAGCCAGTGCCGATACGTTCCTTATTGACATCAAATCCTTGAGATATGAATTAATAGGATATGATCGATAAGGCACAAAGCCCTCTGTTAGCTAAGGTGGATTCAAATTTATCCCTTTAGATAAATATCCAACCCAGGTCTACAAGGTCCTCTTGGACAAAGCAACCCATGACTGTCGACAAGGATCCTTCTGTCAGGTTGGGTTGACTACCTCCTATGACTAAGTAGACCATGGACCACGATGGCCCGGGATGATGGAACCATGAGATCTTGATCGGGTCCATCATCCATTTCCCCACTATCCGCTTTAAGTGCAAGATGGTACAATCTTCAATTTTAAATATCAAACTTTCCAAACCTTTCAAAATTCAAACCCAATTCCCAAACCCCAAACCTATGTTGCTACCATATGTCAGATAACACATATATTCTACGTATCTGATTGACGACTAGCTTTAATCAAAAGTTCTCTCTCGTTATCGGGAGAGGTAATTAACTATAGGGGCTTGCGCTTATAGGAAACCAGAACTCATATCATAAAGTCCTCACAAACGAGGGCAAAATATCTGGGTAGTGTCTTATCTACAAATCCATCTGCCTTCCAAAATTTACCTCGAAACTTATTTAGTTAAAACTCTATCGCCAAACAAAGAAGCATAATTAGCGCGGTGGGGAGGTTGGGGCCGAATATTCGGAGCCCCTTAGATTTCTGGGGATTATGCTTGGGAATGGTTTCTCTTTCCATCTTTTTCTAGTCGTTTAAATGCTATAATAGTAGCAAAAAAAAGAGTAATGATAATACTAACCTCTATATAGTGAACATCAGGATGTGACATTTGGTCCTTATGTCCCAAAATCTATCACTAAAAGGTTCTGATATAGCTAAAAGCTATCATCTTTTATAATGATAGAGCAAGGAAAGAATAAAGATATATACGATGAGCATCAGGGTGTGACACTTGGATTCATATCCAATAATCCACCGTCGAAAGGTCCCGACATAAGTGAAAAAAATATGGATATTAACATCTATAGAGAAAATATATATATACAATAGAATGGTGTGACATCTAGTGTGTACTCCTAGATATTCGCCATTAAAGAAATTCGTCAAAAGTGGGTCCCAAAGATGGCCCTTATAGGCAATATTCTCGTTGGTAAACATCTTGAAGAATACTTTTAAGAGATCCCATCATTTTTCAACTATATCTTCTCGGACCGAGGAAGATCTTTTTCTGACCTTCATCAATGTCACTCTATCAGAAGACTAAGTGGAGGAAATAAAGGGACTTCACAGTGAATTCAGGGACTGCTTTGCCTAAACATATGCTGAGATTTCTGGCTTATCCCCTGACGTAGCAGTTCGCAGATTAGCAATCAAACCGGATGTAGCTCCCGTCAAACAAACTCCAAGGAGAATGAGTTTGGAGATAGAAGAACTGGTGATTGCTGAGATGAAGAAGCTCATAGAGGCGGGCTTTACTCGTGAAGAAAAATATGCTGATTTGATTGCCAATATAGTCCCTGTAAAGAAGAAGAATTGCCAGATTCGTATCTACATTGACTTCAGGGACCTCAACAAGGCATGCCCAAAAAATGATTTTTCGCTTCCAGTATCAGAACTTCTAGTTGATAATACATCCAACTATGATATGTTTTCTTTTATGGATGGATCGTCGGGCTATAATAAAATCAAGATGGCGCCTGAAGATGAAAAATATACATCATTCAGAACACATATATACATATTTTTCTATACAGTCATGCCGTTCGGCCTGAAAAATGCTAGTGCCACATACCAGCGGGCAGTTACTTGTATATTTGATAATTTGATTCTTCAAAAGGTCGAATGCTATGTAGATGACTTGGTCATAAAGAGCACAGACCGAAAAGACCACATGTATGATTTGAGAATTGTGTTCGAGAGGATCAAAAAATATGATCTGAAGATGAACCCTCTTAAATGTGCATTTGGGGTATCCTTAGAAAAATTTCTGGGTTACGTTGTTCGACATCGAGGCATTGAAGTCGACCCCAATAAGATCAAGGCTATCATGAAGATGCCATATCTAAAGAACCTTATGCAACTCCGTTCCTTACAAGGGCAACTGGCTTTCATTCGGTGGTTCATATTGAATATGTCAGGTGGGTGCTAGCCATTTTCAAAGCTGATGAAGGATATACACTTTAAATGGGATGATGAGTGCCAAGAAGCATTCGACAGTATTAAAAGATATATGTTGAATTCTCCTATTCTTGTGGCACTAATTTTGGGGAAGCCTCTTATACTGTAACGGCGTGATTAGAAGAGTCTATCGAAGCATTATTAGCCAAGCATAATGAAGAAGGAAAAAAAAAAGTGCTTTACTACATCAGCCGGAGGTTGATAGGACTAGACATTTGCTACTCTCCAATTGAGAAGCATTGCTTAACTCTAATTTTTGCAATTCAGAAGTTTCGTCATTATATGTTGTCTTACAAAATTACCTTGATTTTAAAGATCGATCCGCTGAAGTTCGTGATGACAAGACCAGTGTTGACAGGTCGTTTGGTAAGGTGGGCAGTGATACTCCTGCAATTTGATATCACATACGTCCCACAAAAGGTAGTAAAAGGGCAGGTATTGACGGATTTTTTTGCTGCACACCCTATCCCTGCAGATTTATCACTCAGCGATGATCTACCTGACGAGCAGATCATAACAGTTGAAGAAGAGGAGATGCTACGAATATGTGAGATGTACTTTGATGGAGTATCATCAATTAAACCTGCTCGACCTCCAAATATTGCAAGAGCTCGAGCCAATATCGGTCTCATTTTTGTAGCACCTGAGGGAGGTATAATGAGATTTTCATTCAATTTGACTGAACCTCGGACAAACAACGAAGCCAAGTACGAAGATCTATTAACAGGGCTTGAGATTGCGATCGATGTCAGAATCCAACATCTCCAAATCTTCGGTGATTCTCAGGTTGTGATAAATCTGGTCCTCAGTATTTATAAATTTTGTAAAGTTGAGTTGTCCCATTATGGTCGACGAGCTCTCGAACTTCTAAAGCAAATTCCAAATGTTAAAATAGCTCGAGTTCTTCGATGACAGAATGCTAAAGCAGATTGTCTGGTCAAATTGGCCAAAGAAATGACGAACATCAATGAGGAAAGGCCCATATTCATCAGAGATTACACCTGTAGAGTCTTAGATCCCACTCTATTATAATTCTCGAGGGCAGAAGCGTTGTGGGCATCTCATACGACATACAAAACACTAACCGAAGTCAATCCTTATTTTTTGGTGTTCGGTGTTAAAGCCATATTATCATTAGAGATTGAACTAACGTCACTTCGGGTAGCAATTCAGAATGATCTCACCTAAGAACAAAATGCTCGTTTTAGAATGGAGGAGTTTGATGCACTTGATTAACTCATGTTACAAGCTCAACAAAACCTAAAAATTTATCGAGAAAGAATGACATAATCTTTTGATCATATGGTGCGCCCTCGAACATTTCAAGAAAGAGAATTAATCCTGGAGCTGAGAAGACCAATCATCCCACACCGAAAAATCGGTGGCAAATTCATATCCAACTGGGAAGGCCCCTTCGTCATCGAGAAGATGTACTAAGAAGGAGCATATCAGTTGATCGATCTGAACGGTCAGAGGCCTATGCCACTTATCAACGGCCGATATTTAAAGAAGTATCATGCATGAGAATTTCATGACTAATGTACTTTACAATTATCAAAGTTTTATATGCATAATTATCAGTGTATGCTTACATTCATATTTTAAAATTCTCTTGTATAGCAAGAATGCATTTCAAAATCCCCCATCAAACTAGGGCCATTTTAAATATTTATTCGGGTCGACATCGCCTGCGTGCCGAGATTCATAATTAAATATTTAAAATCTCAAAGATACAAAGCTTATCCAAAATGCCCTATGAGACAGGGGACATTTTAAATATTCATTTGGGTCGACATCGTGTTGCAAGCCAAGATCCCCAAATGAATATTTAAAATCTCAAAACTCTAAATCTATTATGCTCTAAAATATCCCTGCGAGATAGGGAACATTTTAAATATTTATTCGGGTCGACATCGTGCTGCATGTCGAGATCCCCGAATAAATATTTAAAATTATCAATACAAATGTTCTTTTGTGCTAAAAAAAATAAAAGATAAAAATACAACATACTTGTTTTCCAAAGTATATGTAGGTGATTTTTCAAAAATTAGAGACACCACTTTCTCCAATAAAAATCAAGAAAGAAACTTTTATGGCTACACACTCCTACAAATTGAGCTGGAAAAGCTTGAAGTTTTTCAACAGCTTGAAGCTTAAGGTTCGAATGGGTGTAAAAGGTTGGATCCAACATGCCCAAATATGGTCGGATCGCTGGCAGCTCCGTCTACTCAACAAGCCATAAGAAAGGCTGTAGTAACGGAATCCCCACTTTGTCAACCCGTTAGTAGGGACTGTAGGAAGCACGTAGACAAATTTGATTCGACCAGTTCGAGTGATTGTAGTCCACCAAAGTCTTCTAAAATGATTGGAGAATCAAAGTTCCAGTGGAAGGATGAGCTACAAACAACCACCGAATGTTCATAGGCTCCAAAATCCTCAACCGTTAAGGATGACTTCAAATCTGCCAACTTCAGCAAAATCAGCATTGAGAAGCACAATTCCCATAGCTCAAGTCTGAAGCCTGAATGGGTGTAAGAGGTCGGATCCAACAAGCCCAAATATGACCGGATCGCTGGCAGCCTCATCTACTCAATAAGCCATAAGAAATGCCGTAGTTGAGGAACCCCCATCTCAGCAACCAGAGGACAAAGAGCTATTAAATCTTAGCTCTCTCGATCTTATTGAACTCAAGTGATTCAGATTAAAGTCTTCTCAAGTGATTAAGGATCAAGATATTATCTACGTTCGGTACTATCAACTAAATCCCAAACCTGCAAATCCTTCAATAAATCCATAAAACACAAAGCAAGGATTGAAGGAACTTTTCTTCAACAAGTTCGTCAAAGCACAAAGTAAAGGACCGAAGAAAATTATTCCAAAGTTCACACAAAGCCCAAGGTTTAACTAAGTGGATTCTGTCATCAATAAATCTACTATGCACAAAGCTCTGGACCGATGACTTTTCGCCATCGACCAAATATAAACCAAAAGGTTTAGGTCATTGATATCTACTCCATCAAGCCCGCCAAAGCTAGAAGCATAGGGCCAAAGGAACATAAATCTCCTAACAAATCATTATTGATAAATCAGGTAATCCTCCATCAATGTCCGCAGCACAAAGCACAGGGCAAAAAAAGTCAGTATCTCAACCATCTATCGATACATTCAAGAGATTTATGGAGAAAGAAAGTCTTAGTGTGAAATCCAAGTAAATTTTTGGGGATTCACTAAATGAGAATCTTAGTGTGACATCCAAGTAAAATTTTGAAGATACACAAAATAAAAGCCCTAGTGTGACATCTAGAATAAATATATAGAGATCTACAGGGTCAATCAATATACAACAAATGTGATTCGCTCTGGACGCATAACACATTTGTTAAGGGGCATTTATTGACCTCAATGTGTTATCCAAAAGACAAAAAGAAAGTGAGAAGGCTTAAATCTCTTACCCGTTAAACAATATAGCTCGCCGAATCCCTGAAATATCGCATACCTCATATTGATCGAGACGCCAAAATCTCCATGAATCCTGCAAGATATCGCGTGTACCTGACACTGTTTAATGTCGACGCCACTGGAATCGCGTCTCTTCCCGGGAAAATTGCTTAAATCACGCGCCAACTAGATGCTTTTACCATTGTTAAATACTCGAGCAAACGAAGCATTCAGCTGCTCTCTCCCGTTCGCTACCCACACGACCCCAGCTCCCTCCCATTCTTCTTCCACACACGCGAAACCTCTTCTCCCGTCTCTTCCAAGCTGCTAAAGCCAATCTCTGCCTTCTGATTTCTGCAATCCAAAGAGAGAGAGAGAGAGAGAGAGAGAGAGAGAGAGAGAGAGAGAGAGAGAGAGAGAGAGAGAGAGAGAGAGAGAGAGAAGGAAAGCTTTACCTGAGCCGATCACCACTATCGACGCCTCCATCCCGCCGCCTCTGCTATTTCCCAATCTCCAAGTCACCGAACTCCTCAAGCCCTAGCCGAACCTCCTTTCTCCCCTTGCCGTAAGTCTCCTTCCCGTAGTCGCCTCCTCCTACAATGATTCCTCCTGAATCGGAAGTTACAACATTTGAACGAAAGTAACAAAGGGAGTTCGCTGGTTATGAAGGTAGCTTTCTCTCCATCGCGCGATTCTTCGGCTATATCCCGTAAATCTCCCAAAGCAGAGAAAGGAGGGAGGGGTTAAATAATTTTAATTAGAATTAATTAACTTTAATTTTAATTCAAATTAATGTTAATTAATTTTAATTATTATTATTACTTACCATTTATATTAAGTAATTAATTTTTAATTAATTAAGGTTATTTATAATTAATTACTTTAATTAATTATAATAACTTATAATTAATTAAGAATCATTTTAATTTTATATTATAATTAATTGTGATTAGTCATAATTAATTATGCTTAATCATGATTAATTACAAAAATAAAAGTAAATTCTTCTCTCCCTCGATATTTGAGCCAACATCGACGACCTCGCGTAGGTTTAAAGTTCCTAAATCCTAAAACTTCGAGAACTCACTTTCGATGCTTACAACGCGATAAAACGATCACTTATACACGCTTTTCTCTAGCCTGGTGGGAGAAAGTCAGTCGCGGTCTTATCAACGAATCGGGTGATCACCTAAAATTTTTTTCTCGACGTTCGTGGTGCATCAGAAAACTGCTTATTCACGCTTTTCTCTAGTGTGGTGGGATGGGAATATGGTGCGACACCTACGACGAGACCGGGATATTCATAAGTACCCGCTCGCGGGGAAACAACTACTTCTCTTTTGTAACAGGTACCGAAGACCCATATACACCTTTTTATGGCGTGGTGGGGACAAAGACTTTACACGGCCGCAGTGTCCTCGTACGAGGGCACCTATCGTACACGCTTTTCTCTAGTGTGACGGGAGGCCCAATTTTCCATAGTTTTCCCCTAAACAGGGGAGACGTAGGGAGGTTGCCGAAATTTTTGGTGAATGTATAACTGCACTCGGACCTGTTTGAACTTAAAAAGAACAAAGATTTGGACACATTTAAATAACTGTGGACTTGTGAACTCAGACTTACACCAAATGGACTTAAATAAACTTGAACTCATGTTGGACTTGAGCATGAACAAATTTTTATGACAAATCCAGAACTTGATTTGAACATTAAGCCAATAAGGCTTGGACTTGATTGAACTCAAGAGACTACAAGGGATTTGACTTGAACAATTGGAGCAAGGAATTAGACTTGTCATATGAACAAACGAAAGTGAGCTTGAATGAACTTTAAAGAACTAAACTCATATTGACATGAAATTTGAAATGAGCAAGGATCAAATAAATGTGGACTTAACATTGGATAAATGAATGTCAAAGTACAAACAGAGATTCACAAGCAACACTCCAAAGTTGAACTTCATGTAAGCAAACACAACTCAAAGAGAGTGTAAGGATTTGTTTGATTAAACAGAATGAGTGTGCATGAAAGGATGTGGTGGCATCCCTATCACCAACAATAATCAAACTCCAAGAAGAAATATCAAAGGAAAAAGATCAAATGCAAGTAAATAATAACTTGTAGTGGACAACGATGTTGCAAATACAACTTGCTCACAAACAATGGTGGAATTGAAGAAAGGTGTGACATGATTATAAGTCATGACATGAAACTCTATAATAATGACATTTGGCTTGGAACACCCATATCAAATTATGCTTACAAATGAGCATATATGGTCGTAATGAGTGGTGCCAGTATTGGTAATGTGTTAGGAGCACAATCTATCCAACAACCAGTGCTAGCATATATGCAAATGAAAACACTAGTTTCTACGACATAGGGATGTCACATAGTGAATGTGATATGACCCCGCAGTTCATATGCAAGCAAGAACATGAATCTACTACACACATGACGGTTCACTTTCAAATAATTACTAGAAGACTTGTGAATGATTGTGGACAATATAGAAGATTAATTAATCTGTAGCATTCAAACAATTGTGAATAAAGTCTCAACAAGCAAGGGATCTGCGAGCGTGTTAGTGGTTCACACATGACGTCTAGGGATGTTGCGCGGGTTGATAAGTGAATTAAAGTTCGAAATCGATCCTTCTATACGGGTCAATAGAAGTCGACAGGGTTCGAACCAACAAACAAATATACAATTGTAGTGATCGTTATATTTATCTTAATACATTCATATTAGCCTTCAAGACCTATAACAATGAGAATTCTATTGACCCGTATAGAAGGATTTAGGGTTTACATGGTTCTATCAATAAAGAGAAATAACCCATAACACCCCGATGATGATCGTGTTGAATGTTAATATCAATCGGATGGGTCCATTCCAAATATTTCAAATTCCACTCAAATGCCTACGAAAATCTAAAACTCCACGAAGTCCAAAATTCCAAAAATTATCCAAATCCACGATATTTAAAAAATTGGAATTCAATCATTAAATGCTTAAAGCAAAATCCATACACCCTCCGTAACAGTTTGTCAAGGTGGACAAATTAAATTTTACTTCAGCTCACAAAAGAGCCAAATGCCTGGTCAAAAATATCACTAGGATCCATTCTCAAAACAGTCTCCTGCCAGTAAGCACGTGGTATGTGTCCTCTGACCGGCGGTTTGCCACCAAATGGCACCGCAGGATAAACGGTTATGACCCGGGGCCCTCTGAACCGAGTGGTTTTGCCGTCAAATGGCACCACAAAATACCGATTATGGCCAGCGCCGATACGTTCCTTATTAGCATCAAATCCTTAAGATATGAATCAATAGGATATGATCGATAGGGCACAAAGCCATCTGTTAGCTAAGGTGGATTCAAATTTGTCCCCTTAAGCAAATATCCAACCTAGGTCTACAAGGTCCCCTTGGATGAAGCAACCCATGGCTGTCGACAAGGATCCTTCTGTCAGGTTGGGTCGACTATCTCCTATTACTAAGTAGACCAGGGATCACGATGGCCCAGGATGACGGAACCATGAGATCTTGATTGGGTCCATCATTCATTCCCCCACTATCCGTTTTAAGTGTAAGATGGTGCAATCTTCAATTTTAAATATCAAACTTTCCAAACCTTTTCAAATTCAAACCCAATTCCCAAACCCTAAACCTATGCTGCTACTATATGCAAGATAACATGTATATTCTACGTATCTGATTAACACCTGGCCTTTATCGAAAGTTCTCTCTCGTTATCAGGAGGGGTAATTAACTATAGGGCTTGATCCTATAGGAAACCAGAACTCAGATCATAAAATCCTCACAAAATGAGGGCGAAATCTCTGGGTAGTGTCTTATCTACAAACCCATCTGCCTTCCAAAATTGACCTCGAAACTTATTCATTTAAAACTCCCTCGCCAAACAAAAAACATAATTAGCACGGCGGGGAGGCCGAGGCTAAATTTTCGAAGCCCACAGACGTTAAACTTTATACATCTCTATTATCATGAATATTCCAGGACACCACAATAAAGAATCATAAAAATTTTCAAATTGAGCAAACTCAAATGTAATAGACTCATCTTTGGATTTAATATTTAATAAAAATATCAAACTCTATAAATAATTAAAAATAAAAAAGACAACATTTTTGTCAAACTTAGTTCAATAAAACACTTAAACTTTAAAAATTTATAGCTAATTATAGAAAAATCCAAATCCAACAAAATAAGTGGTATTTTACTCATCTTAGGGTTTAATAGTTATAAAAAATAAAAAAACTTCTAAATATATTGTAAATAAAAAAGTTAAGAAATAGACCTTTTTTTTATATATAATAAAATATTTCGTGAAATACCAAAATTAATAAACAATCAAAATTTTAGTAAATCACTAATCTAATCAATTAAATCAGATAATAACATTAAAATGAATAACCAACATTCCATTAATGAAGTTTTATTATAGGTAATAAATGCGTTTTTCTAATTTTTAGTTATATCATTAGGCTAGACTACCTCGAGCTACTAGGCTATATGTCCTAAGAATGTCTTAGTCCTCGTGCTTGTTGTGACAACATTATAAACAAATTCAATGGAATGCAAACTATAAAATTAACAAATCAATAACTAATCAATTGAACTTAAATCAATAACATAGCCTTATCAATAAGGTTTTTCGGTTGGACTATTCTAAGTTGCGGGGCTACGTGTCCTTAGAAGGTCTTAGTCCTCGTGCCCATTATGATAAAGCAATAAATTGGTTAATGAAAAATCATTAATAGGCTAATAATTAATATAAAAATATTAACAAGATAATCATAACTTCAAAATAACTTAATCAATAAATTAAATCAAACCTAAGTTCAAATATAACTACCGGGTAACATTAGACTACGAGGTTATTATGTTAGCCACAAGAATCGTGAAATAAATCTCACAGTCCTTGTGTAAATAAAGGCAACTATTATTCAACCTAAATAATTAGTGATAAATCATTAATAAATAGAAGCCTTCATTCATTATATAAATTTCAATTTGGAGAGCATAAATATATTAAATTTTAAGGCATAAGGACTAAAACATCTAATCAAAATTTAGAATTTTAGAGAACTAATAGTTAATCAACTTCAACACTTAAAATTCATTTTAAAATAAATCTTAAAATACTAAGACTTAAACTTAAACTAAAATTCCCCTTAGTCTAAAAATAAATCAAGTATAACGTTAAAAAACTTCGAACAACAATCAACCTAGGATATATCCATCCACAGTTTGATACACACACTGTAGATAATTTATTTGAATAACCAATCCTTATTTTTATTTAGGCAGCTATTCTTTTTTATATGCTTTTTATGTGATGTGAATTTTATGTGATTTTCTTTGCATATAGTTTCCATAGTTTGATATGACTTGTGTTTCATATGATGTGATGTTTTCTTTTAATAAGCTATATGTGATGTGATATATGATGGGTGTTAGATTTTTCTAGGCTAGGAATGAGTTGGATGCCAATGGAGTTTTCTGCAGGTATCCATGCTTATGCAGGACTATAAAAAAGTGGCTAATTAAAATATAATCAAAAAATTTTATGCATGAACTAAAATTACTAAGACCCGCGAAAAACTGAAGGCATGACCTAAAAGTTTTTATAGGTTGCTAAACCTCTAAGAACCAGCCTGAGGTTAACCAAGAGGAGGGTGAATTGATAATTTAAAAATTCTTTAATAAAAAAAGAATCTTTTATACTTTTTCAAACACTAAAATTAAAAGATTTAAACAATGGATGCGAAAGTAAATTAATTCACAATAATAAAATAAATTAAAGTTTTCAACCACACAGTAAATCACAGAAAAGTGCAAAAAAAGTAAAAGAACAAATAGACCTATGTCCACTCCTGGAGGCCTCTGTTCCAGGTATTGCACTAAACATTTTACATGCAGAGAATCCTGAATCACTTTCACCTTCCTCGATACGGCGGAGTAGTCGCGTCCTTTGACACCAAAAAAATCTTCTTCTTCTGAAAATCTCCCTCAAGACAAACCTTGACTATGATGGAACTTAGGTGCAAGTTCACCGGAGCAACCGTGTGAAACTCTCTTTCATACTCCCTTTAAATCCACAATGATCTTTTCCCTTTCTCAAACTGCACCCTTCCTCTCTCAAGCTCAAGGCTCTCTCTTCTAGTTTTCTCCATAAGAAAAATGACTCAATGAATCCCAAAGACACTTACTGAGTCATATGAGAAAGCTTAAATAGAGGAATTTGAAAAATCCCATAAACTCAATTCTAGCGGCTCTAATCATCTAGTTCGATCTTAGGACCATCATGTATAATTAGTTCAAAATAGCCATTTTAGCCAGTACAAACAGCATGGCCCTATACGATCAGTTCAAGTGTTTATATTGATCATCCAATATAATTGAGAACATCATCCATTACAATTAGTACAAACACAGGTAATTGTCCAATATGATAGACATTGTTTAAATATCATTTCATGTAGGAATTTGATCTCCAGTACAATCGTCTCTGATTGTCTTATGCAATTTGATTGAATAATTTTACCATAATTAAGCTCCTAATCACAGGATCAATTTATGCATGATTGTTAAAGATCGTATAATACGATTATAATAAAATTTTAATTATAAAATAATAGATAAATTGTGATTGGCGTCTATTTTGATGATTTCTACGGATAATCTTGTACGATGTAAATTATACATTACGATCAGTTCAAATTGCATTAATATAAAAATTAGTCATTTTAATGAGCTGATCATAAATTACGATATAAATCATACACTATGATTAGTTCATAAATTTGAACCTCTAATTTTGACCCAATTTTACTTCCTTGAGTGTGTGTGCATGATCATTAAGCTAGCAAACACTTTTATAAGACTTGACTCAAAAAATCAAAAATACATCAATGAATATTACAAATTCTTTACAGCATAATCTATTCTACCCAATCCTGAACACTGAATCATCGTTGGATCGTGCATGATGTTTCTAAAATGTTAGTACACACCCAAACAAATATTGAATGTAAATACTATGAGAAATAAATATGTGAGCCACAGTGTTTGCTATCATCTAAAATATAAACTCGTGAGCTCGAGTTGCAACATGACCAAGTGGATGTGTTAGCTCAAATGTGAGCAAATAAATTATATATAAATGCTTGGAGTTTTTGATAATTTCATGTAAGTTGCTTAGGATAACATGCAAGGAGTATATAGTCATTTTAAATTTTTTGTGTAATTCAATTTAAGAGTTGTGAAAGCTAATTTAAAATGAGATATTAGTATCCAATTTGGAATCCAAAGACGAAGGAAACATCCCTTAATGAAGAGTTCCTTCCATTTGGGCATTTTGAGATCCAAATTAAGGTTACTTGAAATCCAAACATAAAAGAAACACCTCTTTAGGGAGTTCTTTTTATTTGGATATCCAAACCAAATAAATCCAAGTAGCTAGAAGGAAATAGCTGAAAAGTAAAGATAAAAAAATAGCACTTTTTAAAACTTGTGTCATTTTATAGGATTAAAACTCGGGGTTTTTGTGAGTTGAGCCGACCACTTTTAATGTTTTTGAAGATCCTTGGTTATATATAGGATTCGAGATGGAGCCACAATCATAAGTTCCCAACTAAAAAAATTTAATTCCCACCTTTCAAAAAATACCAACGTAAACTAAAATTTTATATCACAATCATAGCCACAATCATAAGTTCCCAACTTTGGCATCTTCAAACTTACACAAATATCATATATCATATATATCACAATATATATGATAATTCATGCATCAGCACTATATATGTATGTTGGTATTTGAGTTCAATAATCTTTATCAAACTTACACAAATATCATGTGCTATATATAATTCACGCACCGCCACTATCTTCTTGCCATTTTCACTTGTAGATACAGTACAGCACCATTTGTATAATACCGACCAGCAGTCCACAAATATTTGACAACTACAAAGAATATAAAAAAATCTTTAATATAAACCTTTAAAAAAAAAAAATTGGTGCTAAATATTACAATATAGTTCATATAATAAAAATGCATAAACTCTTATAATATTAAAAAAGATAGCGCTAATTAAAAAATAAATATAGTACCGCAACGTATTTGTCATTGGACAATACACCATAGGCCAGCCAAATAGCGGCGCTAATTGTTTGGAGGAGAGATGAGTTGAAAGAAGACATGAACTCCACGCTTTTTGTGCGAATGACCAGCCTCTGCAGTGAAATTTAAGCAATAATAAAATTATATAAATCTCAATATATTGTATAAAATAAAAATATTATTAATAAAAATTAAAATATCTTAATTACCATAACACTCAGAGGAGCAATAAAGCAGCTCACAGAAATGCCAAAACAGATCCAGCCGAGTAAAGTTAACCGCTCGTATCCATGAAAAACGAGAATAGTGATGGTTAAAATGATCCCGAACACAGTGAAGTTGAGGAAGATGAATAACCCGCCAGTTAATTTCTATCGTTAATTAAAAGATTAATCGCTCATCTAGAATGATAAATTAATTAAGAACCTGTAAAATTAGCACCTTAGCTTTCTTAGGAGCGTAAATAAGAAAGATTATTATATATGAGGTTTGGATGACGACGCCCAACGAGTTGATGGTCACGTGAATAACACTATGGGTTTTCACCAGAGCGTAGAAGATCCACATCATGCAGCTGAAGTGAACCATTACATTGGGCATACAGTTGAATCCATCGGTAGATTTTTGTTTGTAAATGTTATAGAATTTGGGCCTAGACAACAAATAATAATAATAATAATAATAATAATAATAATAATAATAATAATAATAAATTAACAAAAAATTTAATTGTTGATCAGATACTTACACTGGGGCAAGGAAAGCCAAGAACGAAATGAAGTTTCCTGAAAAAATCACAAATAAGCTGATGACTGAGAGAGAGAGAGAGAGAGAGAGAGAGAGAGAGAGAGAGAGAGTGAGAGAGAGAGAGAGGTAAGAAGATGATACCAATAATGCCTACTGCAAAGCCCGGAGAAACCATCTTCAAATTGCAGAATAACTAAGGTAAACACTAAGGTACGAGGCATGCTTTATATACACCTACTCAAGTTATTAACCACCAAATGTCTAGCATTAATTGTAATGTTGCCAAGGGCATTTCTTCATACCATAAAAATTATTTTCATTTCTCTCCCTCCAAATTGCATAAATCAAAATTTTATTTGATTAATAAATAAAGCATTATGATTTATTTATGCTCACAATCAAATAAAATAGATAAAACTTGATGAAGATTCGGTCCTATGGAGAAAACATTTCCAAAGAGAATATGCTAGCTTTTAAGCAACCAAGAAGAAATTCTAGCAACAAAAGAATAGGTGACAGTGAGATTTAATGGAATTATTCCATAAGTAGGTTTTCGTAAAACTTGGAGCACAACCTTCCAAAATGTCCCTAATTTTTGGCCCTTACTAATAGCCTTCCAACAATATATAGTATGTTCTAAAAATAACATTTAAACCATTGAGTTTATTCCAATCAACATCAAGGCAATAGTATGACACCTTTTATCGAACAAAAGAATTCTAGAAGTAGGTCTCCCCAATACAAACAACATGATCCATATCCCACAACTGATATTTGTAATAGTGTCAAAACATTCCAGATTAGTTGAATACAATGCAGAGATTGCTCCAAGAGCCAAAAACTGTTAGAAATAATATATTCGTCAGGAGTATTAAATGTCAAATTAAAGATAGAAAAGTAGTTATCCTGATAATGTCAAATAGAGCATTTTTTTCACATCATGTATCAAAATTAAGTAAGAGTTGCATATCATTCCCAAGTGCAATAAATTCTTCTTAAAAATGTTAGTTATATTTTTAAGTTCTTTCCACATCACAGAACATTCATAATTAAGATAGGAGAATAAAGATCCATAAGAATTTGTAAGTTAGTAAGATAAGAGCGATCTAGAATTGAAAAGCCTCCAACCAACCTTGGTTTTGGAAGACAAGTTTGAGGATAAGATTGAAGCAATTCCAATTACCCCTTTTGCTAAAAGTATGGTCTCCACCATCGTTAAAAAACCTCAAAAGCGGTATTTAAATAATTGAATAAGCATTTTTTTTTTTAAATATTAAAAAAATATATATCTTTAAATTTTATTAGGTTATTTAAGATCCTAACAATATTACATAAATAGATATTGATGCTATGACTGCTCTCCAAACCTCCCTCAAGGTGCTAGCTCATAAGGGTGGAAGGAGCTTGCAAGCTTCGGACCATGAGATCTACACATGAACATAGAAGTCCACACTTGCATGGGAGGTAAACTATGAGATTTGCCTCTTTGTGGAACTTTTATTTGGTCCGATGACTTGACGTAGCTATGTTCGGACGCAAGTAAAATGGTGCCACGTGCTCTTATTCTTTATCGCGTGGCCCGACGACTCGACCAGGACCGGTCCTAGGATTGCTATGTATTGGCTGATTTGTACAGACCGGGATATTGCTAGGTATTGCTCGATATTGCTTGGGAATAACTAGAAATATCATTCTGTGAAGACCAATACTTAGTAATACCTAGCAATACCCCAGTTTTGCTAGATATTGCTCGGTATTACTCTGTAATGGTCTTGAAAGAGCGGTATTTCTCGTTCTTGTCAAGCAATATCTAGCAATGCCGAACAATACCTAGTAAGACCTAGTAATACCCGAACATAGCTATACCGTGTTCCGGTCCATTAGCGTCCGAACATAGAGCTACGTCAGGACACCTGTGTATATATGATATTTTATAAAGACATTAAATTTTATAACGATTATTAATTCCATATTTTATTTTTTATTTTTAAAAATTGATTTATTATGTTTATTTATTAGAAACATGTGTATATATTTTCTTTTATATTTCAAAATAATGGATTTTCTTTATTAAGCTCATCAAGAAGAAAAAAAAAAAACTTCTAAGATTCTCTCCTCGATGCATGTCAAATGATGTTCAATTTGAACATGAATATGTTCAATTAAGCAATGACATGACACTTGGTAAGTGTCTTTGGCAGCCATTTAAGCTTCGTTCTTTTGGGGGAAATTTGAAGAGAGAGCTTGAAAAGGAGTGAGGAATGGGTGAAGTCCGAGAGGGAGAAGATCCTGTGAGGGGGGACTCAAGGGAGTGTGGAGGGGGATTCCACACGGTTGCTCCGGCAGGCTTGCACCTTAATACCGTCGGATTCAAGGCTTGTTTCGAAGGAAGTTCACCAAAGAAGAAGTTCACTTTGGTGTCAAAGGACCCGGCGACTCCGCCATACCGGAGAAGTTGTAAGTGATTTTGTAAGGGCTTCTTCGCCTAGCTGTGGGGGCTAAAGGAGAGACACTTATTTTAGTGCAATACTTGGAGGGTGCCTCCAAGGAGTGGACGTAGGTCAAGGTTTAACCGAACCACTATAAATTCGGTTTGTTCTTTCTTATTATTGCTTCCGCATTTAATTTCTGCATTTGGTTTTCCTTGTGGTGATATTGGTTTTAGTTTGTGCTTTGTTTAAATTTTCTTCTTTACTAATTCATCTCTCTCTTGTTTAGCCTTTGGCCAATTCATAAGGGTCTAACATCCCTAACAAATTTTCAATGACATCTTCCGTCAAGTACATGCAAGGTGTTTGTACTAATGCTTGTTAAGATATGGTACAAGTTTCCCCTTGGACACTTCATCTTAAGAAATTTATACTCCATTGTTCTTTTACACTCAACTGAACTTGAAGCCTCTGGAAGAAAATGATGATGTTGTTGGGTATATGTATCTCATAGCTCCAAATTATTATTGAATCATTTGGAAGAGACTTTTGGATTGAAACTCCTGTATATCACGTTATTCATTAAGAAAATTATTCTCATGGAAGTATTTCAGTTTCATGCATGTCTTATCATAATATGTTCATATGAGCTTATGTTTAATTAAGCAAGTAAAGTTTTATTTATGCTATATCAAATGAGTTCACAAGAGTGTTTGGGTAACTATGTTTTCTATGTGGTACATAGCATGAGAAGTGAAATTCATCAAAAGAATTCTAAAATTCATTTTTGTGAGAAGAAAAGCTTTAAAAGTGGCTTTATGTTGGAAAATATTTTTGTATTGGAGAGTTTTAAAGTTTGCTTCATAATGATGTTGCTCTACGTCATAAAATTTATGAGTTTTGGAGAAGTGTTTTCAATCCTCATTTGCACAAGTATATAATTTCATTGTGATGTTTATAGGGGGATCGAGAAAGGTAACATGGCATATATTTAGAGCTTTATTTATGACTTTCCAAAATATCTTTTCTACATTTCATTAGTTTTCCTATGTGAGGAGCTCTTGATTTACAATATCATATATTTGGCACAAATGTGTGTTCACAACTTTAAGTTTAAGCTTCTTCTAAAACTCTTGATAGCATATAACATGAAGATGAAAAGTTTGTTGGAGAATATGTATTTGTTTGCTAGACTCAAAGTTATGTTGTTGCCTTGCTATAAGATATTGGTGAATGTTGAGGTGTTATACTTATTGAATTCCATTCCTTCTCTACTTGCTCATATTTTATGTGAAAGTGATGTTAGCAAGTGGTTGGAGAACAATTATTGGGTTTCATAGTTATACAATTTTTTATTGGGAGTTTGTCTAGTTTAAAAGAGTTGGTAGGCTTTGAGACACTTTTTATGCTTATTTTAAATCTCCATTCTTGATTTAATAATATTCATATGTCCTACATTTTGAAGCCTTACTCTTGCCCATGTATATGTGGTATAAACCCTAAACAAAAACCACAACCTAATCTATTTAATTTCGCTCCCAATGAATCGTGGATGAGATCTAGACCGTTCATGATAGGGCTAGGACCTTTAAATACCAAAATTTAGGTCAAAATAAAGACTTTTTTGCTTTTGCTCTTTCCCCAAGCCTCCATAGCCCGAGATCTTGGAGTTGAGAGCTCCCACAAACTTTCCCTACATATCTCAAGTTGAACCCGAGCACCCCAAGCCGCCGGTGGTGAGTTCTCAGGTGACCCGAGGAGATTTCTCCTCCAAGGCTTTTTCCCGTTGATCCTTACGTCGAGAGCTCGCGATTTCTCCTGCAAAAAGGAGCATGGATAGTCTACAAGTGCAACAAGCCTTTAAACGATTAAATTCGTCCATTAATCAAGGTGAAAATGCTAGCCCTAGTTCACTGCAGTTAGGTTAAATTAGCGTTCCGTAAAGTGCTTTTCAGACCGTGGGAACGGTCCCCCAATAATGTTCTTCACGTATACTATCAATGTTTCAAATTTCATAATGTTTCGTTTAGTGGTTTGCGAGAACAAAGCAAAAAATGATGTTAGGGCTCGGGTTAACGCTTCGTCCGCCGGGAGCAGATCTGGACCATTGTTCTTTCAATCAATGGTCCCGATTCGCAGCCGCCACGATCTAGATCGACCGCTAGGCTTCTCCCCGCGGTTCTGCCCTCCGCGTGGCTGAATCCTGTTCGTCCGTTCGATATCGCACCGATCCAATGGTCGCCCGCCGCCGTCCTACGTGGATAAGTGACTATGGCCCGTGGTCATTGATTGCGGCATGATTGCCGAAATTATTGGTCGGTGGCACAATCATCGCGCCACCACCAATGATAGCCCGCAGTCTTGAGGCGAATCCAAGCACGCCACTTGTCACGTCGGGAGCCGCCGCCGCAGCTTATTTTAAATTTCGTTTTAAAATTATTTTTTAAATCTATTTTAAATCCAATTTTTTAATATTTATTATCCCAAAAATTAAGTGTAATATATCAAAATTTTTAAAAAATTATTCTCTTTAATTTAAAATTATTTTTAATTAAAAATTATATATTCTTTAAGATATTAATAAAATAGTGAAAAACATCATTTTTTTATTATTTAAATTATTATTATCATATTATTATTATTATTATTATAATATTATTATATTATTATTATTATTATTATTATTAATGTTGTTTTACTGTTACTATTATTATTGTTATTATTTTGACCACTTTAAGTATTATTATTTTTATTATTATTATTATTATTATTATTATTATTATTATATTGTTAATTTATTATTATTTTGAACTAGCTTTATTATTATTACTATTCTTATTTTAAATTAGTTTATTTTTTTTATTATTATTATTAGCATTATTTTAATAAGTAGTATAAAATTTCAGAGATTTTATTATTTTAAATTAATTTCAAATAATATTCATTCTAAATGATATTATTTCAAAATTATTATTTTTTAAATAGCCTTTATTGCATTTAAATTTCAAGAATTTATAGCTTATTCATCTTAAATCGGATTTCAGCGTGCGACCACTCGTTCTTTTCAAAAAAATATGAATTTTATTTTAAAATTACTTTCAGTATTTGATTTTGATTGTTCTAATAGATTTCTATCTTAGAGCATTATTTGATTATTTGATTATTTAATTATTACTTGCTTAATTAGTATAAGAATTATCTTCAAGATATAAACTATTTTCAAATCATTTTGAAACCTTGCTTGGGTGGTCAGTGGATCCCTCATACACCAATGAACTGAGCTATATTTAATTAAATTATTTTTAAATATATTTATATACTTATATATGTATTTTTTTTAAACCATTTTAAAATATATATTTCTAAATTACTTTAATATTGAGGGATCTACCTAATAAAATTTTAAATATGGATTACATGCATGAAGAGCAATCATGGGGGAGTGGATTAGTGAGTGATTGAGACCCACTCATTCCCTAATCCCTTTATTAGATGTATTTACTTTCCTTTTTATCGTAGTTTGCATGCGTAGGTTGCACCACCACTTAGCTTAGGCTCTCTTAGATCTAAAGACATGATGTATTTACTATTTTTGTGTGTTTCTCATGAATTATTACCTTGAGGGTTAGCTAAAACTTCAATTTAAACCCATATAACGTAGCGTCACCCTAAGGACAACAATTAAGGACCCGTCTAACAAACTTAGAAAATTTCTAGAAGCTAGGATAAATCTCAGATTGATATAAAAACTTTAAAACTTAAACTTAGTTATATCTGAAACATCTTAAAATTTTTTAGGAATTTTTAGGGTTTATTAGACCCCTTTATTAACCAATCCTAATAAACTTATTAATTACAGTAAATCCATTTTAGGTCAGACAATTACCTATAATATCTTCATTTGTTTAAATCTAACCCCAACCTTAGATAAATAGGGCTCCTTAGTTTGACTCTAGGTTGAACCTTAATTTAACCTTAGGTGAAAATTACCTTTTTGAACTTAATAAATTATTTTATTAAAAATCCTAATTTTTTTCCAAACACTTGGGAACACTTTCTCAGGTCATTGCTGACCTTTGGGAGTGATTCCAATCTGTTTGGAGCTGGTTTGGATCAAAACCATAAAATCAGTCCTTTATCAGATAATTTAGATAATTCCCTTAATTACACGATCTTTAGAAACTCATAACTAATTGTAAAAAATTTCAAATTAGGCAAACTCACTTGCATTAGACTCCTATTAGGGTCTAGTATTTATTAAAAATATTAAAATTCCATAATATTACCTAAATTAGAAAGTTTACTTTTTGGTCAACCTTAGTATATTGTCTAAGGCCCGAAACTTCCAGAATTCATAAGTTTGCCTAAGAAACTTCAAATTCAGCGTACTACCTGTATAACTACTCATCCTAAGCTCTAGTATTTATCTAAGGTTTTAGGAATCCCAAACCTTACCTATTTCCTATAGTGACTTTTTGGACCCCCTTAATCTAGTACCTAGGAGAATCCGAGACTTTCCAAAATTGGTTAATATAATTTGAACTTCAAATATCACTACCATAAGATCTTAAAACTGATCAACAATCTAAATTTACTAAAATGGATCATAATTCATTAATATTTGAATCTTAATTAAAATTTCCTTTTCTGACCTATAACAAACATGAACTTTAGGTAACTTTAACTAACTACCCAGATTATGACATATCCAGGCCACACCAGCCACACACACACGTAGAATGGTTTTCTAGGGCTCCACTTCTAGACTTAGGCTAGGCCGGTATTTCCTTTTTATGCTTTATGTCGGAGCTTTTCGATGTTTTCATTGCATGTTCTTTGAACTTGATTGGTGCATTTGCTTACTTTTTCTGCACTCTGAATATGATGTGATGAGCTTTTGATCTACTCTTAGGTTAGGAGCGCCATATATATATATATATATATATATATATATATATATATATATATATATATATATATATATATATATATATATATATATATATATATATATATATATATATATATATATATATATATATATATATATATATATATATATATATATATATATATATATATATATATATATATATATATATATATATATATTCTTCTTGCAGGTGGTCATGCTCACGCTCTACTAAATGGAGGCCTTGTCACGATTTCTAATGATGTTTTATGTAGGTGCTTGCTGAGCTCCCCTAAATAAATGAGGGCTAAATAAAAATAATCATAATTGCTACAGGTGCTACAAGTGGACTTGTTAGCCCTTAATGATTAAGAGCATGGCTTGGCACAACTTCGATGGGTTAATTTTTTTTATATAACTTCTTGTGACTATAATTGATTGAGATTTTATTTTGATAACCTTGCGGGGACTTTAGATTTACTGCTTTCCTTTAATGTAATTGATTGTAATATTGGTGAGAGTTATGAAAACAACTATGAGTGTGGATATTCTTATCCAACTCGAATCCCGAAAAAAAATGCATCCTCATAAGGAAATATCCCCTTATCTCGGGGAATTGTCTCTTCGTTTGGATATTCAAGCCATGATGAATCGAAGGAGTCCAAGGAGGAGATTTCCAAGGAGTCTAAGGAAGAGTGATCCAAGGAGTCTAAGGAAGAGAGATCCAAGGAGTCTAAAGAGAAGAAGACTGAAGATATTAAAGATTTAAAGACCTAATATCCCACTCAAAGTTGTTGGCGTCTGTCATAGGCTTAAAAATTCGGGTTGTTTGTAGTGGAGCCCAGCCACTTTATTTTCTGTAGACTCTAGTTTGTAATTAAAAAATAGTTGGCCTATGGATATTTACTAGAATTATTGTATTTATATTGATGTGCTAACCTAATTTGCGCAGTAGAAATTACCTATTTTTTAAGGTTTTTTTCTTGCATGTCGTTTTTTCTTTCGCATGAATTTCGTTAGGCTCTTTAAGAACTACAAAATTCTTCTACTCATAATCAAAATTTAATATTTATATTTTAAATAATTTAGAAACTTAACGAACCTAGGGAACTACCGGAATCGTCTGGGGTCGCATGCATATTATTACATTTTTTCTTTTCTTCTTATAAGACATCTCCCTACCTATGGGTAGAGTCCGAATAATTTGGTCTATGAGGATGAAGTGCCAGGCCTAGGGAGACCCAGTCTTTTTAAAAATTATTTTTATATAAGCCTATTTTTAAAATCTATAACATTCATGATTTGAAAACTTCAACTAGCATGCATTGCATTAGTAACTAATTAATTAAAATTTAATTTATTAGCTAGGAGCATTTGTCCCACATAAGTCCATGACCAATTAGAAAATTCTCTACATGTCGGTCCTATTTTCAAAGAACTATACCACCAACCCATCTTTCATAAATGACTTGATAGCGTGGTTTTGAATTGGTTAGGTGATTAGCTGGTTCCCCAATCCAAGCCGGGATAAGTCCAGATTTTACATCGTATTAGTTAGGACACGGGTCTTAGTGTTGTTCATAGAATACTATGCCCAATCTAAATTTAGGATTCGAGGCTGCTACATTCAGTCTCGTAGCATGCCTAAAATGATAGGTCGGTCCCTTCTTTTCAGGGATTCTAAATCCTATTTATTTGCGTCACAAGATGACGTCACCTCCATCCTTCTCTCATGCATGTGATTGGATGCCTGACTTTTATTTTCTCTAGTTTCTATTTAGTACCCTAGAGCCTTCGAATGCTGGTATGAGCCACGCATGTTGAATAAGCCTTTTTGGGACCTTTCTTCCTTCTGAGTAGGACTTCTTAGTTTATACCCCTGTGCCAATCCCATTTTAGGAAGGGATAATATATGATCCTTAATCGAGAGTCTTCTCAGGCTCCGGCCTGGGATGTAATTAACCACGGGGGGTTGCACCAGTGGAAAACTCAGCCCCACATCTACTAAACTCCACTCGAGCTATCATATCAGGTGGGGAAAACTTGTGATTAGGTCGTGTATATTATTACCTATCGGGGTGTGGTGGCAAGAGACTCTATCCTTATTGGTTAGTAGTATGCATGATCCAATCTGCCCTTCCATCGACCAACTCGTGTCGAGTGTAGAGGCCTACGATCATTTTGTCCTAAAGGTTAGTGCGGTCGTACCCTCTACGTTTGAACCCCACAAGCGGTGCTCTTTTGGAGGTCCACAAGTTTCTGACGACCACTGTGGAAAATGAAAGTGACCTTAACTCATTCATAAGATTAATCCGGTGATTGAGCCTTGTGTATGAATGGTATGATAGGTCAAAGAAAGGATTAAAAGAACTGACCTTTTGATAGAAAATTAAAGTTCTCAAAGTATTAATATTAATATCTAGGAGACACACTCAATACTTGAGAATATTAATCATAAATATGATTGATTAAACATCAAAAGGGTCACAGTGGTAACACCTACCCTGATTGGATAGGGCCCTATGGGGAGCAAAAGCAATAAAACAACATTCATAGGGCTACTTTAGAAGCTAAGAGTAGGATACGAATGCTAAAGTCAGTACAGGAACTAAGGGCTGATCTTTGACTAGAAAACCAAAGCTCCTAAGGATGTCATGTTATCATCTCATAGAGGATGTACTACATCACAACTAAGGAAATAACTCTATGTAGTAAGGGGACATCCTCACTACCGAGGATAGTAATCATGAGAGAAATCAATAATTACCAAAAGGGTCACAATGGTAGCATCTACCACAATTGGGTAGGACCTTGTAAGAAGTGAAAGAAACCAAACAACATTCATAGAGCTACTCTAGCAGCTAAGAGTAGGGTACGAATGCTAAAGTAGGTGGATAAAGAAACCAAGGAGCTGATCTTCTACTAGGAAATTAGAGCTCTTGGAAAGGTGATGCAAACATCTGTGGAAAGATGTACTACATCACTACTGAGAGAACAACCTGAGGTGATAAGAGAGCATATTTGCCACCTGGTATAGTAATCATGAGTAAAATCTATGATCAACCAAAGATTACAATGGTAACACCTACCCTAATTGGGTAGGATCGACCTTGTGCGAAGTGGAAGTGACACTACCACATTCATAGGACTACTCTAGCAGTTCAGAGCAGTGCATAAATGAGAGGTAGACTGCCAAAAGAGGGCAGGAGGGGATTGATCTTTCTTAAGAAAGACCCAAGCCCATAAGATAGTGATGTTGACATCTAGGATAGGATGTATCACATCATTAGCAAAGAAAACTATTTGAATCATAAGGATGTACATTTGGTAGAGAGACAGCCACCTCAGTAGTCGGTAGAGACAGCTCCAACTGTTGGACTGTCGGCAGTTACTTCTATTGTCGGATGACGCCCATGTCGCCGCAGACAGAGACAACAGCAAGAGCTTGCTCGGCCCCAGATCAGTTCAGTTTTGATAGCCCCTCAGCAGCCAATTACTCGTATAGAGCCCCATTACAGTAGGCAAGTTTGGAGACGTTGACAAGCGGATACCCCTGTTGAGCCAGTACAGTTAGTCGAGGTAGTACTACCAGTTAAAATAGTACAATCAGTTCAGCCAGCTGATGCAGTAGATCAGATGGATGCAGCAGTTCCTTCAGGGTCCGAGGTGGTCTCGATGACTTATGATGAGGATGTGGTAATTACTCCTGATGGATCACCAGACCGAGTTGAGACATCTTTAGCTCGCAGCACTCATAGGATCACTTCCCCTATGAGTCCCAAGATAGAGGCACTCCGTCGAGCCTTCTCAGAGGATGATATACTAGGAGATGAGTCAGAGGAGGACATACCAGTACATCGGGTATGTGAGATTACCTGTTGAGGTCACTTGGATGAGCAGATAGAGCTCGAGGACCAGGGTGAGCAGGATGACCCTGAGGCAGGGGGATCTCCGAGATCAGTAGCTACAGACGCCACAGTCTTGCACTTACAGACTAAGATGGCTAATGAGAAGATCCATCTCCAGGACAGTGATACGGTACAGCCTTTACACAAGGCTACTCAGACAGTTCATAAGATCTCCAGTACGAGCCACAGTTCCAGCCACAGTGACAGTCAGAGTTACAGTCAGAGCAGTTGTGACGCCCCAAGATCTAACTTGGAAGAATTTTTTCTTTTTTTCATTAAACTGTCAACTATCAGAGCTATCTATAATCATCAATTAGTGATAAACAGTCTAACAAAATCTATAATTCAAAATATCAATGTACATATTTCTATTCAATCCCAAAAGTTCATTTACAAAACTCACAATCTACACAACAAATACATGAAATCTATTATGTCCTGAGTACAAAAGAATAGCTATAACTAAAAGAACAAAAACCTAAACATTCCTGATTAACCTCAATCTCCTCCTCTCGTGCCTTGACCTGAAAATATTTAACCACATATAATGAGCTTAAAAAGCTTAACAGGTCACCAAATACCTACAATTAAAATCAAAGCACAGTACGGAAGTAATATGCATGTCAATCAGTTAGATCATAGCAGTCACTTACACATGATCATTGAGTCAATACAGAATCAGAAATTGTGCAGAAATAGTAATCAATATAGAAATGGTAGTCAATACAAAAATATGTGAATCCATAATCATCAGTGATAGAATCTGTGAATGAGCAATAGAAAAATCCATAATGTTAAATAAATCCGTGTGTGTAACAAATCTCTACAATAGTCGTCTTATCTATCACATCAGTCTATAACATCAGTCAAATCAATGTAGTAGAATCGTATCACAGCATACCAACATACACTTGCAAATTCTAGTTATTTATTACTTGCTCAATATATTGAGGGATCTACCTAATGAAATTTTAAATATGGATTACATGCATGAAGACAAATCATGGGGAAGTGGATTAGTGAGTGATTGAGACCCAATCATTTACTAATCCCTTCATTAGATGTATTTACTTTCTTTTTATCATAGTTTGCATGCGTAGGTTGCACCACCACTTAGTTTAGACTCTTCTAGATCTAAGGACATGGTGTGTTTAATATCTTTGTGTGTTTCCCATGCATTATTACCTTCAGGGTTAGCTAAAACTTCAATTTAAACCCATATAACGTAGCGACACCCTAAGGATAATAATTAAGGACCCGTCTAGCGAACTTAGAGAATTTCTATGAGGTAGGATAGATCTAGGATTGACATGAAAGCTTCAACACTTAAACTTAGTGACATCTAAAACATCCCAGAATTTTCTAAAAATTTTTAGGGCTTGTTAGAACCCTTAATTAACCAACCCTAATTAACTTATTAAATAGGGCCCCGAGACCTTCTAAAAATTACAGTAAATCCATTTTTGGTCAGAAAATTATCTACCATAGCTTCATTTGTTCAGAATCTGACCCCTAACCTTATATAAATAGGTCTCCTTAGTTTGACTCTAGGTTGAACCTTAATTTAACCTTAGGTGGAAATTACCTTTTTGCACCTAATAAATCATTAAAAATTATTAAAAATCCTAAATTTTTTCCAAACACATTGGAACACTTTCTAAGGTCATTCATGACCTTTGGGAGTGATTTCAATCAGTTGGGAGCTGGTTTGGATCAAAACCATAAAATTAGCCATTTATTAGATAATTTAGATAATTCCCTTAATTACCCGATCTTTAGAAACTCATAACTAACTATAGAAAATTCTAAATTAGGAAAACTCACTTGAATTAGACTTCTATTAAGTTCTAGTATTTATTAAAAATATTAGGATTCCAAAAACTAACCTAAATTAGAAAGTCAACATTTTGGTCAACCCTAGTCTACAGTCTAATCCCCGAAACTTCCAGAATTCATAACTTTGCCTAGAAAACTCCAAATTCAGCGTACTACCTATCTAACTACTCATCCTAAGCCCTAATATTTACCTAAGGTGTTAGGAATCCCAAACCTAAGTTATTTCCCATATGGACTTTTTGGACCCCCTTATTCTAGTACCTAGGAGGATTGGGGACTTTTCAAAATTGGCTAATATAATTCGAATTTCAAATATCACTACCCCAAGATATTAAAACTGATCAACAAACTAAATTTACTAAAATGGATTCTAATTCATTAATATTTGAACCTTAATTAAAATTTCATTTTCTAACCTATAATAAACCTGAACTTTATGTAACTTTAACTAACTACCCAGATTAGGACAAATCCAGGCAACACCAGCCATTCACACACGTAGAATGGTTTGCTAGGGCACCACTTCTAGACTTAGGCTAGGCCGGTGTTTCCTTTTCTGCTGTGTGCCAAAGCTTTTCGATATTTTCATTGCATGTTATTTGAACTTGATTGGTGTGTTTGTTTCCTTTTCCTACACTCTGGATATGATGTGATAAGCATTAGATCTACCCTTAGGTTAGGAGCTCCATATATATATTGTTCTTCTTGTAGGTGGTCAAGCTCATGCTCTGCTAAAAGGGGGCCCTATCACGATTTCTATGATGTTTTTTGTAGGTGCTTGTTGAGCTCCCCTAAATAAATGAGGGCTAAATAAAAATAAACATAACTGCTACATGCAGACTACTTAGCCCTCAATGATTAAGAGCATGGCTTGGCACATCTTCAATTGGTTGATTTTTTTTTATATATAAACTATTTGTGACTAAAACTACTTGAGATTTTATTAGGATAACCTTGCAGGGACTTTAGATTTATTGATTTCCTTTAATGTAATTGATTGTAATATTGGTGAGAGTTGTGAAAACAACTCTGAGTGTGGATATTCTTATCCAACTCAAATACTGAAAGAAGAAGGCATCCTCATATGGGAGAGTCTTCTTCCATTTAGAAAATCGAGTTGGATGACTTTAGATATACAAAGAGAAAAGGCAATACCCCCTTATCTAGGGGAATTGACCTTCCTTTGGATATTCAAGCCATGACAAATCCAAGGAGTCCAAGGAGGAGATTTCTAAGGAGTCAAAGGAAGAGTGATCCAAGGAGTCTAAGGAGGGTAGATCCAAGGAGTCTAAGGAGAAGAAGACTGAAGATATTGAAGACCTAAATCCCACTCAAAGTTATTGGCGTCTTTCATAGGCTTAAAAATCTGGTTTGTTGGCAGTGATACCTGGCCACTTATTTTCTACAGACCCTGGTTTGTAATTAAAAGGCAGTTGGCCTGTGGACATTTACTTGATTTGTTGGATTTATATTAATGTGCTTACCTGATTTGTGTAGTAGAAATTACCTGCTTTTTCTAGGTTTCTTTCTTGCATGTCGTTTTTGCTTTAGCTTGGATTTCATTATGCTCTTTAAGGATTACAAAATTCTTCTACTCATAACCAAAATTTAATATTTAAGTTTTAAATAATTGAGAAACTTAACGAACCTAGGGAACTATCGAAATCTTTCAGAGCTGCATGCATATTATTGCATTTTCTCTTTCCTTCTTATAAGACATCTCCCTGCTTGCGGGTAGAGTCTGGAAAATCTGGCCTATGAGGATGAAGTGTCGAACCTAGGGAGACCCAGTCCTTTCTAAAAATTATTTTTAAATAAGCCTATTTTTAAAATATACGGATAAATATGGGTTGATAGGGTTCTAACCATTAAATAAATATACGGTTGATGGGACCAGTATATTTATTTTAATACATTTATATTATATCTTCAAGGCCTATGTTCAAGAGAATTCACTAATAAAGGTATAAAGCCTATGTAACGCGATCCTCTATCAATAGCTCGATAGAGTTGATAAGGTTCGTCCACAAAATACAAATATTTTCAAATGAAACTGAACCCAAATATGTATTACATTAGTAACTAATTAATTAAAATTTAATTGCTTTGGCTAGGAGTATCTGCCCCACATAAGTCTATAACAAATTAGAAAATTCTCTAGATGTCAGTCTTATTTCCAAAAACTATACCACCCACCCATCTTTCATAAATGTCTTGACAACATGATTTTAAATCGATTAGATGGTTAACTAAATCCCCAATCTAGGCCGGGGTAAGTCTAGATCTTTACACTGTATTAGCTAGGACACGAGTGTTAGTGTGTGTAGAACACTAAACCTAATTTAGATCTAGGATTCGAGGCTACTACACTCAGTCTTGTAGTATGCCCAAAATAGTAGGTAGGTCTCTTCTTTTCAGAGACTCTAAATCCTACTTATCTACGTCATAGGATGATGCCACCTCTATCTTTTTCTTACGCATTTGATCGAGTGATTGACTTTTATTTTCTCCAATTTCTCTTTAGTGCCCTAGAACCTCCGAATGCTGGTGTGAACCCCGCAGATGGATCAAGCCCTTTTGACCTTTTTTTCCTTTTGAATAGGACTTCTTAGTCTATACCCTCGTGCCAATCTCATTTTTGAAAGTGATAATGTATGATCCTTAATCAAGAGTTTTCTCGGGCTCTGATCTGGGATGTAATTAACCACGAGGGCTTGTGACTGTGGGAAACTTGACCCCACATCTACTAAACCCCACTCGAGATGTTGTATCGGTTTGAGGAACCCGTTTTGATCACGTCATGTATATTACTACCCATCGGGGTGTGTTGGCGACAACCTCTATCCTTAATGGTCAATCGTATGCATGATCTAATATACCCTCCCATCAACTTGTTTGTGTCGAGTGTAGAGGCCTACTATCATTTTACCCTACGGGATAATGCGGCCATACCCTCTGCGTTCGAACCCCACGAGCGGTGCTCCTTTGAAGGTCCACGGTGTGTAGGTGAAAGCCGCTATCCTCCATGGCTAATCATATGTATGACTTCATCTGCTCTTCCATTGGCCTGCTTGTGTCGAGTATAAAGGCCTATGACCATTTTATCATACGAGATAGTGCAATAGTACCCTTTGTATTCGAGTCCCATAAGCAGAATCCTTTCAGAGACCCACAAGGGCTAGCCGATATTCTCTAGGGATAAGAGAGTGGCCACCAGAGAAAGAGATTGGAGCAGTTTTGGCTCTTCTTGTAGTATGCGAACTAAGAGCGAAGGAGGGATGAAGGAGAAAAACTTTTTGCTATGCGTATGAGTGTTCAAAAGAGAAGCTAGCTAGGGTCGGCTTTTATGCATGAGCTTCTAGGGTCGGCTTCTATGCATGTATATTTTTCTCCTTTAGAGTATGTCCCCCCAACTCCTATTCAAACCTGAGAAAAATATAAAAAAATTGACCAAAACAACCCCTTGATGCGCTAGGTCAAGGGGTTGCCATTAAATATTGTATTTTTTTGATATTCTCAGCTATTAGATCAAGTCTTGACTTAGAAGGAGATGAAAAGATGGGGAAAAATTATTTCATATACAGATTTAAATATGAATTAATTTAAATAGATCACATGTATATATTTCTTTCATTTCACATTTATAATTATTATTAATTCCATATTTTATATTTTATTTTTTAAATTTGATTTATTGTGTTTATTTATTAGAAACATGTGTATATATTTTCTTTTATATTTCAAAATAATGGATTTTCTTTATTAAGCTCATCAAGAAGAAGAAAAAATCTTCTAAGTTTCTCTCCTCGATGCATGTCAAATGATGTTCAATTCGAACATGAATAGGTTCGTTTGAAAGATCTTGGCGATCCGAACGTACTCGAGTAGCACATTTCACAAAATAAGGTCCAGATAAAAAGATATTGTCCATGAAATGAACATGCACGATAAAGGCCCAAATCCATGAAATTACATCGAATCGTCATCGACCCGACCACATGTATTTTAGAATGAAATATGAGACATGTGGTCAAAAAGGAGTAATCCTAAGGCCGACAATGAGATGAGATAATATACGCAAAGTGACCCTTCATTAGCATAGTAGTGCAACATACAAGAATATAGATCAATCTACAAAATGCAAGACAAGACAGTGTAAGTGACCGATGCCAAAAACACCACTATATGGCATTATTGTTATTTCCACCTATGATGCTGATGTTATTACTATTCTACTATTATTAATATATTGATCACATGATATATATTGAGCAAATATACTGGACACTGATATGATATTTATAAGAATGTGCAGTATACACTTATATGATATTTCTAAGCATGTGATACACGGATATAATTATTTTATATGATTTTACTAAATTGATAATCTTTTAATAATCTTTATCGATATTTTGATATGATATTTTATATGATTTATGTATTAATTATAGTATTGATTTTGCAATTGCTTTAGTGATTTGACACATGTATTAGTTTATTAATTTATCTATTGTATTATCTTATAATCATGGGTGGATTCAATTTTTTTTTAAAGGGTGGGAAAAATTTTAGTTAATTAAAGTACTAAACAAGAATAATAATAATAATAATAATATGTAATAATATTAATAACAAATAGTGATAATAATAATTTTTTTAAAACTTAACTAATATAATGTTATCAAATTTATAAGAGGAATTTTTTATCATTTATTATCCAATATAATATTGATTTTAGTAATACAAATTAGAGTATAATCATGCAAGTTATGTTTAACCTATACTCTAACTTAGAGAAACATAATAATAAATTAGCTAAATGTTATCTAACTTAGAAAAAAAAAAAAGGATAATTAAATCATAAAATATGTATCACAAATTTTATATAAAAGCTTCAAAGAGCTCAACACATATATCAATGAAAGAAAAGAATAGGTAAAAAATACAAAAAAAGAAAAAATAAAAGCTATCATTTCCTAAAGTTGCTTGCCAACTACGTAGCCATCCCTAGGACTTTAGCATCCATGCATTGTCAAATCCAAGGCAACACAAACCCAACTTATAAACTAGTAGTCACTTCTTTCTCCATTGGATAAAGCTTACCTTCTACATTTATAGAAACTAGAAAGTAAGCACCTTACATGTTTTGTAAAAGAAATATCATTCAATGAGTATCTTCAACCATTTGGGCAAAATTTTTTTAGAGGGGTCAAGTTTTCCTTTATATAGGCTTTTTTTTTTTTTATGGTGGGCATCCCACCCTGGGCTCTAAGAGGATCTGCCCATGCCTCTAATCATGTGAATGATACTATTATAGTTTGATCGTTGACATGCATATTGCTCATTTACCTTGTGATGAGTTCGGTTGTAAGTTTTGGTAACTTGCTAGGCTTTTTAGATCATTATATGTAGTTAAATATTTTCAAATCAGTGTAGAAGACTAAGTGTGAGATTGATCATTTAAGGATTCCTCATGTTCACTTTTTTTTTTTAATTCTTTTGTACCCATGATAGAGTAATAGAAGTATGATTGTGTATATCCAGAGTAGTGTATATGATTTTTGAGAAATAAATACATATGCATATATTGATATTTTGATCGATATTTTTATTTATGCTAAAACTTATATTCATAAAAGAAATTAGGTAGTTCTAGATATATAAATTAGAAGATAAAAGAATAATTCTTCCAAATTAGTTTATAGAGCATCACAAGCTTAACCCTAAAGAAATTACTACAAAGGAAGGTTATGCTCTATAGGAGAATTGATTTAAAACACATGCTAGAACCAAAAGAAGGGGGAGTTAGGGTGCTAATTGATATTCAGTAAAGGAATGCCCTGATAAGAGAGTTAATGGTAGATGAGTGTAGGCCAATTGATGATCCATGTGAAACATTGAGCGAGTTCGGTAGGCCATATGGAAAAGGACTCACCAATTGAAGGTGCCAGATTTAGGTAGATTGTGCTAATACATGCAATATTAGCATTTTGATCAACAATTAACATGTAGGCATCAAGGGAAAAAGTTGTCAACTTGGAAGGGGAATGGTGGTTACTTTTAAGTGACACTAAAAACTAAGATATTATAGAGCATGCAAAAGCTATGGGAGTTTGTACTAAGTTGAGTTGTTGGGTCTAAGCAATTCACCAAGGCTGAACCGGGGGACAACTTTTTCTTAGGGCTTTAAACTTGACAAATGTATGTCAAATGTGTGATCCTATTTGCATGTGAAAAATCAAATATTTTAATGGGAATAAGGAGATTTATAAGTTTGAGAACCTATAATGTCATGTTGTACATTTTTATTTATATTGTTATGTTTAACATTGAATTTATGATATGTATGTACTTGGATGATTGAATTATGTTGTAGTTGCACTTTTGATCTTACATTCTAATTCTATGTTTTAACTCATTCCTTTGTTTTAACTTATATAGCAAATGTGTATGTTAATATGGAATGGGTTATTGATGTGATATAATATTTTATTACTCTTCATCAAATGTTTTACTCATTTTAGTAATCTAAACTTAATTTGTCCAAATCAGACTGAAACACTAACTCAAACAAACCATTAAAAATTAAATCTAAACAACTGAAAAATCATAACGTCATTCAAAAATATTATATTTATGATAAAATCAATCACAAAATTATAAATAAAAAATAGTTTTTAATTAATTAATATTTAAAAAAAAACCAAAAATAATTACTAAAACCACCAAAATAATTGTAATAATTAACTTAATTACATATATAAATTTGAAATTAAATTAATTAAACAAATTTTAGCTTTAAAAGGATCATGATTTTATCTTTAATATATATATATATATTATATATATATATATATAGAATTTAAAAGATTAAGATAAAAAAGATAAAATCTAAACTAATTAATTAAATTTTAATTATTTACTGATTGAAAAGCTTTCTTAATCTTTATTTTCAAAACATAAGTTGCTGTTGAATTAATAAGTGTATTTTTTTTCTTGAAGAAAATATTGTTAATGCAAAATATTAATTAATGTTTTAATAATTATTACTTATGATTTTTTGATACATAATAGAAAGAAATAGCGATCATTAAATAAAAAAATAAAAAATCTTTAGATTGTGATAGATACAATAAAAAGCCCTAAAAGACATGTATTTGACGTATTTGATTATTTATCTGTTCGAATTAAATCCATCTATAAATATCATTCGTCGGGCATCACACACTTTTGAAGCAAAATGATAGAAAGATTTCGATCATTAAAAACATTTTCAACATAAAATTAAACTTTATAAATTCTCAAATGAGCAATTATTAATAACTTGGAATGGCATTGAAAACCATCCGGGAGAGTTTAAATAGAAATAGTAAAAAAATATTAAATTATATAATTTCTTAATTTGTTGCTTCTTCAATTTCAAAATTATGGATATTACATCTTCTTCATATCATATTTACATATTTTTATACTTAAACAAATTTCAGGATCAATTACATCATGTGATGTTCGACTTCAAATAAATATTTTTTCTATTTAATCATTCATCTTATAATAATAATAATAATAATAATAATAATAATAATAATAATAATAATAATAATAATAATAAACTATAGTTTCTATTTAATAATTAATGCTTATGGTCATATTTCAAACATGGATGGTCAATTTTATTTGATGTTACCATTGTTTCGTCCCGAATCATTTGTGGCGATAGAGAAATATAAATTTTAACATCTAAGCTTTATACGGAGATCCAACACACCATCAGATAAAAAGTGAGGGTGTAGCATTCATAAGAGACACCAAGATTTTTATGTGGAAAACTTTAAAGAGGGGAAAGACCATGAGGCATGGCCCAGTTTGAATGAATCCACTATTATTTGTAGTCGATTACAAATGAGGCCCTTCCTTGGGGGAAGGCCTTGGCTTGATGTAATAAATATACATCATATAACATGCATTACATGTCGAGACTTGAATGAATCAGTATTGATATGTTTATTTGGTCAGCGTAACCATAGTCGGTGGGTGACGGAGGTCAGAAAGACCATTGTCTGGCGATAGAGGTCGGAACACTACAGGAAAAATAGCCCATACCGTCGGTAGGTGACGAAGGACAATAGTCAGTGGGCGACAAAGGTCAAAAAGATCTTCGCCTGGCAACAGAGGTCAGAAGGAGCGTTGATGGGCGGAAGTTCGGTGTCGGGTAGAAATCCAGTGACAGGCGGACGTTTGGCATCGGGTAGAAGTCAGACAAAAGTCTAGTGACGGGTAGAAATTAAGCAAAGGGTGGAAGCCTGTCGTCAGGCAGAAGTTTGGCAACGAGCAAAAGTCCAGTAACAGGCGGAGGTTCAAGGTCGAGTAGAAGTCCGACGAAAGTCTAGCTGTAATATCAGATCTGCTCCAGAATCGTCCAGGCCGATTGTGGATCGTCCTGGGACGATCAGTTATAAAAATTTTTCCAGAATATGTACAGAAGTTACAGGAATGACTTCCTGTAGGGATCGTCCGAGCTGATCTGGGATCGTCCCGGGACGATCAGAACATGGCAAAAGTCAGAGAGCAAATCGTCCAGAAAATTAATTATCGTACTGAGAAATCGTCCCAGGCCGATGTAAATTTGTTCAGATCGTCCAGGACGATCGTGCGATCGGCCGGGCCGATCAGAGTAATATTTAGCTGAAATCAGCTCATTTTGAAGAGAGAGAAAATCAAATTTTATAAAAAAATATCTTTGAGGAGAGAGAAGGTCGAGGAGAATTTTGGAAAAGTGGATTTTTGGGCGACGCCGGGCCGTTTTTATCCGACAAGACAGTTCAAGAAAGTGGTGTACGCAAGGTAAGGCACAATCCGCCTTTCTCAATTTTCAGAACGGTGAAGTTTGAACGACTTTTCTGTCCGGATTTCGTTTTTGTTAGCGAATTTCGTTTGTATTTTCCGATTGGTTCAGTTTTTACCGCGTAACTTTTGATATGTTTCTGAGGTTCCGAGTGTGCACGTTTTGATTATTTTCTAGAGAATTTTGACCGGGTAATTTTGATTCGGCGGTGTTTTCTTTTGACTGTACATTTTGGTGATGTCTAAACTTGTCTGGGCAGTAGAATAAAAGTCTTATAATGTTGTTGTGAATGTTCTGTGGTAATTTGGTAAAATTCTGTTTCGATGAATTTTTGTGCAAATTCCGTATACTGCCGTTATGCCGCCGGATTTTTGTACGATTTCTGAAGTTGTCCGGATTTGTTCTGAATTGAATTAATTATTTGTATGCTATTGGGAGCCATAAGGGGAAGGTGTTGTAAGCACAAGGGAGCTATAGGGGAAGTTCTGTGAAGTTCTGAAATTCTGTATATATGTTCTGTTCTGGTGCTATAAGCACAATTAATTGGGAGCTATAAGGGGAAGTTCTGGTGCTGTATGCACAAGGGAGCTATAAGGGGAAGTTCTGGTGCTGTATGCACAAGGGAGATATAAGGGGAAGTTATGAAATCTGGAAGGAAGATCTGTTCTGAAATATTTGTTCTGATTTGATATGAATTTATGATTTCCGTATGATTCTGTCTGTTCTGATATGACTTCTGATCTGATATGATTTAATCTGATTTTTGATTTTTGTACGTTCTGTCAGCTCTGATGTGATGTATTTCTGTTCTTTTCTGATTTGATCTGCTCTGTACGATTCTGATTATGTTCTGATATGATCTGATTCTGATTTCTGTACGATTCTATCAGTTCTGATTTTGATTTGATATATGATTCAGTTCTGATTAGATATTTAATCTGTTCTATTTTGTTAGTTCTGTATTATGATTTTGTACGGATTTCTGTATGATGTGTTTGATGTGGACTCTGAGGATTCTGATTGGAGGTTTGATGTCTTGCTGAGCTATTGTAGCTCATCCTTATTTTCTGCATGGTTTTCAGGTTCTGGGAAAGGGAAGGAAGTCCAGGAATAGAAGTTCATAGTCCAATCTGTTATAGGTATTTTGTCCTTTTGATTTTTGTACAGTTATGGCTTTCCTGTTCTTTTTTTCTTTCTGTCTGAAAGCCATGAGCTGTATTTGTACATGATTCTTTTGAGGAAGAAAGATAGATGATCTGTTCCACTGTATTTTGATGTTTATAGTAGCTATGTGTGTCTATTTTTATGTGTAAATGTTTGGAATAAAGTTCTGAAACAAATTCCAAAGTCAGATCTTGGAATCAGTTCAGTCAGTTTCAGCCTGGCCCACGACCCGATAAGAGCGGGATCCGTCCCGGTCGGGTTGGGTCGTGACAAGCCTTTTTGAGTGGTATCAGAGCAATGGTTTTCGAATTTGAATTGTAAGACAGAGCTATAGGAAGTGATCTGAGTCTGTCTGGGATAGTTTTGGTTTGTCCGGATTTTTATTGTGTTATTTTTGTGATTAGTTTTCTGGATTTTATGGATTTTCTGTATGGATATGCCAGACCCCGACATGACAGACGGTCAGAGTGCCAGTTAGGCAGCACCAGTGGGTAGTACAGCCCCAGTGGTTGGTGCAGATACACTTTCTCAGTTTGCTACTTTGGTTGCTCAGATGATGAGCGAGACTCATAGTAGAGCCTCTACTGTTCGATCTGAGGATATTGATAGACATCTTCATTAAAACCACCGAGGTTTGAGGGCGTTGTTGAGCCCAGAACAGCCGAGGAGTGGCTGAGAAGGTTAGAGAAGACTTTTGACGGCATGCAGTGTCCGTCAGATAGAAAAGTACCTTTGGCAGTTTTTCTGTTAGATGGGGAAGCAGAGCACTAGTGGGTAGGCCAGCAGGAAGCAAAGTTTCAGGGCAGATTGAATTCCCTGATTTCTTGGGAAGAATTTTCTGAGGTGTTCTGAGCTTGATTTGTTCCCCCATATGCCGTGCAGCAGATGCAGGAGAGTTTTCTGAGGCTGGTTCAAGGTAGCAAGACGGTGATGCATTATGAGGCAGAGTTTACTGCCTTGGCCCGATATGCTCCACAGCTGGTGAGTACTTCTGTTCAGAAGTGCTATCAATTTTTGAGGGGACTACGAGACAGTTTGAGGCAGACCCTAGTGCCATTTCATATTTCTGATTTTTTTGAGCTTGTGGAGAGAGCTCGTCTGATAGAGAACGATCTGATGGCTACTCAGCAGCGGTGGACTGCGAGTATGAAGAGATTTGGGGGTGATTCGAGCAGTAGTTCCTCTGGCAAGAGGAGGTTTATTTATGGTTCTGGAAACTCCAGGAGGAGTGGACAGTCTAGTACTGCTACGACCAGTACGACCAGCTCTGGATCTGTTAGTGGGGCACCTGTGTGCCAGAGTTGTGGACGCCGACATTTTGGCCAGTGCTACAGATGTGGTCAGCCAGGACATCGGATTGCGGAGTGTCCATAGGCTGGATTTGATCGACGATCTGATTTTCGATCCGAGAGCTTTGTTAGACCCGCCGGTTCAGCAGGAAGACCGAGGACTGTTCCTCCATGCCCTATGACTGAGGGATTTTCTGGTAGAGGTGGTGGTTCGAGTTCTGTGCCACGGAGACCACCTACTGCTAGTTAGAGGGAGCCGAGTAGTTCTGTAGCTTCAGCTCCAGCTCCAGTTTAGCCACGAGTGTATAGTTTGAGTCAGCAGGAGGCTCGAGATGCTCCGGATGTGGTGACAGGTATGATTTATATTTCTGATCAGCCCTGTCGTGTTTTGTTTGATTCTGGAGCTAGTCACTCGTTTCTTTCCGAGCGTTGTTTTGATGCTTTGCATCTGGATTCGATTTTGTTGCCGGTTTCTCTTTCTGTGATTTTGCCGGCTGAAAGTACTTTGATTGCTCGGAAGTTTTGTTTTTGTGAGATTGAGATTGCTGGCAAGAAGTGGAAATCAAGTTTGATTTTGTTGCTGATTTCTTCATATGATGTGATTTTTTGCATGGATTGGCTGAGTCTGTATGAGGCCCAGATTGACTGTTTGAAGAAGCAAGTGAGCTTGGTTATGTCAGGAGAGAGATGTGTATTTCAAGGCTTACGAGGTGTTCTCTCTTGCCTGATTTCTGTATTGGAAGTGAGAAGACTGTGGAAGAAGGGTTGTCCGGTATTTTTGGCTTCGGTACGGGATGTGAACCTGGATGTGGGTTCTGTTTCTGATATCCCAGTGGTACGGGAGTTTGCAGATGTATTTCCTGAGGAGTTGGTTGGTTTACCTCCGGATAGAGATGTGGAATTCTCTATCGACATTTTTCTGGGTACAGCTCCGATATCAAAGGTTCCGTACAGGATGGCACCGAAAGAACTTTCTGAGTTGAAAGTTTAGGTTCAGGAGTTGGTGGATAGAGGATTTGTTCGTCCTAGTGTTTCTCCTTGGGGAGCACCTGTTTTGTTTGTGAAGAAGAAGGACGGAACACTCCGTATGTGTGTTGACTACAGAGATTTGAATAAAGTCACGATCAAGAACAAGTATCCCTTACCACGGATAGATGACTTGTTTGACCAGCTTTCTGGCTCTTCTGTGTTTTCAAAGATTGATTTGAGATCTGGATATTATCAGGTGAAGGTAAAGGAAGCTGATGTGGTGAAGACAGCTTTCAGTACTCGTTACGGACACTACGAGTTCTTGGTTATGCCTTTTGGGGTAACCAATGCACCTGCTATTTTCATGGATCTGATAAACAGAGTGTTCAAGAAATATCTGGATCAGTTTGTGATCATCTTCATCGACGATATTCTGGTGTATTCTGCTTCTGAGGATGATCATGCTAGACATTTGAGCTTAGTGTTGGAGACTTTGAGACGGCATCAGTTGTATGCTAAGTTCTCCAAGTGTGAATTCTGGCTGAAGAGCATTTCATTTCTGGGGCATGTGGTTAGTGGTGAAGGTATTTCTATTGATCCCCAGAAGATTCAGGCTGTTGCGGATTGGCCAAGGCCTACTACGGTATTTGAGATACGTAGTTTCTTAGGCATGGCTGGATATTACAGGAAGTTTGTGAAAGGATTTTCTCAGATTGCTACGCCTTTGACGAGACTGACTCAGAAGTCAGTAGCTTTTGTTTGGACACCGGAGTGTGAAGCTAGTTTTCAGAGATTGAAGGATTGTCTGACTTCAGCTCCAGTGTTAGCACTTCCATCAGGTACGAAAGGATTTCAAGTGTTCAGTGATGCTTCACTGAAAGGTTTGGGATGTGTGCTGATGCAGAATGGTAGGGTAATTGCTTATGCCTCGAGACAGTTAAAACCACATGAGAAGAATTACCCTACACATGATTTGGAATTAGCTGCAGTTGTTTTTGCTTTGAAGATTTTGCGTCACTATCTGTATGGCGTCAGATGTGAGATTTTCACGGATCACAAGAGTTTGAAGTACATTTTCACTCAGAATGATCTGAATTTGAGGCAAAGGAGGTGGCTTGAGTTGATCAAGGACTACGATCTGACGATTCAGTATCAGCCTGGTAAGGCTAATGTGGTAGCAGATGCTCTGAGCAGGAAATCTTCTGGATTATCAGGTATTCAGCTCACTTCTGATTATTTTCTGATTTGTGATATGGAACGTTTGCAGTTGGAGTTGATTTCCTCCAGTAGTTTGGATTATGGAGTTTTGACTCAGTTGAGCATTCAGTCTTCTTTAGAAGAAATGATTCAGGAAGCTCAGAAGTTATATTCTGATTATTCGACGTTGATTGCTCAGATTGAATCTGGAAAGAAGCCTAAACTCCGAGTTTCTGATTCTGGTACTATTTTCTGCAAGAACAGGTTATGGATTCCTGTGTTTGGAGATTTAAGGAAAGAAATTCTATATGAATCTTATCATTGAGGCTACACTGTACATCCGGGAAGTGGTAAGATGTATGGAGATATGAAGAGTTTGTTCTGGTGGCCGGGAATGAAAAAGGATGTAGCAGATTTTGTTGCTAGATTTGAGGCCTGTTAGTTGGTGAAGACATAGCATCAGCGACCAGGAGGACTTTTGCAGTCGTTGTATATCCCTAAGTGGAAGTGGGAGGAGGTAACGATGGATTTTGCTATGGGTTTTCCTCGATCAAGGCAAGGGCACGATGCCATTTGGGTGATTGTGGATAGATTAACGAAGTCTGCTCATTTTCTTCCAATCAGGCAGACCGATCCGGTGGATCGATTGGCACAGGTATATGTGAAAGAAATTGTCAGATTTCATGGTGTACCTAAGGTGATTGTTTCTGATCGAGATGGACGGTTTACTTCCAGACTTTGGAAGGGTATTCAGGAAGGTTTGGGTACGAAGTTGCATTTCAGTACAGCTTTTCATCCGCAGACTGACGGACAGTCTGAAATGACTATTCAGGTACTGGAAGATCTGCTGAGACTATGTGTTTTGGATTTTGGAGGAAGCTAGGAAGATCACATTCTTCTTTATAACAGCTTTCGGGCCAATTCAAGGTCTAATATACCTGACGACCTTTTGAAATTCTTGAGAGGATTGGTAAATCTGCTTATAGACTGTTGCTATCTGATCAGATGTCTGATGTGCATAATGTGTTCCACGTATCTACTTTGAGAAAGTGGATATCTGACTCTGGAAAGAAAGTGTCTGCTGATGAGGTTGAGATTCAGGAGAATCTGAGCTATAAAGAAGAACACGGGTTGATTCTAGCTTACGATGTTTGTAAGTTGAGAAGTAAAGAGATTCCGATGGTTAAGGTGCAGTGGAAGCACCGAACTACACGAGAAGCGACTTGGGAGAAGGAGTCGGATATGAGGAAGTCATATCCGTATTTGTTTTGACTGAGTTCTGTTTGGACAATGTCGAGGACGACATTTTTCTGAAGTTGAGGAGATTGTAATATCAGATATGCTCCAGAATCGTCCGGGCCTATTGTGGATCGTCCCGGGATGATCAGTTATAAAAATTTTTCCAGAATCTGTACATAAGTTACAGGAATGATTTCCTGTAGGGATCGTCCGGGCCGATCTGGGATCGTCCCGGGACGATCAGAATATGGCAAAAGTCAGAGAGAAAATCGTCCAGAAAATTAATTATCGTCCTAAGAAATCGTCCCAGGCCGATGTGAATTTGTTCAGATCGTCCAGGACGATCGTGCGATCGGCCGGGCCGATCAGAGTAATATTTAGCTGAAATCAGCTCATTTTGAAGAGAGAGAAAATCAAATTTTATAAAAAAATATCTTTGAGGAGAGAGAAGGTCGAGGAGAATTTTGGAAAAGTGGATTTTTGGGCGACGTCAGGCCTTTTTTGTCCGACGAGACAGTTCAAGAAAGTGGTGTACGCAAGGTAAGACACATTTCGCCTTTCTCAATTTTCAGAACGGTGAAGTTTGAACGACTTTTTTGTCCGGATTTTGTTTTTGATAGCGAATTTCGTCCGTATTTTCCGATTGGTTCAGTTTTTACCGCGTAACTTTTGATATGTTTCTGAGGTCGGTGCACGTTTTGATTATTTTCTGGAGAATTTTGACCAGGTAATTTTGATTCAGCGGTGTTTTCTTTTGACTGTAAATTTTGGCGATGTCTAAAATTGTCTGGGCAGTAGAATAAAAGTCTTATAATGTTGTTGTGAATGTTCTGTGGTAATTTGGTAAAATTCTGTTTCGATGAATTTTTGTGTAAATTCAGTATACTGCCGTTATGCCGCCGGATTTTCATACGATTTCTGAAGTTGTCCGGATTTGTTCTAAATTGAATTAATTATTTGTATGCTATTGGGAGCCATAAGGGGAAGGTGTTGTAAGCACAAGGGAGCTATAAGGGGAAGTTCTGAGAAGTTCTGTGAAGTTCTGAAATTCTGTATATCTGTTCTGTTCTGGTGCTATGAGCACAATTGGGAGCTATAAGGGGAAGTTCTGGTGCTGTATGCAAGTATTCTCCAATCCAATAGCAAAAATAGACGATCCATGCACGCTTGTTCTTAATTTTCTATTGATTCCGGGCTAGCTGAATTTATATCATAAACTTTATCGCAATATATATATACATATATATATTATTTTGAGATGATTAATTAATTAACTAATTCAAAACAAAATGGTGCAGGAAGTATATTTGGTGCGGGCAAGTCCCGTTCCCACGTGACAAACTTCTGAGCCCACTCATACTCCACGACGGCAAGCTCGCCCAGTGGCCGACCCCGCTATTCTCAGAGCTCTCCGACAACATCGTTCTTGTAGTCATCAACACGAAGTAGAGCATGTTCCACGACACATCAGTTAGGGGATGGAAGCTGCTCGACCCTTATTTTTTCTTCATGAACCCGCGCCCTACATACGAGATTACCTTCCTCAACCAGCTGCCTAGAGAGCTCACTGTCGCGGGGGTAAGTCGCCCATCGAAGTCACCAACTACATACAGCGCGTACTAGCCGCCACACTCGGCTTCGAGTGCACTTCCTTCACATGAAAGGATAAGTACATTATGCTTGCTGGCAATGATAGCCGTGTCACCTCCTCCTTCAATAAGCATGCTGCATGTGACAATGTCAGAGAAGGCCCCGACGTCGTACGAGTTAACTCATTCATGCATCTCCGCAAGATCATTTCGATCAGGACTATATATATAATTGCAATTTCTTCTTCAATCGATCACTTTGTCAGCCTGTCAAGCAGCTACAATCCAATATTTATGCTTGCATTTATCAATATTTATCATCCATATTGATCTGCATATGAGATCATTCATAGTTAGCATTTGTGAATTTAGCGTACTGGCTACTATACGTTCCAAGGATAAATGGTGATCCATGCTGGTGTGGCCTGTTTTTTTTTTTCCAATTAGTTATTCATAATCAAACAATTAATTTTTTTTTTTTAAATTATTTTATTTGCAAGTTGCAAGGAACTGAGTATCATAGACAAACATTAACATGCTCTTCCTGACGATTTGTCTGATGAAATTTCGCAAACAAACCACCATGAAGTTTCGCTGGGAACAAACCGACGAACATATTCAACAGTTTCTCTATTGGTACTTCGGGTGGAATTTGCCTTCCATAAACACAATACCATTTCATCATATCTTCATTTTTGGAAGATATTTCGCAGGAAATCAGCCAAATTTTTGTATAATAAATAAAAAAATAGCCCTCCCTCACATGCTTAATTTCCACAGCATAACAATCCTACATAAACTATATACACATATCTTATTAAAATTTAAACATTAGACATAAACATTAATGCTACATGTTTGTAATAACATTTTTTATCACAAAAGGATATTGAACAATCACCAAATAGTTTAAAAATAAACATAAAGTTTGTTGCATGATAAAAAATGGACAATAAACTATACAAACATATAAATGAAATGTCCAACATAGAACAAAAATGTCCAATAATAAGAAAAAAGTCTAATCATAATATATTTCATCATTTTCCTCCTCTGATGATGTTGATTGCTTTCCACTTAACTACTCCCTCAATTTCTACAACTCATCAAACAACTAACTTTACTGCATCTATATGTTAGTTTGTGATTTTCTAACTTGGTCTAGCTTTGCTATAAGGTTTGCCACATGTTACCTATACAACGACTCCTGGCTATTTCCTGAGAAGCTAGAGCCACAAAATGTTTTCCCCTCATACGCGTAGGCTTGCGAGCCTAAACCATACCCTACCTTTCTACATTCCACCTACCTCTTGGGACCAATTGGGATAATCAGCTTAATCTGTTGATCCCCCAAAAGATCCCTCACCTGCTCTAGCCTGACTATCTTAAAGTCTTATATACTTTTCCTATAAAGTTAACATAAGATTAATCAATTTACATATGAAACTTAATATTTTAAACTTATATACTCACTCACGCAGGCTTTCCTTGCTAGCTCATCAACCCATTACTGATCCTCCTACCTCTTATGGGTATGACTATATAACGCAATAGCATTCAGTTCACTATCCAACAACTCTCTCTGAAATACACTTACATTAATATTCATAACTAAATAAATTATTAAAATTTCTAAAATTTCTCATCAAACATCGCATGTGCTCAGTATATGGAATTGAGCCCCTAATATAGAGGGAACTATCCATGCGCTTAATATAATAAGCTTGGTTTTGTCTATTCTAGTCCCTCCTTTGGGTATAATCTGGGCTGCCCCAATGTAAGATCCAAAATGCAGGTAATAAATCTAAATTTTATTTCATAAAATTATTAGCTTATTCTAATAATTAATTACTAATAAATTAGAAATAAAATTTATTAAATAAAAGTAAGTATTTTTTAATATCCTTATCAGAACAAATGTTCGTATTAATTAGGGGATTTAGTTATGTATTTGTGTGTGGACCCTCTCTCACATTTATCCATATGAAATTCCCTTATATGATCAATGTTCACATAAGCAAACAGAGGAATCAGGCGAGGCACTATAGGATGAATCGTCGCAGTTCTCTTCAGTGAATTCGTAGGAAACAGTGTAGCTAAATTTGCTACAGTGAATTTTAGCAGATTTCGACACAGTGAAGGCTAAGGCTAAAGGAAATGTTTGGGAAAAACTATAGCAATTATCTGTGAAGGAGAAATTCTAGAAAAACTGTGCAAGATAATTGAAGGAACAATAATTTTGGAGGAGTAAGAAACAAAGAAAAGTTGAGAGGAATAGGAAAAAGAAGAAAGAATATTGGGAGAAAGGAGGTAAATAATTATAAGGTTTATTATTATCTTTTAAATTTTTTAAAGTCCATAAAGTTCTAATGATGATAATCCTAATTATATTTTAAGATTTATATGTTATATGCAGAAGGAAGGCTAGATCTAAAATTGAATCTATGCAGTACAATTTTAGTAGGAATAAACCTAGTGAGAGGATTGTGACTTTGGGCGATCAAGTCATTAATAAGAGTACACATTTTAGATATCTTGGATCTATTGTTTAGAGTGATGGTGAAATAGATGGGGATATTATCATTAGAATTTAAGTTGGATGGTTGAATGGGAGGAATGCATCGGGCTTGTTCTGTGATAGAAACGTTTCTCTCAAACTTAAGGGAAAATTCTATAACATGGTGGTGAGACCTGCAATACTTTATGGTGCCGAATTTTGGCCATTAAAAGAGAAGCATAATATTAAGTTAAGTGTTGAGAGATGAGGATGCTCAGGTAGATGAGTGGTTTTACCCTTAAAGATATGATACGAAATGAGCATATACGTGAAAAGAGTTGAGTAGCACCAGTAGAAGATAAGATTAGAGAGAGTCGCCTTAGATGTTTGGTCACATGAAAATTCATCCCATTAATGAACTCATATATTAATATTTTTTATTCTTACGCAAGTTAGTTATACATCCAACTTCTTTTATTTCTAATATCCATAATATAAAGAATTTAACCTATACATAATATGAAGATACTAGAGATTGAAGTAATATTTGTTGAAGTAAAATAGATTGAATTCAAATTGATTTGTAAATTATATGGTGATAATTCTCATTTAATTCTAATTAGAAGGTCAACAAATTAACAACAACATCAAAGACTTTATCCCACTATGTGGGGTCGGCTACATGAGTCCTTTTTCTCCATTATGTTCTCTTAATTGTCAAATTTTCATTTTATTTTAGTAAAGAAAGGTCATTTCTATTATTTTTTTACCAAGTCTTTTTATGTCTACCTCTACCTTTCTCAACATAAGCCAAATCTAATACCTCTACTTTCCTAACTGGTGTGGACCTCCGAAAGAGCATCGCTCGTGGGGTTCGAACGTAAAGGGTACGACCGCACTATTTTTAAGATAGTTGCTATTTGCATGCTTTACATTTTTGCAACTTGTATAGTTTTGATGATTCCAAACATTATTGTTCAAATGTGTAGTTATCTCCTAACAATTTTAGAAGAATTGTATTTGCTCTTGTGTGTACTAACATTTCAGGGAAAACGAACTCCAGACTACGAAGACTTCAAATCAAATTCAACATGAGATACTTTGTAAAATTTGAAGCTTGCACTTTTCTTTGTTATTAAATTGAAAGGGAGTGATTGTAAATTGAGTGAATAAAAACATACACACACACACATAAGGAGATCATATAAAATTAATACTGATCGTACGGGACGATATCCGTTCGTATGGGACGATAAGACAATTATCTCCTATTGAGCACATGGAACGAATAGGAACTTGCTCAAAAAATTTTTCTAAGTCCTATTCGTCCAGGACGAAATTAATTATCATCCAGGACGATTGGTTCTCTATAAAATGTTCGTCCAGACGAAAATAAATTATCATTCATGGCGATTGGTCCTTTGGAAAATTTTCATCCAGACGAAATTAAATATCGTCCAGGACGATCTAGTCTCTGAAAATTTTCGTCCAGATGAAATAAAATTATCGTACATGACGATTGGTCCTCTGGAAAATTTTCGTCCCGACGAAATTAAAAATCGTCCAGGACGATCAGTCCTCTGTAAAAAATTTTATCCAAATGAACAAATTTTCGTCCAAACGATTAACCGACTTAGAACAGTTTTCAGCAGTTTCTAGAACCGATCTTCTAAAACCATTCGTACCGGACGAACCTAGTTCGTACGGGACGATCAGCTGTACGAAGATATTTCGTACACATATACAAATAGGGTCGTTTCAAGTCGTTTAAGTAAAATCGTCCAGGACGATCTATGATCGTACGGTACAATCCACTACGTACATAATTGAAAACTTGCAGTTTTTGGACGGTTTTTCTTATCTTTTCTATAAATAGTCCAAATTAGACTGCCACCCAATCTTTTTGTCATTTGATCTTCGTGCCTCTTGAGAGAATAGCCAAGGAGAGAGTGGAAGAGTGCATTCAAGGGAGGATTCCTACCACTGGAGCGTGAAGGCTTCAATTGGAGTTCAAAGGTAAGAATCTCTACTTGTGAATTGGGATTACTTCACTCTTTTCCTTCTTCATTCTAGATTCTTGTGAGAAGATCTGTCAAGGAGATACGGTTCTCTGCCGACACTTGGAGAGTGTGAACAGCCGAAGGGTTCTCTGCCCACACTAGGAGAGTGTGAAAGAACGAAGGGTTCTCTTCCCACACTAGGAGAGTGTGAAAGGACAATGGTTCTCTGCCAACACTGGGAATAGTGTGAAAGGACGGACGGTTCTCTGCTAACATTGGGGATAGTGTGAAAGGACTGATGGTTCTCTGCCATCACTGGGATTGTGTAAAAGGACGACGGTTCTCTGCCGCACCGGGGAGTGGTGAAAAGAGTGTGTTGTAAAGGCTTCTCCACCTTATTGTGGGTGCAAAAAGAGAGTCACTATTGGTATTAGTGCAATACTCAGAGGGTGCCTCTGGGGAGTGGATGTAGGTCTGGTTTTAGACCGAACCACTATAAATCTGGTGTCATTTTCTTTACTGTTTTTACGTTTCCGCATTTTAATTTTCAGTTTTAAAAAACTCTGTGGTTGAAAAATATTTTCTATTAAAATCTAAAAGAAACATTTTTATTTCGGTTCAACATAATTTTAAAAGAGTGCTTAAATTTTTTAAACTACCAATTCACCCCCCCCCCCCCCTCTTGGTAGCCTTGGGACATTCACTTAGGCTTAACAACCTAATTACAAGACTCAACAACTATCCCATAGGACAAAACGATCGTAGGCCTTTACACTCTACATGAACAGGTCAATGGGAGGGCAGATTAGATTGTGCATACAATTAACCATTGAAGATATAAGCTCTCGCCAGCATACCACAATGGATAGTAATATATACGACCTGATTAAAATAGGTTTCCCCCCACCCGATACAACAGCTCGAGTAGGGTTAATTAGATATGGGGTTAAGTTTCCCATGGGCATAAGACCCCGTGGTTAATTACATCCCAGGTCAGAACCCGAGAAGACTCTCTATTAAGGATCATATATTATCCCTTCCTAAAATGGGATTGGCACAATGATATGGACTAAGAAATCCTACTCAAAAGAAAAGAAAGGTCCAAAGGGCTTAATCAACATGCGTGGTTCACACCAGTATTCGTAGGGTCTAGGGTACTACAGAGAAACTGGGAAAAAGAATATCAAACATCCAATCACATGCGTGAGAGAAAAGATGTAGGTGGCATCATCCTGTGATGCAGATATGTAGGATTTATTGTCCCTAAAGGATAGAGAACTTACCTACTATTTAGGCATATTACGAGATCGAGTGTAGTAGACTCGATTCCTAAGTCTAAGTTGGCTTTAGTGTTCTACACACACTAACACCCATGTCCTAACAAATGCGGTGCAAAACTTGGACTTATCCTGGCTTGGATTGGGGAGCCAACTAACCACCTAATCACTTTAAAACCATGCTATCAAGTCAATTATGAGAGATGGGTGGGTGGTACAATTTTTAGAAATAGGACCGACATCTTGAGAGTTTTCTAATTGGTCATGAACTTATGTTAGGTAGATGCCCCTAATTAATAGAATTTTATTTAGTTAGTTTCTAATGCAATGCATGCTGGTTAAAAGATCTCAAATTATGAATAAAGATTTTAAAAGCAGGCTTATTATAAAATAATTTTTAGAAAGAGACTAGACTTCCCCAGGTCCGGCACTTCATCCTCATAGGCTAGATTATCTGAACTTTACCCGCAGGCGGGGAAGTGTCTCAAAGCAAGGAGGGAGAAAGATGCAATAATATGCATGCGACCCCAGACGGCTCCGACAATTCCCTAGATTTATTAAGTTTCTATGTTATTTAAACTTAAAATTTTAAGTATTAATTATGAGTAGAAAAAGTTTTGTAATCCTTAAAAGAGCCTAACACAATTCAAGCTAAAACAAAATCGACATGAAAGAAAGAAGCCTAGAAAAAGCAGACAATTTTTACTATGCAAGCATAGTAAATACATCAATATAAATAAACCAATCAAGTAAATGTCCATAGGCCAACTGCCCTTTAATTACAACCCATGGTCTGTAGAAAGTAAAATGGCCAGGCACCACTGCCAACAACCCAAATTTCTAAACCTATGACTGACACAAATGAACTTGAGTGTGATATTAGAGCTCCAGTCTTCAATGAAATTATATATATATATATATATATATATATATATATATATATATATATATATATATATATATATATATATATATATATATATATATTACCATTTTATTTTCATAGTTAAAAAGTTATTCTAACTGAGATATGCTACATTTACCACATCTCTATTTTTTAATAATACAGTTTTATGCATTTTTTGGAGCTTAATAATACAAAATTGTTAATATTATGTTATATAGGAAAATTTTAATGTGTAACTTTTTATATGTTATTTTTTTGACTATTTTGGTCATTTTGATATATTTCTTCAAAATTTTTATGGAGTATTTATAATCACACGGGATTTTAAGTATTTTTAATATGTGTATGAGTTTTAATAAAATATGTTATATAAGGATAAAAGCCTCAAAATACTGTGTGAATGTCATTTATGAATAGTTTTATGATTGAAAATTGTTGAAGTGTGTGTGTAAATTTACCTTGAAATTCTGACTGCTTTGTTATAAATGTTCAATTCTTTATATTTTGTGATGTGTCTTATGCTATTTATATTGGAAAAAATGTGTGATGTTATATATATATATATATATATATATATATATATATATATATATATATATATATATATATATATATATATATATATATATATATATATATATATATATATATATATATATATATATATATATATATATATATATATATATATATATATATATATATATTTGTGATTGAATATGTGTGAAGAGATAATGGAAAATGTTATTGATGCTATATGCATCCAAGTGGAGTTATAAGAGTCTAATTTCTAAATGACATAATGATAACCATAAGGTTCAATAATTATGAAATGCACAAGGAGTTATAAGAGACGGATTCGGTATATGTTCTATTATCTGTGAAATATTAGGGGGTATAAGGCAAAATAGACTATTCTAATTTAAAATGATTATGATTGAATCCGATATAATGTGTTTAATTATATTATCTATGAATGTGTGTTACTTTTATTATTTGAGAGCATTGTTATGTTGGTACTGTTATGAACTTTTTATTACTCGGCTAGATGTTTCTATATAAAAAGTTTATTTTTGTAATTTCTAAATGATAAAGTAATCTGGTTGTTTACTATTTTATTTATTATTAAGAATTTATGAAGGTTTAGTGTATCATTCTAAGTGATGGTTTGATCATACCTATTATTTTCATCATATGTCAATTATAGGTGGCTAGTGAAAGGGAAAGAGATAGGTTGTGTAATACCCTAAAAGTGTGAAATAAATTTATTTTAAAATATGAAAATTTTGAAGTAGAGCACTGTGATGCTAGGCCACTAATAAATTTTTTATAGATTTTTTATTATAAATATGCCTGCCTTATCCAACTGCCTCTCTCACTAAGTTGCTTAGACAGGAAGAAATTAAAAGAGGAGAAGAAGAGAAAGGTGAGAGAAAGGTCTTTGATGTGAAATCCCAAAATTTTCTTAAAAGAATTTTTGTCCTATAACAGTCAATATTTATTTCTAAAGTCATAAATAGTCCAAATCACAAATCATCTTTGCCAGAACATTTATAATGTTGTGTTTTATCTTCCCTAATTTTTTCATAATTTTTTTGTCATTGTCAAAATTTCTTAAAAAATCGATACCTATTGGTATAAGTGAGTTTTCTAGGACTGTTAGATGTCCCTTTTGTAAACCGATTTCACAAGAATTTTTTAAATGAAATTTGCTGATTTATGAATATTTTTTGTAATTTTTGAAATCCCTAAAAGAATTTTAATAAATTTTCTACTGAAAATTAATTATAATATTATTATTATATATTATTTAATAATTATAAATAAAAAAATATATAAAGGCATTATAAAGCCATTCTTTTTCTTAAGTGCTTAAGGCAAAATAGAGAAAAAAAAAAGGATTAAGGGAAATGAGAGGAGAGAGAAAGGGAAAATTTTCATTTTGAAAGTCTTAGAGCCATTTACATTCATTAGCTCAGTTGGAAAATTTGTCTGTCTCGAGGTAAAGCACATTATACACATCTCAATTTTAAAAAATGAGCAAGTTTTAATGAATATTTTGATTAAATTTTGTATCTGTTAGCAAAAAATGAGGATAACTTTGCATATGTAAAACTTCTACTACATAATTTTTTATATGTTATAGAGATTATGATTATACATATTTTGAATTTTCTAGAAATATTACACTAGGGTTCTAAAATTTTTTGAGTTTTTATTGAATAAAAAATTATTTGGATGTTGAAAAATAGTGATGTAATAAAAGTCTTAAAACATTATTTTACATAATCTTTGGTAATTTATAATTATAAAAAAGGTGTGTTTTTGCCTAGTTGGATTTTCTATTGTCTACCATTATACAACACTGTAAAATTTTGATACATGCTCAATTAATCTTTAATTATTATAATGTGATGATATATGTTCATATGTCAGTAAATTATATATGTTGGGAGCCATAAGGAACTAGAATTCTCTTAGATTCTGTTTGTGTCAGGAAATTGCTAGGAGTTAAAAGGGACTAGAATCCTTTGAGATTCTATCTAAGATAGGGATGTGTGATATATTCTAGTGCTATACGCACAAATAAAAGGAAGTCATAAGGGCTAGAATCCTTTAAAATTTTATCTGAGTCTAAGACATGTGATATGAACTACTCTATGACATGAATTTCAATTTATTTATTCCGTATTATTATTTAAATCAAAGAATAACTGCTATACATTTATTACATCTTCTATTTTAATGATTCTCAATTTAGTAATTTATTTAAACTATACTTAAATGCTTTTAAATTTTTAGTAAAATATTTGATAAATGAATATTTAAAAATTTATATTGATTTGTGTGGTTTTTTGAGCTGTTGTAGCTCATCATAATTTTAATTCTAGTTTTCAAGATCATGCAAGGGGAAAGAGGTTGTAAACTAGCATTTCAGGATCATATCCATGATCATAGGTATTTTATTATTTTGATTTTTATACAATCATAACTAGTTAATTTTTTGTTTTTTAGCTATTGCTTGTAGTCATGTAATATAGTGCAAATATTTATTTTGATGAATGAAAAAAACTTTATGGGTGAGTTTTTTTATATTTAGATATTTTAGTAAATTTATTCTTTATCATTTATTTTAATAAATATTGGCAAAAAATCTAAAATAATTTCAAAACTAGATCTTTGGATTTGCCTTTCATAGCTCAATATGATAGGACCTATCCTGATCGAGTTGGGTAGTGACAAGTTTTTATGGTATCAGAATAATATTTTTAGAATTTGATTATAAACTAGAGCTATAAGAATTGATCTATAAATTTAGTGGGTTAGTTTCATGTATGTCTGTGTGTTCTTTTTTTGTATATATATGTGTTTTCAATTACATATTTTATGTGATCATGGATCTACCAGAGCTAGATATGATAGATGGACAAAGTGTTAGTCATATAACTCCTGTATATAGTTATGCTTCAATTGGTTTAGATATAGTTTCACAGTTTGCTACTTTGATAGCATAGATGATGGGTGAGGCATAGAACAATATTCATAGAGGTAAATTATAGTTGTTTTTGAGATTTAAGCTTTTAAGATTTAAGGGTACTGTTAAGCCCATAGTAGTAGAAGACTTGTTGGGGAGACTAGAAAAGACATTTGATGGTATGCAATGTCCTTCTAAGAGGAAGATGCCGCTAGTAATTTTTCTCTTGGATGGCAAACTAGAGCACTGGTGGATGGGCCAGCAGGAGGAGAAATTTTAAGGGAGATTGAACTCTCTGATTACTTGGGAAGAGTTCTTTGAGGTGTTTAGAGCCTAATTTTTACCCCCTTTCTACACGACAACAAATACATGAGACTTTTTTGAGATTGGTTCAATGGAGCAAGACAGTTATGCAGTATAAGGCAGAGATCACTACTTTGGCTAGATATGCTCCACAGTTGGTTAGTACTCCTGCGGAGAAGTGCTACAGGTTCCTGCAATGACTTTGATATAGTTTGATATAGCCTCTTGTGCCATTTCACATTTCTAATTTCATTGAGCTTGTGGAGAGAAGTCTTCTGATAGAGAATGACCTGATGGCTACTCAGCAGCGATGGACTGCTAGTAGGAAGATATTCAATGGTGAGAGTTCTAGTAGTGGGTTTTCTGGGAAAACAAAATTAGATTTACACCTAGAGATTTCAAGAGAGGTGGGCAGTCAGCATCTACAGCAATCTATGGTAGTGGAAATATAGATAATTTTGGTTCTATTAGTGGGGCACCTGTGTGCCAGAGTTGTGATCAACATCATTCTAGTCAGTGTTATAAGATGATTAGATAGTGTTTCATATGCGGTCAAATAGGACATCAGGCAATAGAGTGTCCACAAGTAGGATTTGACCGACATTCTGAGTCTAGATCTGAGATCTTTGTCAGACCGATAGGGAAACCGAGGGTAATTCCTCTATATAATTTTTTGAGGGATAATCTAGTAGAGCTGGTGGTCTAGGTTTAGCAGCAAGGAGATCATCTGGCAGTAGTTAGAGAGAGCATAGTTCTATTGCCCCAGCTCCAATTTTGCCACATGTATATAGTTTGACTCAACAGGAGGCTCGGGAAGCTCTATATATTGTGACAGGTGCAATTTATATTCTTGAACATCCATGTCATAGTTTATTTGATTATGGAGCTATGATTCCTTTATTTCTGAGTGTTTCTTTGATTTAGTACACTTAGCTTCAATTGCACTGCATATTTCTTTTTCTATCATTTTATCGGCTTGAGATAGTATGATAGCTAGTGGATTTTATTTCTGTGATATTGATATTTCTGATAAGAAGTGAAATCCAATTTGATTTTATTACCCATTTTCTCATATAATGTTATTTTGGGTATGAATTAGCTGAGTTAGTGTGGGGCTCAAATTGATTACTTGAAGAAGTGAGTTACGTTATTTATGGGCAGTGAAAGTTATGTATTCCAAAGAGTTTGAGGTATTTTATCCTGTTTGATCTCTACATTAGAAGAAATAGATTATGGAAGAAGGGTTATATGGTATTTTTGGCATCAGTTCGAGATAGGAGTATAAATACTGGTTCTTTTTCTGATATCCTAGTTGTATGAGATTTTTCAGATGTATTTCCTAATGAGTTAAATAGTTTACCTCTAGATAGAGACATGGAGTACTGTATTAACATATTTTAGAGTATGGCCCTGATATCTAAAGCTCTGTATAGGATGGCACCAAAGGAGTTTCAAGAGTTGAAGGTTTAGCATCAAGAGTTGGTTAACAGTGGATTTATTAGTCCTAGTGTTTCTCCATGGGGAGCACCTATTCTATTTATGAATAAAAAGGATGGTATGATACATATGTATGTTGATTATAGAGAGTTACTATCAAGAATAAGTATCCACTATTATGGATTGATGATCAATTTAATCACCTTTCTAGATCTTCTATATTCTCAAAGATTGATATGCAATCTGATTCTTATCAGGTGAAGGTGAGAGAGGCTGATGTGATGAAGACAACTTTCAATACTCGATATGGACACTACAAGTTTTTGGTTATACCATTTGGGATAACTAATGCACCAACTATCTTTTGGATCTAATGAACAAAGTACTCAAAGATTATCTGGATCAGTTTATGATCATTTTCATAGATAATATTTTAGTATATTCTACTTCTGAGAAATATCACACTAGACATCTGAGAAGTGTATTAGAGACTTTGAGGAAGCACTAGTTGTATGCAAAATTCTCCAAATGTGAGTTCTAGTTGAGGAGTATTTCTTTTCTAGGACACGTGGTGAGTGGTGATGGTATCTATGTTGATCCCCAAAAAGTTCAGGTAATCACTAATTTGCAAAGGTCTACTACGGTGTTTGAGGAGATACTTAATTTCTTGGGTATTGCTAGATATTATAGGAAGTTTATAAAGGGGTTTTCTCATATTTGAGCACCTCTGATGAGACTGACTCGGAAGTTAGTATCTTTTGTCTGGACACCAGAGTGTAAGGCTAATTTTTAGATATTAAGGGATTGTTTGACTTCTGCTCCAATTTTGGCTCTTCCCTCTGGTACAGAAGAATTTTAGGTACTTAATGATGCTTCACTGAGAGGTTTGTGATATATTTTGATACAACATGGATGAGTAATCTCTTATACTTTAAGATAGTTGAAGCCACATGAAAGGAATTATCCGAAGTATGATTTAGAGTTGGTTGTTCTTGTATTTGCTTTGAAGATTTAGTATCATTATTTATACAGTGTCAGGTGTAAACTATTCATGGATTATCAGAGTTTGAAGTACATTAAGAAATATGATCTGATTATTCAGTATCAACCTGCTAAGGCAAATATGGCTGCAGAGACTTGAAAGTTGGTTAGGGATGTTAAGCCCTTAGGAACTACTCCAAAGCTAACTAAGAGGGGGGGGGGGGGGGGTTGAATTGGTATTTTAAAAATTCTTTCAATCAAAAACACAAACTCAAATCAAACCAAGATTCACCATAAAGAAATTGAATGTGTGAAAATTAAATACGAAAAAAGTAATATTAAAGAACATAGAAATTTATAGTGGTTTGGTCAACTCAACCTACGTCCACTCTCCGGAGGTGCCCTCCGGGTATTTCACTAAACTTAGTGACTCTTCTTTTGCTCCCACAGTAAGATAGAGAAGCCTTTACAAAACCTCCTTTCCACTAACACCAGTGAGGCAGAGAACCAGACTCCTTTTGCTTTCTCCTGAAGCAGACAAAGAACCTTGATCATTTGTTGAAGCAGACCTCTCTCAAACCTACAAGAATAAGGGACGACGATTAGAGGAGATGACTTAGATCCTTGCTTGGAGCAACCTTTGTGAAACACCTCATAAACACCCCCTCACAAGATCCTCTCTGCCTCCCTCTCTCTCCCTCTCCTCTAGGCTCTCTCAGGTCAAGACAACAACAAAAGATGCCCTCTTGGGTGAAACAAGGGAACTTATAAAGAAGAGCTTCAGAATAGCTCTTAATTACAACAAACTTACTTTATCGTCCAGTACGACCTGGAGATCGTCCTATATGATCGATAAAATTTTAGCTCAATCAGCAAAGATGATCCAGGATCATCAGAAGGAAATTTGTTCATATCGTCCAGGACGATAGTATACAGTCCAGTATAATTAGTTTAATTTGTAGAATATCATCTAGACCATCACCCTGGTTGGGAGTCTGGATGATGCAAAATTGACTAGATCTTCTGGGACGATCTCACAATCGTCCAGGACGATTAGTTCAAACTATCATAGATCATCCAGAACATCGTCTTGAATGGATGTCTTATGATACAATATTAACCTGATCGGTCGGGACAATCTAACGATTAGCTAGTACGATTAGTTCAAAGCATCACAAATCATCCATAACATTGCCCTGAATAGAACCAGGTTGATGTTCGATCGTTTAGGAAGAATTAAGGTTTCTTAACTAATTTTCCTGGACGATTCTACAATCGTCCATGACGATATGATCATTCAATCAAGCCTTAATTTCTAGATTAATTTAGGCATAATTGTTATGCATCGTCCAGGCTAGATGATGTCCAAAAATATAATATGCCTTAAATGATCTGGTGGCTAATTTTTTCTATTTTGAGCCTATCGTCCAGGATGATATTAAGGATGATGTGCTTAATGACAGCTGCCTTAACCAAAATGCCCTAATTAGGATTTCTTTTATTAATCGATTATCCATGACAATTTTGGGATCGTCCCAAACGATGTGAGTAAAAATAGAAAACTCTAAATTCAGTCAGAATTTTTTCCAAGTATGTGTGTGCAAGATTACTTAACATCAGAAACCACATCATTTACAAATGACAGAAAAAAAGGTAAGAGATTTATAAACTGACTCAGACCTAGTCTACCCAGTCTTGAGCTGGTTCAAATTTTAGTTTTGATCTTGTGGATCTAAAATATTAGTAGGCAAGGCAGTCGTAGAGAAACAAAAGTGATTGCTATCTTTAAAATTGTATTCCCTAAAATTAGATATGCAACAATCTCCCCCTTTTTGATGATGGCAAACACAAAAATAATTAAAGTTGTTCAAAGTATTTTAATGGAAATAGTGAGAAGAAATAAACACAGTTCAATTATCCAACAATAGTATAAACTAGAATAGTACAGCTACTCTCCCTTTTGATATCACAAAAAGGAGGAGGAAAAAAAAGGAAAAAATAACACATAAACTATAAAACAAGAGAAGACTAAAATAAGGAAAAACTAATATCATGGATTAAAACTAAAAGAAAGATGGCCCCTGGTCATCCGACGGAGGAGGAGGGGGTGGTGGTTGCTGCTTAAAGTAACTAGAAATAGTGGCAAACTACTCTCCAAACCAGGTCATATCCTGATCGTGTTGGTGCTGCTGGTGAGCTATGTATGAGTTAAAACGAGCAACGTCCTCATCATGTTGCTTCTCCTGCGCAACAACATAGGTCTTAAACCATGTCTCCTACTGGTCAAATCACTCCACCAGCTCATCTAGCTGAGACTGCTGGCGAAGTGGAGCAGGTGCAGGAACAGGTGGAAGAGCTGCCTCCTCCTCAGTTCCCTTAGCTGTCTCGTGCCGCGGGTGGAGATGATTACTATGAAGAATGTGGAAGGAGTTATTTGAGTAGAAGGCAGGATGAAAGTTTGGTGGAGTAGGATATTAGAGGTTATATTTTGATTCTAAGACATAGGCAATGATATGTTATAGGAAAAGATTGGGCTTCCTCCTATATCCTGGATCACAAATACTAGTGAGATGCTCCAAGTAACGAAAAATCAAATTAGTGGCATTAAATTCACAACAGGCCAAAATGTAGAAAATGGTGATCGAAAGAAGTGGAGTGATATGAACGCGATCACCAGCTTTTGTAATAATAAAAGTACGAAGGACATGTTGGATTGTCCTAGCATCTTTGAGTAAGCTGCTAAACTATCCAACTTGAAAGTGAGCATTGGTGTTTTTTAAATAGTGATTGGTCAGAGCCTAGTCATAGTCAGGATCAGAACACATGGTATGGAGTTTGTCCCCTGTGGAAAGTTGCAAAAGCTCTTCGCAGTCCTGATATGTGATTTCGACGGGACGTTGATTCACATAGGACTCGAGAGTAGTGAAAGAGGAATTTATGCAAGGCTAGCAAAAAATTCAAAAAGTAATTCTAAATTGAAAGGGATAGTGAGAGTAAGGAGGAAGCTGAGGGTAGTGTGGGCAAATAGATCAAGGACAATATATGAAAGAATCTGCGGGTTGGCAGTTCAGGATATAGTGATCCCGTCCATTTTGTACCTCAGATAGACGGCTTGATTGGTTGCCTCTATGAAGCAATGGTCCAGATTTTCTCTTGAGGAACTCCTAGAAGGCATGCGGGAGCTCTTTTTGCTGACCATAATCAGCAAAATGGAAGGGAAGTAAGGGCAAAGAGGTTCAAAGGAGAATTGTATGAGAAAAACTGAGTGAATGGCTAGGTTTATAAAGAAATGATCAAATCATCTAGGATGATCGCAAAATCATCCAGGAAGACCGGGTGCAATTATTGAGTCCAGGATGATTGATCAAAAAGGCGATAATATTATCCAGGATGATCAGATATCATCCAGGATGATAAAACACAGGCGATCGTTCCGAGGAGAAATTTCGGACGATCGTTGAAAAAGCATATCTTCCGGGATGATTATGTGGATCGTCCAGGACGATCTATAATAATAGATCATACCGGCCAAATTAAAGTTGTGAACCAAATGTTGCCACTTGGATCCAAGTTGATTCTAAAAAGATGCCAGATGAGTGGAGAATGAGTGTGTTAATTCCTATTTTTAATAATAAAGGTGATGCACAAGATTGTGCGAATTATAGAGGTATTAAGTTAATGTGTCATACTTTAAAACTATGGGAGCGAGTTATGGAGCATAGGCTGCAGCGTGATACTGATTTCTCAGAATCAATTTGGATTCATGCCGGGTAGGTCGACTATGGAAGCCATACATTTATTAAGAGGTTTGATGGAGAAATATAGAGAAAATAAGGAGGATCTACATATGATATTTATTGATTTAGAAAAAAACATATGATAAAGTTCCAAGAGAAGTGTTATGGAGAGTTCTTGGAAAGAAATGAGTCAATAATGCTTATATTCAAATCATTAAAGATATGTATACAGTAGCTATTACTTGTGTTCAAACACAAGGTGGATTGACCAAGTATTTCCCTATTTCGGTTGGGTTACATCAACGATCAGCCTTAAGCCCATATCTTTTTGCTTTAGTCATGGATGTTCTCACTAGACATTTGCAAGAGGATGTACCTTGGTGTATGCTTTTTGCTGATGATATTCTTCTTGTTGATAAGACTAGAAAGGGAGTTGAAGGTAAACTTGAATTATGGAGGTCAACCTTAGAGTCTAAAGGTTTTCGCTTGAGTAGATCTAAAACGGAATATATGGAGTGTAATTTTAGTAGTAATAGACCTAGTGAGTGGATTGTGACTTTGGGCGATCAAGTCATTAATAAGAGAATATGTTTTAGATATCTTGGATCTATTATTCAGAGTGATGGTGAAATAGATGGGGATATTATCAGCAGAATTCAAGTTGGATGGTTGAAGTGGAGGAATGCATCGAGATTATTATGTGATAGAAATGTACCCCTCAAACTTAAGGGAAAATTCTATAAGATGGTAGAGAGGCCTGCAATGCTTTATGGTGCCGAATGTTGGCCATTAAAAGAGAAGCATAATACTAAGTTAAGTGTGGCAGAGATGAGGATGCTCAGGTGGTGAGTGGCTTTACCCTTAGAGATAGGATACGAAATGAGCATATACGTGAAAAGGTTGGAGTAGCTCCAGTAGAAGATAAGATTAGAGAGAGTCTCCTTAGATGGTTTGGTCACATAAAACGGTGGCCTTCCTATGACCCGGTTAGGAGAGTAGAGGTATTAGATTTTACTTATGTTAAGAAAGGTAGGGGTACACCTAAAAAGACTTGGTTAGAAAATATTAGGAATGACCTTTCTTTATTAGATTTAAACGAGAATTTGACTTTTAATAGGACACAATGGAGAAAAAAGATTCATGTAGCCGGCCCCACGTAGTGGGATAAAGGCTTGATGTTGTTGTTTTTGTTGTTGGATCGTCCAGGACGAATAGGTGTATCATCCAGGACGATCATCAATAATTGAGAAAATATTGTGAAGATCATCCAGGATAATGAGGATCATCTAGGATAATCACAAATAATTGAAATAGAAGATGATCATATTATCCAGGACGATAATGGATCATCCAGGATGATTAAAAATAGAAAAGTCAAAATAGTCGCCAGATGGAATTTTAAGAGTGAGTTGAACCGATCGTCTAGGACGATATGAATATATTCGGGGATAATGTGACAAGTTAAAAAACCGACACAAACATAAAATGGATAGAGATGATCAGAGAAGGCCCAAAAATATAAAAATCAACTAAAAAAGATAAAAAAAATAAAATATGAAAAAGACACAAACATAAAAAGAACTACAAATAAAGGTTTTAAAAAAAAATCAAAGCTTGAATATGATAAATTTTCCATGTGATTGAATTAGAAATTTATAAGAATCATTGAGTTAGCATCGTCGAAATATGAAAAATGGAAGAACAACCAATCCTGTTATCCCTAGCTCGGACTTCTCCTAGGGTAAACTTTCTTTTAAAAACAAAAATCTAAATTATAAAAATCAATTGGATAAGAAAAAGAGATCAATTCAAAACTTGTTTTCAGTAAAATATTTTATAGAATAATATATGAAAGTAATTAGTTAAGATCATAAATTCTGAAATCAAGACTTTGAGAAATTTCAAGTAACACATGAATTCTTCTAAGATTTAAAAATTTTGAAAGAGAAGAAGCTTACTTTTGGTGAACTCACTACAGGAAAACACGCGAATATCGGCGGATTTTCCGGCGGAAAAGTCTGGACGGTAATAAACGGCGACATTCCGGCGTTTAATCCGCCGTTAACTTCCGTCGTATCCTGCGACGGTAAATACCGGCGCATCAGGCGCCGGCATTTTAACGTTTTCACGTCGGCAAGCAAACCGTTTAATGCGCCGGTAATTCGTCGGAAACAACGCCGGAACGGTGTTCCGTCGCAAACTATGCGTCGGAAACAATTTATCGACGCACCTCAAACCGGCGGAGATGTTTGCGCCGGAACATGCGCCGGAAAATAACGGTTCCGTCGGAATTTACATTAATTCCGGCGTATTCCGTCCGCCGGTAATAACAGGTTTTCCTGTAGTGACTAATTTTATGCCTCTAGTCAATTTGATTGGCGCTCTTTATGCATCTTTTAATTTTTGATACACTTTGTGTATATTTTTTTCATTTTGGTATCATTACGTATCTTTTGATTTTGACATCATTGGACACTTTTTATTTATTTATTTGCAAGCTAGACCCCTTTTCCAAAATTCTTGATCGGATGAGTCGAATAGGCAAGTTTGCACCATATAGCAGTAATGATGACACTGATTAATGAGAGAAAGTTTAGGATAATAGGAAGGGTGGTGGAGACATGAAGAGACAACGAGTTAACCTCAAGTTCTAACCAAATAAGTTACGAGTGGTGGTTAAGGGGTGTCCTTAATGGACATTAGCTTGTTAGATCCACATGTTGACATTTTATCAAGTAATTTCTAGGAGGATGAAGCTTCTTAAGCTATGACAAGCTTAGTGGCTGATCTTTGTTTATGAATGCCTCCTAAATGGGCAAACATAGGTCTATAAAAGGGAAGCTAACTAAATTAAGGCACAAATATATTAAGATTATGATATTAAGACAACCTTCTAGACCTTTATGTGAGCTGGCATAACTAAGCAAATATCTTCAAGATATTCATAAAAATATTATTAATCACACAAAATTTGATGGCTATACCATAAATAGGGAGCCAAAAAGACATAAAGAGCAAAATCTAAGATAAAAAAACATGTATTGCTAAAAGGGATGACAATAAAAACCCTAACCTTGATTGTAGATGATGGAACCTTTTTAAATATCTTCAAATAGAGCTAGGAAAAAAAAACTAAGGAGAAAAACAAACTATTAAAAAAAAAGTTTTTACACATTCAATCACTGTAGTTAGAAGATCAAAGAGTACTGTTAAAGCAATCTTAAACATAGTAGACTTTAACTTAGGCTTTTGATTATTATAAGATAGATGAATTTTTTCAAAGGATGGTACCTTTTTCTCTTGTTTCTTAAGAGTATTTAAGGTTAGATAATTGCAATATTTATAGTGGAGCACTTTGGTTAACAACCCGAGATAACTAAGATCATATCACCAAACGTCAAAAGTGATACAGAAAAATAAATTAATAAGAAAATTGAGTCATTACATTGCCATAATAGGTTAGTAAATGTATGCTATACACTTAATAATGAGTTGCCAAGCTTTTAGAGGCACATTAACTCATAGAGGAGAGCCATTATGGCCTATGAAGAATGTAATGTATTTGATGTAACTTTATGAATAAACATAAGGGTTTAGATTTCATTTGAGACAACTTTCATATTAATTTCAAATCAGTTTTTTAGTGGAAATTCTTTTTAACTAAAAATTTTCTTGCTAGAAAGCTATTTCAAAAAGCAATAAAAATCTATATCAAACAAAGCCTTAGGCGCGATGGCCTACAATTATATTTTTGAAACTTAGGCTTCACTTGGGACAACTTTTTGTTGCTTTCTAAAGAAGATTTCTAGTGCAAAAATTTCTAATAAATTAGAAATTTTTATAATAAAAAGTTGTTTTAAACAACAGTAAAAAAGCTATCCAAATGAAGCCTTAATTATGGTGATTTATTGAGTTAATAATTATGCCTTATGGCTCAATCTTTTATGTTCACATGAAAAATTTAGAGCAATTGAACATGCATGATAACCATGTACCCTCTCATCTTAGCTATTGATTGTTGGTGACTCAATCATGATAACCAATTTTTGTCTTAACTCGATCATCTATATGACTTTCGAGGTTTATCATCATTTAGATTTCGTTTGGGACAGCTTTTTTATTTCTTTCTAATGCAGCTTTCTAGTACAAAAATTTATAGTTCAATAAATTTTTGTACAAGTAAGATGCTTTAGAAAATAATAAGAAAGTTGTCCAAAACGAAGTTTTAGACTCCTTAGTCGTATTTAGGGACTTGTTGAATGGACTTGAGATCAACTGATTCATTGAATTGACTACCTTTACAATTATTGTTTGGATATATGTCTTTGACTTTATAACAATATTTTTTGAGTCATAGGATCAAATCATTAGTTCAATCTCCATAGCTTGCTTGCATTGACATGGAAATAAATGTCCTTTTGGTTTCCCAACTATCTAATTAACTTTTTAAATTTATATGATTACTTGATTAGGAATGTTAAAAAAAAAAGATCTTTTTTTTTTTAATTGAAAGAATTTTTTTGAACAATACCTCTTTTGCTTCAAATATGCAATTTTTTTATAAGTACTTCCATGGTGATTGAGCTTCAAACAAAAAGTACAATATGTGATTTCAGTATAACTAAAAAAAGTCCCCTAAATACATACAGAAATTGAATTTCAAATCCATTTAATATGTTGGAGAAAAATTTATTATAAGCTCATATAAATATTAAATTATACATTATGTGATATCTTATTTTTAAGCTTAAAAAATTATAATCAAATTAAAGAATAATTATTATTTGGCTTTTCAAGCATTCATTAGTTTTCTATATGGAATTCATTATGTGTATATATCACGCATTTTATTTTATTTTATTTTTTATGATAGGATAAAATACTTTAAATGTACTCCAGTACAAATAAGGTCACGATTAGTAGTTTAAAGGTTCTCTCTTATTTTTGCTCACATTCCATCTTGAGTAAAAAAAACTCTCGCTCTCTCGCAAGAACATCTTTTTAGATGTGGAATGTCGAAAACCTTGATTCACCATATTAAAAAAAAAACTTCCAATTAAATTGAGAATCCAAACCTAATTTTAGTTTTGAAGGATAAACATTGTAATTAACAAAAAAAATTGGAAGCAAGGCACCTCCGCTAGGGGGATGTAGCTCAACATAGAAGCATGGGGGAGAAGGAGTGGTCGTCGGTCTTCTCCATGCTCCAGTGGGGATTGTGGAGGTAGGTTTGATTACAAGAGTGGCAATTTTTTGAAGGTTTTGGAAGGTAAGGAGTTGAAGGTTTGTGAGCAGATTTTGAAGTCAGATCTTGCGGCAGACTTTGATATCGATTCTTTAGCTGTTGATGGTCTGCATGTGGAACCTGAGCAGGTGTTATGATCCATCGTTGATGACCAGCTTGGCTCAGTTGGGTCTGGTCGTGGTGAGCAGGTGTCGGGTGAACCTTTTGTTTGGTCATGCTTTCCATTTGGAATGGGATTTCTCATTTGATTGACATTCCCTGGACCTCTCCGTCTGTGAGATACTGTCCGAATGTATTACGCTAATGCAGGTTGGGGAAAGTGAACCTCATCGTCTGGTGGGAAGGGACACGCATGGCTCCGATCTAGCGCAGGCATTCCCGACAATTCATATTATAAGTAGGTTTGGAATACTGATTTTGTTATCTTACAAGACTTTCTTGATCTGGCTGTTGCTATTACAACTAATTTGAGCAATTATATAGCTGAAGTTGTAAAGGAATGTAAGTTTTTACATGAACCTAAGGATACTTCTGGTTGTTCTGAGTTAGAGTGGAGGTGTGTAAATCCACCAGATGTAGCATTCCATGATTTATCTAAATCTGCAAATTGTGCATCAGGTGTTTGTGCAAATACCTCTTCCAAAACAGCTTGCTGGAATGGCCAAACTGGTTTAATTCAATAGCCCTCCAAGCATTTCTCTGGCTTTTTGCGGATCAAGGGCATATGATTTTGATGATAGCAAACATTGTTATTTCTCTACGACTATCTTATATATTAACATTTCAGGTTCACACGATCAGACTACAATTTGGAATCAGCTCAAGATTGGGTAGACTAGGTCTGAGTTAGTTTGTATCTTTTCTGTTCTTGAGTCTATTGTATTTGGTGTGGCTCCTGATGTTTTGTAACTTGGAAGATGTTATGAATGCTCCCTAAAAGATTTCTGTTTTTGGTAACATCGTCCTGGACGATATTTATATCGGCCGGGACGATATGTCCAAAAGCAGAAACCCTAATTAGGGCATCCTCATTAAGGCAGCCAACATAAGCTGATCGGCCTGGACGATACTTGTATCGGCCAGGGCAATAGGCTCGATTCAGAAACTATCAACTGCCATGATCAGATTAGGTATGCTTTATTTTAGGCAATCGACCAGGACGATATATACATCGTCCAGGACGATCTAACTCAATCATGCCTAAATTGATCTAGTATCTTTGGAAAGTATTAATGGTTGATTGATATGATCACATCGTCCGGGATGATTGTAGGATCGGTAAGGACGATGCACTGGATGATTTACATCGGACAACTCAAATTCAGGGCGATACTCTGGACGATTGAAGTCATTTTTAAACTAATCGGCCAGGACGATCGTGAGATCAGCCAGGACGATGTAACCATTTTTCTTCAGATCCTCCCTAATCGTCCCGGGCTGATGAGCTAAATTTGTACTGATCGGCCAAGACGATATAACTATCGTCCTAGACAATAATATCGACAACTTGCATTAATGAGCTCATTTTGAGCCTTTCTATTTAAGCTTGTCATGACACTTTGTAAGTGTCTTTGACAGTCATTGGAGCTTCGTTCTTGTGGGGTAGACTTGAAGAGAGAGCTTGAAAGGGAGTGAGGAACGGGTGAAGTCTGGGTGGGAAAAGATCCTGTGAGCGGGGACTCAAGGGAGTGTGGAGGGGATTCCACACGGTTGCTCCGGCAGGCTTGCATCTTAATACCGTCGGATTCAAGGCTCATCTCGAGGGAAGTTCACCAAAGAAGAAGATCTCTTTGGTGTTAAAGGACCCGGTGACTCCGTCGCACCGGGGAAGGTGGAAGTGATTTTGTAAGGGCTTCTCCGCCTAGCTGTGGGGGCTAAAGGAGCGACACTTATTTTAGTGCAATACTTAGAGGGTGCCTCTAAGGAGTAGACGTAGGTCAAGGTTTGACCAAACCACTGTAAATCCAGTGTGTTCTTTCTTATTATTGCTTCCGCATTTATTTTTCTTCCGCACTTTGTTTGTGGTGATTTTTTATTGGAGTTTTATCTTTGGTTTTAAAGTTATCCAATTCACCTCTCTCTTTTTTAGCCTTGGGCCAGTTCATAAGGGCTTAACATCCCTAACGAACTTTCATGGCTTACCTAGTGCTTCGAATAGTTTATATGTATTCAAAATTGATGATGTTTCTAAGGCGACAGTTATGCCAGATGATGGTAGCTATGTGACTTTAAACATAGAGTCTGTCCATGCCAATTTAGCTAGGCTTGAAAGAGGATTAGTGGGAAAGATTATTGGGTAATAAGCAATGAATTGAAGTGCAAATGATCAATGTTTGGAGATTTTTTAGCTCCTCTCCATCTCTCTGGATTCTTTCATTTTCCTCTTTGAAAGTGCTAAAGCTAGGGATGTTGTCCTTATGGGAGGACCGTGAGTTGTTGGTGTGTTTATTATTGGTTTGAATTGTTGGTCTTCTTCGTTCTCTCCACGATCAATGGTGGGCCTATCCTCTCCATTTTGGATTTGCTTGCCACAGTTTCCTTTGATGTATTGGGACAACAATAACCTTGCTCGGATAGCACTTTTTTTGGACAATCTCTATGGTTTGATGCTCAAACTAAGAATTTATTTTGCTTGTGTTTGCGTGCAGATGGATCTTGGTGCCAAGCTTTCTCTCGGAGTGTGGATCTCTGGGCTTCATGGCAAGTTTTTCCAAAGGGCAGAATATGAGGGGATCGCTCACATTTGCTTCCAATGTGGCTTTGTTGGACACAATATAAGTCAATGTCCAAATGCTCCTCAATCCTCCAAGCAGCCCTCTCATCAACTCAAAATTGTTATGTTGTTCTGTGCGAATGCTCTCTTATCTCTAATAGTTGTCATCCCAAGGTGATTGATGACACAAATCCATCCTCCAAGTTCCAGCAAGCCCTCCAACCACCCCTTATGGAAAATGAGCACTATCATTCTTCTATCAAGCATAGTGAGAAAGATGAGGAAAATCCTAAATGCTGTGGGTTGTGGAGTCTAGTTGTTAATAGAAAATCTAGTAGACAGAAGAAGAAGAAGAATTCCATGATAGGTATTGGTGGACAAAAGGCTAGTCCCCCTGTCTCTAGTGGGGAAATTAGTGAATCGGCCAAGCAAGTTGCTTCATCTAGGGATGGTGATCTCTCCAACATACCGCTCAAGCTTTCCATCGAGGCTTTCCTCACGCATCCAAGCAGAATTGGCCCGATGAAAGATAGTCTCTATGACTCATTACTGATCTACCAAGGAAATAAAAGGAGGGTGGCGAGGACATCACCTGTTAAGGTGTTCATCTCATTTTCAACAAAACTGCTATTTTTTATATCTTTTTTTTTTAAGTATATGCATATTTGGGAATCTTTTATGTTTCTCTTTTTTGCTCTGTTTTCTTGCGGGAGGCTTCTTTTGATGCTTCTTCCTTGATTGTACTCATTGTATAATTTTTTTGCTTTAATTTAACGAATTTTCCTTGCTCAAAAAAAAAAAACACTTCCAATTAAAGCTTAGTTTGACCATCTACTTAATATTCACTAATAAATAAAGAATATCCTAAGAGAAAAAGTATATCATAATAAAATTAAAATTATGACATATTTCTTATAATAAAAAAGAAAGTTATCTTATAATGAAAAGATTTGAGTTATGAAGAATACTTTAAACTTAAAATAAAATATATAGAAATTAATAAAAAAAAAAATCATATAATTGCATTGAAATTAAATTTCTATGATTTTGGCCATCTACCAAGTCAAATGTGGCATAATCCTTAAAAATCACAATGGAATGCCAGATCAGCATGTCGTCGAGGTAAATTTGGTGGTCCCGGAACACTGATGGGACCCACATATATAGTTCATTTAACGAAGCCACCGGCCAAGCTGTTGTTTATTGGGCAAGTGTGCCCCACCCCCTCGTACTATAATTGTGTGGATTAGACAATACGCCAAGATTCCAACCATGTTGATTTATGACCCGAGAAATATTATAATTATCCTCTATAATTCAATCATAGCATAAACTCAATTACATCTTATTACATAGAGTCAAATCTAAAAAGAATTGGTTATAAAATATTAGGAATAACCTTTCTTTATTAGATTTGAACGAGAATTTAACTTTTAATATGACGCAATAGAGAAAAATGATTCATGTAGCCGACCCCACGTAGTGGGATAAAGGCTTGATGATGTTGTTGTTGTATATACAAAGTTAATAAATATTTAGTTAAAAAATATATATAAATAAAACTTCACTTTTTTTTCATTTACACATAAAATATATAAAATTTATTATTTATCCAATATAACACTTTCTTAACTTCATTATGCTATCCTGGTTCGGGAAAACTCTATCACATTTCATTTTTGCTATGTCAGTTCATCTATGTGTTTTCTTAATAAGCTCTATCACGATTTCTTTTTCCCTGCGCCAATCCTATTGATGTGTTGCACTAGCAAGTTCTGCCACGACCTATGCTCCATCAAATAGAGTTTCAGAATTAAAGAGGAGTGCGAAGGGAGCGAAGGGACTGACAGCGTGCGAAGAAGATGCCACATGATCTAGGCAATATAATGGGGTGAGTGATATTTTGTTGATATTCAAAATCTTAAATATTATGTGAGTAATTTATATGCTAAATATAAAATTAAAAAATTTAGCACTTTATTTATAAGTCACGCTTTATTTTGATGATCATAATTAAAAAGTTTTGATACTAAATTGAACTTTATAAGATGAAAATGTGATTACGATATTCATTTTTTTGGCATTTGAGCTATATATATCCAAATGTCAACGTAGCATCATTTGTACTCAAATGTCAACACAAAAACAAAATTGAAAAAAGGTATCTATAGGATTGGGAGGCTAAGAGACAGAGTCCATCATGATTCACATCATCATCATTATTACTTTGATGAGGTTTCATCAAAGTAAATGGCCTATTTCTTAGGCTCGAAGTTGTCTAATGATCCTATATACTTAAAGTCTTTAAAAGTTTTCTCTCTAAGAAGACTGGCTAGGAAGAGAAAAAAAAAGGATAGATTTCCCTCTAGACTTCGATAATTGAAGTCAACACTAAGAATATTCACAGCTTGTTACAATCAAGACTAGTTATTTGAGGATTGGAGAAGTTTCCTTCAATATGATATTAATTAGTTTATTAGATAATTGTAAGCCAACCGTGCAAACTTTCTCAATACTTCACAAGAAGCTTTATAAATTAAGCCTTTATATGTTATCCTATGAATTTTCTTTAATTACATCCATTCTTGTAACATTGAACTTCGATCGAAACATAAAATTTAGAAAAGATTATGAACTTAACACGTTGAAATTCAATGTCATAACGGTTCTATATTTTCTGATGCATGAATGTAAGAAAATTATCAAAGATTAAGTTTAGAAATCTCACTCTCTCTAATAAGCCGAAATGAACAATATTTGACCTCGCTCAAACTCTGACCAATTTTTACCCTTAATAAGTCCTCGCAAGCAAACAAAGACTTAGATGAATGTGAAGAACATTGAAGAATTAGCAACGTGTTAATAAATCAAATCAAGAGACAAGATAATTAATGTTGAATTTGTCCTTATTGTCCTCAAATTAATTAGATGAAGCTTTGATGACCAAAGGCGCCATAAAGGTATGTAAAGTTGAAAATTGATAATTTAAGAATCTTTAGTATGAATGATAAGACCAAATAAATCTATATATGTACAATCAGTCCACTTCTCTCCCCCCAATACAAGAAAATGGCTGACTTATATGACCATAAAGTAAACTAGCTGACCTAATTACCAAGACAATAGCTTCAAATTGGCACAAATAGAGTACAATAAAAACTAGCTATCGTCCAAAACTCTTTTGAAAAAAAGAAAATAATACTCTTTTAAGGTCCAAATGATTTCAAATCATAGCATTGATTATGTTTGAATCCCAAAAGATGATCATTCTCCCTATATGGGAATGAATAGGAGAGAATCAGTACATAGTTGTCTGCTCGCATCTTCCGCACATATATAAATATATGTACGTGTTTCGAAATTGACTGTAAGTGGCTGTAGTGGACAACTTAGTCATCAATTTTGCATGGACATGAGGTGGTAAGAACTTCCACTTTCAAGCATTTATTATACCTCGTTCATTAGTCTTAACTTTTGTAATTATCGGTTGTGTCAAAAGTAGTCATCCAAATATATATATATATATATATATATATATATAAAAGGATTTAAAATTCACCACCCACCATCTTTTCCTTCTAAATAAAAAAAAGGAATGTGTGGCTTTAGGTTCTGGCATTAATCATAGTAGACTATTTATGCTTTATTTAAACAACTTCCTTAATGCTTCATATTGCAAAAATTTCTATTTCAAGATATTTTTGTACTAGAAAGATGCTTTAGAAAACTTTCCAATAAGAAGTCTTAGTCATGGGCACTGCATGGAGTTGAGGTGGCAAAATTTTTGGCAATCAAGCATTTATTTTATCTACTCCATATGTCTAAACTTCAGGAATAATTGATCATGCTACAAGTGGTAGGTCCAATAATATTTGATTTAAGTCTCATTTGGGACGGCTTTCTTACTGCTTCTTGAAACAAATTTTTAGTACAAAAATTTAGAAAATTGTGTTAAGAAGTAATAAGAAAGCCGTCCCAAACAAAGTCTTAGTATATATTAAAATTTAACACCATTTGTCTTAAACTTGGTTATTTTTTTCTTTTAATTTTAATCATATCATATTCAATTCACAAATTAACAACATTTGCTTAAACTTCATAAAAAAAAAAAGATGATATGAACTTTTATAAAATTTGAAAATAAAGGTAATATGATTATGAATGATGTAATAAAAAGATAAATGATTCCTCCGTACTCTAAGATTATGATACAGTTTGATTGATTTAACATACATAGATCTTTTGACCAATCACAAAGTGCTTATTTGATGACAAGCTCTTCAATCATACATATATCATCATTTTGAAACTATTTATGAGTAGTTGCAAATTGTTGAGAATAAATTAACCACATGTCTTTATCTTTTTCACTTTCTCCTATGAATTATAGGTTTCATTTGGGATGATTTTTTTATTACTTGTTAAAATAACTTTTTAGTACAAAATTTTAAAAAATTTATACTAAAAACTACTTTAAAAAGTAGTAAAAAATCTGCACCAAATAAAATCATAATCTCTTGTGACTATTGATCTCCTTACAACCAATTATAGGTGAACCAGCAAACCTTGTCAAAACCTACATGAATCTGTCATGGCTAGTGATTGATGATATCTCCCTTCTCCTGTGGCATGAGATATCTCTTGAGACCTATTAAAACCCTACTTTTTTTTTCTCTTAGAACTTTCCTTATATCACAAGGGATCAACGGCAATGTTCTCCCCACTCCTAATGACCATTAATTCATAACCTAATTTTTACTATTCAATTCATGTGTTATTGAATTGATTTTGATCTTGTAGGCTATTGTTATACATACCATTCTCATTATGATAACATTATTATTATTATGGGATTTTTTATAGTGAATGTAGAAAGTAATTATAAGGTTATGCAAAAGTTGTTTATATAGGATCAAATGAATGATGATTGGACTTATAAATATCTAATTAATTTGTTATAAATAAAAAACAATTAAGATTATAGTTTGGTAAATAAAAATGGGTGCAGTATAGGAAAGTTACGAATTTGCAGCTGATTTGCATCAAACTTTATGATGGATTCATACTAAGTAGGTCAATTATGGAAGCTATACATTTCTTGAGAGGTTTAATGGAGAAGTATATAGAGTGTAAGGTGGATATACATATAAGATTTATTGATTTAGAGATAGCATATGATAAAGTTCCATGAGAAGTTTATTGAGAATTTTAGAAACGAAAGGAGTTAATAATTCTCATAATCAAGTCATTAAGTATATGTATACAAGAAATATTACTTGCATCAAAAAGCTAGTTTGACCAAGTAATTTTCTATTTCAGTGGATTAAATCAAGGATCAACTTTAAGCTCATATCTTTTTTTTTGCTTTAACCATGGATGTTCTTACTAAACATTTAATAGAGCATGTTCCTTGGTTCATAGTTTTTGTTGATGATTTCTTCTTGTTGGCGAGAGAGTTGATGAAAAACTTGAATTATGGAGGTCAAATTTAGAGTCTAATGATTTTTGTTTGAGTAGAGCTAAAGATGAATACATGGAGAGAATTTTAGCAGTAATAAATCTAATGGTAGAATTGTGACATTGGGTGACTAAGTCATTAAAAAAGTTCATGTTTTAGATATCTCGGGTTTATTATTCAGAGCAATGGTGAAATAGATGAGAATATTATTAGTAGCATTTAAATTGGATGGTTGAAGTGGATGAATGCATCATGCTTGTTGTGTGATAGAAAGGTACCCCTCAAACTTACAAGAAAATTTCATAAGATGGTGGTGAGAATTATAATGCTTTTGGCACAAAATGTTGGCCATTAAAGAGAAGCAAAAAATTAAATTAAGCATTATAGAGATGAGGATGTTCCTATAAATAGGTGGATTTACACTTAGAGACAAAATCTGAAATAAGTATTTATGTGAAAAGGTTGGAGCAGCTCCAATGGCAGATAAAATTATATAGAGTCACCTTAGATGGTTTGGTCACATAAAATGTCAGCATTCCGATGTCATGCTTAGAAGAGTATATGTATTAGATTTGACTGATGTTAAGAAAGGTCGAAATATACCTAAAATGAAAAAATGACCTTTTTATTAGATTTAAATGGAAATTTGACTCTAATTAATATAAAATGGAGAAAATATTCATGTAGCTGACCCCACAGTGAGATAAAAATTTGTTATTGTTTGTTATTGGATATTTTGGTTGTTTGATATTAATTTTAGGAATTTTAACATGTATATTTACATAGATAGAAATTATTATAGAAGGGTAAAAACTTCAAAACATTATTGTAGATATTGTATATGAATAGTTTTATAATTCATAATTGTTGAAATATATGCATAAGTTTATCCCCATAAACTCTATTGTTTTGTTGTACTTATGAAATTTTGTGTTTTTATATGATATATAAGATATTTTTAATGCATGTTAAAAGCATTAATATTTCTATGTTCTTGTGTTTGAAAATAAGTGAAAAGGTGAAAAAGTGATAAATGCAGGCAATTTACATTTGATATTTTATGAGCTTTTTATATATTTATGTAATTTGTCAAATATTGTTTATGCATACTATTAGTATTGATATTTCTATGCTTATATATTTGAAAATGTGTGAGAAGGGCGAGAAGGAGAAAGACGAAAGTGGCTAGTCGATGATATTTTATGTGCATTCAAATGAAGATATAAGGACTTGTCCATCTCTACTTTTCATACAATTGAACATATGTGATATGTATAAGTGAAGATATAAGTGGAAGTGGATGTATAAAAGGGAAATGAGAAATATAAACAAGTGGATATGTAAGTGGAAGTGAAGGTATAAGGGGTGAATAAGAAATATGAATAAGTTGAAGCATAAAGAAGCGAAGGGAAAAAAGTATGAAATTCTTCAAAATAATATTTTTTCATGTTATTTCATTTTTGACATCATATATAAATAAATCTAATGTTGTTATTTATAACATGTAAATGCTATTGACATTAGTTTCATACCAACTTATATTTAATTGTTATAAGATATATTTGATAGTTATAAGACACAATATAAAAATCATGTTAGTTCACCATAAATAGCTTTACTAGTGATACGATGTTACATTGGTGTATAAGTTATTTTATGTATATATTTTGAATTTTATTGTAGGTTTTGAGTAACCTATTGAGCAATTGTTGCTCACCCCTACTTTGCTTGCATGTATTATTTTTCAGGAAAAGATAAGACTCCAGTTGAGTAGAGACTGTTGATATCTATTGGGACCCTAATTATATATAAGTTTATTTTATAAACTTATTATTTTGAATGTCATAATGAATGTATATATATATATATATATATATATATATATATATATATATATATATATATATATATATATATATATATATATATATATATATATATATATATATATATATATATATATATATATATATATATATATGTTGAAAGAGAGACTAGGTCAAGATTAATGTATATAACTCTTTTGTTTTATAGGTTGGTGTAGTAAATGAAAGGATATTAATATTATTTTTTACTATTTTTTTGATGATATAGAAATCCTCTATGTTGGTAAATATTGAAGAAAAATATGTTTATAAGAAAAATTCTTTCCAATTTGATCTTAGGATGTGGCATAATCTCTCTATTTAACTAAAAAAAAAAAATTCTCTCACCATCTCCTCCCCTATAAAAAACATCCATGAGCCCATGAATGCCTAACCATCATTTTGGTTTACGTGTGTGCCTCTGACACAATCTTTCAAAACTTTTTCATTATGTATGTGTGTGCCTACAAACCTTAGACATCAACACCTTCACACATGACCAGTAAGTAATAGACTTGATTGATGCATAATTTAATTAGTTTTGTATATTTTTACTTTATAATATGTGATTGGGTGCACATATCATTGCATAATTTGTATTATAGTAAAGTAGCTATCATGAAACTTTTTTTTTTAATTTTATTGAACAAAATTTGTTTAATAGAAATATGTTTTATGATGTTTATAAGCAATAGGCATTCCCAAGCAATTCAAAATGATGTACATAAACTTTCCAAAAATTCGTGCAATAAGTAAAATGATAAAGCTAACTATCACAGCATATCAAAACAACTATGTGAAATACTACAAATAAATAAGGCACACATAATAATATATTGTCAACCACTATTCATATGACAAACACCAAAAAACGCACCCCTAAAATGAAGGATACATTCACATATGAGCACAACCTTATGCAATTTTTATATTCATGTGTTATACTCACCAAGAAAAGTTTGTAGATGCTGCTTGCATTCACATGTAAGTAGTTTAGTAGGAATAACATGTAAGGGATCTCCCTCTAGTAGGTTGATGATATACCTTATTACACTTGCTTTTATTTGTATTGTATTAGATACTATCCAAAATATGGATAAATAAGCTAGTGGCCAATACATGAGTTGCTTTTGAGTTGATTTAAGACTATTAAATAAACATATATTTCTTGTAAATGATACATTAATTAGCTAATACATGTCATATCCTTCATAATTAGGGGTTGAACACAAATCAGTTAGACCTTGAGTTTTGGTTAGATTTTATTTACATCAAGTATCGGGACACAAATGCAATATATTGTTGTGTTAATTTGATCATTAATTAATGTTAATTAGCACATCTAATTGAAATTAATTGCATCACATAACATAAATTGGCTTCACAACATCTAAGTTATCCTATCTCACTAATTTATATATGTCATACCCACATAAAATATTACACTAAGTAATTTATATTTTATCTACATTTTTTAATGAATCCAAACCAAATCAACTGATCATTTTTACCATCCCTATATCATTCATGGATGTGAAATCTTAGCATTCAAACATGCAAGCATTCTCTCTAAATGATTAGATCACGATTAGTTATTTGGATTTGTTATATGTCAACTTAGGCTTCGTTTGGGACAACTTTTTTACTTCTTTATAAAGCATCTTTCTAATACAAAAACTTCTTGAATTATAATTTTTTATACTAGAAAGCCATTTCAGAAAGTAGCAAAAAAAAACTGTCTCAAATGAAGCCTTAGAACATATTTATCTTTGTAGATGTTATATTTAGATGATTCACATTCACTTAAGCATTTTTCCTTTATCTAAGTAAACCAAATTTGCTTAGATTATTCTTGTAATTATTTAGATATGTCATATTTATTTATGTATTCCATATATATCTTATCTATGTAGGCCAAATATGCTTATGAATTTTTCTTATATTTTAAACAAGCAAAATATGTTTTAACATTTATTATTGCTTATAAATCTTATAATTTTCTAAATATTTCATATTTTTATTTGGTCAAACTAAATATGCACATATTTCCCTTTATTGTGTTCTAAGCAAGCCAATAATGTGTCAAGATTTTTGTCTTTGTCAATTTAGGCCTAACTCACATCCAATCACCCATACACATATGTACTATAGGTAGATCTTATTTATCTAATTACTCTGCTTCTGTATTTGAAAGCTAGATTTTCTAAATGCTTTGCCTTAATTAAATGAAACATATCTTTGAATATCTCATATATCTTATGTAAACATGTCAAATCTTCTTAGATAACTCTCCTTGTGCCTTAATTAAGACAAATTGTTTTAGGCATTTCCTCTAACTCAAATAGGACAAAATTACCTTAGCCTTTGCATGTCTATCTTCAAGTAAATAATATCCACTAAGAGAATTTTATTATTTGAGTAGACTATATGAACTTAGACATTCCTTATTACTCATCCTAAGAGTATAGTTCATATTTAAGCATCAAAGTTTGTTTGATATACAATCAATTAAAATTTATGTGGATATCTACATCATTGTATCATTTATTTCCTTACACTACAGGAAAAACGCCGAAATCCGGCGGTTTTTTCCGGCGGTTAGCCTATATTAACCGGCGGTTTTTTTTGTCTACCGGCGGCTTTAATTACGGCTGTTTTTGCGCCGCCGGAAAAAATCGCGTAGGAAACTATTACTGGCGGTTTATGTAGCCGGCGGTTTTCCGGCGGCTACCACCGCCGGTGCAGCCGTCGTTAAACTTCGACGGCCAAACCGCCGGTTGTGCCGCCAGTACTACCGGCGGTCCTAAAACCGCCGGTTTAGGACATTTTTCCTGTAGTGTTACTTATCTATGATATATAAATCTATATACATCTAAACTATTGATATGTGTGTGCATCTTCTTTATATAAACATTCAAAACATCTCTCTCATAATTATCTATGACATTTATGGATTTTTAGGTCTTTGAAATTTTAGAACATATCTACTCATATTCATCTTTCATACCATGCATCATGTAAATTTCTTGTAGTCATTTAGGCTTATCAAATATGTCTACGTTGAGCATGCACCGATTTGAATGATGGAGTTAGTCAGCACTTCAACCTTTTGAGGGTATAAATTCATACATAGGTTGAACTAGGCATAAGATGACCTTTGATCAGAACAATCTTAATATCCTCATCAATAATTCAATCTTGTTGTATGAAAATAATTAATGCATCATGATTAAATCTCATATGATTACTTTAATAAATCAAATAATCCAATGTTATCATCTCCATTTATTTAAAATTGTTGCAAATATATATCATATATTTATCTAAGTTCTCTATAATAAGTTTGCTAGTGACGGAGATGTGTGTGTGTGTGTTTGTTAATGAGATAACATATTCTTCAGCTTATTTAATATCATGTAATAGACTAATCTTGTTGGTCTTGTGAAAAAAAAAAAAGCGACGATGACCTACTTGACCAGACAAACTATTGCACATACAATATTATGCATATGACATAAACTTAGATGAAGTTAGTCTAAAGCACTATGTTGTTAGATTTATTCTATCATTATGTAATATATTGTACCATTTTGTTAATTTATTGTTTTATATATATATTGCTAGTAATAGTATATATGCACTATAAAAAGAAAATAATTTTGTAAGAGTATCATAATATTTAGTGACCTTAAAGGTATAATTGAATGTTTCTCAGTACAAAATTTTAATTTATTAAATTTATTCTAATGTTTATTTCCCATCATTGACTTTTCTTCTTGTTGATGTAAATTTTAATTTATTAAATTTATTCGAATGTTAATTCCCCATCATTGACTTTTCTTCTTGTTGATGTTTTGTCTTGAATTTTAATTATACATTAACCAGTACATAAAAATCTCCCATTTAAGGAACAAATCCCATCGTTGATAACACAACTAAATCATGCACTAACATTCCTGACTCTATCTTCTAGCCAAGGCGCCCATGCAACAAATTTCTGAAAAATAAGATTAAAAAAACCCCTCTCCTCCTTCCTTAAGAAATCACCATGATTTTCCCCTCCTCCACCCTTCTCCATCTCATGATCACTCCCTTCAAGCCGTCCAACATAAGCCTCTAAATCATGCACACAAGCCGGATAATTCTCCATCTCAAAGAAATCCAAAGCCAATTCAACTCCCACATGTGCATAACACGAGCCACCGCCACCGCGACCGCCACCGCCACTCCACGGCAACCTCAAGCTCTCATTCAAAAACAATCCGGGCATTTTGGTCACCGGATCCTTCACATTCACCACTCTCAACACCTTCACCCCAAGCTCGTCACACCGGGCCTTAAAACCCAAGTTCCCAACCCTCGGCCCACCGTACGAGAAAACCGTTACCGGTATAACTCGGTTAATCCCCGTACCGGACCCGACCCGATTCAAACCAAGCTCAGCCAAGTCATACCCTAACAAAACCGCGAGCGAGCTTCCCATACTATGCCCGGCCAACGTGATGCTAAGCTCATCATCGTTCTTGTACAAATTCACAATCCGAGAAATTTCGGTTAGTAATGGCGCGCGACAAGGCGCGGATGTGTAGAGAGTTAGAAAGCCCGACTCGACCTTGACGTCGGGGCGGGGATTAAACTGGTCGAGACGAGCGGTGACGAGCGAGCTCATGAAATTGGTTAGCCATTCGGTGTTGGTGACAGTTCCGCGAAAGGAGACGAGGATGTCGCGGCGGCCGAGGGTAGAGAGGGAGTGATCATCGGAGACGGCGATGTAGCCGATCCAGTGGGAGCGAGTGGAGGCGGCAGGGGTGGCGTAGAGGTATTTGGTGACTTGGTAGGGGGCATTGGAGAGACCGGATTGGGAGAGGATGGTGGGCATGGGGTATTTGGAGTTGAGGTAGCGGGGGGAGGAGGGGTCTTGGTCGAAGGATTTGTAGGAGGAGATGACGAACTGAGCGTAGCGGAGGAGTTCGTGTCGGAGGATGGGGTGGAGGGGGTGGAGGAGGTTTCGCCAGTTGTCGGCGCCTTGGATGTCGCGCCAGATGGCGGGAAGAGATGAGGGAATCGAGCTGCGGGTTGGCGAGGAGCGGCGGTGGAGGAGATCAGCAGAACTGGGTTGACCGGCATTGCAATGCTAGACGGCATGGTTGGTTGGTTGGTCTCTGTTTGTGCACTTGTTCAGTCGAGCGCGTAGAAGCCTAGTAGGGGTGGGGTACAGGAGACCAGTAGGCTGCTCTGTGGGCTGCTTATTTATAGGATGAAGAAGAAAATGATAAAAAAATATGCAGTGAAAACGTATCCGTAATTCCGTATGAACCAATACGAAAGATGTGTATTTTTATTTTTATTTATGCATCATATATTTTTATGTCCGAATCATATAAAAATATGTATATAAAAATAATATATTTAAATTAACTTAGTATTACTACTATTTTTAAGGAGATTTAAATAGGATGTTAAAATGAGTTTTCAAGTTCGATTCAGGTCGAACTCATAGTTAACCGCGTTTAAACGGGTTGACCTGAACCCGACTCGGTTTATAAACATTTTGGAAATTCATAATTGAACTAGACCCGAACCACGAAACCAGACTCAATTGGGTTGCTACTGTGTGGGATCACACGGTGTCGTATGGGTGCAAACTGTGGATCGAATATGGACATTAGGCAAGCTGATGAGCGCTTTCAAGGTTCAGACTGGGCATGAGACGAGCAGGAAAGCGCAGTGCGGGTCGAACTCCAAACATGGGGAGAGGGGTGAGTGATTGAGCACAGTGCGGGGATGTGTCACTAGGTGCAAACTCTACGGACTACGGAGTCTATATGCGAGGCGAGCAGAGGAGCGTCGAGGGCGGTGCAGGTCTTGTCGTCTGGGTGCATACTACAAAGTCTGGACGCAACGTGAGGGCAGGAATCGCATGATAATGTTGTACGAGCAAGGCAAGCGTACTGGGCTAGTTATTATATATGCAAACACATAAAAATATTGTGGCATGTGTGTAAATCCCTTTTTTTATTATATTTGTTTGGAGGTTGATGTTATATATGAAAAGATTGTATTGCATTCATTTTAATGTAAATATAATAAATTTTAAGCTTATATTGATACAATTCATATTCCGATATATTATTTTTACTAAAAGAAATAATGATGGAAGGATGAGTACGTAGGTGGCAGCGTTTGAGAAGGTTGGTTTTTGAAGGTGAGATATGTATTTTCTTATGTAATGCTTAGGGTTATAAATAAGTCGAGTTAAACTCGAGTTATTTTTGACTTGAGCTTGATAAAGTAATCAAATTTGAGCCCGCTAGTTCGTTATGAAATAGAAAAAATAGCAATTATGAATAAGAAATCAAAAGAAAAATAATAAAGGATCTTTTTATATAAAAAATGAGATATTTATTTTAAAATATATTTGTGACTTTGTACTTAAAATTCAAAATGGAAATACATTTTAACTGTATTTTATATTAATAATTTTTAAAAGAGTAAGCTCGTGAGTTAACGAAATGAGTCATGGTAGCTTGACTCGCTAGCTCATCAAGTTAGGCTCGAGAGCCATTTATCGAGCCGGCTTATGAGTCTTCTTGATTCACATTGACAAAAAATAATTTGTTAGGATGCATTGACTTAATTTTTATTTTAATTGTCTTACAAAATTGATGCCTTTTTTTTATTGTATTTACTTAATTAATTATGCATAAATGTGCGAAAGGATCTATTGACCAATAATTCAAGGGGAAAGTTATTTTTTTCAAGCCCAAGAATTCCAGTCAAATATATTTATAAATTTTTAAAAATTACATATTTATGTTTTAATAATTTACGACTTTGTTATAGATTCATAGCCCAATACTTAGGAGAGAATATATTATTATTATTACTCATCATTTATAATATATATATATATATATATATATATATATATATATATATATATATATATATATATATATATATATATATATATATATATATATATATATTATATATATATATATATATATATATATATATATATATATATATATATAAATTGAAATGTCATTTATTACTTTTTTTACATGATCAATATAAAATGAATTATTTTTGTAATTCGGTGATGATGAACTTACAAATTTGTCAAAAGATATACTTCTATTAAGCCTAAATGGTGTGAAATTACATAAATTTGATTTACATAAATTCAAAATTAATGAAATAAAAAATGCATATATGCAAATAAAAAATTCCTGAGTTTGTTTTTTGAGAAAAATGTGGGAGTTGGACGTTTGGCACTTATGGAGTTGAATTGTTTGCTCGACTGTTTAGCTATCATATTATATTTAACAAAGAGCGCATGTTAAGCGAGGATTTGACTTAAAAATTTGTGCGTTGGACGGAGATGAAGCGAGGATTAGTTTTATATATTATGCGTACAAAACTTCTTTTTGGGCTTATTATGTGTACAATGAGATGACCAATTCATGCGGCACACACCCGTACGATCTGCCCTCACCCGCTCACATTGCACTCGCCCGGTCGCCCCATTCGCACTCAACGCACCCGCACGCAGACTGCCCTCACCCGCTTGGGTAGGTTCGCTCGCCCCAATCTCGCTCAACGCACCCGAACGCAGTCCGCCCTGACCTGCTTGCGTAGGCCCGCTCGCCCCAATCACGTTTGATGCACCAGCACACAGTTCGTCCTTCCCCGTTTGCGCAGGCTCGCACGCTCACACTCGCAACGCACCTGGACTCTCTCACGGTCTCATAGGGCCTACCTCGCCCACAGTCATGCAGCTCGTGCTCAATGCTCATTCAAGCTGCCTATATGTCTTTGCCTTTTTTTTTCTCGAACAATCCAATTCAAAGGTTTCTGTATTTTTGGGGCACCATAATTATTTTCGACATCTAGTCTTAATTTTAACACTTGTGAAATTTAAGTGAACAACTACAGCCAATTTTGAATAACTTAGAGCAAAACGTTTTCATAATTTTATGCCATAACTTTTTTAAAGATTAAATATCTATTTTAGACAAAAAATAAATTTTGACAACAAAGAATAGAGAGATAGTTAAATCGAGCATCTTGATGAGGAAAATCCAACTAACATAAAATCCCTTGAAGATTGCTCTGATGCTATAGGACTCTTATAACTTCAACCTCAAAACTCATTCTATATAATTTTCCATGTTATATTTTATCAATAAATTCTCTAATCATGAGGAAAATCATCATTGCAACTAGTCTCAGTGAAACCATTTTTAGTGGGCTTGGTATTTTGATTCTTTTTCCCCCCTAATTTTCTCTAACGCCTCATGCAAATTTTTTTTATCTATGCTTCTACTTGAACTTTATAAAATACTAAGATGTTAAACTCTCCAACCTTCATCTCTCTCTCTCTCTCTCTCTCTCTCTCTCTCTCTCTCTCTCTCTCTCAAAATGTATAAAAGTATGCTAACTACAAATGGAGAATAACAGAGACTAAGAGAACAAGAAAAGCTTAAAATCAATATTCATCTTCTTTATTTATCCCTCGTCTTTTTCATCCGTAAAAAATGCACTAGTTAATGTTTTATATACCATATATATCATCTTAATTGTGAAGATGAGATTACATCAAGGGCTGAGATCAAACAGTAATAAAGCTATTTACTTTAGAATTAGCAGACGTAGTAGAACAGGCCATGTAGTGACAATAGGGAATAATCCCCGTTTGAGCCGGCACAGGTTCAATCTCAATTCGTTAATTTGTGAATTGATACATTCACGAATAAAATGGTGGTTAATTTCAATATGTTTGGTTCTAACATGAAAAATTGGATTATGGGTAAGTGAAATCGTTGAAATGTTATCACAATAGCGAGGTGTAAGTGTAGAAATAGGGACATTAAAGTCTTGCAACAAATTACGAAGCCAAATGGTCTCCATAGCAACCGATGAGAGCGCCCTATATTCAGCTTCGGTAGATGATCATGCAATTGTTGCTTGCTTTTTAGTAAACTGGAAACAAGCATGTTTCTAAGAAAAATATATTACTTGATGTAGACTTGCGATCACTCGAATACCCTGCCCAATTCGAGTTAGAAAATGCAGAGAGCTGAATGTTGGTTGGCTGAATGGATAAATTGAATTTTATTATACCTTGAATATAGCCTAGAGTGTGCTTAAGTATATGGAAATAGGCTTGTTGAGGTGAATACATAACTGTCACAATTTGATTATAGCAAATGAGAGATTAGGCAGTTTAATAGTCAGGTATTGTAGTGATCCAACTAACATACAATAGAGTTTAAGATCAGTAAATTGATCTGATGCATTTGGTAGAGTAGGGGATTTAAAAGTAATTGGTGTTGCTACAAGTTTGAATTCAGACATGCCTGCCTTGACTAAAATTGCTTCAGTATAACTTGTTTGATAAAGAATACAACCAGCAGGGAGTTTTTTCAGTTAAATGGCAAGAAATTGGGAAGGTTGGCCAAGCTGTTTTAGCTTAAATTTGTTGTGAAGGTCTTTGAAGAGTGCAGAAATTTTACCTGAATGGTTTCCAGCTACAAGAATATTATTAACATATATAATTAGGTAAATGCATATGTCCTATTGCATGTAAATAAAGAGGGATGGATCAACATCACTTAAATGAAAACCTCAATGCAGGAGATGGTCGGAAAACATTGAAAACTATTATCTAGGCACTTGCTTAAGTCTATACAAGGCCTTATTTAAGCGGCAAACATAAGAGGGATAACGTCCTGATATCCTAGAGATTGATTCAAATAGATAGTTTCAGATAACGTCCAATGTAGAAACACATTGGAAACATCCAATTGATGAATATTCCAATGGAAATGCATTGCTAGTAGAAGAAAAATTCAAATATTAGGCATTTTAGCAATATGGCTGAATATGTGTCATGAAAATCTATAACATATTATGTGTATTACCTTAAGCCACTAATCGGGCCTTATACCTAGCAACATATCCATTTGCATGATGTTTTGTTTTAAACAACCAGTTACAACCAAGTATATGTATCATTGGTGAAGGAGGAATTAACTGCCATGTTCCTTGAGTTTGAAGAGCTTGAAATTCTTCAGACATGTCACAATTCTGTTGGGAGGAAGTAGGTCTGAGGGATTAGTGATGTAGTGGTGTAGATTGAGAATGGTACGGGGTTTTAGATGTCCTGTTTTTAACCTAGTGAGCTTTAGATCTGAGACATGTATGGAGACAATGGAAATTGAGATGGATTAATGAGAGGTAAGTTTGCTAGAGAGGGTGAGATAGGATTTGATGAGGATGAAAAATTAGAGGATGGGGGATTAGAGTATGAGGAAGGCTGTGAGGGATTCTTGTGGGAACACAAAACTGGGTACAAGAGAAAGTGGAGGAGGGGAATACTTTGAAGGTGAAGTGGAAGTGAAGATTGAAGTGGTAGGAGAGGATTGAAATGAAAAAAATATGTTCCTTAAATATAACATGTAGAGCTGTGATGATCTTCCTCGAATTCGAATTGAAGCAAAGATAGTCTTTGTACTGAAGAGGATAGCGTAGGAAGATACAAGGAATAGATGTTGGTGAAAGTTTTTGTTTGGTATTAGGTGGAGAGGATAACATCGACACCCAAAATGTGAAGATGAGAGTATGATGGAGGTTGATGAAAAATGAGCTGGAATGGGTACAATCTGGATGTATTTGGTGAAGGCATGATATTAATGAGATATACTGCATTTAAGATTGCCTAAACCCAGAAGGAATATGGAAGAATGGCATCTAACAATAGGGCACGAGTTGTTTCAATGATGTGATGATGCTTGTGTTCAGCAATACCGTTTTGCTGAAGAGTATAGGGGCTGCTGATTTAATAAGATATACCATTTTGAGAAAGGAACGAGATAAACGAGGAGCTTGTGAATTCACCTCTTCCATCAGATCGAAGGGTAATAATAGATTGGCCAAGTTGTTTTTCAATCATGATTTTAAATTGACGAAATTTAATGAAGGTTTCAGATTTATTTCTCATTGGAAAGAGCCAAGTGTAACGAGAAACATCATAAAAAAATAAAACATAATAACGATAATCATTAATAGATGAAACAGGAGATGGACCCCATACATCACTATGGAGGTTGCATGTAGTAGAACTAGAACTAAAGAAAGGGAGGTGATGTCCCTTCGCTTGATTACAAGTATGACAAGATAAGGAAGGAAGCATATAAAGATGGTTGTTTATTGTAAGTTTTTTATGGGATAAAGAAGAAGATGGAGAGATAAAGATAAACATACTCTCTCTCTCTCTCTCTCTCTCTCTCTCTCTCTCTCTCTCTCTCTCTCTCTCTCTCTCTCTCTCTCTCTCTCTCTCTCTCTCTCTCTCTCTCTCTATATATATATATATATATATATATATATATATATATATATATATATTATATATATATATATATATATATATATATATATATATATATATATATATATACCAACCAATATCTTCATATTTCTTCAAGAGTTGAAGTAATAAATAGTGCAACGTCAAAATAATTTTGATGAGTTAATATCAAGGAATTATTATTTCATCTGCATAGACACCATAAATAGAGTTAATGTGATGTGTGAGAAGCATTAATTAGAAACATCTCTATGGAGCTCATGCCTTCAAAAAAATAAATTAAGCATTAAGAATATTGACTGATGTCGTTGAGCCAGTGATGCTTATGGATGATCAAACCTTTTTCCATTTTTAGTTCAATTTATTAGGTTTGGTGCATTGCAACATGTGAGAAGAGATTTATGCTTACTGGCAATAATAATGATTTTTTTTTAATATAAGTAGGATTAATGAGGTCATCTCCAACCGAATGATATTCTCCAGTTTGCAATAGCCACGACCGTCCAACTCGAACGTCATTTTCGTGTTTTAAACCGTGTGCGTCAATATTGACGTTACGGAGAGAAAACGTGATGAGGACATCGTCAGCGATTTCGATACATGTACCATCAGGAGACGCCGGAGATCGACGGCTACGATCATGAGTTGTATTTTAGTCATTTATTGTAGTAGTTTATTTTATTTTTATGTTTTTCCTCTTTTTCCCTTATGGGTATTTGGTCGCTATTGTAGCCCAAGGGGCATTTTAGTCGTTTGTTTTCTTTGTCATTTTGAGACCTATATATATGGCCCTTTTTTATGTAAGAGGAGTTTTTTTTTTTATGAATGAAAGGATGACATTTCATGTTCTCTTTGTGAGTACAAACCTCCACGATCTCTTAGTGAGTTCGTAGGAGAAGCTAGATCTCTTTCTGAGTTCTAGGTTTTTCTTGTTCTTCTATTTTTCTTTATTTCTCTTGGTCTCGTCGTCGTCATGAAGGTTTGGGTGGAAGCAATTGTGGAAGATTGGAGTTTCATGCTTTGGATCCTGATAATTTTCCCCACAAACTCCCCTCCATTGCTCTTTGCCGCCGCCCCTCCCTGGAATGCCCAGGCCGCCGGCCTATAGCCAAACCCACCGGCCAACAACCCCAGCCCACCGGCCAGTAGCCACCGGCCAGCAGCCACCGGCCAGCCCACCAGCCGCCGGTCCACTTCCCATTGTCGCCGACTCCTTCCCCCCACCCCACCCCCCACCCCCCCCCCCCCCCCCCCCCCCCCCCCCCCCCCCCCCCCCACTCCTTCGGATTTCAAAATTTGAAATCCTAGAGCTTCTTGAGGCCATAAATGCTTCCCAAATTAGCTCCTTGATTTAAGGCTCCAATATTAATTGGATCTAATTTGAATGATCAATTCAAATTACTTCTAATTGATAACTCCCCCTACTTACAATTCCTAAACCCTTTTTTTTTATATGGCCGGCCAACCTGTTTTCAGAATTTGAAATACAATGCAATGCCTTAAATTCTTTCCTATTCCACATCCCTTTCAAGTAGGAAATTTGGCCTGCTTTTATTTCTTTTCAGTTAATGGGAAATTTCCAACAGCTAGAGGCCCAAACTAATTAGGAAATCTTCCTGTAGATTAAATCTGAGAATGAAATCTCAGATTTGATAATTCCGTGAGTTTCTCAAGAGAGGCCACGTCATTAATTTGATTGCTCTCATCTCTCCATGGGGTCAACCACCTCCTCCTCTTGACTCTCTCCATTCCCCACTTAATTACTATTTAAATGCCTCTTTAATTCCCCTCCCTTTCTTTCTCAAATTTTAAATTTCAAATCTAAAATTGAAATTAAAGCTGCAGCCCTTACTTGGCATATGAATTAAAAATCAGATTTTTGTTTATTTCCCCCAAAGCTTCACCCACCCCCTCTCCCTTCTCAAACCCGTGAACCCCTCTTTCCCCTAGCTCACGGCTAGCTCTCCCTCTATTCCCTTTGGGGTGTTTCGTTCCCTTCCGGCAAGGATGCATGGCGGAACCCGAATGGAACTTTGGATTTGTACATGACGAACGAGATCAAGTTGACATCCTCCAATCACCGTTCTTTGACGTGGGCTTTGTTTTCGACGACACTATTGAAGATTACATCGACCGTATCCATTACACATATATTAATTGATGTGATCGACGAGCAAAGTTCAAAGGGGTGTTTGGTCATCATTGGACGACCGTCATCCTCCACCACTCCGGACACCTATCCAAGAACGACGATCTTAGGCTTCTTCTTCCTCGGAGTGACCTCGGTTCTAATGTGGAGACTCTTCTTCCGCTAAAGCCTAGACTAGTTGAGCGTATGGGCTCCAAAGGTGAAAGTTCTCATTATTAAATCATGGATTCTTGTGTATCGTCATAGTTTTACAATTGTTCTTTGCATTTTCTTGAATTGTTTGGGAATCGGCTTTGCTCTTCTTTGCCTAAGCAAGTTAAAAACTAAGAATTCTAAGGATCAATCATTGTCATAAGTAGTAACTTTTGTTGCGGGCTAGAAATTACGCGGCGATAGAGATTTTGTTCTACGTCTTAGCGTTGTACGTATAACTAGCACACACAGAAAACACAAGATTTTTTATGTGGAAAACCCTTAAAAAGGAAAAACCACGAGGTCTAGCCCAGTTGAAAATGGTTCCACTAGACTTTGAGTTTGTTACAAAGGACTGAATCACCTCCAAGGGTGATCAGATTACAATCAATTACTTAAGTAAGACGTCGAATCTTCGGCAGGACGTAGGGACTGAATGTCGGGCCCTGAGTAGGACGTCGGGTCTTCGGCAGGACGTAGGGGCCGAACGTCGGGCCTTGAACAAGACGTCGGTTCTTTGGCAGGACATCGGGTCTTCAGTAGGACGTAGGGGCTGAACGTCGGGCCTTAAGCTGGTGGTCCGGCGAGGTTCTGTAGTGGTCCGGCGAGGTTCTTGCGGTGGTCCGGCGGTGGTCCGACGAGATTCCTGTGGTGGTCCGGTGAGGTTCTGCGAAGGTCCGGCGAGGTTATGCGGTGGTCTGGCGACTGTCGAGGAGGAACTCCTTCCTTCTCTTCTTCCTTCTCTTCTCTTCTTCTCTCTCTTGCTTGGATCCTCTCTTGTGAAGAATGAGGGCTCTATTTATAGATTTTATGGAGTGGCATGGTCCGTAAATAGGTGTGAGATCAAGGGCGAATAGGGAGTGGTCAAATGGACGGCCGATATTGAATCCTACGACCGTGCACCGTTCGTTGGCCATTTGGAGGCCTTGATGATGTCGAAATTTAATGATCTTGGGCTCGTTGGATTCGTCTCGTCGAGCCGTTCGATTCGAGTATAAGCTCGTCAAAATCGGAGACCATTTGGTAACTCAAATTGCTATTTAAACCTTCCGACAGCGCTTTGAACCCTTGATTTGGACACATTTGGGCTCGGATTGGGTCGATCTTGGTGTCGTTGGGTTCGTATTTCTGAGAAGCTCAGTTTGACTGTAAGCTCGCTGAAATCGGAGTTCAGATGCTCCCGGATTTTATTTTTGAGGTTTCCAACTAACTTTTGCCTCGAGATTCGTGCCCGATCAAGCTAATTTTTTGATGACGTATCAGTTGCCCCCCTATTTTCGGACGTCGATGCTTCAGGAGTCCGAAAATATAAGTGTCGACAATTTGCATAGGCTGAAATGCCAAAAAATGCATTCCAAAAATTAATGACTTGCTCAAACTTGATCTTATAGATCTCGTTGAGCTCCGAAAGTGTCGGAATTGAGTCCGGAACGTCGAAAAACATGTCCGGGGACCCCAAAAACGTCAAAATCGGAGCTTTCGGGACGAAAATCGGGCCCAAAATGGGCTAGGCAGCCGGACCGGCCGGACGGCCGCCGCCGCCGCCGCCGGCGGCACTGCCGGCTCGCGCTGGGTCACGCGCGGCGGCTCGCCTGGGCCGCCCGACCCGCCTGAGCCCGCGCTCGCGGGCCCGCGCTCCAACACGCGTGGCGGCCAACCTGGGCCGCGCCTGCTGCCCGCGCTGCAGCCCCCAAGGCGGGCTGCTGGGCCTGCTGTCGGCCCGCGCTGCAGCCCCCAAGGCGGGCTACTGGGCCTGCTGTCGGCCCGCGCAGCGGCCCGCCTGGGCCGCCTGGGCCCGCGCGGTCAGCCCGTCTAGAAGGTTCCCACCGCCTTCTTTGAGTGAATGGACGGGTCGGTTCGGCCCACCGACCTAGTGGGCCCCACCTGCGCAGAAAAATTGATTTTTCGGCTTTTTTTGGCCGAAAAATTCCTAAAAAATCTCAAAAAATTCCGAAAAAATTCAGAAAAAATTAGAAAATTTGGAAAATTAGAAATTCCAAAAATTTCCTTTCTTTTCTAAAAAACTATAAATAGGCCCCTTAAAGCCTTTAGAAAATCACTCATCTCCTCTATTCTCTTCTTTCTTCCTTCCTTCTCTTCTCCCTCTGTCCTTTCTATTGAGGCTTTCCCTCAGTTTTCTGAGGCCCCTCTCTTGGCAAGGAAGTTTGGAGATTCTCTTCTTTTCACATCTCCCTCTGTCCTTTCTATTGAGGCCTTCCCTCAGTTTTCTGAGGCCCTCTCTTGGCAAGGAAGTCCGGAGATTCTCTTCTTTCCTCTTACACCCTTTAAGAGAAATGTCAGGTGATCGCCCTCCATCGAGAGATCCTGCGATCCGGGGAGACCCTATCGCACCGCATGACGGCGAACAGAGACCGAATAGAGAAGTGGATGAGGCAATGTCAACTGTTACAAATGACTTCCTATTCCTTTTTCGCAAGAATTATTACTTCCCGAATGATGTGAAGACGATGGTCCCTAGGATGTCTGATCGGGCGAATCTTCCTCCTCCCGGGTACGTGACCGTTTCTGAGGCCCACTTACGGGGTGGTTTACGCTTTCTGCCTCCTACTGAGCTGTTTGAAGTCTTACAAAGGTGTGGTGTGAACCTATTCCAACTTTCATTTAGAGCGATGTCAGTGGCTATGGGATTGATTGCTCTCTTTCGGGATCGGGGAGCTACTATGACCCCGGAGCACCTTTCACGGATGGGCAAGCTCACCAGCGATACGTCTGGGCGTGTGACTTTTAGATCCAAATGGTTGGATGTACGTACCCGCGATCCTTCAAAGAATTGGGTCAATGCTTTCTTTTTTGTGAAGAACGATTGGGGCTTGATAGAGAAGTGGGAAAAGATGAGGGATTTTCCATCCCCTCTACATGTCAGCGAGGAAGACATAATGAGGATTCTGAAGGTTTCCGATCTTGAACATCTTCTATTTGATGTTCGTCATATGAGCAAATACATTGAAGAAGAGTTCTTATTCAAGATTGGGATTTCATTTCATACTGGGAGGTCTGATGCAAGGAAGTTGAAGCCGACATCCAGGATTCCTGAGCCTCCTGCCCCTGCTTCAAAAGCGGCTCCCAAACGACCGGCTAGAGGCGACGACCCCAAGGTTTCGAAGAGGAAGAGGTTGGAAGAGATAAACACTGACAAGACCCCACCTGACTCTTCCCCAGCCAAGCTGTATATCCCTGAGGATGTCATGAATCATCAAAGCCTCGGACATAACAAGACCAGTAATTTGGTGAGTAATATCTCTCAATATTTTTTATTTCGTTTGCTTATGAAGTGACTTCTAAATAAACTTTTCTTTTTATTTCAGCTGTCACATCTTGGGATCGAAATTAATGATTGGAACAGTGAGTTTGTTAAGATTAAGTATCTTCAGGGGGAGTTCAAGCGGAAATATGAGCAGAAGGTTAAGAAGATGAAGGTGCTTGAAGATGAGTTAAGCGATTGCAGGACTGAGCTGGCCAACACAATGCGCTCTGTATCTCTCCTGAATTGGCAGGCAGATCGGCATCAGATAGATCTTGAGGAGGCTCAAGCGACGATCACCAGGCTTTTGAAGGAGCAGAAAGTTTCTGAAGAGAAGATAGTGTCGCTTGAGGCGAAGGATAAGAAGTCCCAGGCCATTATAGCTGAGAAGGAAGCTGCCTTGTCTAGCCTAGAACCTTCAAGAGTTATTGAAAGCTTTAAGAAGTCCATAGCATTTAAGACTATCGTCCAGGATCACATTGAGGAGGCCCGAGATCACATCTATGCCATAGAGGTGAAGGGTTTGGAGTAGCAGTGTACTGATGATGGATTTATTAGAGGCTTCTTTAAGGGGGTTCGCCTGATGCAGCGAAAGACCGGAGTTTCAGCCGAAGAGGTGACCCCTAACCAGGCTTCAGCTGACTTTCCTTCAGGCTCTGATGGTGATGAGGTAGAGAGTGATCTACGGAAGGTCCTTGATCTTGATGCAGATGATGAGATAGTAGATGTTGAGTAGGTTTTCTAGTTCCTGTTATCTGTATTAGTTTGTCTTTTTTAGCGATTGTGATGTACCTGATGTTTGTACTGTTGTGTGATATCTACTTTGGCTTAGTAGTTGATTATTGTTCTATTGTTATATGACTTAAATATTCTGGTGTATTTATTCGTCCTGAATAAATTTTATTCATGTTTGCTTAAGGTATTTGTCTTCCAACTTGTGTTTAAAAGTTTAGAAGGATCCTCTAAGGATGTGTGGTCTACTCTAAGTTGTATGTCAGAACCTTGCTTGATGACGTCAACCTGTATGAAAGAGGTTTAAAGAATCTATAAGAGATGTAAGACATATCCGAGGTTGTGTCCGAGTCCTGCTCGAGAGTTAACCTGTGTGGAAGAGGTCAGGAGAATCCACCAAGGATGTAAAACTCGATGTGTGTCAGAGCCCTGTCGATACGTTACCTGTGTGGAAGAGGTCGGGAGAATCCACCAAGGATGTAAGACCTATCCGAGGTTGTGAGTCAGAGCCCTGCTCGATGACGTTAACCTGTGTGGAAGAGGCCGGGAGAATCCACCAAGGATGTAAGACCTATCCGAGGTTGTGTGTCAGAGCTCTGCTCGATGACATTAACCTGTGTGGAATAGGTTGGATCGAATCCTCCTAGGATTGATCAATTAACGATTGAACAATGATCGTCTACTGCTCGAATCAAACATATTAAGGTTTATAACTTAACAAAGTCTTTACTGCCATTAAACGAAGAACATAGCTCCCAAAGACAGTTCAAGGGAGAAGGAAACTAGAAACATCACAAATAACGTTCGAAATTAAAGACACATACAATAAACACATAATATGAAAGACAAACGATATTCTAAAACAAATGACACGATCACGCTCTACTGATAGTATTTGTGGAGGTTATCGATATTTCAAGTTCGAGGAAGCATCTTCCCTTCAGCATCCTTTAATTTGAAAGTCCCTGGCTTCACCATAGTTGCTACTAGGTACGGACCTTCCCAGATGGGGGAGAGTTTATTTCGTTGAGGGCCTTTGCCTGCCGCCTCAATGCTGCTGTAATATCAATAATCTGCTCCAGTATCGTCCAGGACGATCTGGGATCGTCCTGGGACGATCAGTGAAGAAGAGCTCCAGATTTTGCCCAGAAGTGTTCCAGGTGATTTTCTGTAGGCATCGTCCAGGCCGATTGGAGACATCGGCCAGGCCGATTGGCACTGTAGAAAATATCGGCCAGACAACAGCCCTGGGAAGATTCCAGGACGATCCTTTTGGTCGGATCGTCCCGGGACGATGTCGCGATCGGCCGGGCCGATCTGAGTATGATTTAGGGAATTCAGTCGTTTTGAAGAGAGAGAAAAATCTTTTAAAAATATCTGATTTTTCTGAGGAGAGAGAAAGTCGAAGAAGAATTTGGAAAAGTTGATTTTCGGACGACGCGGAGCCGTTTTTGTCCGACGAGACTGTTCAGGAAATTGCTGTGCTCGAGGTAAGGCACATTCTGCCTTTCTCAATTTTCAGTTCCGTCGCGTTTGGCGGTAATTTCTGTCCGGATTTCGTTTCCGTTACGGTTTTTCGTCCGTATCTTTTGATTGGTTCAGTTTTTACCGCGTAACTTTCCGTATATTATTGACGTGCCGAGTGTGCACATTTTGGTTATTTTCCGAAGATTTTTGTCCGGGTATTTTTGATTCGGCGATGTTTTTCGTAGACTACAATTTTCTGTGAAATTGTAAATTCTCTGTGCAGTAGAATAAATATTCTGAATATGATTATCTATATTCTGTGCGAATTCAGGAAATTTTCTTTGTAGGAAATTTTGTGTAAATTTTGTATACTGCCGTTGTGCTGCCCGATTTTTGGGTAATTTCTGATTTCTCCGAATTTCTTCTGAATTGAAATGCTATGTGTATAAGCTATAAAAAAGGATTTATAAGGGGCCTGAATCCTATGAGATTCAGTTAGTGTCGGGGAAATCTGAAATGAGCTCAAATCTGAAATCTGATATCTGTTCTGTTCCGGATCCGATGAATTCTGTTCTGGTGCTATAAGCACAACTGTTCTGGTGCCGTGAGCACAAAGGGAGGTATAAGGGGCCTGGATCCTATGAGATTCAGTCAGTGTCTGAGAAGGGAGGCATAAGGGGCCGGAATCCGTAGAGATTCCGTCAGTGTCAGGGCAAGCTATGAATGACATATGAATCTGTTCTGTTTTCTGTATCTGTTCTGTACGCAATTGTGATTCTGATATGATATGATCTGCAAATTCTGATTTCTGATTTCTGTATAATTCTGACTCTGTTGATTTATTCTGTTCTGTGATCTGATCTGTACGACTCTGATTCTGATTTGATATATGTCCGTATAAGTTCTGATTTTCGATTCTGTTCTGATTCGAGATCCGATTCTGTTCCAATTTCTGATCTGATTTCTGTCTGATGAATTTAGTTTTGGTTTATGAGAATTTAGATTGGTGGTTTGTTGCTTTACTGAGCTGTTGAGCTCACCCTTGCTTTCTGGTGGTTTTCAGGTTCTGGGAAAGGGAAGGAAGTCCAGGAATAGAGTTCAGAGTTCTGATTCGTATAGGTATACTTTTGATTTTTGTACAGTCATGGCTTTTTTGTTCTGTCTTTCTTTCTGTTGAAAGCCATGTACTGTTCTGTAGATGATTATTTTGAGGAAATGAAAAGATAGATATTTTGTTCCGCTATGTTTGATGATTTATAGTAGCTCTGTTGTTTTATGTTTTTGTGCCTGTTGAGTTTAAGTATTTGGAAGATCAGTTCAGTAACCAAATTCCAAAGCCAGATCCTGGATAAGAAGGTTTCGTCGCGATCCGGCTCGGGCGGGATCCGTCCCCGCCGGGTCGGGTCGTGACAGCTGCGTAGGACCAAATCTCCCACTGATATATGTCGCGGCTTCATCCTTCTGTTATAGTGACGGGCAACTCTCTGGTGGTAGGCAGCAACCTTAAGTATTGTCTCATCTCTTACTTCTGGAAGGAGGTCTAGGTTGTGTCTGAGTTTTTCGTCGTTGGCATTGGAGTTGAAAGTTTGTACCCTATGACTGGGGACTCCAATGTTGACTGGAATGACAGCCTCTGTGCCAAAGCAGAGGTTATACGGCGTCTCTCCTGTTGGAGTCCTTGCTGTCGTACAATAGGCCCAAATGACGTTTGGGAACTCGTCAGCCCATTGCCCCCAAGCCTTCTCCAGTCGTGTCTTCAATCCTCTCAGAATTGTTCGATTGGTGACCTCTGTTTGTCCATTAGTCTGAGGATGGGCCACAGCCGTGTGTACTAGTTGGATGTGGAGATCTTTACAGAATGTGGTGAAGACCTTCCCAGTGAACTGTGTTCCGTTATCAGTGATCACTTTTGCGGGAATGCCAAAGCGACATATTATGTTCTTCCATAAAAACTGTTTGGCATTTGCTTCAGTGATTTTTGCTAGAGGTTCTGCTTCTAGCCATTTGGTGAAATAGTCCACAGCCAAGATGATGAACTTCCGCTGTCCTGTGGCCATGGGAAATGGTCCCATTATGTCAATCCCCCACTGGGCAAAAGGCCAGGGACTTTGTAATGTCGAGATCTCTACGGCAGGTAGATG